>JAGMVK010000018.1:0-1205273 GCA_020747065.1 Cadophora sp. MPI-SDFR-AT-0126 | reverse complement strand
ATTATATATTTTTACTTAATAATTTAATATATATATAATTATTCTTTTATAATTTTTATTTTAAGAAAATAAAATATAATAATAAGTATTAAATAAATATATTAATTTTACCTTAAGTTATAAATAAACTAGAATTAATTTTTATAGTTATCTAATTATTTATTTATTAAATAATAGTCTTAATAGCTAATCTTATTATTTTTATATAAATAGTATTTTCTTAGAGAATCTAAATAAGAGTTTTATTAAATTAAGCTAAAACTTATTTATTTTTCTTATATTCTTTATTAAAAAGCTTAATAAAAGCTTATAATTTTATATTAATTATTATAAATTAAATACTTTTATATAAAAAATACTTATTTAATTTTCTAAATTAATAAGCTTTTTATTAGAATATTAAATATAAAGATATTTATAAAATTAGATATTTAAACTACTTCTAATTATATTTATATAAATCTAGTCTTTAAGATATATATTATATAAGTATAAAGTACTATTATTTAGCTTTTATAATAGACTTAATATATACTAATATTATATAAATAATATATTTCTTAATTACTTAAATAACTTTTATATAACTTATTTAAATAATATTCTAATTTACTTTAAATCTATAAAAGAATATTAAACTTATATAAAATCTATATTAAAGTATTTAATAAAAGCTAGATTATAAGCTAATATTAAGAAATATAAATTCTATATTACTTATATTAAGTCCTTAAATTATATAATAATTACTAAGAGTATTAAAGTAAATCTAAAGAAAGTTAAATTATTATATAATTAGAAGTCCTTTAAGATTATAATAATTATTAAGTTATACTTAAAGTTCTATAGTATTTACTAATAATTTATATATAACTTTAAGCTTATTACTAAACTTCTATTTTTACTTACTTAATTTATAATAACTTAGAATTAAATAAAAGAGTATTATATTATATTGAAAAAGTTCTAAAAGTAATTATTATTAATTTAATAAATTTACTATTTCTAGCTAGAATTACTTATTGAGTTAGAAATAAATACTTCTAATAAAATAATTACTAAAGTAATATTATAATATCATAATAATAAATAATAATACTTACTTAGTTTTTACTTATATATATTTAATAGTTATAAACTAAATTAGGAAATCTATAATAAAGAATTATATAGTATTATAAAAAGCTTTTATAAGTAATACTTAAAGTTAATATTTTTTTAAAATAGAATTAAAGTATATTTAAATTACTACTCTTTAGAATATTTTATATTTATTAAAGTACTTATAGCTAAGTAAGCTTATTAAATAAAATTTCTTTTTAACTTTAATTTCTAAATTATATATACTTTGAGTAAAAATAATTAAAAAGCTAATATCTTAAGCTACTAAGAATAATATCTAGAAATATAAGAATAAGTAAAGAAAAATAATTAAAGTTAAATTCTATTAGTTTTAAAAAAAACTTAATTTTTATATTAATTCTAACTTAATAAAATATTTTATTTCTTTTATAATTATAATATCTTTCTTATTATTAATTACTATTAAAGTAGAAACTCTTTTAAATATTTCCTTAAATTCTTTTAACTTTATTAAAAAGCTTTATTAAGATAACTATATTACTTTTACTAATATATAAAAATCTTTACTTAAATATTATTTAATTAAAGATAGACTTCTACTTTTTAAAAAATAATTTTATATATAATATAATACTTTCTTTTATACTAAGTTAATTAAAGAAATATATAATTAGTTATTTATTACTTACTTTAATAAGTTAAAGATATATTAACTCTTAGCTTTAAAGTACTATTAAGTTAGAATAAGTTCGGACTATAATTAATATATAAGAAATTACTAAGCTTATTAATTCTTATACTTTAAGTACTTAAAATAGTAAAGTCTTCTTTACTTACTATTAATTCTAAGTTATCTTATATAATATTTATATATAAATTATAAGGATTTTTTAAAGGATAAGTATAGCTATAATAAAATCCTAGTATTTATTAATTACTTAAAAAAATATTTTATAATAATTCTTTACTACTAAGATATTAATATATATAGTACTACTAAACTCTTTATCTAATAGATCTACTAATTTAAATATACTTTAAAGTTAATTATATTAGATAAAAAGCTATAGTTTATCTTATTATTTTAAAAAGAATTCTACTGAATTATTAGTATTAAAATTAAGCTCTCTATAGTATATTATAAGAAGACTAATAACTAAATAAAGATTATAAATAAATATATTAACTAAAGATTATACTTATTTATTAACTTTTACTAAAATAACTAGAGTAAGCTAATTCTATTAATAGATTAAGCTTAAATAACTTTTCCTTATATTTCTATTTATAATAACGTAATATTACTAAGTGCAGTATTAAGTATAGGAGTAAGAGGGTAGGTAAATAGTAATATTATAAGTCTAGTACAAAGGAAATAAGAAGGTAAGGAGCCCTTATAAAGGAAGTAGTCCTATATATATATAAATCTAGTCCGACTTCTGTCTAGTAATATTCCGGCTAAACCTAAGTACCCTTATTTCTAGTACTTCTGTTACTTTAATATTATATTATTCCCTTCTTATAAGAGAGCTTACCCTTAAGCTCTAAATCGTATTTCTATATAGAATTATTATTATATAAAATAGTAAAGATATATAACTTTAGTAGGGAAATTCTAAAAAAAGTATTAATCTAGTAGTACTAATTAATAATAATAGTAGTAGTAAGTAAGGTAGTAACTTAACTATAAAGCTATCTAAAAGGTATCTAAACTAAGTCTAGTAAGGCTATAATTACTTACTATTATACGTGTTATAGTACTTAATAGCGTAGATCTTTAGAATTCTAACTTTCTTCTTTAAATAATTATAACTTTAAGCTCTATAAGTGAACCTTATATATAGAGATTTATTAATTTATATATATTACTAATATATTTTAATAATTTATATTAAATAAAATAAGTAATTTAAGAGTAAATTAAGTTCTAAATTTTTAGTAATTTAGTAGTAATTCGGAATTAATTTAGTATATTAATATAAATAGTACTTACTCTAAGCCCTATTAATACCCTTAAGTTCGCTTACTATAAGTATTATATCTAATATATCCGCCTACTTATTATAGAACTAGACTATATTTATAAGTTTAATAGTGCTAGAAGTAAGAAGTATATGTACTATAAGAAATAAGTAGAAAAGTATAATCTTATAAGTACTTCTTATTTCCTTTTCCTAAATCCCGATTATTATAAATATAGTCTAATTATAATCTAGATAAGCTAAAATACTAATTTCTATATTAGATTCCGTACTATATAACTATGGAATATTATAAGCTCTCCCTTACTATTACTACTAAAGATAATAAGGGTATTATTTTTACCTCTTAAGAGATTAATACCGGATTATATATTACTGCTACTAATACCGGATTATATATTACTACTACTAATACCCCTAAGATATAAAGTAAGCTATAATTAGAGTTATTAGAGGAAATCCGTGCTTTTTACTAGATTATTACAGATCTAGCTATATAATAAACTATAAGTTACCTCCTTTTCTTTTATTTTTTTCTTTTATTATAAGTTTTACTTATAATTATCTTTATCTAAGATAAAGATCTAGTTCTAGATATACTTATTTTTCCTTAAGTAAGATTAGAATAACTTTCGATTAATATATAAATAGGGTCTAGTTTTAGCCCTAAGCTAAATCCGAGAGGAGATTACTACTAGTGCTATTAAATTAGCTAAGACCGTTCGTTATAGTAATATTAAGTATAAGAGAGTAAAGGGGGAAGAGGAGGGAGAGTTACTAGCCTGTTTCTAGGTAACTCGAAGTAGTAGACGCCCTAGTAGCGTAGGAGAGGAAGAGGAGATTCTAAATAACTTAGAATAAGGGGAGAATAAGCCCTATTTAGATTAGCTTTATTATTAGTTTTTTATAGCTATATCTTTAATTAGACTTCTTATATAGGAGTAGCTCCTTATAGTGAAACTAGTGAGATATTTTAGTTAAGGTATAATTATAAGACTATAGTATTAGTACTTTAAATTAGAGAGTATTTAGATAATCTAAATTAAACTTTATTTTATTATCTTACTAACTAATCTATTATCTTTAAGTAACTATAGTTATCTTTTCTATTTTCTTATATAACTAATTATTCGAGTAAGTTTTAAGGTAGTCTTAGAGTAGAAGAGTTAATTTAGTGAAAATCTCTTAATTTATAAGGTAACTCTATTAAATTAGATATATTATACTATATAGTATTAAGATTATAGCTTACTTAACTAACTTAATACTTTAAGGTATTATAGTATAATCGCGATATAAGAACTTCTTATACTTCTTATTCTTCTTATCTCTTAATTACTTTAGGAGGGTTTTAAGGCTATTCCTAACTAAGTAAGGGATTATTTAAGTCCCGGAATAATAGTTTAAGAGTAAATATATTATAAATATTTAATCTTATAAGTAATTAGAGCTAGTAAGAGTTCCTTACTTAATATAGAATTTTAAATAGCTCTTTCTATTAATTACTAAGCTTACGACTTAGTTAGTAGCTTTTAAGGTTCTTAGTAAATAGTACACTTTATTATTTACATAGAAATTAATAGATCTGCAGTACTAGTTTATAGCTTTTATTATATAATCTTATATAGCTTATATATTTAATTTAGTTAACTCCTACGCCTCTTTTATATATTCTACTACTGCTTTAGTATTATAGTAATTAAGTCTTTCTAAAGGAGTAGTAGCTTTAAGAGAGTTCTAATCTTAACTATTCCTTAGATCTAATCTAAATTTAAGCTAGTATAGGGCTATACTAATAGAAGTATAAGGAAGGATTATCTAGGCTTAATTTATTAATAGAATTAGTTTACTTTAGTTATTTTAGTAAAAGTTAATAAATAGTTATAATCTTTAGTTAATATATTTATTTATAATCTCTATCTAGCTATTAATCTCTTTATAATATACTATAAAAAGCTTAACTTTAATACTAATAATTCAGTAGAACTTTTTCTAAAATAATAAGATAAATTATAGTTCTTAATTTAATATAATTAACTTTAGAATATATCTAAATTAGTAGATTTACTAGATAAAGAGTTTAGTAGTACTATATATATTAATATTTTAGTAGTAAGGAATTATTATAGAATCCTTTTCTAGGTAATTAATAAATACTAGGATTCTATTATAATTATACTTATTTTTTAAGAAATCCTTATAATCTATATATAAATATTATATAAGATAACTTAGAATTAGTAATAAGTAGAGAAGGCCTTACTATTTAGAATACTTAAAGTATAAGAATTAATAAACTTAGTAATTTCTTATATACTAATTATAATTTAAACTTATTCTAACTTAGTAGTATTTTAAAGCTAAGAGTTAATATATCTTTAACTTACTAAGGTAAGTAATAAATAACTAGTTATATACTTCTTTAATTAACTTAGTATAAAAGAAAGTATTATATTATATATAAAATTATTTTTTAAAAAGTAGAAGTCTATCTTTAATTAAATAATATTTAAGTAAAGATTTTTATATATTAGTAAAAGTAATATAATTATCTTAATAAAGCTTTTTAATAAGGTTAAAAGAGTCTAAGGAAGTATTTAGAAGAGCTTTTACCTTAGTAGTAATTAATAGTGAAAGAGATATTATAACTATAGAGGAAATAAACTATTCTACTAGCTTAGAATTAATATAGGGGTTAAGCTTTCTAGTACTAGTAAGATTTAGCTTTAATTATTTTTCTAGACTTATTTCTATACTTCTAAATCCTACTCTTAATAGCTTAAGATATTTACTCTCTAGTTATTTTTACTAAGGGTATATATAATTTAGAAATTAAAGTTAGAGAGAAATTCTATCTAATAAGCTTACTTAATAATAAGTACTTTAGTAATTATAAAGTACTTTAAAGAGTAGTAGTTTAAATATACCTTAATTCTATTCTAAAGGGATATTAATTCTAAGCACTACTTATAAAGCTTTTTATAATAGTATATAGTTCTTTATTATAGATTTCCTAGTTTAGTTTATAATTATTAAGTATACATAAATAAAATCTAAGTAAGTATTATTATTTATTATTATATTATTATAATACTACTCTAGCGATTACTTTATTAAAAGTATTTATTTCTAACTTAGTAAGTAATTCTAGCTAAAAATAGTAAATCTATTAAATTAATAGTAACTACTTTTAGAGCTCTTTAAATATAACGCGATACTCTTTTATCTAATTCCAGGCTACTATAAGTTAAGTAAGCGTAAATAAAGGTTTAGTAATAAGCCTAAAGTTATATATGAATTATTAGTAAAAGCTATAAAACCCTAAGTATAACTTAATAACTATTATAGCCTTAGGGTACTTCTAGTTATATAATAGTTTAACTTTCTCTAGATCTACCTTAATACCCTTAGTAATTACTATATAATCTAAGTATTTAATATAAGTGATATAGAATTCGTATTTCTTAATATTAGCTTATAATCCGGCTTCTATTAAACACTTTAATATAGATTCTATATAAGCCTAGTATTCCCCTATAGATTTAGAGTAGATTAGGATATTATTTAAGTAAGCTATATAGAAGTTATCTAGGTAGTTAAGGAATACATTATTTATATAATATTAGTATATACTAGGTCTATTATAAAGGCTAAATAGTAGTACCTTATACTTATATAATCTATATCTAGTTTAAAACATAATATACTCCTTAGAGGCTAGGTTTATACAGATACGATTAAAAGCGACTTAAATATCTAATTTTATAAATATCTTTATATTTAATACTTTAGTAAGGAGTTTATTAATTTAGGAAATTAAATGAGTGTTTTTTTGTGTAAGGGTATTTAGCTTACGATAATTAATATAGAATCGTAGGCCTCTATTAGGCTTTTTAATAAAGAGTATAAGTAATATAAATAGACTCTAGCTTAATTTAATAAAACTCTTATCTAGATTCTTTAAAAGGTACTCCTTTATTATTTTACGCTCCTCTATTAATTAATAGTAAAGAGAAAAGTAGGTATTAAGTAGTAGCTCCTTAAAATAAATCTTATAATTATAATATTAATAAAGTAAAAGAATATCTATATCTTTTTTAAAAAATACTAGTTTTAGATATTAATACTATTTCAGAAGCCTTTTAAATAGGAATTAAATTATATTAGGATCTTCTAGTTTATATTATTCTTATAAAATATAGTTTATCTTATAAATACTGATTTAAAAGAACTTAGTATCTTTACGTTTTATATTAAAATAGAAGGCGTTTATACTGATTTTATAGATAAATATAGATATAAATAATACCTTTAATAATTTATATTTTAATTTTTAGACTTATAAAAGTCTTTTACTTATAAGAAATAATATTAGGATTAGTTTAAGAGTAACTTAAAGGAGATATTCTTCTAGTATTTAAACTATAAAGGAGAGATATTTTTGTTATATCTTATTCTTTTAGATTACTAGATCTCTGCAGTTTATATTACTTTAGTAGTCTTATTATAGAGAGAGCTACGTATATAGAAAGAATAAGATTAGCTCCTAAAACTATTATTTAGTAAGCAGGTAATTAAATAGCTATAAAAATCAATTCTAGTTTATCTATAACTTAAGATAGAATTAATATATTTATTTAATACTTATTATTATATCTTATTTCCCTAAGTTAAGGATTATAAGGAGATAGTTATATATATATTAACTATTAATTATTAAGTATAGATATATATAGTAGGTAGCGTAGCTTTAAACGAAGTTCTGAAAATTACAGATTAGTATAATATATAAGAGGAGCTAAATCTTTACTATTTACTTTAGTATCTACTAATATAGAGAGTATAACTCCTAATCTATTTATACTAAGTATATAATTAATTATAAACTACTTCCTCCTTATTAGAGAATTTAAATTAAGTTTTAATAGATTATATTTATATAAGCTTAAGAAAGGGTCTTTTCCTAAGCTTCTTTATTTTCCTATACTTAATCTTTCTTACTCTCTATTATCTCTTTAGTATTATTATTAATTTTCTCCTTATTAAGGACTTAAACCTTAACTAATTTAAAATAATCTAACTTATAGTATCTAAACTTTCTATACTTATAATACTTTATTTATAAGTTACTAGAACCTCCCTAAGGTTTCTATATATTCTCTTAATATAGTAAGGTAAGAGTTACGAAAGTCTATAGTATTAAGTAGTAGTAAAAGAGAGCGTTAGGAGAAGAAGTAAGTTTAAGTACTAATTAAAAAGTAAGTAATCCGGAAGTCTTTTAAAAGGAGCCTGACTTAGCTACCCTTTAGAAAGAATCTGATTTATAGAAGCTAGTAAGAAATAAGTTAAATTATATATTCTATTACTTATTAGTATTAATTAAAATAAGATAAGTTATTATTATTATATAATTATCTTATTATAAGCTCTTAATTAATATAATAGTAGTATAAAGCTAGAAAGTAATTTTAAGCTATATAAAAAAGAACTATTTTATATAAGTTATATTTCCTTAAATTATAGTATTCTAGAATCTTATATAAAATTAAATAAAGGTTTTATATATATAATCTAGTTCTTATATATTTATATTGAAAAACTTAGTATAAGCCTTATAAGCTTTATTTCTAGTAAAGAAGTAAGTCTCTAGTAAAGAAATTATTTTCTAAGCTATTTAGAATATATTAGTTTTAAATAAGTATTAAAGCTTTAAGTAAGAGTAAGCTAAGCTAGTAATTAATTCTTATATTAAAGCTTACTATACTTAAGCGTTTAGATAAAAACTTATATTAACCTTTAATTAATCTTTAACTAAAGCTTTCTATTACTTAAATATTAGATTAGTTTCTTTATTTAAGAAAGAGATCTTTTTTATAAGCTATACCTTAAGTTCTTAAAGAATATCCGATTCCGCTTTATATATAGTAAGGGGAGTATTTTCTAGCTTAAATAAGGGACGTTTACTTTAACTTATTAATTCGTTTTTTTTATTAATTAAATAATCAGTAATAAGGTTTTAAGGGGAATTAAAGTAGGATTAGTAAGGGGTGCTATTAGTGTAGCTTAAGCGGAAATTAGTAATTACTTAATATAAGTTAAAAAAGCTTCTTAAGTATAATTTTAATTCTTTATAAATTAAATAATTCCTCTTAATATATCTAGGTTATTAAAGTCTCTCTTATCTTAATTTACATAACCTTTACCTTTATTACTTTAAGTCTTATAGCTAGAAAAGCTTCTAATTAGAGTTAAAGAGTTAAGAGTATTATTAGTAGCTCCGCTAGATAAACTTACTATATTAGTAATATTTATAATAAGAATAAGAGAAGATTTAAGCGTGATTTAAGTATAGCCTAAAATAAGGGTTCTAGGAGTATTAAGGGAATACTTCGTAATTTCCTAGTAAAGGATATTAGTATTAGAGTAGTTTTTATACGCTATAATTCTATAAGTAGTAGGAATTACGCGATTATATTCTAAAGGGGAATAAAGGTAGTTTAAGAGAGTTTTATAAACTTAAGGATTTTAGTAATAGTAGTTATAATACCTTAAATTTATTTATAGTAGCCTTTATATAAAGAGGATTATTTAGAATCTCTATTAATAAAGATTACTCTACTTTAATTATATTAATTTATAATAAGTAAAACTAAACCCTAGTTTATTAGTTTATTTAGGAGATCTCTAGAATCTTAACTTTTTAAAAATAGTAATTAAGAGTAATTCAGATAAGAATTAATTAATTATATCTTCTAGATAATAGGATATTATATAAGCTATCTCTAGTAAGAGTAACCTTCTTATTTAATATAATAATATAATATTACTAAGTGTAGTATTAAGTATAAGAGTAAGAGAGTAAGTAAATAGTAATATTATAGATCTAGTATAAAGGAAATAAGAAGGTAAGGAGCCCTTATAGGAGGAGCGGTCCTATATATATACGAATCTGGTCCGGCTTCTATCCGGTAATATTCCGGCTAAACCTGAGTACCCCTATTTCCAGCACTTCCGTCACTTCAACGTTACACTATTAGTATAGCTATATACTAACTTAAATTCAGATTAGATCTAAAGAATAATTAAGATTAGAACTCTTCTAAAGCTATTACTTCTCTAGAAAAGCTTAATTATTATAATACTAAAGTAATAATAGAATATATAAAAGAATTATAAGAGTTAGTTAAATTAAATATATAAGCTATATAAAATTATATAATAAAAGCTATAAATTAATATTATAGACCTATTAATTTCTAAGTAAATAATAAAGTATACTTATTTACTAAGAACCTTAAGAGTTACTAACTAAGTTATAAGCTTAGTAATTAATAAGAAGGGCTATTTAAAATTCTATATTAAGTAAGGAACTTTTACTAACTTTAGTTACTTATAGAATTAAATATTTATAATATACTTACTCTTAAGCTATTATTCTAGGACTTAAATAACTTTTTACTTAGTTAGAAATAACTTTAAAACCCTTTTAAGATAATTAAGAATTAAGAAGAATAAGAAGTATAAGAAGTTCTTATATTATAATTATATTATAATACCTTAAAGTATTAAGTTAATTAAGTAAGCTATAATATTAATACTATATAATATAATATATCTAACTTAATAAAATCACTTTATAAGTTAAGAGATTTTTATTAAGTTAACTCTTCTATTTTAAGATTACTCTAAAACTTACTTAAATAATTAGCTATATAAGAAAATAAAAAATAAAAATTATAGTTATTTAAAAGATAATAGACTAATTAGTAAGATAATAAAATAAAGTTTAATTTAGATTATTTAAATACTCTCTAATTTAAAATACTAATATTATAATCTTATAACTATACTTTAGTTAGAATATCTTACTAGTTTTACTATAAAAAGCTACTTTTATATAAGAAGTCTAATTAAAGATATAACTATAAAGAATTAATAATAAAGATAATCTAAAATAAGACTTATTCTCTTTTTATTCTAAATTATTTAGAATCTCTTTATTCTCTTTTATATTACTAAAATATTTTTTTATATAGAATCTTACTAGTAGCTTACTAGTATTCTTCTCTTCTCTCTTATATTTAAGAGTATAATAAATCTTCTTAGCTACTTCAATAGTACTAATAGTAATCTTCTCTTAGATTTAGCTTAAGATTAAAACTATACTTTAAATATATATTAATTAGAAGTTATTTAAACTTTACTTAAGTAAAAATAAGTATATCTATAATTAAATCTCTATCTTAAATTAAGATAATTATAAGTAAAACTTATAATAAAAGAAAAGAGAAAAGAAAAGAGAAAAGAAAAGAGAAAAGAAAAGAGAAAAGAAAAGAGAAAAGAAAAGAGAAAAGAAAAGAGAAAAGAAAAGAGAAAAGAAAAGAGAAAAGAAAAGAGAAAAGAAAAGAGAATAACTTATAGCCTATTATATAGCTAGATTTATAATAACTTAGTAAAAAATATAAGTTTCCTCTAATAACTCTAATTATAACTTACTTTATATCTTAGAAGTATTAGTAATAGTAATATATAATCTAGTATTAATTTCTTAAGTAATAGAAATAATACTTTTATTATCTTTAGTAGTAATAGTAAAAGAGAGCTTATAATATTCCTTAGTTATATAATATAAAATCTAATATAGAAATTAGTATTTTAGCTTATTTAAATTATAACTAAATTATATTTATAATAATCTAATGTCGAACGCGCTCTGTCAGAAGTTGCATCTGGTCTAGTATATGCTTAGCAAGCATACCATATATATATAATATGCTCTCAGGCCCTCCCTTAAGGAGGGAACGCTCTTTTAAATATATCTTTTCATACTATACTTTTACCCTGATTAGGAGATCTTGTCTCTTTAACCCAGCCTGCTCGCACCACTGCACGACATCTAAATATAAGAAAAAGAAATAAGAAGTACTTATAAGATTATATTTTTCTACTTACTTCTTATAATATATATACTTCTTACTTTTAGCGCTATTAAACTTATATTAAACGCGCTCTATTAGAAGTTATATCTGATCTAGTATATACTTAGTAAGTATATTATGTATATATAATATACTCTTAGGCCCTCCCTTAAGGAGGTAATACTCTTTTAAATATATCTTTTTATACTATACTTTTACCCTAATTAGGAGATCTCGTCTCTTTAACCCAGCCTACTCGCACTACTGCACGATAACTTATAAATATAATCTAGTTCTATAGTAAGTAAGTAGATATATTAGATATAATACTTATAATAAATAAACTTAAGAGTATTAATAAGAGTTAGAGTAAGTACTATTTATATTAATATACTAAATTAATTCTAAATTACTACTAAACTACTAAGAATTCAGAACTTAACTTACCCTTAAATTACTTATTTTATTTAATATAAACTATTAAAATATATTAGTAATATATATAAATTAATAAATCTCTATATATAAGGTTTACTTATAGAGCTTAAAGTTATAGTTATTTAAAAAAAAAAGCTAGAATTCTAAAAATCTATACTATTAAGTATTATAATATATATAATAATAAGTAATTATAGCTTTATTAGACTTAATTCAGATACTTTTCAAATAATTTTATAATTAAGTTATTACCTTACTTACTATTACTACTATTATTAATTAGTATTACTAGATTAATATTTCCTTTAAAATCTCTCTACTAAAGCTATATATCTTTATTATTGTATATAATAATAATTCTATATAAAAATATAATTTAAAGCTTAAGAGTAAGCTCTCTTATAGAAAGAGAGTAATATAATATTAAAGTAATAGAAGTACTAGAAATAAAAGTACTTAGATTTAGCTAGAATATTACTAGATAAAAGCTAAACTAGATTTATATATATATAAGACTACTTCTCCTTTAAGAGCTTCTTACTTTCTTATTTCCTTTATACTAAACCTATAATATTACTACTTACCTACTCTCTTACTCCTATACTTAATACTGCACTTAGTAATATTACGTCGTTACAAGTTCGTATTAAGTCGACCTATAGCTAATACGAGTTGTATTATTACTCGAATAGCGTTATATTCGAAGCCTAGTTCTTATTATCTATTAGAGACTTTCCGCTTAAGTAGAAAGATATATTCCCTTTACTTATATCTATATATTATAGTATCTTGGTACGATGCGCTATCTACTTTCTGTACTAGAAGAGAAAGTAATCTACTATCTTACGCGCTTATCTATATTTATACTAATCTATTAACATAGCTTTAATTCGGTGGAAATAGACGTTTAGTCTTATTATATCTATTCTAAGTTAGGTAAGTATATTAGCTTCTTTCTACGATAGTCAGTCGTAGAGCTATTATATATATTTACTAGGTAATACTATATTAACTCTTTTAGAATGTTTTCTAATGTTTTCTAGTAACTCTCTTATAGTGCTATACTTAGCTCGCGCTATATTAAGAGTTATTAATCTTATTCTAGGGAGCTGTGTCTATAGGATAATACCTTAGCTTATTGCAGCTTTTACCTTCTCTTTAGCAAGCTTTATAAGTTCGTTTTCCTTACTTAATAGGAGCTATAAGATTATTATCGTGTTCTTATCTCTTCTTAAGGCTCTTATTAACTTATAGATATAGCTGATGTACTTTTATTCGGATTATTATCGAAGCTTCTTAAGTATAAGTGTAGCTGCTTTATTTCTTATTGTTAATATAATTCGACGAAATCTGAGCTGTATTAGTGTACTTAGAGTATTAGCTATTGCTGCTAGCTCTCTAGAGTACGGGTTTTATTCTTCTCTCTTACTTAGTGTAGAGAAGAAGAACGAGATCTTATCTCTTAAGTTACTACGTGTTAACTAATATAATTTAATCACGCTACTTACTCCGACTACTTTATTTCGTGCGGAACTGCTTACAGCGATACGTATTGCCTTATTTGTGCCTAGTTATCTCGATACTAATTCGTCGGTAATAGTTTGTACTTTTTTCTCTTATAGTACTAACGTATATAAGTTGATAGTTTCTAGCTACTCTATGTTACGAACGCTCCTGGGGGTTCGCGGGGCCCTAGGAGAGGATATCCTCTGAGCAGGCGTACTCCTGAGAGCCAAGTAGCTCCTAGAAGTAGAGCTCACAGGAACTAATAAGGGTCTAAGAAATACGTAGCATATAGTATTTTATTATAGTAGTATTATATAACACAGCGAATTAGCCGTAGGTTTCCGCGTCTAGGTCACGTGATAGATCTAGGGATCTTACTAGATCCCGGAAGATCTAAGGAGAACGAAGGTTCTATAAAGACTAGCACGTCTACTATTAGATAAGAGCTTTATACTTAACTTTAATAGTATTCCTACCTAGTACTAGTAACTGTCTTTAACTGTCTACGTGATATACCTACTTCTTGATTATCAGAGATTAACCCTAGCCTCTGTATTTACAACGAGTAAATATCGGACCATTATACTCTATCGCTATATCTGTAAGTGCCTCTATTACTTAGTAAAGTAGTAAGCGATATTATTTTCTAAACTTTCGTATTTAAGATATATTCTTTCAAAGTAAGTTAGTTTTGGGTAGCGCGTGAATATCTGTCTATAACTTAACTACTTATCTCTAGAAGCAGTCTTATGCGCTAGTAATATAGGCCTCTGCTTCTGTAATACTTATTACTACTGTGATAAATGTCCCTATAATCGCCTGCGCTCCTATTCTTTGGACCCTATTAATAGGTCCTATGAGTTTATCTTTAAAGGCGTGTATCTAAATATTAGAGGCATAGTCTATAGCTAGAGCGACTATTGAAGTAAACAACTGCCGTGCTATTAATGGCGAGAGACCCCTAAGCCGCCTGAGTTCCATTACTGCCTCCAGGGCTACTGTATATAGTAAAGGCGAATTGCGTGTCGCTAAATTCTTAGTTAATTCTTTTAAGCGGGCTTCACTTCCAGACGCTTGTGGCTGTGCGCCCCTCCAAGCTGTACTCGCAGGTACCGTGTCATCACAGAGCGGAGCCAATTCTTGCGGTCCCCAACTTTTAATGATTTTTGATTTTTGACCCACAATTTATACAGCGCTTTCCATTAACAAGAGATACACTGATTCATTAGGTCATCGGAAGGAGATGTGAGCCGTAACGTCTTTGTTAGAAACAATTGATGTATTGTACCATAAGTCGCGCGTTCATTGGATATCCTAGTGCTCGGGTCATCAATTCTTCAATCCATCTTTGGATCGCTGCATCAGCACGTCTCGGATGGAAATGAGACCCGTCTTATTGTCTCCAGAGATTGTGCTTAAGAATCAAAGTCCTGAAATGCAGTAACGGAGACAAGAGATTTGAGCTTGGCGCTTAGAAATAGAGAATGCAATATTCAACTCTCGGGCTAATTCTTGAGCAGCAATTCCCTTATGAATGATGTTCTCATTCGAAGTACTACATCTTTCCAATTTTCTATATAAAGAGCGGCTTTCGCAGGAAGAGTATGTTAAGCCAGCCCAGCCTTCCCTCCCCAACATCAACACATCATGTCATCAACAATCTCCCTCCTCGGCGTCGGCAATATGGGCACAGCCCTTGCCCAAGCTCTCTTGAAAGCCGGAAAGCAAGTAACCATCTGGAACCGCACAACGTCTCGACCGGCCATTGCATCCCTCGTTGAAGCAGGAGCGGTGCTCGAACCAGACATCTCATCAGCCATCTCGAAGTCCTCGGTCATTATCATCTGCGTCTTGGACAACCAAACTATCCATAGTGTCCTAGGGTCGCTTTCATTGGAATCCAAAACAGTCATCAATCTCACCAACGGCACACCTCGTCAGGCACGAGAGATGAAAGAAGAGCTGTACCGACGAGGTGCTGTACAATATTTTGATGGGGGCATCATGGCTACTCCCGAAATGGTTGCAACTCCTGCCTCACTCATCTTTGTCAGTGGTGAGAGTGAGGAGCGATTTAAAGCAGTGAAGGATATTATCCATGTCTTTGGAAAGACTCAATATGTTGGTGAAGATTCAGGAGCAGCATCACTTCATGATCTCTCTCTTCTGACAGGAATGTATGGGATGTTTGCGGGAGCAATAACTGCGATGGCGATGTTGAAAAAGAGCGGTTCAGTAGAGCCTCGAGTGAGTCAATTGCTCATCCCATGGCTTCAAGCTCTAGTGCCTTACATTGCGGAAATGGCAAAGTCGATTGATGCTGGGGTTTTTGGGTCTCTGGGAAATCCGGTAGAGATGCAAGGTATTGCTTTGAAGAACATTCTTCAGACTTGTGTGGAGGAGGGAGTTGATAGTGGTAACTTGACGTATTTCAGTGAATTGGTGGACAAGGTGATTGCGGAGCATGGAGGGGATGGGGGAATTGCTCAAGTAGGAGAATTTCTGTAAGGGAAGGGGTTTGCAGTAGAAAAGACTAAACTTCGTCTCTGCATCCCTCCACTTTGCTGCGAGGCGAAATGGAAGCTTGATTCAATCCTGACGATTTGGCACCGACTGTTTGAAGTCTTAGTCACGGAAGAAAAGAATGAAACTTTCAAGGTATGGCCTCAGCCTCATATATCGAGTCTTCAACGAGAATATAAATTTATTTTTATTTTTATTTTATTTTTATTTTTATTTTTATTTTTATTTTTATTTTTATTTTTATTTTATTTTATTTTTATTTTTATTTTTATTTTTATTTTATTTTTATTTTTATTTTTTATTTTTATTTTATTTTTATTTTTATTTTTATTTTATTTTATTTTTATTTTTATTTGTTATTTTTATTTTTATTTTATTTTATTTTTATTTTTATTTTTATTTTTTATTACTTTAAATTATTATAGAGTTTTTATTTATAAAACTTTTTTTTATAAAAAAAGAGTCTTTAAAATTAATAATACTTTATTAATAAATAAGAATTTAAAAAGGTTATTAAATAATAAAGTAAATAAATAAGTAATAGAAGTTTATTTTATTTTTATTATTTTTTATATTTTTACTTTTTAAATTTAATTATATTTTTTCATTTATAATAAAATATTTTAACTCTTTATTTTTTAAGAACTTATATTATTATATAAAGCGATTTAATTAATAATAATCGTAGTTATAATTTATATTAATTATATATTTTATTATAAGTTTATTACTTATTTATATTTAATTTATTTTAACTTTCTTAAAATCTATTAATTATTTATTATAAGTGTTTTAATATTATATTTCTTTTTTAAATAGATATATTTTATATATTAAGTTAAATTTAAAATATTTAATATAATATATATTTTTTTAGTTTTATAAATAAAAATAAAGTATAGTTTAAATTCTAGAGAATTTAATTTTATAAAATAAAATTATACTAATTAAATAGTATAATAAAAAAGAAAGATAATTATAAATTATTATTAATATTTTCTTTAATATATTTAAATATAAAAATGATATTAAATTAAAAAGGAGATAGATAGTATTATAAACGCTTTTAAGTGTAACAACGTAATATTACTAAGTGTAGTATTAAGTATAGGAGTAAGAGGGTAAGTAAATAGTAATATTATAAGTCTGATATAAAGGAAATAAGAAAGTAAGGAATCCTTAGAGGGAAAGTAGTCTTATATATATATAAATCTAGTCTGATTTCTACTTAGTAATATTTTAGCTAAACTTAAGTACCTTTATTTCTAGTACTTCTATTACTTTAATATTATATTACCTCTCTCTTATAAGAGAGCTTACTCTTAAGCTCTGAATTATATTTCTATATAAAATTATTATTATATAAAATAATAAAAATATATAGCTTTAATAAAGAGATTCTAAGAGAAGTATTAATCTAGTAGTACTAATTAATAATAATAGTAGTAATAAGTAAAGTAGTAACTTAACTATAAAGCTATCTAAAAGGCGTTTAAATTAAGTCTAGTAAAGCTATAATTACTTATTATTATATATATTATAGTACTTATATCGTGTAGTAGTGCGAGTAAGCTGGGTTAAAGAGATAAGATCTCTTAATTAAGGTAAAAGTATAGTATTAAAAGATATATTTAAAAGAAAGTTACTTTCTTAAGGAAGGGCCTAAGAGTATATTATATATATATAGTATACTTACTAAGTATATACTAGACTAGATATAACTTCTAATAGAGCGCGTTTAATACACTCTTATAGTAAGCTTAAGTTTAAGAGTCTTACTATTAGATTTATATAAATAAAGATTAAGTCTAAAGTAGCGAGTACCTTATATATATATATATATATATATATATATATATATATACTCCTTAAATAAGTATAACGATTATAAATATATGTTTATAATATATATACCTAAATTATAAAGGAAGTATAAATAAATATATTATAATTAAACAAGTAAATAAAGATTATATAAGTCTAGTGTATAATGCGTTTTTATATCGCGAATATATATATAGAATAATCTAGTTCGAGAATATAACTAAAAGAATAATAAAGGATTTAATTCTAAAAATCGTATAAAGTAATTCAGTTTATAATTATATATGAATTAAGAAGCGCGTAAATAAGTAATTATTATTAAATTTAAGTGAGGCTCTATAATTACTAAATATAGGTAGCCGAATTAAGATAAGTATTAATTAATAAAGGCAAAGTGAATTAGTGATCTTTTAGGAAGGTACACTGAAGATCGGAAGTGAATCGGTAAACAGTATATAATAGCGCGCTCTAATTAGCTATATATTAGTAGGTGATTACGTATTTCCTAGGTGATTATATATCTTTTTAGGGTATATTAACCTTAGATTTTTTTATACTTCTGAATCTTTAAGCTTTTAATATATTATATAGCTCTTTATGTTCTGTACTTTTTCTCTTATTTTTCTTCTTTAAATTTATATAAAGAGATTACTATAGCCCTAAACTATTCTAAAATACTTTCTAAAACTTCTTCATGATTTTTTATTAATTATAATCGTAGAGTTACTGAACTTACACGTTATATAAGAGAGTAGGTTACTAATTTAAGTAATATAAGTTAGGTTCGTAAAGTAGTCTAAGTAAGTTTATTTCTTTTTTTAAATACTTATATTTATCTTTAGTTATAATTATTTAAAGCTTATATACTAATATATACTTAGAATAATAATAAAGATAAGAGCGAGCTTAAGCTTATTACTAGATCTTTATCTTCTTATAATAATACCTCTATATTAAACGCGCTTTATTAGAAATTATATCTGGTCTAGTATATACTTAGTAAGTATACTATGTATATATAATATGCTCTTAGGCCCTCCCTTAAGGAGGTAATGCTCTTTTAAATATATCTTTTTATATTATACTTTTACTCTAATTAGGAGATCTTATCTCTTTAACCTAGCCTACTCGCACTACTACACGACATCTTTTAATTTTCCTTAAGCTTTATTAGATTCTTATTTCTTAAGAGTACTTTCTATACTTAGTAATAATACTCTATTAGTTCTCTTACTAAAATTTAATCTTAGTATTCTTTATTTATTAGTAATAAAGTAATCACAGATCTCTTTAGTAGTTATATCTAATATAAAGGACTTTCTTTTTCTTATATAAGAGAAAGTTTTACTATAGACTATAAGCTAAAGCTTTATATAGTCCTTTAGAGCTTAACTATACGTGTAATCTTTTAAGTATAAATACTTATTCCTTATTAAATTATTTCTATTAGTACTACTAAGCTCTAGAGCTATTATTATATTAATACTAGTATTATTACTTCTTTTACTAAGAGTAATAAAATATCTATATCTTTTTCTCTTTCTACTTATAAGCTTGCGATATTAAATATCTACTTCCTTAGTATAAAAGAGTCTTACTAATTATATAAGAGTATATAACTATAAGCTTCTAAGATTATTAGCTTCTTTAAAGCTAAAGAAGTACTTATAAGACTATATATAATCAAAGTTACTTATAGCGATTAGGAAATTAATAATACTAAGAGCTTTATTAACTTCTGGAATATAGTATAAGATACTCTTACGAATAAGCTCTTAGCCGAGAGTCGTGGTCTAGTCATTCGCGTGGTTCGCAGACCGAACACAGCAATTCGGGCAGATAATGCGAGCAGCGAAGTCCAAGCTGGATGCAACGATCAATAGCACAAATAAATAGTCTAGACTGTCGGCGATGCTTGCCCGGATAGATGTCCCCCAAGCCACCTTTGGATGGGCGATATGGTAGGTAAAGTGGCGGAAACGAACGGAAAGAAGGGACCTCAACTAGGTGCGGGGAAGTACCAGAAGTGCCTCATCTTGACAGGGCTCATAGAGATAAACCGCATCAAGAGATTAGCAACGCGAAGTTGTTGGTTGCGACTTCCTCTTGATCTTGTTCTTCACTAGAGGACGACCTCAAGCCCTATCAACGCACATGAGCTGAAGCTGCAACGTTGAGCGCCCTTTTTGCAGGTAATTTATGGCAACAGGACACTGTACATGGCAATGATCGTGGATGGAGGAGATCAAGTGCACTGAATGACGAGCGCAGAAACAGATTTGACAGCCGCGGCCAATACCCCGAAAGACCAATGCAAACAAGTAACCTGAAATTGCAGCTGATGATAGCCGCAGTACTGTATCAGAGTAGACCAGAGTACCCAGGCGGGTAGAACAGGATAGAATAGTATAGAGTACCATGGAATGGAACAAGTGAAGTGAAGGGAAGGGAAGGGAAGGGAAGGGAAGGGAAGGGAAGGGAAGAGGAAGGTGGAAGCAACAGAGTGAGAGAGGCGCCAATGAAAATCGCAACGATTCGAGACTCAATCAAAGACATTATAAGAAAGTATAAAGCAAAAGTTGGAAATAGCAAAGGACTTGGAGTCTCCAGCATAGCCCAGCGTACTATCGCTGATGTTTGGGATTGAGATGGCAAGATCATATAACGATGGGTAGGGATGATAGTAGTGGCTCTGCTCTGGTCTGATGGTCCTGGTGGTCTTGGCTTCATTCTTACATAAGCTTCCTGAGGGCTCGAATTGGCGAATGAGCGAGCGAGCGAGCGTCCGCAAAATTGGATTGGCTGAAGCGGAGTGGAGCGGAGTGGAGCGGAGTGGGATGAAATGAGTCGAGATCGCCCTGTCCCTGATGATTCCATGTGGTCCTAATGCGCTTCCGTTAATTTCTCATCTTCCACTCTTTCTCCCTGACCCTTTCCTTTTCCCTTTCCCTTTCCCTCCCTCCCCCTTCCTCACACCTTCCAAGCTACACCTCATCAGTGGTGCGATACACTGCGCCGCCTGTCATTTGGATTTCAAGACCGCACGCCAGCACGAACTGCACTGCACTGTCTTGAGTGTTTTGTTCACTCGTTGAGCCGACCACGGCACGCCAGACCACCTCCCTCAACGCTGCAAGTGATCGTTTACTTAACAGCATAACATTGAGCAAAGTAGCGACAGTAGCAGCTATGGCAATCGTAGACAATGTCACGTTTGCCTCCCCCCTAGCCGATGCCAATTATGCACACATGGCTAGCAGTTCTCGCTTTGATGGACTCCTGGCAACCCTTTCAGAGCTCAGCGGCTGGACAATTGCCATGACCCTACTCGCCCTGATGGTCGCATACGATCAATGTCAGTGCATCTGCCTCTCCTCTACACTCTGCCCGCCAGCTTACTATCTCACAGGCAGCTATCTCTGGCAGAAAGGTTCAATCCCTGGTCCGGCATGGAAGATCCCCTTTATCGGCCCTTTTCTCGAATCTGTGAATCCTAAATTCGAGGAATACAAGGCGAAGTGGGCTAGTGGCGAGCTCAGTTGTGTGTCTGTATTCCACAAGTAGGTTCTGCATGGCACATCCAAGCAGCGTGGGAGTAACATGTACTAGGTTCGTCGTCATAGCTTCAACCCGCGATATGTCTAGAAAGGTCTTCAATTCTCCGGGATTCGTTAAACCATGCGTGGTTGATGCTGCACACAAGCTTCTCGGCAAGACAAATTGGGTTTTTCTTGACGGAAAGGCTCACGTTGATTTCCGGAAAGGCCTCAATGGGCTTTTCACACGGAAAGCCTTGGAGACCTACCTGCCCGGACAAGATGATGTCTACAACGATTATTTCGAGAGGTTCTTGAAGGTCACCGAAGATGCAGGTGGAAAACCAGTGCCATACATGGCCGAATTTCGTGAAGTTATGTGTGCTGTCTCGTGCCGAACTTTCGTGGGCTACTACATCTCGGATGAAGCTATTAAGAAGATTGCCGATGATTACTATAACATCACAGCAGCCCTGGAGCTAGTTAACTTCCCCATAATGATACCATTCACGAAGACATGGTATGGGAAAAAGGCTGCCGACATGGTTCTCGAAGAATTTGCCAAGTGTGCCGCGAAGAGCAAGGTTCGAATGGCTGCTGGAGGTGATATCACCTGCATAATGGATGGTTGGGTCAAGGCTCAACTAGACTCAGCCAAATATCGCGAACGTCAAGAAAAAGGCCTCTCGTTGGAAGGAATCGAGAAGCCATCGCCCATGCTCCGCGACTTCACGGACTACGAGATCTCACAGACTGTTTTCACTTTCTTATTTGCGTCCCAAGATGCTACTAGTAGCGCAGCCACATGGCTGTTTCAAACTATGGCGCAGAGACCCGATGTACTCGATAAGGTTCGCGAGGAGAACCTTCGTGTCCGCGGTGGCGATCGCAACAAGCCGGCAACGATGGATATCCTGGACGAAATGGTTTACACTCGTGCTGCTGTGAAGGAACTCCTAAGATATCGCCCCCCAGTCTTGATGGTACCATATCTTGCAAAAAAAGCCTTCCCAATCACAGATACTTACACTGTTCCCAAAGGTATGACCGGCTCCTTGTGTACTATATCATTCTCGCTAACCTTACCTGCAGGTGCCATGATTATTCCGACTGTCTATCCAGCGCTTCGTGACCCGGAAATCTACACGAACCCTGATTTGTATGACCCCGACAGATATGTCACGGGGGATGCAGAAATCAAAGGCGCAAAGAATTTTTTGGTCTTCGGAACTGGTCCTCATTACTGTCTTGGTCAAGTATACGCACAGCTCAACCTGGCTCTCATGATTGGGAAAGCAGCCATGCATCTTGACTGGGTTCATCACCCGACACCACTTTCGGAAGAGATCAAGGTGTTTGCTACAATCTTCCCCATGGTAAGTGGTTACAAGTACGCCTCCCCCATCCACCCCACTGCTGATGCCATACAGGATGACTGCCCCTTAACTTTTTCGAGACGACCTTGAAGGACTGATATCCGCATCACCCTTTGTCCTAAGTGCTAGGGTCAATATTGTGTAGTCCTGCCATGGTCCTGCGCCTTGAAAGCGTTTGCACGAGAGGATGAGTTTTGTGGGCGTTTGGGAGCATCGAAAGTTGGCGCAACGAGAATAATATATTAATACTCTGTAACATTCACCTAATGCAGATGCTTCAAGGCTGCCTTGAATAAATACGTTTGTTTCCTTGTGTTTGTTGTTTCAAGACATTATGAAGTACACTATGGAATACATTCCTGTATTTGAAATCTTGCCTCAAAGGTCTGCACCTATGTTGTGGAACAATTCTGCGTCTTGTATGTCGGAGAAGAGAGCTACGGAGTTGTCACGTCACTTTCATGGCATTGGTGACCGCATTGACTAGGTATCCCTTGCTTTCACCTTTTCTCTTGACTTGTTGCTTTTCCGAGATTTAGTTGCTGGGAAGCTCGTAAGTTGAACTGACGGACTTTGATTGGACTTGCTCAATTGGCAAGCCTCTTTCCCTGTTTGCCTCCATGGATTCGAAATCTGTAACTCGTAGGCCCTTGACGCGTGAAATCCAGTCGAAGATCCAATCACTCGAACGTGGATCTCCGGACTTTGGTTTCACTCAGAGGATTCCGAGGTGGTTTTCTCAGCGAGCTGTCCTCGATATTGCCCACATCGTTCTGAACACTTGTTTTGTGTTTGTGATTTAGGCACATGCACTACTGCACTGCTTGCCGTACTTACAGCAATGACTAAGAAGCATAACGGCGTTCGAATTCGTTAAGAAGGGCTTCTCAACATGAACGGTTTGATTAGAAACCTCTGTAGCTCAGTGGTTATGTAGAAATCTGGGAGCAAGAGGTACAAGTAGATCGGAGTTCAACTTTGCAGTAAGCTTTTCTGACAGTAATCGGGATGCGGAAATAGATCGCTTGCTTGAGGCTCCTTGAAAGCTGATGCCTGGGGATTTTGGACTAGATTGCCAGAGATGTTCGTACTTTGGACGACGAGGTGTACGTACACTCAAGAATTAGACAAGTATCGGATGCATACTTCAGCATGTATGTAGGACTTGAACATTAATGGAGCAGCACTTACCATAGCAAGCAATCCTTCATAGACTCATCTACTACGGACGGACTGGGCAACAATACAAGAACGGAGCTGTCAAGGCAGTGGTAATTCAAGTTCCGGCCTTCTTAAAACGTTGCCAAAGTCGATAAAATTATTACACACAGGCGTGGATCACGGAAAAGCCTGAGTCACCACCGGGGGAATTCCCATTTGGTGCTTACTTGGGTATTTTGGTGGTTGACGCGGAATTGGCGGAGCTCGCTTACCGATCCATTCGGCGTTCGCCCTCGTGCTCCCTTAAAGGGGTTCTGAATGGATGCAGAGTGCGATTCCGGATGAGGCACTCTAAGAGGCTGACGAGGATGTGTCGGAGTAAGAATAATGTAAGAAGGGTACGATGAGAAAGGTGACTCGAAACCAGGCTCTATAAAGTCTTGCTTCCCGCCCAGAGAAGTTATTTTCTCATCACAACCGAATCACTACAATAGCCAAAACAGACTACCTCTTATTTACACACTACTATTTGCATGCCAGTTTGCCATAGTGAGCTGAAGTGAACAAGTTTACCAAAATCCTCAAATATCACGCAACATGCCGAACGGGTTCCCAGGTTTCCGTAAGAGCAGTACGTTACACTCTACTCCAACAGCATCGGTCGACCTAAAACTAACAGTAAAGTAGCATTTCCCGATGACGAGCCTCCGACCCTATTTCACCCCGCGTCACCTAAGATTAAACCAGTCAAGCAGCCGGCCAGCGACGTGGACAAAGCCTCCATCTCTACTACTTCGACGTTCTCATCTAAGATCGGATTGCTCAAGGAAAGTGTCAAGAGCAAGATCCCAGCTCCATTCAAGGCTTACCGAAGCCGCAAAGAAGTAGCTGCTCACTCTGCAGTCGTGTCGAAGGAAGTGAAGAGGCTACCAGCGGACACGAAAACTCGTAAGTCTTTACCAAACTATGACAGTGAGTGTGAATGGGAATGCTTCGTCGGAGGATTAGGAGATGCCAGTCGCTAACTTCAATGCAGCAAGGCAAGCGACAGCCGAAGCATATATGATATGGGCTGCGACACGATGAGCTAGAGGCCACAGTGTTACTTGTTATTTCTTTCTCAGTACGCAAATATCCGTGATGGTAACTTTGGAACAGATTTGCGGGAGCTCGGAGTTGGTGTTTATGATTCAGGTCCGCAACACAATGATGCTTGTTACGCGACGGATCGAGATTGACTTCTAAGAACAAGTCTTAGCAAATTCTTGTACTCTGTAATCAGGAAAATGTAATTACTTTGTTAAAAGCTATCGTCCAACCCATCTTTTACTGCTACCATGCTTGGACTATCCTCCACACCATCTGTATCATCAAATTCAGCACCAGCAGTGGTGAGTAAATCCTCTACGATACGTTTACTGGCCTCCCTTGCTGTCAAACGTAAGCGTTAGAAGCCGAGTCTGATGAGAGCAATTACCTGGTGTTTGAAGAAGTCTCGACTGTGGCAAAGAGAATTGTATAGTTTTAGGTGGACTCATCCCCAACTCTCTATAGACGCCTTCGGCATCTTCGTCGCTGTCGCTCTCCCAGCTGATCTCGTCCTTCTTCGTCGTCTCAGAAACTGGCTGTTTCTTGGCAGGAGTTTGCACACTGACACCAGGAGTCCTTGGCACATTTGGCCGGCTGTATTGCTGACGGATGGGAGAGCTAAATATCTCCGCATGAAGTTGCGGCGCAGCTGCAGGCGGCGAAGACATGGGCGAAGTTGTGTCTCGCCATGACGGTTTATTTGCAGGCGTCTTCTGCTCCTTGCGGCTAGTATGAGGCGTGGCTTGGATGCGGTAATTCTTGTCCAGAACTCTGTGCAACAATGGATCCGCAGGCTGGCGGTTGGCAGTAGACTGAAGATACGACATTGGGTCGAATGGGGATGAGATTGGTGTCATTGACATGTCTGGGATCCTGGATTTGGCCCCGGGTGTCGAAGGTAATTCAGTTTCGTCTCCATTCCCCCGTCCATTCGGCCCGCCCTTCAATTCCTGCTTCAAATCTTCGTACGGAGAAGGATACTCCGCAAATCTTGGCTTATCGGAAGAGGAGCTTTTGGGACGCGGAGCCCGGGGTGTGCTGCCACTGATGTCGGCAGTATCGAGCAGAGAGTCCTCAGTTTGATCGTACACATCGTGTTCATGGCTCTGATATCGGCCAGTATCATCTCCTTGCTGTGAGGTTGCATAGGTACCGGCATCTCCGTGGGATTGAGCATAGGACGCGCCTTCCTCTTCTTCTCGCTCCTCAACCCCTGATAGTGACACATTGGCGCTGGCTTCGAAGAATTGTTTCCAAAACTACCCCACTATCAGCAACCACATCAGCGAAGGTGACCGATTACTGACTTTTGACCCTTCCCAGACTGCGTTTGAGTGTTCTGCATACTGCTCAACGATTGGCAATATGCTCGATGTTACGATTCTGTGGGCGCGGCTGAAGTTGTGGTCGATTTCTAGGGCGGTCAGAAAGCTTCACGTATTTAGGACGTGGTGGCTGCTTTACCTTGTAATGTAAGGGTAATAGACTGCTCGAGCTTCTCGAGCTCCTCAGTCAGGGACAAAGGTCGAACGGCAGAGGTCGGGCGAGACATTTTGCTACCTTTGGTGGAATGGAAGAGTTGAATTGGGCTGGGAAGGTGGTTGGATGCGAGCGAGAATCAACAGGACTTTTCGCGACGGGAGTTTGACGCGGAGACGAGGGGAGGATACGCGCTCGTTGTTCCATGCCGTCTCGCTTCTGGTGGTCCCTCCTCTACGGAGTACTACTTGTACAGTGGAGTAGTACGGTCTCTTCAGTCGATCGATAGCTGGGTGAGCAACACTCTTTTTGATGACATTAAGCAAGACCAACTGTTCTTCCTCCCTTGGCTCCTCTCAATCAAGTTGTGGGAAGGGAGCATGCTTTGTACTTTTGTGAGTTACGAGTGAGTAGGTGAGAACCAGATGACTTTCTAGGCTTTGTACCGTGCCACCCACGGAGATGGCCAATCTGCTTCCATTGGTGAAGAAGCATGAATTAATCTAGAATGCAAGAGTGATATCTATCAGAACGTCATCACGATTGTTATCATTCGGGCTCACACAAGTCTGAAAGTGTGATGTTGTTTGTCAACTTTCCCTGCGACCGCGCGTGTGAGGCGTGACGATTCCAGTGACAGGGATTTATCTATCTGTAGGTTGATCCCGGGGAAGCTGTTGACCACCGCACAGCAGGAACAACAAGAACAAGAACAAGAAGTGCCACTTGGCGTCCATGTCAAACCTCAAGATATCAGCAACATGACCATGCACCGCACTGTGACCTCTGTTCTTCTTCGGACATCACGATGTTCAATTCCACGAGCAGCTCGACAAGTCAGAGTGCGACCAAATCTCCTTCCTCGGGTCCCTCCTGGCATTAGTCAAGCTTCGCACTCAAGGTTCTACTCGCAGGAATCATCTCATAGCAAGATCTACTACTCCTTTGAAGATGTAAGACTCCGCGTACTTTTCTTTGAGCTTCCGCATTGACAGACCGTAGGTAAAAGCTTTCGTCGAGAAACCAGATCCAAATCGCATTTTAATCGACAGCCGGGAACCAGGAGAGCTGCAAGCCACGGGCACCATCCCCGGATCCATTAACATTCCTGTTACTTCGAAGCCGGATTCATTTTTTATCACTGCAGAAGAGTTCGAAGACAGATTTGGATTTGAGAGGCCAAGCAAGGAGCAGGAGGTCATCTTCTATTGCAAGTCAGGCGTGCGCAGTCGTACTGCGGCAGCATTGGCAAGGCAAGCTGGCTGGGATAATGTTGCAGAGTATCAGGGAAGCTGGCTGGATTGGGATCAAAATGGGGGTGTAAAGGAGAATAGAAAATAGCAGAAAAGAGTAGCATAATGGCTGGGTTGGTCTGGTAGCCAATGGATCTCGACGACATAGACCGGTCAAGGAGAACGAATATGGAATTCACAAGGAGGGTCAAGTCTCGAGCTAGCAAGACGGAAAATGCAGTGGCTTTCGACTCCCTTGAGCCCTACCCATAACAGGATCTCGCGGACCCGCAAAGGTACACGGGTAACGTGGAAGAACATTTTGTGGCGAATCGCAATTCTCTTATCTCTGTGTTCTACTATACACCTTAGGTTCACTATTATTATCTAAGACCCATCAAAACATAAGGAACTTCGTTGTTCCTTCTCCTGCATCTGGCACATCTTTGGGGGTCTTCGCAACGGGACTTCCATGGGCGAAGAACAGAACCTTGATCGCAATAGCCAATCCAGCATGAAGACAGACAACCAGAATCAGCAAAACTTTGCTGGTTTGCTTGTCCGTTGCGCTCAAGACTGGGTATAAATTCCTGAGGAGAAAAGCAACACTGAGACCGAATCCAACAGCAACAAAGACCCAGTTCAGGATTGTGATAGGAGACCAGGAAATCAAGGCGACGGGAATCCAGATGAGGTTAGAATATCCATATAGAGCCCAGCATTCGAGTAGATTGGCAGATTCGCTTCCAAAGTACTTTAGTGCGAGAAATAGGGCGATGGGGATGACGAGAGTATAGCCATAGATAAGGCCAGCGGCACCTTTAAAGAATTAGCATGGTATTGAGAGAACCAAGCTTCATAATGTACATACCGCTCAGAAGTCTAAAGTCGTAGACGAAATGTTCACTGCCAGTCTCTGCCAAATACTTGCTTATTGTGCCTCCCAAGAAGAGTATGAACACCACGGTGGTCGCAATCCAGATTGGCCCATAGAGATCAGGATTGCCTTCCAGGACATCGAGGAAGTTTGCTCGTGGATATAACGCTGCCCAGCATCTTGATAACACCGAGCTAGTATCAACATCGAAGAACTGCGCATAGAAGGATAATGTCCAGAGGTAGCGCTTAGAGGAACCGCTTCCAGCCGTTGCCGGCGCAGGGAGACCCGGTGATGAACCTGGGAGCTTTCTTGAATGCGTCGAATTATCGGTAGTGAAGTTGGACGAATGGAATTCAAGATCCTCTTGAAGGTCGGTGTGCCCCAGCTGATTTAGTTAGCAATGCACGCAGTCTCGTTCTTGTTGAATATAGGGAGGACATACGTCTCCCTCGTCGTCAACATCGACCACTACGTCGTAACCAGCACCTGGGCCAGACATTTTCTGAGGTTTCGAGGCTGAGAGTAAGAACAACTAGGTGGGTTGTTTTATGTTGCGCTCCGCATGTCCAAGCCGTATGTATGTGTGTGTGTGTGTGTGTGTAGGTGCGACGGTGTTTGGTCGAGGCAGGCATCGATTTGACAGCTTCCACGTTCGCTAGCTTCAATCTTCTCTGTACTCTAAGTAGCGACCCCTGGTTCCGGTTGCCGCGCATCCACCTCGCATCCCTGCCTCGAGAACCCCCGCCATTGCCGTTGCACGTTGCAATGTTGTTAGCAGAGCCGCATATACTATCTCATGTTTGTATTCATATCTTAGCAATTATGAGTACCATATCTGGTTTGAATGGTACGAGGAAGAAATTTAGGTTGGATAACAATCACACCTCGTAGGATGCCAAAAGGTAAATGGGTGGAGTTCTAGCTGGACCTCAGTGCGCAGCCATTGCTGAAATCCGGTCCCGGAAGATTCCATACCTTTTCGAGACGATGACTTAGGGTGAAGGCTTTGTCTGGGCGTAAATGATGCTGGTTCGTCCTTGCATAAGGTCACGAAATATAAGCTGAAGGAGACCTTTCCTAGAGGTACTCCAGTTGAACATCGTCCATCGAGCAGAATCCCTCTGCAACTCTCAAGTCTCACATATTCCATTACAGTCTATTAATGGTCATTGTCCATCGTATTGCGTGCTCATGCTATTGTAAGCGCATAATACAGCTTGCAAGCCTGCAAAAAACCCCGATTCCTTGACCATCTCTCCATCTTCCGGAGCCTCCAAACGCCGAACAAGCGAAACGTTTACTTCAGCTTCTTCTTTGGTCGGAGTTGGTTGGTGTGACCGCACTTCTTCTTTCTGCAATTGGTGGCACGGGGAGGGAGACGGGCCTATGGATATTAGTTTCCAGAAGAATAGGTCGTGGCAGGAATGCGTACGTAGCACTTTCGGCAGATCATCTTGTCGCAGTTGAATTTGGAAGCAAGGGCCTTGAGCGATGGTTCAATGATACCACCACGGAGACGGAGAACAAGGTGAAGAGTGGACTCCTGTTGGAAAATTCTTGTCAGCTGCCGTTCACGCGCGGTGAGATCCTTTCCTGCGGCCCAGTATTTCTCTGATTCTTCATCCTAATCTCCTGCCACTGCCAGAGTTTTGTATGCGTACCTTCTGGATGTTGTAATCGGACAGAGTTCGGCCATCCTCAAGTTGCTTTCCGGCGAAGATCAAACGTTGCTGGTCGGGTGGAATGCCCTCCTTATCCTGGATCTTGCTCTTGACATTGTCGATGGTGTCAGAGGACTCGACTTCGAGAGTAATGGTCTTTCCCGTGAGGGTTTTTACGAAGCTTGAAAGTACACGTCAGTCTCCGTTCGAATCTGAGGTCGTCTTTGGAATTGCGGTGCTCGGTGCATGTATCGGGGTGGCGGGGGTCCTCGAAAGACTTACATCTGCACTGGAGAGAGAGATAAGTTAGCAATCGCTTCAGCATGGGCAGCAGATACCCGGTGGTACACGAATGGGATTTATACATACTCTTGGCGGTTTCGTAAGGCCGTCGTCGTTGTTGTCGGGGATTTCAAGAACGAGGTTGATGAATATTCGCTCCTTGTGCGGCTAAGCGAGAAATATAGGCTCCACCTTAAAGCTGAGCTACACGTGATATGGACTCGCCACTGCGATCCACCTCCCGGACAAGCTAGATCTTCTGGCTGGCATGAATATTTACCAAGCGTCTCGAACATCCTCCATTATTCCAATGTGCCAAATCCTATTTGGTCCTCGAACCTACCTCGGCTTAAGACATGAACTTGCATTGCACGGTGTAGGTAGCACAAATTCTGCTAGTAAAAACTGTTGCTTCCTTCGATGTCTTCGCATATCGAGTATCAACGATTCCGGCGAGGTGAGAGCTGCACCGAGGAGGGGTGCCGAGCTCGAAAATTTTACATTGAAGATGGAAAGAAGTTTTGTCAGAGGGGTCATGAGCAAGCGGTTGGTGCTTCAGCGTCAGACTGTGCTTTAGATCACGTGTCTGACGCAATTCTAGGGATTCACACAAACTCAGCAAGATGAGGATGATTGGAATACACAGGGTAAAAAATCTCGGAAGAAGAGAGAAGAGAGACAACGCGTCGAGACAATTCTCAGTGGTGGTGAGGCAAAGGAGCTATACCTGCAATGCTATCAGTTGATTCTGAGGAAACAGTGCCATTGGTTGGTAACTACCTTGGGTCTGCCAGAGGAGCTTCAAATTATTGTTCGCGACCTCTGGGAGCTGAGACTGAGAATCCTTCACTTTCCTAGAGATGAGAGGAGTGGTTATGGCTCTGGGACAGGAACGATGCTGTTCAGCTCTGCAAGTGAAGGAAACAATACCGATATTGATGGCATGACGCATCGGAGTACAGGATCGAGAATGAGCAGGAAGAGTGCGGTGATGGAGGAGAAACTTCCCAAGCTAATCGAAACACTGGCTTTGTGCTACTTAGGAACGCTGCTGCTCAAGTTACCTGTCAGCGTAGGGGACTTTCACAAATGGGCTGTTCAGGATAGAATTGTCTATAATCGTGCTGTAAGCATGGCTCAAGCTTGTAAAGTCGCATGCTGACCTTTGCTGAGATCAAAGAAGTTCCCAAAGAGATGAGATCCAAGCTTCCAGCCCACTTCCATGCTGCACTTGAAATCAGAGCACCTTTAGACGGCGCGAAGCTTCACAGCAGTATAGCGCAGTTGGCTGAGTTTTACAACCTCGAATTCGATATGGAACTGCCCAGGCTGAACGTAACCTTACTCGTATTTCGATATATGAAGGAGCTCTGTCTTCCTGGTGGGTCCCGAATATCCGAGATTGCGAGTTTCTCCTAATTATGGATAGTTGAGTTGTATCCTGCCATTCGTCGTTTGGAGTCTTTACTCCAGATGGACTTTGCATACCCCACGGCTAAGACGGCACGGAAAGGCACTGGTCATCCAGAGGTACAACTCGTGAGCTTGATAGCCATAGCAACGAAATTGGCATATCCATTTGACAAAGTTAATCGGACTCCCGATAGCTACTTTGATCCTTCAACAGTTAAGCTAGACTGGTCTCAATGGCTCAAGACTACTGCGCAAGAAAAACTACGAGGGTTAGCCAGAGGCGAGGCAATCCAAGTCACGGATACTGATGTCTGGGATCTGAATACCAAGAAGATGGATGATTACCTAGACTGGTATCAAAACACCTGGATTGACGATCGAGACCCGAAGAGTAAGTACTAATTGTTTGGAACACACTGCCCTACTAATACGCTGTGTAGCATCCGAACAAATGCTCCACATATTTCCTCTCAATGACCTACCTTCCCGCACAGATATAGATGACATGCACCAGGAGGAAGATGTAGCCAGGCTTAAGTCTGTGCAGCAAGCTCTCATTCTGCAAGATCCAAATCCAACTCCGGAGGGGGAAGTCCCGCGGGCTGGTGAGCTCTACAAGCGTTACCGAACGGAAGGGGAACTCCCAAAAGAAGCGAAGGCTTTCTTCGAGTTAGCTGGTACGTTATATGACATCCATGTTCCCCACCGATTCTAATGCGGCATAGCATCAATAGTCGGAGTACCTTCAAAAAAGCTTGCCCGTAATGTCTTTCGGCTTGAGGTTCGATTGGAGAGATGGAGACTTGCAGACATCAAGAGACAGTCCTTGGCGGACTCAGACGAGGAATAAAAGGCTTGTGGCAAGTATTTCCATTGGCAGTCTTGATTATCCCAAAGCACTGCTTTCTCTACCATGGACCTGCAATTGATTGAAAAAGCAATAACATGGACGCACTCCCAAAGTGCCAGAACCTCTTGGCGAAGTTCTTGTGGGTATCATTTGATCATGTACAGTGAGTAGTTGTGAATAAATCTGGAGGCGACTATTCTCTGTAACTTCAAACTGCTTTTCAATGTCCGAGCCTGATTTGTGACATTCGCAATTCCTGCGTTATAGTTCTCGAGCGTCGATTTTCAAGAGTGTGGGCACATCCAGCGTCGGTAACTGGGAAAGTTCTTTCACTTCTTGTCACAACGACCCCGTAGTTGCCTCACAGACCGCTGACTACCGGAGGTCACCCAAGCCTACACACTACATAGGACTGCATCTGAAAGTTAAGAATGCACGATGTTATGGGGAACTCAACTCATGCAGGAGGATGCACAACCTCGTTACACAATATGGAGTTGCGGATCAAGGAACCAATCACTGGGGACTGAAATACTAGGACAGCAATCGGTATGGTTACCTCCAGCGGGGTACCAAGTTCACAATAGTGGCGGAAAGAAAATCTCACGGAATGCCAAAAGATAGTCTCGTCAGAAAAACCATCGATTTCTACGGATATGTTATGCACACATCCCAAATGTCCACATTTGACTACGCCGGCCAAATAGTGGTCACGTAGCACCGACCAAAGACAAAAAGAAGATGATGATTTGCAAAGCCCAGGAAGTATAACCAGTGTAATGTCAATGTGTCCAGATAGCCTCCCACGCAACGACCATTAGACTGCGGGTTTCATAGCCTCGAAGATATTCCATGATTGAGCATTCCAAGGCCACTAATCCGCAGACAGGAGGTATGCCACTGCTGGCAACAAGGTCGAAGCGAAGTCATGGCTTGAAGTGATTTAACCGCGAGGAGCTTCCTTGGCTTCAATGGCAGCTTGTTCACCCATGGCAGTAAGAACGATAACGTCTAAATAAGTGTCAAATGTCAACTTTCTTTCGGAAAAAAAAAAAGCTGTGGCAAAAACTCACTGGTATCTTTCTCCTCAGTGGTGAAGAGTTTTTCAATCTTCTCGCCAACTTCTCCATCAGGAACCTTAACATCATCCTTGGTCTCACCATCATCGGCCATCAAGGAGAGGAAACCATCGTCAGAGACATCGAGCTAGAAGGCTGTATTAGTAGCGCACATGAATCTGTATGCATTTTCCGTGGAACTCACCAACTGGTATTCCTTGCGGGTGACGTTGGGGACATCCATGTTGTGAGTAGATGGGCAGAGTTCTTCAAGCTTCTTGCCAGTGAAGATATCGATGGCGACAAGATGGACCTTGGCGTGACCGTGCTTGCCAGTCTTGGAGGTAGACATGTCGACGATCTTGCAAGGGCGGTTCTTGATCACGACGAAGCCGTTCTTTCTCAAGGCAGAGCATTGCATTGGAAACGTCGCAGAGGCACCGGCATCTGCGGAATCGAACGTATGCTCATGCTGTAATGATATTCCGTTAGCATTGTCCCTCTAGCAGACTTTGATAAAAAAAATGTGAGAGTTGTTGGCATCATCGTGGTTGTGGAGGGCGACTCGATGCGCCAACATTCTGGTTTTGGTCTGGATGGTGGGGCGTGTGTGTGGTGCGGGGTGTATTCTGAACAAATTCTTGCCCTCTCCCTCTCTCTGTCTCTCTGTGAATCTATCTGTCTGTCTGCCTGTACGTACCTGGGCATCGTTGTCCGCCATTTTGAATGAAAGTGAGGGTGCGAAGTAAGGATGGATTGAGCGGAGCAGGTATGGGGGGGCGGTTCGCAGGTGAAAGAAAAAGTTGGGAGAAGAGGTTGAGGAGCAGGAGAGTGCAGAGAGAATGCGACGTGGGTGTGGTGCAGAGCAGAACAGAGCAGAGCAGGACAGGAGGAGGTCTGTGGTCTGTGTGTGGTCTTTTTTGAACGAGGAAAATGTAATGCAAGTCGAGAGTGGAAGCGAAGCGAGCCAACCGGACAAGAGAGCTGGGCGGAAGAGTGGGTCTTCGTGGAGCGCCACTGCACGCACTGCACCTGAACCTGCCCTGCCCTACCCTGCCCTTCCTACAGTATCTACGGAGGTAGATAGAGTAGACGGCCAGCCCTTACAAACTTCCCCCAAACCACTCCTTTTGAACTCGAAACTCTCTTCCTCTCGACACTTACTATACCTACCGTACTATACTGTCCACATCCACATCCACATCCATTCCACATACCGGCATAAAGCAGCCTTGTGGAGTAAGTCTGCCACCCTCCAGTTGACTTATTCACCGCTGCGATTCATTGTGCCACAGCGACTAGAACTAGACAGATGCCTTATGGTATTAGGTACTCGTAGCACGAGCACGACCATGCCCGGAGAATCCATATGAGTATTAGAGCTCCGAGAGCTTGCCTCATTTTCGACCGATTTACTGAGCTGGGGAGCGTCCGGTTGGAAAGGAGATTGGTGTTTGGCACCGACACTGGCACAGGCACAGCCATTGACAAGTTGGAGGACTCTATAAAGTCCGAGGAATTCATCAGCGTTCTGGCCGGCACCGTTCTCTGTGTTTTCCCCCAAACGCAATCATGTCGTATTCTTCGGCACCACGAAGGCCGAGTCATCTTGGTCCAGCGTCTGCCATTCAGAGACCCGGCTTCAGTCCCCGCTCGTCTTCGCTCTCCATAAATTCCAATGACTCTACGACGTCGCTATTAGCATCCTCTCGCAGACCAGATGGGTCGGGTTTGAAGAAGTCAGCGACAGTGCCTGATGCGCCGGACCCTTTGACTGTGCTGGAGAAGCTCTTGGGCTCCGAGGGGAATGCAGTGGTTCAAGAAACAAGTTTGGCAGTTCCTGCTGGGAATACAGAGATGGATGAATTTGAGAGCGAACTCGAATTTGAGGGTCTGAATCTGCGCCAACTAATTTCCCCAACTGTCACACAATCTCAGGAATATTTATCCACTACGCAGACCACGGAGCAGTGTAAGTCGCACCCATCCCTAGCCTTCGCACATTCTGCTGATCGTGGGCATAGTTAAACAGGATAAGACCAAATTCGAAGACCTTCACCAATCAATTCGCGCTTGTGATGATGTGCTCAATTCGGTCGAAATCAACCTGACGAGTTTTCAGAATGACCTTGCTGCAGTGTCAGCTGAGATAGAAACATTGCAAGCAAGATCCTCCGCGCTGAGCGTGAGGCTGGAGAACAGGAAAGTCGTTGAGAATGGATTGGGCCCGGTCGTAGAAGAGATCAGTGTTTCCCCTGCGGTTGTAAAGAAGATTGTTGAAGGCACAATCGATGAAGCTTGGGTTCGGGCTCTGGCCGAGGTTGAGAAAAGATCCAAAGCCATGGAGCTCAAGTCGAAAGAGAATCGCAATATCAAAGGCATCAATGATCTGAAGCCTTTACTTGGCAATCTGATTGACAAAGTAAGGAAACTCGACATCGTCAGCAGCCATTATTGACACCTCCAGGCACTTGAACGAATTCGGGACTTCATAGTGGCCCAGATCAAAGCATTACGATCACCAAACATCAATGCCCAGATCATACAGCAGCAGCACTTCATTCGCTACAAGGATCTCTTTGCTTTCTTGCATAAACACCATCCTCAACTGGCCGAACAAATCGGCCAGGCTTACATAAATACTATGCGGTGGTATTTCGTGAATCAGTTCACACGGTACCTCAAAGCTCTCGAAAAAATCAAGCTACATATCATTGACAAGTACGACGTTCTTGGGCAAGATGACGGAACTCGGAAGTCAAACATCCTTTCAGGCGCTAAATCAACCACACCTCACGATGCTTTCAATTTAGGTCGTCGGATCGATATGCTGAAGACGTCAAATCAGACGGCGCTCTCTTCTTTCCTCGCTGAAGAAGAAAAATCCATGCATTACATGGAAGTCCCCTTTAGGAATTTCAATCTTGCTCTAGTTGACAACGCGTCCGCTGAGTACTCCTTTCTCACCACTTTTTTTGCCCCCTCGCTCTCTTATTCCGCCATCTCGCGGCATTTCAACTACATCTTCGAGCCTACGTTTTCCCTTGGCCAAAGCTTAACCAAGTCTTTGGTTCATGAGACATTCGACTGTCTGGGTCTTCTGTTGTGTGTAAGGGTGAATCAGCATTTTGCATTTGAACTTCAACGTCGAAAAATACCCGCTGTCGATGGTTATATTAATGCCACCAGTATGTTGCTCTGGCCACGTTTCCAAATTGTGATGGACCATCATTGTGAGTCTGTTCGCACGGTCACAAATGGAGTGTCGACTCGAAAACCCTCTGCAGCTGAGCAAGCGAGGCAATCCGCTGCCCCTCATTTCATGACCCAGCGATTCGGCCAGTTCATGGCAGGGATCTTGGCCTTGAGTACGGAAGCGGGAGATGACGAACCAGTCTCGGCAAGTCTAGTGAGACTTCGCAGTGAAATCGAGGCATTCTTGACAAAGACAAGCAAAGCCATTGGCGACTCGAGGAAGAGGGAAAGGTTTCTATATAACAACTACTCCCTGATCCTGACAATTATTGGAGATGTCGACGGCAAGTTGGCGCTGGAACAACAGGAGCATTTCGAAGGACTCAAAACGGCCTTCGGAGAGGCTTAGGTAGTAATGCTACTATTACAAGATATGTACAATATAATATCAATTGTCTCTGGTCTATCCGAGGGTGGTGCCAATTGCATTAGCATTCAGTGCCCCTGGTAACCCGAGAGTTGCCTCCATAACATTCCCAAAATTCCAGACGGGCTCGCAGTCCTCTTCAACCAGAAGGAAACAACCCCAATAAGGATAGCTAACCCTACAGTAGAAGCAGGCCTCCGGTATTCCCATAATGTCTTCAGCATATGCTTGCGCCGCTCAATCCACTCCAATTCTTTGCACTGTTTCATGAAATACCGCTCTCCATCTCCTAGATTCTGACTCGACAGTTGGTCATACCAGCGAGCTGTCTTCAATACACTTGAACTTGATATCGACCGCCACATCCTCAAGGTTTCGGGTGGGTGATCGTCAAATAATAGGATCGTGTTCGCTATAAGTGCTTCGATATCCAAAGGCTTCGGTAGGTTTGAGAGGATGGAATGAAGCATTTCCGGTTCGTCGGCAGGGGTTTCAAATAGTTCATCAGAGCGTTGCAGCACGATCTGTGCAAACATATAGACCGAGAAGACCGCCTCACGTGCAAGGAGGATATCAAACAAACGTGATATCTCACCGTATTCTTGGATATCGTGTGCGTACATCGTAAGTGTACCAGAAAGTGCGAAGAAGGGCTGAGTCAGCGATAGATGGTCTCGAAGCTTGGGGTTGACGGTGTTGAGAATAGCTGGAATTAAGTGCAGCTGGGTCAGTGCCTGTGCGAAAGTAGGCAACATGAAGTCCCTTATCCGTAACACAGAAAGCCGTGCTACAGCTTGAGTACGAGTTTGTGGCCGGAGGACTAAGAGAAAGACCTGGCAAATGTCATGATATCCTTGAAAGTAGGACAGATATGGTTGCCGTCGTAGAACCTCGGTGATAAGCTCGGACAACTCTACTTTCCGGGCATCGAGATCACGAGGGCTCTGGTCTATGCCATTGTATCAGTATGGAACACAATGTGGCTTCAATGTATTGGTAAAGGGGCTCGGTACTTACTTGTGGGATAGTATATGAAAGACCTGTCTACGTCCAGCTGGACTTGATCTTCGTCTCGGTGTTTAGGCAGTGACTTCCAGTCTCCACTTCCAGTTTCCTGCGTTATAGCATTGTCATGGTCATTGCAGCCAAGGAGTAGCGGCCCTGTTATACTGATCAGCTATCGCCAAGGAGCCTCTCTAGATGACACGAACATGCCTGCTGGCGAACCTCATCCGAGACCAGCCCTCCTTCAGAAGCTGCGAGTAGCCTCAACGTCTCTATATCCTTCCATTTGCAGGATTCTAGGATCTTTGCGGTCTTCGCACTGTAATCAGTCCGCACATGGGGACGCGGAGGACTGGGCGTGACGGGGATGGTCGCTCTCTTCTCGATGGGGATATTCCCGCTTGACTCCATTTCAAGCACCGATTATAGATACGCTCCTCATGGCATGACAATCTGCGGTACGGCGAATCAAGAGACGAAAGTCTCAGCGCGATTTGTCGAATTTGGTAGAATGGACTCGGTCTGTTGAAGGTGAAGCAAGCGCAGGTGTTTGCATATCTTACTGTACTGATAGGGAGTATATTATTTGTTCTGAATCGTCTCGAACCAGTGTTGCGTAGCCTTGTATGCGTGCATGGGTACGGTCTGAAGTATAATGCCTCTTTGACTTAACTATAAGCGGTAAGGTGCGGGCTGTATTCATCGCCAGACACACCGGCATGGTTACAAATGCCCGTTTGGCTTCTATTCGATGACCAAGATACCCCCGCCCGACAAGGAATCCAAACGTGATTGCCCTTCTCTTCTCTACCCTGTGCTGCAGCCTGCTCTATCCAGATATCTCCCTCCCTACCTTGGAGATAATGATATGACCTATCATTCCCTTCTCCCCTTTTCCTCCTGTTCTGATACCTTCCCTTTCTCTCCTCTCTTTCTGTCTCTTCGCACCAAGTATAACGCCAACTTCAAGCTGCCTCTGTCTACAGCTCCACAGGCACTTCTGACCTTACCTACAACAGGCTGCCTTGCCTCCTGGGCTCACTCATGTGAACACAGCTTGACAGCCTCGTGCGTCAAGGCTGCAGTGATCTTCAACCTACCCCAGCACAACCACCAACCGAGGCTGGCCCTGAGGTCACCACATCAACAGCATTAACTCGCGCGACAGCCTCTACTCGCAGCTCGATTGTCCGAACTGGCTATTGTTCGCTGGCTGGCACGATAGACCTCTTGATTTCTGCGTAGATCCTTATCCCGCTCACGGGGCTTGCCACCAATCCGGAATTCGTCGTTTGACTAGGAACTGCCTTTGAGGCATCGTGCAATCATCCCCGTTTGTGGACACAAACCACACTTGCCACCGACTTATGGCATCGACCTGAGTCCCGTTCCAGGTGTGCCGGAATGGCTCTCGCAACTAACACACTGGTTGATGGAGAGTGGGTTACCAGGACTCTTGATGTCAATACCGTCCTTCGGCATTACGATCAACAAGACAGGGACGCTGCGACAACCCTCCAGGAAGTGGAAAAGGCCCCAAAGCTAGGCCTTCTGACCCAAACCGTGATCCGCAGTCCTCTTGTACACTGGATACTGCCAGCACGGCTCAGAGACAATAGCAAACATGACGTGGCTTTCGTCGGGGTAAGACGGGTTCCTCTCCCATAGTCTCATTTCCCTACCCTCGTATTGCTTTGGGGCCTTGGGGGAGTTCCCTCGTTTGTCTATCAATTCCCAATCCCGACAAATTACCATGGAAGCAGACACCGCTCATTATAGGCTGGATAGCTGATTGCAACAGGATGACTTCGTCCAGATAAAGGAGCTTCGATCTGACGGCCTCCTATGGGATGTTACTCGAAAGGAAGATTTCGGAGCCCGTATCCGAAATGCTCGTATCGTTGGATCTGTCAAGGCCTACGAGCGGGATCCGGCTGTTCTTGCTCATTCTACCCTGATCAAGAGTGAGGATGGAGATGACGATGTCCCAATGAGCGACGGTGGCGCCCAAAAGGAATTTACGCCAACTAACAAGCACTTGCTTCCACCCCAATGCCTCTTGTTGCAACTTGATACCGGTGATTCGGTGTTCCTGACCCTCCGCCGGTCAGAGAATGACAATTTCGAGTTTGTCTCAAGCAAGTATCGAGTATCGAAGCCGATGTTCAAATTACAGCCAGGTATGCATCTTGCCGTGGACCCGAGTTCTCGCTACATGGCTGTGGGTTGCTCTGAGGGTGTCTTTGCGATCTATTCGTTGTATCCAAGGCGTAGCCTCACAGAACAGTACACGCAGACGTCAAGTCTGAAGTACGTTGAATCAGAAACGCAGATATATCCCAGAGGGGTCATTCTCAAGATGGAGTTCTTATACCCTGCGGCAGATGATGAGCAACACATCATCTTGCTGGTCCTGGCGATTCTCAAAGGCAAAATCCGAATGCTTCTTTACGAATGGGAGGCTGGTAGTGACCTTAAAAAGGTCAGCGCGCGAAGCTCCAAGGGTTACTTGCTGGAGAAGTCACGCCAGGTACCTCTGTTACTCATTCCATTAACAATCAAATCATCTTTTATCTTGGTGTACGAAAGTTCAATGGCTGTTTGCCAGGGGATTCTTCATGGCACTCCCAAGTTGATATACTTCAACGAAAGAATTGACAAACCGACGGCATTTCACCATGGGTTGGGTAATCCGCTGTGGACGTCGTGGACTCGTCCTTCGCGCCTCGAGAGCCACAAGGTGACCCGAGATGACCTATTCATAGCCAGGGAGGATGGACTGGTTAAATTTCTTGAAATAGACTCTGAAGATGACGATGTTGTGACTGCTGATAACAATATTGGCGAGCTCGGAGCAAATTGCGGAATGGCATTGGCAAGTCTTGACTATCCAAACAAGAATGCCAAGAGTGGCGACTTGTTTATCATGGGAGGAGACGCATCTTCAGGTGGAACATATTTGGTGAGCGCTTTCGGGCGATTCTTTCACCAATTCAGCTAAATCCACCTAGCAAATTCTGCGGTTGGCTTCGAGTTCCAATGCTGACATGTGTGTCTAGCTCCAAGCGAGACAACATCCGGTTTTGACAGAACCAATTCCAAACTGGTCGCCAGCGCATGACTTTGTGACTACATATAGGCCACCTTCCTCAGAGCTCACCACACATGGAGCCGTTACGAGCCAAGACCTAGATCTGATTCCGAATCCTGACCGAATTTTTGTTAGCGTGGGTAAAGGTTCAAGAGGGGGCATCGCTGAACTCAGATATGGGTACGAGGCAAACATTGGCCTAGAGGCTGATTATGACAGCACTATCATATGCGCCTGGGCTCTCTCGCCTGATCTTGATAGTTTCACTGAAACTGCCCCATACTTGTTCCTCCTTTCTATGGGAGACCGATCGGCAGTTCTTCAGCTTTCTGGTGATGCTGCAGAGATTGTGGAGCTGGAAGAAGACGCCACAAGACTTGACTTAGTCCATCGAACGATCACAGCAGTCGCACATGGGCGATACATGATTCAGGTTACCGAGAAGACTATTGTGGCAACAGACAATGACGCGTAGTAAGTATTATCAAAGTCTACTAAAATAATGCCAAGAAGTAACAAGCTATAAGTAACCGCATATACCGGCTAGAGGACCTTTTTCAGGCCAGACACGGGGAGGCATTAATCGAACATGCAGCAGTTGAGGATGGTCGTATCTTCTTCACGACTCGCTTGAACGGTTCGGAAGCTTCGACGTTTCTGCTAGTCCTAAACATCGGTGTGCCGAACGGTAATATGGACCTTGACAGTGGGCCCACTGCCCAAACCCTGTGTCAAGTTGATTACGATGTCAGTAGTATCGCCGCCGGGCGAATTGCAGGTAACCTTTGGGCAATCATAGCTGGATGGGGCAGAGAAGGTTCGGTAATGTTGACATTCCAGCCTGCTACCGGAGGTCCCAAGACAGATGTTGTTGCACCATCTCCATTCGGTGACAAGCCCAGCCGCCTCGACACAGTAGCTAGCATCGCATTTTTACCAGCAGTCGACGGCGTCTTTCAATTACTCTGTGGAACTCGCAATGGCATGCTGGCACTTTTTGCGATCTCAGAAACTAGCTTCCAAATCGTGTCGTCACAATTCAGACGTATCGGTGCTACTCCTGCCATGGTCGTGAAAGACGAATTCTCGAGCTTTGGTAATACATTCTTTGTGAATTGCGACCTGAAGGGCTACCTCCTCTCACTCAAGGCACGAGAACCGTCTCTCATGCACGGCGATCCCCTCGATATCAATCGAATATGGCTGTCTGATGCCTTGAAGCCCGGGATGTACCAGCCGAAGATAAATTCAATCGTCAGAATGCGACCTGCTCGTTTCGGACCCACAAGTGGGAGCCTTCTCGTCATCTCTGGCCTCCAGTTGCTGATCACCGGCTTGAGTGAACAAGCGAAGCCAGTAACTCGACACATGAATGTTGGTGGAACACCAACTCGCTTGTTGTATTCTCATTCGTTGGACCTTCTTGTGGTAGCGGCTTCTGTAGACGGAAAGTCTACACTCATGTTCATCGATCCTACGACTGGAGAAGACATTTCTCGTCCCATTGACGAAAAGACGAAAGACATCGTAGAATTTGCCTCAGGTCTTGGCAATGCAAATGAGAGGATATTCAGGCTATTCGAGTGGTTTTTTACAAAAGATAGTAAGACTTGGAACTTCATCATTGCAGCTACAAGCACAGGGCGTCTCCTAATCATCTCCATTGACGAACGTCGAGTATCAACGAGCGAAGACCAGTCTAGTCAGCACTTTCAATCGAAAGGGCCTGGCACTAAACGACAAATAGCCTACTACACACGCCACAAATTCAAGTCCAATGACCCTGTCTATTCGGCAACAGGGCTTTCGGATGGTCTCCTTTGGTGTGCTGGAACGAAGCTAGCATACGATGTTCTAGATTTAACTGAGAAGAAGTTCAAACGCATGACTGACTGCGAGCTTCCGTCCCCAGCTACGGACATCACCTACGAGAACGGCACTATCTACGCCCTGACCAGTTGTCATTCCTTGGAAATCCTTAAATTAGTCTCTAGTGACTCTGGGGAGTTCCGAATTGTTCGCACTCATGGGGACCAACTTGCCCGTGACAGCCTGCATCAGTTGTCAGTAGACAGAGTTTCACAACGTCCAATACATTTGGTTTCCGACAAACTTTCTTCGGTTGTTGGTCTCTGGCCCACCCACAATACGAAAGCCGACACTCTGGAGCCCGTCTTCGAAGCTGCACTTCACTCCTCGATCCTACGATTTCGGTTCGGACAATGTCGCCCGATCTGGGATTCTGTATGGCCACCTCGCATGACCAGGTCAACCTCGACGTCGGCAACTAAGTGCGAGGCATTGGGCTTGTCTATTACTGGGTCACTGAGCCACTTTACCATTATTGATTTCAAGACGTGGAGACTGCTGAGGCTTATCATGGACTTGGCTACTAGATCAGCAAAGATCTGCGAATTTACCCACAGGGACGATCCAATGCCATTAGACACCATGACTGATCCAAAGACTATGATGCATATCGACGGCGATATGCTGAAGACGGTCTTGCGTAGACGCGGATTGAAGGAGTTACTGGGCGACTTAGAGACAGATGATTCTCAACGGATGCTGAAAAGGTTCATAGGGCTGCTCCAAGATGTCCATCAAGGGTCGTTGGATCAGGATGGCACGACCGCATATTACATCGCCCAGACATACACAGATCTTGAATTCTATCTACGACCTGTGATGTAAGCATTGGGAGATTTATCTTCATACTTGTGGGATACAGGTACTGCTGATCAGGGGGGGTCTTATCGGCCATTTCCCTCGGTAACGAAGAGGACATGATCAAGTGTGTTCAATGCAGGGTAGATACAATCAGAATTCCCTTTCACGACAACGTGAGGGAGAAAAAGATCTTATGTGCAGAACGCTTTGTAGCACGAGAGATCACCTCGACTATCAGGGGGATATGGCCATCTAAGATAGGTAATGGAGGCTAGGAGCTGCCCCTGGTATGATCATATCATGAAGTAGACATGCTTGCGCTGGTAAGGAGCACACTGTGAGGCGCGGTCTGAATCAGAAACCATGGAATGGGAACATCACTAGAAGTATCAAAAACTCGGACACAGCTATACCCAAGGACACGTTAAAGAGAGACAATTGCAAGGACAATAAAAATCCACCTATCTCTCCTCACTCTTTGTCCATCACACTCCTAACCCCTGTCCCTGGCTTGAATGATTGAACCTGACGTGAAGAGAGGGGATGGTGCACGTGCCGGCTCGCTTACTTAGGCTTGACTTCATTGCCCCGCAGCTGAGAGGTCAACACTTGGGAATAATCTCAAAATCAATTCCCGAAACCCCCCCCCCCACATTCCCTCGACCACTCTCACTACTCCTGCTCCTGCTGCTGCTCCTACGGCCACTATCCTACAGCGCAGGCAGCTTTCGATTTGCAGAGAAGGATACAGAGACGTTGAGTCATCCCTGCTCCCTTGAGTCACATCATAAACACGCTATACCCCGACTCGAGACTCAGTAATTTCTGTCCCCAGCCTGCCCTGCCAGCCTAAGCAGTCTGCTTCTGCTCGTTGCTGCACCCTACTTGCCACTAAGGTATCCTGCTGGCAGATCGGTACATTATTCAAACATACGCGATAACTACAACACGTCTCAAGACCTCCTAATTCACGATATCCACAATGCCGCCAAAGAAGAAGTCCAATAAAAAGGTCGACGACTGGGAGTCGGAGCTGGGAGAGCCAGCTGCCACAGCACCGCCACAGGATAACGCCGACACAACTGCAGCGGCAGATGCCGAGGAGGAGTTTCCAGCAGGTGGACTTATGGCCATGATGAGAAAGAGACAGAAGAAGAAGAAGGGAGGCCAGCAAGAGGACTTTGTCGAAGGAGAGGACGTGACCACGGAGGAGCCAGACCTGACTGAGAAGGCGCCTGTGGAAGCATCTCTGGAGGACGAGTTCGCCTTGCCAGATAAGAAAGGGAAGGGAAAAGCTGCGCCGGCTAGAGCGCCAAAAGCGGATGACGAGGATGACGAGAGAGGAGCTGATGGCAAGGTCCTGACCAAGGCCCAGAAGGAGAAGCTGAAAAAAGAGCGCGAGAAGCAGAGAAAGAAGGAAAATGTATGTCTTGTCCAGGTATACGTCTTTTGTACATGGTCTAACAATATGACTCCAGGCCGCCAAGAAAAAGACTCCTGCCGCCGTTGCAAAAGCTCCAGAAAGTCTCAAGCCAATTCCGGATGCAAAAGTCGATGAGTCAGCCCCTACAAAGACTTCCGCTGGTGGCAAAGGAAAGAAACTTCCTGCTGCTTTAGCCAAGCTTCAGCAACAGCAAGAAGAGTTGAAACGGCGAGAGGAGGAGAAGGCTAGAGCTTTGGCTGAGGAGAAAGCCCGGATAGAGGAAGAAGAGAGACGAGAAGCGGAGGAGGAGAAACGAAAGGAGGAGGCCAAGGCCCTGAAGAAACAAAAGGAGAAAGAGAGAATTGAGCAACAGAAGAAAGATGGCACCTATCTCACCAAGGCTCAACGTGAGGAGAAACTGAGAAACGAGATGAAGCTGAAGCAGATGATTGCTGCAGGTGTTAAAGTTGGCGGTGCCGAAGGAGGAGAGAAGAAAAAGGCTGTTTATGACAAGAAGAAAAAGGGCGGGCGTAAAAATCCGGAAGAAGCCAAGGTATGTTCGCTTTCTTTGGCTCATAAGACTGTTTCTAATGTTACAAAGCTAGAGGAAGAGAAAGCTCTTGCAGAGGCTGCGGAACGGGCACGGAGAGAAGCCGAACAAAAACTTGCAGAAGCTGCTGCGAAGGCTGAAAAGGAGGCCGCTGAAAGTGCTGCGGCTGCCGCAAAGAAGGGCGAGGAAAGTGATCTGGATGATGACTGGGAGGTAGCGGCTGCAGAGAGTGAAGACGACATCAAGGACAGCTGGGATGCCGACTCCGACGAAGAGCGCGAGAAGGCTGCTGCCAAGAAGGCTGCTGCGGCAAGTACTGGATCAAAGGAATTGCCAGTCCGTGACACGAAGGCCGAGGATTCGGATTCCGAGTCTGAGTCGGAATCAGAGGAATCTTCAGAGGACGAGGAAGCCACAGCTGCTCAGCTTGCTGCTGCCCAGAAAAAGAAAGAGGCTGCCGAGAGACGTGAGAAGGCACACGAGGCAGCGATGGCTGCCAGGTCAAAGGACAATCTCCGCTCTCCTATTTGCTGTATTCTCGGACACGTCGACACTGGCAAGACCAAGCTACTGGACAAGATCCGACAAACCAACGTCCAGGAAGGAGAAGCAGGAGGCATCACACAACAAATCGGCGCTACTTACTTCCCTGTTGAGGCCATCCGACAGAAAACACAGGTTGTCAACCGAGACAACAGCTTTGATTTCAAGGTTCCTGGTCTCTTAGTCATCGATACACCCGGCCACGAGTCTTTCTCCAATCTCAGATCCCGAGGATCGTCTCTCTGTAATATTGCCATTTTGGTGGTCGACATCATGCATGGACTCGAGCCACAGACCTTGGAATCCATGAAACTGTTGCGTGACCGAAAAACACCCTTCATCGTTGCGCTCAATAAGATCGATCGTCTCTATGGATGGAAAAAGGTTGACAACAATGGCTTCCAAGAGAGTTTGGCTCTACAGAATAAAGGTGTTCAGAACGAATTCAACAAGAGATTGACTGACACCAAGGTCGCCTTTGCCGAGCAAGGATTCAACTCCGAGCTGTTTTACGAAAACAAGTCCATGGCGAAGTTCGTTTCCCTTGTACCTACATCTGCCCACACTGGTGAGGGTATCCCTGATATGCTCAAGTTAATTCTTCAACTCACCCAAGAGAGAATGGTTGGCTCGTTGATGTATCTTTCTGAGGTACAGGCAACAGTTTTAGAAGTCAAAGCCATTGAAGGTTTCGGCATGACAATTGACGTTATTCTCTCCAATGGTATCCTGCGAGAGGGTGACCGTATAGTTCTCTGTGGTGTGGAAGGTGCTATCACGACGAATATTCGAGCCCTCTTGACCCCGGCGCCTCTTAAAGAGCTGCGGCTCAAGTCGCAGTATGTCCATAACAAAGAGGTGAAAGCCGCTCTTGGAGTTAAGATCAGTGCACCTGGACTGGAGGGTGCAATTGCAGGATCGAGGTTGATGGTTGTTGGTCCGGATGATGACGAATCTGATATCGAAGAAGAGGTATTGTCTGATCTGGGTGCTCTCTTCAAGCGCGTGGAGAAATCTGGTCGTGGCGTGACCGTCCAGGCATCTACCCTTGGCTCTCTCGAAGCACTGCTCGATTTCTTGAAGGTATCCAAAATTCCTGTCGCTAACGTCGGCATTGGTCCAGTCTTTAAGCGAGATGTCATGAACTGTGGAACTATGCTCGAGAAGAACAAGGAATACGCCGTTATGTTGTGCTTCGATGTTAAGATCGACAAGGAAGCACAATTGTACGCGGATGAGCAGGGAATCAAGATTTTCACTGCCGACATTATCTACCATCTTTTTGATGCCTTTACCGCACACATGGCACTTATCGCAGAGAAGAAAAAGGAAGAGTCCAAACACGACGCCGTATTTCCGTGTGTCCTCAACACAGTTGCTGTGTTCAACAAGACTGGCCCTATTGTGGTGGGTGTGGATGTGGTCGACGGTAATCTTAGGATGCACACTCCGATTGCCGCGGTCAAGCAGAATGCTATCACTGGTGTGAAGGAGATTGTTGGCATCGGCAGAGTGTAAGTTGACAACGCATTCCGGACAGTGAGCAGCTGTTAACATGAAGTAGTACCAGCATTGAGCGCGACCATAAGCAGATCCAAATATGCAAAAAAGGACAACCATCTGTTGCCGTAAAGATCGAGATGTCTGGTCACCAGCCAACATACGGTCGACATTTGGAGGAGAAAGATACATTGTACTCTCTTATATCCAGGAAAAGTATCGACGTACTGAAGGAGTTCTACAGGACAGATGTGTCAAATGACGAGTGGCTGCTGATCAAGAAGTTGAAGCCATTGTTTGATATTCCTTAAGTGTGACTCGACCTGGCGGTAATGATTAGATGAAGTGGACCTTGTATGCATAGCGAGATTTGAAACTTGTCTGTCTATTGTTTGTTCTTTTTGGCATTGCATGGCACAACAAAAGTTGTAGATAGACATTGCTCTAGTGGTCAAAAAGATAATATTTCGTGACCGCAGCCAGTCAAGTCTGCCCCATGACTTCCATCACTGCAAGCCAACCAAAAAATCTTCGGCTGCAGAGCCCAAGGCAAACAATACACGGGGCTGTATCGTGGAGCTGTATCTCAGATGTCTAGACATCCAGGACTGGTCTTGCCGTGTCGGACCTCCTTGTACTTTCCTATGCGGGCGACGGCATGTACTAGTCGGATGCATCTTGCCAATTTTGTAGCCGTACGAGCCTAATGTTTAATGATCGACTGGCGATATTCAATGTCACTCGATATTTATCACCTAGATTGCTTCAAACATACGTACCCTATCACCGATTCCCTAGATCATATGAAAATACTCTCTTGCGCCTGGGTATTCCGACCCATCTTTTGGACGTCGTACTGGAGCGACCGTCGCGTTCAACAGACCAAGCATCATGAAAAACAAAGACCTCCCCCATCTGAGACCAAACCCCGTGGAAGCAGTCGTTAAGAATCGAGAGCTGGATCTCTCCGCATATTTCCTAGTACGACGAACGTCTACTGAATCCGATACAATTTCGTCCAAACTTGGACCCTCTGGAGCTCCATCGTATCGAAAGTCCCCTAAACCGAAGTCGCAGAAGTCAGGGTGCTCAAGTCAAGGGCCACGTACAAAGGGAAATTCCATAAGCTCGGCCCAATCCATAATCGCAAAGGACCAAGTCATCCGAGATTGGAATGACAGAACCGTGGAAGCTACTACGCCGTCGTCTGCTGGCTGCTTATCAAACCGCTCTGTGGATCCACCTCGTCCCCCCAGAGCAGGCTACGAGTGGGGTTGGTTTCCAGAAGGGTATTGGGCCGAGCGAGAGATTCCTTCCCCGAGGAAGGCAGGATCTCGACAGAAATGGTGGAGTCGATCTCCCCAACGTAAGAGCAAAAGCTCGATGAAGAAAGAGTCCAACGAGAAAACCATATCCACAACAGACCTACCAACAATCAAAATTGGGAGTCTAATATCGCGAAGGTCGCCAGCGTCAAAGAGTCCAAAGGTTGAGTACTCAGCCTCGACGTCTCGGAAAAGTAGCGTTGTACAAAGTATCAAGAATCAGTTCAGTGTCCAGTCAAAGAAATCCCCCCCAGAATACTGTGGCATGACTCCAGAGGAGCAACTGGGCTTATATTGCAGAGCGAAGAAAACAGTTCGATCCAGATTCATGCAGAAAACAACCACAGTAGGTCAGAACAATGCTGTATGGCTGGCCACGTGCTGACCGAAACATAGGTCGATGACTCGGCTATAGTCGACATGAATAGGCTGGCTTCACGGACAACGATGCTACTCCAAGGTACTTCTCAATACCTGAACCGAGCCGAGCTGGAGAAATGCCAAACTCCGGCACCATGTCTGCCTCCAGAGGCACCGCAAACCCCCGGTTCGCCCAGTCTCAGATCGATTCGGCGATTTGGTCTGGCACCATGGCATCGTAGGTCGTCTCACGAGTCCATCCTGTCGGCTTCAAGTTCTGTCTTTAAGTTGCTGCTCGGCAAACCCCCCGCAGCAACCCCGAATCCCGACTATCAATATAAAGGAACAGATGGGAGAACATACCTAAAAGGTCAGTCGCATTCATGTAGAATTCAGTGCTCTGACACATAGATGCTTAGTCGACATAGCAAGCCCAGATCCGATAGAACCCAATTTTCTTTCATCTGTGAGTATGCAGCCTTTCCGTTCGAGATGATGGTCCACAAGATGATCCAGCACTTGTATGTACGCTGCACACAATATGATCTCATCGAAAGTCCACATTAAACAACTACCCGACACAACAAGTCCCATGATAGTTTTGAAAACGGGTGACAAATATAAGCTGATTGTCGGTGTACATAACAGGAAGCGAAGCGTGTCAACACTCCACCCCTGTTTCCTGGTACTCCAGATCTCCAGCCCAGGGGATTTTTCTTCGACTTGAACCCGCGAGGAGAGGGCAGTGCAAGCCCGATTTCGGTTGGCAGCAACGCTGCAGCGAAAAACAGATCGAGCGGCACCTCGCCGAGCATCGAGTGGTGGGAGGCAGACCCTCAACACGCAAGTACAGGAAACAAATCAGCGCGCCCTCGCAACATGGACTCAAGCACGAACCGGTCGCCGAGGATATCTTTCGAGCTGAATTTACCGGAACATCTTCCAAATAGCCCGCTCTGCCCAAAGAATACAATGCATGAGAGTGGGGGAATCGGTATATGTCCATACCATGGGCGGAAGAGAAGTAATCACTTGATGAATGTCAATCGCTTGGAGTCGAAGGAAAGCAGCGGTGTACCCAGCGAAAGTACCTCGACAGGGAACTTCATCGGCTAGTTCGAAGGGGCAGTCTGATGGATCCGTAGACGGGAGAGAGGAGTGACACAGGATGGCGACTTGAAATACATGAGCAGAAGCTGAAATTTGAATTTGAAGGACAAAAGACATAGAAGAGGTGGGATTGTTTGTAAGAAAACCTAATAGCCACAAAGAAATCGGAATGAGCTCTTGGGATCCCTTACAGATCTAGTCAGACCATCATTGCCACTTCCAAAGCATAAAACATTGTATCTATCGAAGAGCGCCTTATTATTGAAGGATCGCCTTCTTATTGCATGGTCAGAAATGACCGTATCACGTGAACATGCGGCTCGGCTCGGCTGGCATACAGCTTCCAGCTGTTTAATATTTCGGAGCGCACCTTGTACATCTTGCTGCGTCGCAACAACACCTTTGTTGCAAGATAACCAGCATCATGGCGGCTTTCGATGGCGGAGATCTGCATGACCCATTGCTACTCTTAAAGCAATCGATATCAGCCGGTAGTCCTATCATACCGACAATCACTGCAGATGCATCTTCTGCCTCTGCGGTTGACCTCAGCCTTGCCAAAGCGACATTCCTTCAATTCTCGTCGCCAGCCCAGGTCTCGGTTCCACTTACAACACCCACGCGTTTCTTCTCTTCTGAAAAACCCGTTGACCTTCGAAGCATCTTCTTTGCCTGGGAAAAGCGGGAGACTGCGATCCCAGAGTACAATGGTGCGGCTCAGGAACTGAATGCGGAGCTCGGAGCCGATGATGGTGCTGGGGGGCAGGTGCAGAATCTAGCTTTCGTCGAACGATTGGACTTGATCACTTGGCTGGAGGGTGCTTCGGAGGAGTCTGAGTATATCAAGCCTCTGGCATCAGATACTTCAAGCGCAGCGGCATCGGCGCAAGTCGCCTCGGGAGTCAAGGGCGGGATTGTGCCAGTTACCAGTGGCGCTCAAGGTCGTCCAGGCAAGACCATTGATCCCCGACTGGCGGAAATCTACAATGGAGAGAGACGGCTGGGAGATAGGAACAGTGTTCTTCGGGGCATCAAACCTACGGTATGTGTTGCTACCCTTTCATGGGCTCATCTGTATAAGGAGCCTGACTTTCAGTAGGACTTCTCTCACGTCCGCAAGCTGGCAGCACCTTTCAATGCACGCAAGGCTGCACAGGCAGCAGCAGTAGCATCGGCAATTAATCCCACGCTGGCACATAATCCCAAAGCTCCTGTCCGACGCCCCGATCCCATTATCCTGCTTTCACCATCTGCCTCCTCTCTCCTCCGATTGTCAAACATCAAGGCCTTCCTCGAAAATGGCTTGTATGTCCCACCCGAATCTGTCAGCGCATCGTCTAGCTCTTCCTCGACGCTTCTGCACACCCAACGCCTGATTCCCTCCATTGACGCGACTCGCCCCATTCGATTTATTCTTGTGGATACACCCGAGCAATTCAAACCAGAGTACTGGAATCGAGTTGTGGCTGTCTTCACCACGGGACAAGCTTGGCAGTTCAAGACCTACAAGTGGCAGCAACCTACCGAGCTGTTCAAGCATACATTAGGAATTTATGTAGGATGGAGAGGAGATAATCCGCCAGATACGGTTAGAGGATGGGGAAGAGGCGTATTTTCTACTCAAGTTGACAAGTACAGTGCAGGTGCGCCACCAGCAAGTAGATGGCGGGACAGAGAGGTAGTGGAAAGCATTTGGAAGGGGATTGAGGACAATATGCGGCAGAAGGGCTGGAGAAGAGATTCAGGGCCCATGAATATCTGAGCAAGTATTTATTAGGGAGTCGTGCTTAGCGAAAGGCAGTGGCGTCTGGTGTTCACAGGACTTATGTGCGGAAATTGGTGGATGATTTGGAGATGGAGATGGACATGGTTTTGGCCACAAAATGGTCGAAATCTTGCTATTTAGGAACTCAGGCTTTTCGAAAGGCCTGAAGAACTCGGCATTGTGTTTGCTCGCTGACTCGTCGTGACGGTACTCAGCGACTCAACTCCTTGGGTAACCTGCTCCCCATGTCCACATATATCTCTTCTGAGGTGATTACAGTCAAGCCACATGCGAATGTACCTGAAAACTCATGGAATACAACACAAGCAACTCTCCTCGGGATTGCTGCGAAGAAGACGCCGATACAAGTACATGCACTGGTCAATAAGAGAGCCCTTCTTTCCCACCTAGCCTATTTACATAGATTTTAACCTTCCTTCATGAGCCAGTCGGCGCCCGGATGCTCTACTTCATAGACAGCTTACCTACAGGTTACCGGCGTGTCTGGGATCTCCACCCTGGCATGTTGGTTCTGAGAGTCGTCACGTTTGTTGGTGTAAATTCGTCTCAACAGCAGGTAGAGTCGTATGTGCAGGAAGTCTCCCGACTTGCCAGAAGAAGATAGACACTCTGATACCATCTCTTCAGTGTGAGCACAGGAATAGAATTGGCCCAAAGGGAGACATGCGTTGAATGCAGGAGACCAATAGTCCAACTTCCCTCCTGTTTAAGCGCTTGACCTTTCAGTGACACTTCTCGCAAGGAGGTCATCAGTCTGTTTGCCCTGTACAGAGACAGAGGAGCGTATTCATGTCCAGACTCTGCAGGTCATAATGAACAGTATATTTGCGCGCGTCTCTAGACATGCAGCCTCTCGCACGATGCCGGACACCTATTCACATCCGAAGATCTCAGTTTCGGAAGACAAACGCTTTCTGGGTCGTGAAGCCACAAAATCGCAATATACTTACTTCTACCTCCTGACGCGACCACGACATCTGCGGGAAACGGCAGCTCAAAAGGAAACGGAAGGAAATGTAGCCTTTGATGATGTATTCTTGTGACACTGGGAACGAACTGCGGCGACGAAGATTCTTCACCTGTGGAAGCACAACAGTTCTTCGCCATCCCGTGCATTGCCTTGTAATTTCCTTCAGGTATCACCCGATTCGAGGGAAAACTTCGAATTCAAAGACACATGAATGGAGTGAAACGTTCACAAGTTGCGATTTTGTCGACCGTCCCGAGAAGAGATGCAAGTCTAGGATGGAATGCAAGAAACAGAGAGCTGTTGGCGAGCAGATTGCATGAAAAGTATTGGGTACGGATTCGTGGCTTGCATGAGATGAAGTAGGAGACAAAGGGCATAAATCGAGCCAAGAAACGTAACCTACGTACCAAAGGGTCATATAGAGCCAGCCCTTGAAGTTCTAGATCTATGTTTAATCATATACCGTGCTGTACCTTAACGCGTATAATTTATTGATGATTTGAGGGCAGCCCCGGAAGTCTAAGCGCCATATCCGGGCCGTCGGTCAGAAACAACAACGTGGCAGTGGATCAAACACATCTCGGGAGCGAGATTGGGTTTGTTTGATTTGCACCCCAGCTCAGCGGCGCAGCTGCATACGATGCATTCCTGCGAAGCGGAGGAAAAGGGGGGCCACAAGCCAAGGATGATTCGATGAAACCTTCTGGAAGCGCCTCGGAATGATTACGGAAGGAGAAAAGAAGAAAAGAAGGAAATGAAAAGGCTTACGAGGTGGAGATGAATGGGTAAGCGGCGAATTTTTGGCGATCATACGCTCCTGGTCCCTTTCTCTTACTTGTAGCAGTTTGTCCGAAAACCTTGGCCTGGGACCTCTAGGACATTGAGAGCTTGTGTTGTCGTGGTATCAAGTGGTCAAAAAGGCGCAAATGAAAGTGATAGCCAGCACAGCCATACGAGAGAGTCGCGGCTGAATCTTGCCTGCCATCCTTTGTCAGAGATTATTGTGGCTGCTGCGAAGTAATGCGAGCTTGAGGAGGTGAGCTGGAAAGCAGGCTGCCACCCTGCCATTGTGAACATCCACAGTGCAAGGGTGATGCAGCTCCCGCTATTCTGGAAGGTTCATGGAACAATTCTATTTTTTCGTTGGAGGGATGGATGGATGGAATCTCGTGTACCCTCATTTAGATTGGAAGTCCGAGAACGTCATCTCAGTAGTACGGCCGAAACGTTGACGGGGACATAGGAGTTCGTTGCAGGGGTGCTGGAGGATGATTACTGGATCCTGGATGGCCAGTAAGATGTTTCAGCAACCCTGAAGCTTTTTGATGCGGTGTTATGATACCTGCATCTCTCACTGCTATTCGTTCCGCCGTCTTCCACTCTTGCGCCAGCCCGCAAGGCGCTGGCTACAATAATGTCCGCACAATAGTATCTAGTACCTCCGTACTCCGTACAGCGAGCAACGATACATAGCTTTGTTTTGGCTCTGGGACAAGGAGATGGACAGGGACAAGCAATACAATAATGCGGTCAGTCATGGATTCGTTGGCATGCAGCTCCTGGTTGCGGCACTGGGTCATGCGAGAAGGCAGTTAGAGTTTAGCCCGAGTTGTTTTGGTGACGAAGCTACTCGGGACATAACGGTGAGATACGATACGGCACATGACGATGGGGTCTTTAGGGCACGATCTTTCAATCAAGAATAGAGCCGTGGAAAGAGAAGATCAAGACACAGGCGGCGTGGATGTAATGTACCATGGTAGGCATGGATAAATGGGGAGGCGATTTGAGAGGCAGATAGATCTTAGCTGCCTCAACTCACACGAAGTACTTCCTTTACTTCCTTTCCTCAGAGCCGGAAAATCTCCCGACTTTACAAATGGTAGCAAAAGCAAAAGTAAAAGCACGTGCACATTCCTCTTACCTCTTACCAGAAGAGTGCTGTTTGTTTTTCATCGCAATTGGTCCTATTTCCTTTCTTTGCCCGTAAGTGCCGAACATGCCCCTGCTTTCCTTGTCTTCTTTCGCATTTTTGGCCGATCTTGTAAGCAGACAAGATCAGCCTCGAGCCCCGGCTAGCGCACGCCTGGCTGTAGTCTTACCGTAGCTTTCGCCTTAGCCTCAAGGGGGAGTGTGCGTGCTACGAACCACATGTTCCCTATCTGCGTCGCGACTTGCGCAGAAAGAGAAGAAGAAGGGGGAAAAAAGACTTGAAGCACTCACTCACTCACTCACTCACTCATTACTGACCAATGACAATCCTGACATTCCATGTGGTGGTCTGACACTACTGTACAGTACTACTGTACACCACACTCCACTCGCCATGAATTGAGTCCAGGGTCCAGGGTCCAGGGGGCCGGCCTACTTACAGTACGTTCTGGCGCGTGGCGCCCCACTTTGAACTTTCCACCTTGGCCCGCCCGCACGCACACACACAACGTGGTCACATCGGAAACAAGGCTAATGCCCCCCCCGTCCTTCCCTAGTCCGGCTAAAGCTCTTTTCCGTCAGTAGAGCCGTGACGGAAATAATATGAAGGAAGTTAGTGCGGTAGTGCTTTGCTGTGCTGTGCTGTACGGTTCCTATCCTGTCGCCTGTGCAGCGCGCAAACCTGGGATCGGTTCGTTCCCCAATGCTGCTTTACCACTCACTCACCCACCCACCCACCCACTCTGCTCTTCACATGGGCATGGCATGCCAGGGCAGGCAGGTAAGGAAGGTGGAATTACTCACAATCAATCGGCTCCAGCAAATGGCGTCGCAGGAGCCTCGCTAGCCCTGCCCACACCGCACTTTCAAAAAACATCAGTTTTGTATTTCTATTATTCAGAGTTTGCTTGGAATTTGCTTTGCTCTTGGTGGTCGATCACCATGGCGCGAAGGCTCTTAGCAACTGCGGGTATACCTTCTTGGATGGCTGGCTCTTGCTTGTAACTGAAGTGCAGCTTACAGATTAGAACTGTTCGCTGACGCTTGTCTGCACCTCACCCCCACCTCCGTTCGTTGTGAAGTTCATTATTCATTCTACCCCGACCCCCCCTCCCGATGCCTGCCTGCCACACAAGAGACAGCGATGACAGGGAAGCGCAAGCGAGCTCTAGAGTGAGTAATACAAAAGTCAACATCTCGTTTAATGAATCATGTCGTGTGCCCGCGCAGATGCATTCAACGTTCTGTCCCGTCGATCCCTCCACGGCCATGGCCTTCACATTGTACTGACAACTTCCTGTGGTACTTTCAGCTCACTTGTCTGGCTTTGGACGAGAGCATCTCCTATTCATCCCGAAGCACCGGAGAAGCCTAATATATGAGTGACTGGAGATGAACGAGACAAACCATCTGAACATCTCTCAAACTGAAGAAGACTTCGCGAAGTAGAACAGGAACGGGCCAGTCTGACCCCTTGGATGCCGTGGGCTGGAACCTTTAATTTAGATGACGATCACCAATTTGCCTTCTTTCAATGGAAAGGGTAGTCGCTGCCGAAGATGATGCCTCGGGTGCAATGTTCCTATGCAGAATGTGTTGTGCAGTTGCTCTGCCTGCAGAGCATGCACTCGGCTTCACCACTGCTTCATCACGGCCGCACCGAACCGAGACCCGATCGTTTCTGCCCGCCTTTGCAAAATGTGAGTCTACCTCGAGGTCTGACGTTCAGATTGTCGGCGTTTGCTTGATTCCAAGATCTTTCAGTCGAGCGTGTTCTACAGATGAAAACGTTTAATCGATAGTTTGCTGTGGCCGGTTAATTTTGCAGAACCGCAAAACACACGCCGTCAGGGGACAGGGTTACCACACACCTACAGTACCGGTTCTTTAATCTTAGAAACAGATTTAGACCCTAGCCCCGATGTAAGACATTTATGCCATTTCTTCTCAGCCCTGTCGTCTCAGGCTTCTAGAAGGAAAATGATCTACGAGCTTGACTCCTGGAACCCCTTATGATGCCTCCTACCGTGTCTTGATAATTGAGCTTCATTTAAGATCCCCGAAGCTCAAAGCGGATACGGACTTCAAGCTTTCTTCAACATGCAAGGGGATCTTTCATCAGAGAGATGACAGGCTCCGTGGGCGCTGGGATAGGAAGTTTAAGTACATGTAGATCATGCTGTCAACAGTATCCTTACTTCTCGTGAAAGATGTGGTTGCTTGTTTCAATCCGGTAGCGATTGACACCGTTCAACCGCAGAGGTTCCAAGAAGAGACGTAGAAAGTCGAGTAGATGTAAGCCATTTACTGCCTAGCCGAAGAATCAGGTTCTCTTAGATATGCGATTATCTGCAGCAAGTCGTACGCACGAGCGCTCATTGAACAGCATGGCAACATGTCGGTGCCCGATGCGGAGGATCCTCTCCTCGGATTGCCTCGACCGAATTGTCGGAAGTATGTGTTGTACAGCAGGAGAACGTAACTCAAGCTGTGAATGCTAGTACAATGGTCTATGTGTGCAAACAGTCTCCCAAAGCACATCGCACACCAGTCTGATCGCATACTGGGCTGGGTCTACAAGATTTCGGTTCGATATGACGAGACGAGAATCTGCAGAGTTATGACCCTGATACTATGTTGTTTCCCCTCATGCTCATACGAACACTAACAAGAATCTACCACTGCCTTCAATTTGTTGTAGGGGTCGGAACCATGAAGGCCGACAGAATTCATCACATCCACGCCACGAGAGACGGCCATCCCGAGCTCAACGAGTCTGCTCGGGCCGTAGCTCACTCATCTTTCATGTAAGAATCAAATGGTTGATGAGACCGAGGTTGGAAGGGATCCCGGATGGGTACATTTTAGGAAGTAGAATATCAGTCCGCCTAGCAGTGCCATATCACACTTGGAGATCTTGGTAGTCGGTGAGATGCAACTGTATGTCGTAAAAACTGGTTAAGAGTAAAGACTGGCTCCATACGCGTCTTATTTTCCACTCCTGCCGTAAAGGTAGCTTGTCGTATTTGTCGTTGATGGGCTGGCGGTTGGCGGTTATTACTTTCATTTTTCCATTTCACCTCACCTTATCTTACCTGACCTGACCTCATCTTACCTCCGAGACCGCCAACCCGTCCGTCCCCAACCGTCCTTTCTCTCCGAAACACCCCTGCATACATGCGTGCGTGCGTGCTGCTCTCATCCATCCATGCCACGCGCATGTGCACACGCACGGTTCTAGGGCGATTCAGGCAGCGTGGCAATTTTGGCTTGGCGTGCGGACAGAAGGGCCTCTCGAACAATTCGAAGGTCAGGGGGGCTTTAGCGGACGAATTATTGTGCGACGAATGGATGGATCAGCCAGGGTACTTGCTGGTGCAGTAGTGTGGGTGGGTTGCGTTTTACAGCAATATCCCTGCTGCCACGAGAACGAGCACGAGGAAGCTCGATCTGCATTACAGTACTGTACCGTACTGTATCTGCCCGGTGTCTTCTAGACCGTAGGGCGGCGAGCAGGTAACAAAGAGTAGGTTAGGCAAGGCAAGGCAAGGAAAGACTGGTCGGCAGATCCAGGTCCATGTCTACTTTGTGGTGCGGGACAGGAGGGAGAGAGAGAGAGAGAGAGAGAGAGAGAGAGAGAGGAGAGGAGAGGAGAGGGGGGAAGAAAACAACACTCTCTGCATAAGTGCCAGTCAGTCAGTCAGTCAGCGGGCACTGAGAAACAACAACAGGACGACCAAAGCCAGAGCCAAGCCAAGGCCCTGGACTGCCCTGCCCTGGACTGCCCTGCCCTGGACTGCCCTGCCCTGCCCTGCCCAGATGAACCCCATGCCAAAAGCAGCCTCCCTTCGCTTTATGGAGACGACATCGAATATCCACCACAGCGCCCTCTACAGTACGATTTACTACCCACCTACCTACCCACATTCATCGCCTCCGTAGTAGGCGGCTGCTGCTGATGCTACTCTCTTTGACTGGACTTGACAGGACAGGACAGGATTTGACAGGACTTGACTTGACTCTTCTTGACCACATGGGAGCGCACCGAACCAAACCAACCCAACCCAATCAAACCCAACCCTACCCAAACCAAACATCCCATCACTGCTGCTACTATTATTGAGGTTGAGCTGAATACCGATACCGATACCGATTATCCTCTTCTCCCCTTTTTGTTTTTCTACCTACCTACCTACCTACCCACACAGGCACTCATTCGTCCTTTCTATAAACCATACCTTGCTACATCTCATCCGCCTACCTTCCTTCCTTACCCTTACTTCTTATCATTTATTTATTATTACCTTGACTTCCTCCGAATGCCCACGCCACGCTACACGCCCCTCACGCTCCGGTCTCAACCTATGAGCCTCTTCGTCCTCTGCCTTCCCTGCACGCAACTGCAACAGCAGCACTAATTGTCATCTCTATCCACCCCGTCCTGGACATCAGACAAGCATTCCTGCACAGCTTCAATTGCTCCAATTCCCACTTGCAGGCAAGAGACAGGAGTCCTCTTCATCAGACACAGACCAGAACACCGACGTCTGGCCCCGACTTGGTGGATCCTTCATCCACCCCCCCGTCCTCGTCCTCGTCCTCGTCTCGTCTTCCTCCTCCTGCTCCTCAGACTCTTCCCGTTAGGCACATCATCCATGTACATCGTTCTCCACGCTAAACGCTAGGTAGGATCTTCACTTGCTTGCTTTGCTCTGCTCTGCTTTTTGCTGCTCTGCTACTGCTTGGCGTGCCTCCTCGTCAAACATCCTTTCACCCCAACCTATCTACACCTCCACCTCCCTGTCCTAGGACCTTAGATGGCCGCCATCTCTCAGTCCACACAACTCTCCACTACTCACTCGCTTCCTCAAGCATCCGCCGACCACCTGACATCTCTCAAGCGCCCTTCTTCGTCTTCGTCCACGTCCAAGGACCCTCCAATCGTCCAATCCGCTCATTCGATCGCAGATTCAGTCACATCCTCTGCTACTCCAGCAGCACTCCTCAACACTTCGAATCGACTGAGCACCTTCAGCAAGAATCGCCAGTCGACACATTCCCCTGCCTCGTCCAAGCAGAATCGTGGTGGGCTGTTGTCGTTGGCAGCATTGGCCCTTGACAAGACCTCGAGTGCCATTGCGAGCTTCTCCGAACCGTCGATTCGAAATCGACCCTCGTCCGGCAGTTTATATCGTACCGCACAGAGTTCTCCTACAAGCGAACTGAATAATAGCAACACCTATTCACAGCTAGATACGCGGGACAATAGCACCAGGGACAATAGCAACCCGTCGACGAACTACCACAGTAACTCTACCCCCACCATACCTCATAAAAGATCGGAAACGTCGAATACAAATCAACTTCGAAATTCTTTGCTAGAGACAAACCCCCCTTCCCAGGCGTATTCAAATACAGCCTCCGATACACCCGCTCCCATCGTTCTGCCACAAACAAACTTCAACAAGATGCACCAAACTTCCTCGCGCTTGCTGCGCATGACGTCCGATGACAGACCGTTTACGAGAGTAAGGGCGACTAGATTGTCTCTACGATGTATATGCTAACTTGTGTATAGGATTTCAAGGATCTATTCGCAACTCTGGTAGTTAGCCTTCCACTTGCTCCTCATCGCGTACGCCTGACACGAGTCGAACACTCTTTCCTGTCAGAAGAAGCCATAAACAACCTGGGATCACTCAAATTCTCCCAATCAAACCGTATGCCAGACCCCAAAGACCCCTCTCGAATCGTCACGACCACGACTACCACTACATTTTCTATGGCTCGTGAAATGGCTCGATCTGTCTGCCAAAGATTTCTGGATGCAAGATTCATTGAGTCTGCGGATGGCAAGCAAGCGAAGGAATTTACAATGAAGAGTTCGGTCTGGCAGTTGACCCCAAAAGGCATCCACGTCTTGGAGAGATTCTGTGCCAAGAATGGAATCCAGCAGAAGCATGTCACCGAGCTCGTGAACTCTTCTAGGAACACAATGCAACTAGTTATTCTTGAGCGAGATTCGACAACAGATAAACTCTCTTCCGATCGTGGTACGATCGAAGTCATCTTTCGTAGATTTGTCGGCCAAAATGGTCCAAACATTAAGAGCAGCACAAGCTCTGCTGATTCTGACTCGCTCAGTGAGTACAAGGATGGAATTGCAGGTGTGAGAATGGCCAACGAGCGCAAGATTGGTTCGCCGCCCCGGACTATGTATCAAACTTTCACCGGAAAGGCTGCCACGGACTGGCTGATGGATTGTTGCACAACCGTGGACCGCAGAGAAACAACCGAGATTGCGACCCTTTTCTTGGAACAGGAATTAATTTGGTGTGTTCAGCAGGATAGAGCTTACCTTGCTCAATTCTCGCCACAGGAGAGAGACAAGTCTGCGATTTTCCAACCCACCAAGCATGGAATTTACCAGATGACGCAAAAGGGCAAGGACGTCGTCAACATGACATCTCGGGAGCGCACTTCTGAAGGCGGAGAGGGATCAAACACTGCCGCTAGAGCTGGTGTCTCTCGAGACTCCAATACTCAGAAGCTCGATAAGATATTGAACGATCCGTCGCTTCGCTTGCTCTTCCGAGAAAACCTACGGGACACCCATTGTGAGGAGAATCTCTCATTCTACCTCGACGTAGACGAATTTCTCAAGTCATGCAAGATTGCAATCAAGTCCAATTCTCCATCGAGAGGCAGTTCGGGAGGCAATCTAGATTCTGTCAAGGAAACCATGGCTTCTGCATATGGCATATACAACGCATTCCTGGCACCTGGATCACCTTGCGAGCTCAATATCGACCATCTGCTGCGAAACCAACTGGCAACCAGAATGACCAAGGCCGTAGGGCAAGATTCTGCGATGATCGAAAGTCTCAAAGAGGTCACGAAGCTTTTCGAAGAAGCACAGTTGTCTGTTTTCAAGCTCATGGCTAGCGTGAGTACTTTTTGATTCCCCTGTCTCTATCTACTTACTAATGCGCGACGTAGGACTCGGTCCCCAAATTCATGAAGAGCTCTAAATACGAGCAGACGCTCAAGACTTACGACTTCGATTCCATCGTCCCCCGAAACAATGCCTCGGGGGTCCCCGAACGTAGCATGAGCCGATCCAATCGGTGAAGTCCAGAGCAGCCATAATCCCTATTCCACAAAAGTTTTTCTTATCTATTCATGGGTAGCCAAGATTGCCGATCCCCGTTTTTGGAAGACTCCACGGTTGGTCATATATGATGGCCATAACGACTCCTCTGTTTAGCGATTGCATAGATTCCCCATGCCTTTTAACATCACACCAGGGAGCGACTTCTTAATGAATTCCAAGGCGGAATACTCTGGATACACCTGCATCTGGCGGTCTCACTGGGTACTTGATCCTGTTTTTACACATGCATTTTCGGCGTTCTGGTTTCGAAAGGGTTCGGTATTAGACAGAAGTCCCTTGATTTGCACGATTGTTCGAGGCTCCTCTCGCGCTAGAGAGGCCGGTTTGTTAATGGGGAGCATAGAGAGGGTCAACGATACATAGGAAGGTGGAAACATACATGTGCTGCCTGAAGCATGCATCACTGGTTTGGGAGTGAGAGCACTGGTGTATCCACTGCTTTGTGTACTTAGACTCAACAGCGCAAAATCGCATTATCGAATGAAACCACGCATGCAGACCAGTCCGTATTTCCGGCGCGTCATATCGTTATCGTCACCATAGGCTATGAAGTCTGGGTTGTTGCTTCATTCCTCTGAGCAGGCGTTCTAATTTCGCTTTGGGCGTATCTCCTGCTTGTGGCAGGTTTTCGGGCGTCCACATTCCTCAGACTATCAACAACCATAAAAACAAGCTTACAAGTAAGATTAGATGGTACACAGAACTCAGGAACGCGCCATGGGTCATTCCTTTTCGAGAATCGCAGTTGGCTGTGATTGGTCACTGGCTGGTGGGACGGTTTCTGGAGTCGGCTACTGGCATTGGTGTTGGTTGCTAGGCGCACTTAGAGTCAACTTGATCAATGGCTAAGGAGCAGTGATCCGGATCCGAGATGAGAGCAGCAGAGGAATGAAGATGAGGAGTCCTCGTCTCTCCTTAAATCGAGTTCTTCCCCCGGCCTGCTCTTTCTTTTTGCGTTCATCGTCTGTCTTCATACTCGTCACTTGCTTCCACAGTCACTCCTTTGTCTAGTCATCTTTGACTCCCACGCTCTTTATATCCAAAATTCTCTCTCCATCAACCATCATGAAGTACTCTGCACTTATCTTGGCTCTGGCCACTGGCTCTCTCGCCGCCTCCTACGAGTACCTCCCAAAAAACGGCACTGTCTATGAAACCGTGACCCTCACGGCTATCACCACTTACTGCCCATACCCCACCGAGATTGTCCACAACTCCAAGACCTATACTGTCACCGAAGCTACCACATTGACCATCACTGATTGCCCGTGCACCATCACCAAGGTTAGTACTCTTTCCTCTCTACTGCTTCGGTGTATTCATGATCCTCTAGCCGGTCCAACACCCAACTGCCTCAACTGTTCTGTATACCTCTTGCCCACCTGAGGCATCATCCAAGTCACAGGCTCCTCAACCAGAGCCGCCCAAGCCCACTGCTCCTACCTACAGCAACCCATTGACCGTGGTCTATCCAACTCCTAACCCCGTCCACACTGCTTCATACACGCCAACCCAGCCCACATATCCCACCGAGTTCACCGGCGCTGCTTCCGCCAACAAGGTTGGAACCTTGATGGTCGGCGCTGCCGCCCTCGCTGCCTTGGCTCTATGAAGACACTTATTCGGTGTAATGGGTCGGGCTGGATGTGATGGATGAAGGGATGATTTGGGTTCATGCTTGGTTTTTGTGGTTTTTATCGCATTGTAGATAGAGTTTCTGTATCTCCAAGTATGCGGACTGATTGGTTTGGCCCTGTGAATGTGAAAGACGGATTAAATTGTTCCGTGGATACTGTTAGGGGCCTGGAACCTTATCCTTCGTTGTATAAACCGTTCACGTCTACATTCAGGCCCCCAGGGCTTTTTCTTTTTTTGTTGAGTGGGTTTGATCAACTCTAAAAATCAGATGTTGTAGCGGAGTCGAATCTCCTCTCGCCGCATGTGATTTAATCGCAAGTACAGCTTCATGCTTGCGCTACGGCCACTCGTTTCATTGATTCATTCCTACCGCGTGCTGTGAGACATGCCTTCGGAAGCTAGGCTATCTATGCGCAATAACTCTTTTTCTTCCCATCCTTCGACATGGATACACTCCCCAATACAGGTCTTTCAAATCCAAATATCGACTTTGATCTCTGCTGTTCATAATACGGTCATTCTAAACACACACCCTACATGAGACGAAACCTACAAAACTGCTCACCGTGACCTAGAAGTACTGCTAGCAGCATGAGAAGTCAGAACTTCAACACTTAATACATGCCACGCGCAGCTTTGCATATGCTTCCTGTCGAATTTGCAGTATGTCAATACGGACTGTATTCGCCACCGCACATCTTGGAACCGTAACTATCAGCGCTCCGAAGGATGAGCTCGCCCGTGATCGAAATAGACAGCGGCCAGGGCCAAAATAAACCAAGAGGACAGAGGAATAGAAAAAAGCTGACAAGGCTTGACAAGGGATGACGTATCTGATAGTTGATAGGGTGGCTAAGAGGCCTTTTATCTTTCATCTGCTATTAGTACATCTTGAAAGGTGGAGAAATTGTTGTCGAGTAGTTCGAGATCACTCGGGATGATAAAAATCAATATTTTTCTCAGTCAAACAGGATTGCAGCGATCCTACGCCCAGGAATCTCAGACACTCACAAGATAAACACACACACGACATCCAACTAAAAGTCTGATATCACGTTGGCGATGGTGCTGCTGGATCGTGATGCTGCCAGCGATGTTTCGGGATGCATGGTTCGTCCACCAGAAAGTTAGGTCCTAGATTAATACCCTAGCAAATCGTGGCACAGGTCTGTAGTTTGACAGCAGTGGTCTTTTCTTGGCACATGATAGATGAAAACTCTCAGCGCCTAGTAAAGACATTCCACTCATACCACTCATCTCGCTGATCGACAGGCCAGGAAATTCTGCAACGAATAACAAGATCTCCATGCCTCCGTGTCGAATCTTCAGTCACAGTTCAACAAACCTGGGTCTTCGTGCCAGATACGAAGATCGCCTAAAGCTATGCAGGCCGGCTGACTGGGCTGACGTTTGTGGGAATCAAAGCCATGCAACTCCTTAACCTCAACCTTCCAACTGGTAAACGCCGGCCGCAGCTGTGAGGCAAAGTGAGCCTCGTAAGACTCAATATTTCCTCTTCATGGACTAGTGAACCTTGGATTCTTTTCATTCTAGGAATACTGCTTGAAATGACGTGCAAAGGTGCGATAGACTGTGCCGTTCTTGGCCCAGTTGGGTGACATCGAAGCTTCCTTGGAGTTGCAGCTGCACTCGGAGCCCAAGATAGATAAGTACTTAGATTCTTCGAATCTAAAGTCTTGATCTAATTATTTGTTTCTCTGAACTTCCAATAACAAGATGTACATCAGAATCTAGATTACAGTCAAGATGGCTCGACTCATCGCTTACCTCACAATTATTCCAACAATATTTACATTTGTCCCCATTGTTCTCATTAATGTCGGCGGCATGAACCCCTCACTCGGGTCAAGGTTTTTTGTTGAAACGAGAGAAGAACTCAGCATTCAGCTTAATTAAAGTATGCCTTGATTGAATATCCTGCTTCCGTTCGGATCAAAATAAAGACTGACCAACTCCCAGTGGGATTACACTCTATCAGCACCTCAACGATCAAGCAGCGATTACTCCTATGATTTATTTCTCAACCGCTTTTGCGTAGGCTACGACTCCATTACCAGTGACAGCTCGGAGATCGTCCGCCATTGTCGCAACAAACGAATAGCCATCTCAGAGGTGGAAGCAGCCTAGATATAGGCAGTGTAGGACGACTGGTCTCTCCACTTAGATTCACCACTATCAATCTGGATATACCGCTTGCATTTTACATCATGTCAGCCATCTTGGATGTTGTGCTGGTGCTCATGGCATTCGCTAGGGCTAGAGGTAACAATGTGAGGGGGAGCCGAAGGATAGCTACTTTCTGTTATGGAGTAAGCACCTCCCAGATCACCATTAGGTGTCCGTCAAACTGACCTGGCGAAATACAGGTGGCATTCATCTTCATGATCATCGCCTCTTCGATCATCACTGCGCAGATGGTCCAACTCCGCAACCAGATTCGAGACAACACAAGACGATCAGCAAGGGTGCCAGATTTTCACGGGCCTGGAGCCACTGGCTCCGGGATGTTAGTATGGCAAGTTAACGTGTCGAGTGTATCTGTGGGAACGACTGCTCTTGGTCTCACTTGGGCCGCGGTGTCCGTTTTGGGGATCGAATTTGTATTGTGGTTATTGGCAATTACAAGCACGAAAAAAGAAAAGTCTGTGGTTGAAATGAAGGAAGATAGATGTGTAGATGGATAGATAGGTCTAGGTGCTTGGAGAAAAGTTTAAGATTGCCAGCCTGAAATGATGTATGGTACCTTGCATAGTTTCGCTTCTGGATCGAAACAGGGGTTCGCTTGTGGAAAGTCAACATTATCTACTTGGGGTGGCTTCACCTTACCCCCCTCGTCCCGTAATCAACTGCTTCACTCCGGCGCAATTGCCAATTGAGTGGCTATTGTAGTTAGCTCTAACAGACAACTACTTCGACCTTGGATGAAAGAAGTTTCCGATGCGCAGAGTGGACAAGATGGAATTAGCTCTTGTTAGGGTTTGAGGTAGTTGGAGTTAATTGTTTAGGGGGATGGAGGATAGTGTGCGTATAAGTCGATAGAAAATAATGTATGTAAGTATCCTGAAATAGATAAGGTTAGCGGCTGCCCTACCCTGCCCTGCCTCGCCCAGATCAGAGTTGACGCAGAAGCATTGGTTGTTGAGCTTAATTAAGCCTGAGTGGCTGGCCACCACGCTGCGCCCGCGCCACGCCACCACACACACAACCAATATAAGCCAAGCCGAGCCGGATAGTGATAGTGCCGTCGGCTCTCCACCGAAAGCGGGCTGTGAAGACGGCTAATTATGGAGTATTATGTGTGTATGTATGTACTGTACATATCTTCAACTTCAACGTCAATATCAAACATCCTTTCTTTGTCCTGCGCATGCATACTTATATCCTAAACCCCCCACGGCCGCCCGCCCTCCCTTTCTTCCTTTGAAGCTGCTGTTTGTTTCATCATCTCTCTCCCTCCACCTTTCAATTTCTCTGCTGTCACTGGCCAAATCAACCCCGCCCCGATCGCCTCTTTCTACGATAATCAACATCAAAATGTCGAAGCGAACGGTCTTCACAACCTTGACTCCTCTTCCTCCAGGAGTCAGTCGCGAAGTGGTCATGGAAACATTGAAGTGTCATACGGAAATGATAGATCTCAACCCTCTCGTCATAGAAAGACATCCGATCAAGCCACCGCCAAATGCGACACCCGAAGAGTACCACTGTGTCTGGTATTCGCTGACGGACCGAGTTCAGTATCTTCCTGGTGGTCTGGCATCCGGTCAAGTCACCTATACATGCTGCTTTCACGACCTGAAGGATGGCTTGCAAACGCACTGCTACGCGCCGATGGGCTTGGACATAAAGGGAAAATGGACTCTTGGAGGATCACTCCCTGGTGAACCTATTGCTCCCGTGGAGCTTGGGTTGGGAGCACCTTTACATGGACTGTGGTTGCGAGAAGACGTAGATGTAAGCTCTCTGTATGCCCCGGCACTTTTGACCATACTGATAATTCGTGGATGCGCTGCAATATCATGATGGGAGGCTTTGTGAAGAAGACGCTCAAGAAGGCCCATTCGTCGCTCGTTGGACGTCTGTTGGTAAAATCACAAATCCAAGAAGCAGCGGCCAAGAACAGTGCCCTCAACGACCGAATCCTTAGTGGTTCGTTCGCCGGATCCCAAGCATCCACCGAATACTCGCCGAGCGACAACGACTCGCAAAGCATCGCGAAAGGTTGGAGACCCCAAGACAACGCATCTTCCGGGCCCCAAAGCCCTCTGATGTTGCCCCTACAAAGCACCTCCAGCTATCGGTCCGATCATTCAGACTCGCGGGCGAGCTACGATAGCAGATTGAATTCCCAGCCGCTCAATATACGGGACTCGGCCAATTCAGGCGCATCGCAAAAAGGCTCATATCCAGACCCAATAGTGGGAGGTCAACACCCTAGCAACAGGATTTCTTGGCAGAATTTGAACACTGGGCAGCATCCCCCTACAATACAGGTCGATTCAGCTTACCAGCCTTCGAATCCACACCGGCGGGAATCACCATCGCAACGTTGTACTGAGCTGCCGACACAACAGAGACAGGATGGAAGACAACCTTCAAGGATGGACGGACAAGGCCAAGGACAGGGCCAGGCGCAGAGATATCAACCGCGTTGGATTGCAGAGTTGGAGTAAGGAATATGGAGGTGACTTATGCGTACTATGATACCCAGGGGATATGGAAAAGCTTGGGGAATTCGTCATTTTGTAGCGAGGTGTTGCGGCGTTCCTCGTGCATTTGTTCTCTGGAGGCAACCATTGTCTGATTCAAATGCATAATGATCTACCCAACTTTTGCTTGCCAGTGCATGTAGAGTCTGCAAGGCTGCCTTCAAAGCGGATTTTATTCTGAAGGGGTTATTAGGGCAAAAGACGCCTTGAAGGCCCTATCATCTGGAAACTCGAAGCTCATTCGTTTGGGTATCTACTTACAGGGTTTGAAATACATTCTATAGATAGAACAACATCATGTCATGACTCTTCCACTTCCTTTCGCTCATCCGCCTTCTCAGGAACGGCTTCGACGACCTTGTCCTCTTCCTCTTCTCCCTTTTCCTCTCCCTTCTCCTCTTCTAGCTTCTCGGATACACTCTCCACAATACCCCTTTCTACAACCGGGCCCTCGTCTTGCCCAGCAACCATAGATATCAGTGCCTCTCCCTGAGCCTCATCTGAGCTTTCTACAGCAGGGTCCTCTTCTGGTTTGGATTCTGGAATTTGCGGTCTCGGCTCTGACTTCTCTTCTAAGTCGGAAGACATGCTGTCCCACGATGAAGTTGACGAAGTTGATTTGGCTGGGACCTGGGGATTCTGCTCGGCCTCTTCAGCCGGTGCCGAAACGGGCCCCTCTTCTTGTGCTTGCTGAGGTGCATCCTCCTCATAAGACTCCACTATTACTGGAATTTCAGTTGCCCCTTCTTCTTCATCTTCCTCTGCGATCTGAAAGTCTCCTAGCTTCTGAGTGACGTCTACCTCTTCCTCATCGGATTCTAGTACCGTTGTGACAGCCGATCCAACGGAAGGCGATTGTCTTATATGTCGCCTAGTATTTTTTCGATTAGAGTCATCGTCGGTCAGGAAGATGTTGCTCGGGGCCGGCGCAGCTTTCATGATCGATGGCACGGGAGCTCGAAGTTCCTCCGCCGGCTCCAAACCTTCCGCTTCAGGAGGCAATTTGTAGTTCTCCGCCGGGAGTAGGTCATATGTATCGCAGACGGTCTTGAAGAGAACGTATAAACCAGTTTGACCTTCTACCTGCCAGAAAACTCCTCGATGTTGAAACCATGCATGTGCAAATATCCGGTGCAATCGTCGAAATATGTTGGTCAAATGCTTAACGCCAGCCCCTCGTTCATCGACGGCATCTCCTGCGCCCAAGCTCAATCGACTTGGAAATATCTTCTGGCTTGTAACAATATTTGTAGCCCAGTCAAGGGTGTGACAGCAGTAGTCGATAGCACAACAGCTCTTTGGAGATTCGTGCACAGCGCAGAGAAATTGCCACTCACTGGCTCGCATTTCTGGACATGTTGTAGCGGAACATGGGGGATTGTCGAACAAGAATCCGATAATGAGATCGTTACACTTATTTATGAGAAAGCGGCAGAGTTCGTAGAGCCAGAGAGCACGATCAACGCCTTCGGGCTGCGTGGCAATGATGATTGCCGTCTCGCGGCTGATGGGGATCGTGCCTTCGCTGTCCAGAGGCCTGGAATTGTAGTAATGCAGAGCCTTGAGGTGTTCTTGAAGTTGGAAGGCGGAGTCAAGCTATGAAAGATTAGTATTATGCCTTGTACTGGAAAGTCAGGTCTTACCTCGTTGAGGGGGATGAGGGGAGGCCCAGCTGCCATATCGGCAGACTTGGTACCTGGATGTATTCTCCGTCTGGAGTTTGCATCTATGATACCCTGCTCAATGGTAGGTTCCGACATCGAGCCACCCAAGGAAGGTGATTTGGAACCTATCTGAATCTCTGTCGGTGGAGGAGGGGAAGGGAGTCGAGGTGAGCTCGGTGGTAGCGCCATAGCGATGCGGTCTTAGTATTTGCTGGGAGCAGTGGACATTGAATTTTGGAAGACTTGCCTTTCGAGCTTCGTTACACTCGACGGCGTTGAGCTCGGGCAGAGGCGACGCGCCTCTGGCTTGCTTGTGACTTCGCGTCAGGCTCTGGGGGTTGACGAAAAGACGCTAAAATGTCACTGGCGCATTGCCACAAGGCTGGCAGATGCAATTCACAGCCAACAACACTTCACAAGCCAAGCTCACAATATTCAAAATGGACTTCGACGACGAAGAACCTCCTATGTTGGTAGACGTTGAGAGGTATGAAGATAAAGATGCCCTTGAAGGGCCAAAACTCATCAAAGTACCTATTACTATTGTGACAGGCAAGTCAAGCTAATGTCCGTCTAAAATTATCCATTGACCAAGCACAGGCTATCTCGGCGCGGGAAAGACAACACTGATGAATTACATCTTGAATGAACAGCATGGAAAGAAGATAGCAGTAATCTTGAATGGTAGGTACAGGCTTGTCATAGCATCAGGAAACACAATAATTAATTTTGGATCGTAGAATTCGGTGACTGTGAGTGGCATGGTGACCTACTGGTCAAGAAACTCCACTGACCGTGCAGCGATTGACATCGAGAAATCTCTGACAGTCAACAAGGGTGGTGAAAAGGTTGAAGAGTGGCTTGAACTCGGCAATGGCTGCATATGCTGTTCAGTAAAGTACGTTTTGCCATGTCTGAATTAGCACATCGCTGACTCCTGGTCAGAGACTCCGGAGTCAACGCAATCGAATCCTTGATGGAAAAGAAGGGAGCCTTTGATTACATCCTTCTTGAAACCACCGGCCTAGCTGATCCAGGAAACATTGCTCCCCTTTTCTGGGTTGACGAAGGCCTTGGCAGTACCATTTATCTTGATGGTATTGTCACCCTCGTTGATGCCAAGAACATTCTGAAAAGTCTCAATGAACCTGTTCAAGAGACGGTTAAGCATGACGAGCGTGAGGACCATCATGGACCTGCTCTGACAACAGCACATCTGCAAATCTCACATGCGGATATTCTTGTCATCAACAAATCAGACCTGGTTAGCGAGGAGGAGTTGACTTCTGTCAAAAAACGAGTACAAGCCATCAATGGGCTCGCTACTGTCCACGTAACTACTCAGGGAAAGGTACCACGATTGGAAGGCTTCTTGTTAGATCTCCATGCGTATGATGATGTTGGAGCCCTGGATGTGGCGGACAAGGGTCATAGCCACCTAGATCCAGTAAGTGATACTCTATACGGCCAATTGACTGGTGACTTACAACCCTGTAGACAATTGCAACCATCACTCTCTCGGTTCCAGTGCTCGAGGTTGAACAACTACCTCGCCTTGATGAGTGGCTCAGATCGATTCTATGGGATTCTAATTTACCAAGACCAGGCACAGGTGAAGAAAAGTTCGAGATCCACCGACTGAAAGCACGATTGCCTCTTTCGAATGGAGATGTTAAAATCGTTCAAGGTGTTCGGGATGTCTTTGACATTGTGGATACGCCAAATGGTAGGGAGCCAACAGAAACAGCATCAGATCCGGAAGGCAAGGTTGTGTTGATTGGACGAAATCTTGTTGATAAGCCATTCGAGGAGAGCTTGATCAATATAATCGTTTCATGATATTATCTCAAACTGTGAAAGAGCGATTCAGCTGAGCATTCAGGGTCATATTTGGGTAAGTAAGGCGCTCGTACGCCTATTCGCTGTTCGAACGTATAGGCTGTGCCCAACAATTTATGAATACTTACATATGTTGTTCAGAAAAGACCTGCGGTTCAATGAGATGTGCTGGGTATGTTACCCGAGCCATGCATGTTTACTGACCAAGTGAAGATGGAGTTCGCAACAAATCAAGTTGAAAATGCCCTGAGTCGCAATGCTGTGCTTACTTTCGAGTTTTGTTTTTTCTTGGATTCCTCGCCACCATGACAACCACGAAATTCAGGGTTCAGGTTCGAAGTCTCCAGGTCATCAAGTCACTTCTACATAATGATAAAGTAGCTAGTTGCTGGCTTCAAATCAGACGAGAAACTGGTATTCTTGGACTTTCACTCTCTATCTTATGGTCGTATATGTAGGTAAATCAAAGTTTCCGAACCGTCATTTATCCTACTGCATCAGCATCTCTTTAATAGTGCAAATAAGATTATCATGAAGCAAGAAAATGATTAAAGGACAGACACTGATAAATACAAAGTCTCCAAAAGGATGGGAATAGCGTAATGATTGCTCTATTATACTTCTTCTGCTTCTGCTTCTGCTTCTTCTAATTATCCTTCAAAACATTTGCAGTTGTACAACTGACCCCCAACCCACCTGCATCGTCATTTGCCCCTCCATTATTATTATTGCGTGGCCTGACACTTCAGCACGACCCACAATTCATGGCCAGCGAGGGGCAAAATAACCCCACGCCACGTGACTCTCCACTGTTACCGATTTGTTGCTCGTCGACAAGGCAGGAAGAGTTGGGTCTTGCTTATGATACGTGTCGTTTGTAAAGATATGAGAAGAAGAAAGATGGGAAAAAGAAGAAAGAGTATATTACAATGATTTATACGTGAAATGCATACCTACTAGTACGTACACTGGTGTTGTGGTCCTGCTGCGTTCGTTGCCCAGCCAGAACCAGAGACGACGCTGAAGTGACGAGCGCTTTCTGGAAACTAATAGTCGTTTAACGAAAAAAATCGTGGTGCCGCATTCAGTGCCAAACCACCAAAACACAAAACTCCCCTCCCCCCCGAATCCACCTCAGCCTTGCATCCATCTTACAAACCTGTATCTCGATCGCCAACATCAATCCTCTCTCTCCCTCTCTCTCGCGAAGAAAAATCCTTGACACCTCTATCTGCACTGCAAGCCGCAATCTACCGCAAAAATGAGTGGTAAGTCAACAACCATCCCACCACAGCCTGCCTTTGCGTCCCTGCTAACAGCTGTCTTCTCTGCAGTCGTCGGTGTAGACTTCGGAACGCTCAATACCGTCATTGCCGTCGCTCGGAACCGTGGAGTTGACGTCGTATGTGCTCCTCTTCCCCTCCTCGACCTGTGTAGATACTGATGGTGGGCAGATCACAAATGAAGTTTCGAATCGGGCTACACCGTAAGTCGCACACCCTCTACTCTACTCGATGCCTATCCTAACAATATTTGCTAGGTCCCTGGTTGGTTTCGGTCCTAAATCTAGATATCTGGGCGAGCCTGCAAAGACACAGGAAATCTCCAACCTCAAGAACACCGTTGGCTCCCTCAAGCGATTAGCCGGCCGGTCATACAGTGACCCCGATGTCCAGATCGAACAAGAGTTCGTCTCTGCCCCTCTAGTCGATATTGATGGCCAGGTTGGCGCGGAAATTACATATTTGGGAAAGAAGGAGAAGTTCACCGCTACGCAGCTTATATCTATGTTCCTGAGCAAGGTCAAGCAAACCGCTTCTGCAGAGTTGAAGCTTCCAGTCTCTGATATGGTGATGAGTGTCCCGGCTTGGTTCACTGATGCCCAAAGAAGAGCTCTGATGGATGCTGCTGAGATCTCCGGTCTCAAGCTTCTCCGCCTTATGAACGATACTACAGCAGCTGCTCTTGGTTACGGAATCACAAAAACTGACCTCCCTACTGGCGACGAGAAGTCCAGACGCGTAGCATTTGTCGATATCGGACACAGCAACTACACAGTCTCGATCGTTGAGTTCAGAAAGGGTGAGTTGAGCGTCAAGTCTACTACCTACGATCGCCATTTTGGTGGACGGGATTTTGATAAGGCTATCGTGAACCACCTTGCCGCCGAGTTCAAGGAGAAATACAAGATCGACATTAAGAGCCACCCCAAGGCCATGGTTCGTGTTCACGCCGCTGCTGAGAAGATGAAAAAGATCTTGTCAGCCAATCAACAAGCCCCAGTCAACATCGAGTCTCTCATGAATGATGTCGATGTTTCAACTATGATGACCCGCGAGGAGCTCGAGAAACTTGTCGAACCGCTTTTAAACCGCGTTCATATCCCTCTAGAGCAGGCTTTGGCTGAGGCTAAGCTAAAGGTTGAGGATATCGATATAATTGAGTTGGTTGGTGGATGCACGCGTGTTCCTGCTCTCAAGGAGCGAATTCAGAAGTTCTTTGGCAAGACACTTTCTTTCACTCTCAACCAGGATGAGGCTATTGCGCGAGGTTGTGCTTTCAGCTGTGCTATTCTGTCACCAGTCTTTCGTGTCCGTGATTTCGCCATCCACGACATCGTCAACTACTCTATCGAGTTCACTTGGGAGAAATCGCCCGACATTCCAGATGAAGATACCAGTTTGACCGTCTTCAACAAGGGTAATGTCATGCCATCCACCAAGATTCTCACATTCTACCGCAAGGAGACCTTCAACTTAGAGGCCAGATACGCCAAGCCCGAACAGCTCCCTGGAAAGATTAATCCCTGGATTGGCCGATTCACGGTCAAGGGGGTCAAGGCCGACTCAAAGGATGACTTCATGATCTGCAAACTCAAGGCCCGCCTAAACTTGCACGGCATCTTGAACGTTGAGCAAGGTTACTACGTGGAGGATGTGGAAGTTGAGGAGCCCATTCCTGAGGATAAAGACACAGAGAAGAAGGATCCAGATGCGATGGATACCGAGGAAAAGCCAAAGACCCGAAAGGTCAAGAAGCAGGTCCGAAAGGGTGATCTTCCTATCGTATCCGGCACGTCATCCCTTGATGAATCGATCAAGGTAGTCGCGGCCGAGCAGGAATCCAGCATGATCATGGAGGACAAGCTTGTCGCCGATACCGAAGACAAGAAGAATGAGCTAGAGACCTATATCTATGATATGAGAAACAAGATCGATGACACCTACGCCGACTTCGCCAGCGATGATGAGAAGACCAAGTTGAAGGCAAAGCTTGAGTCTAGTGAGGTAAGTCTCGTAGTTCAGTAACAGTAAGGACAGCAAAGCTAATTTTTGAACAGGACTGGCTCTATGACGAGGGTGAAGATGCTACTAAGGCCGTCTATCAAGCAAAGTACGACGAGATCCGTGCGTTGGCTGGCCCAATTGCCCAACGCTACTTCGACAAGATCGAGGAGGAGCGCGCAGCTGCTCAAGCTATTGCAGATGCTGAGGCAGCCAAGAAGCGAGAGATGGCGGAGGCTGCAAAGAAGGCTGCATTGGCTCAAGAGGCTGCTACCAAGGATGAGGAAATGACCGACGCCGAAACGACTAAGCCGGATGAGGTTGTTGAGCCTGAGGAGAAGAAGTAGACTAATTGCAACAACGAAATTAATGATCTGATGAGAGTGGGTGGTATTTGCATATTGGGGGATCTCGGCCGGATTATCATTCTCGGTCTTATGCTCTGGCGAGACGATTCCCCATGTGGCCACTTCTCCGCTTGCGAGGATTGCTTCTTGTTGGTTTGGTGCGCGTTATAGATGGCGATGCAACAAGGATAGAAATCAAATTCGTAAAATTGTCCAGCAAATATATTCAGGCGTAGTTGTGAAGATGTGTTGCCCCTGTCATAAACATGCTTCATCCACTTCATCACCAGTGTATTGGTGGTTTGACACCCCCTTTTCGGTAATCTCGCTTACTTCCTCACGGCCCTCTGATCTTTTCAGCAGATCAAAATATGAACACAGTCTATATTGCGGAATTCATTATGCCAGCCTGTCTCTTATAGTGGGATTCGTTACATTGACAGCACAAGTCGGTATTTCAGAAAGCCCAACGAACCATGATGCTCTCCACTCTCATCCAAAGGAGGTCAATAGACAAACCCTTGGCCACGCAATGTCCCAGGAATACCATTTGGTTCTCGTATTTGACAGCTACTAAAATGAAATTTGTTTCTTTTATACCTGTTGGTGCAGGCTTAACGTATAGAGTTGCCTTCAGCAACCTCTTTGTGTGTCATTCCGGTGAGCACCTTCACAATCTGCCTACAGCAGGTGCAGTCATGGTAGTCACGAATATCTTTGGACCTCACAGTCCAATCTGAAGCCAGCTTGGCTGCATTTCTCGCCGATCCAATTTCGTCATACTGCAATCCGTGGGCCATTTCCAGATGGGTCAGCAAATCGGACTCGGTAAACCTGGACCGGGAACCTGAGCTACAGGAACCAATCCCGCATTCGAAATTACCATGGTACTTCTTGATGTGTTCAACGATCTCGGCTTGAGATTGGAATTCTCCTTTGCCTGCTGCTGAGCAGTGGTTGAGAGGGCATGTATCCCCAGAATGGCTTGACCGGAGGTGGTTGAGCCATTTGTCCTTGCGGACGAAGATCTTGGGATCCTTCTCACAGTTGGGGTACGGGCAGTGGAAATGGCCTTGTTCACCAGAATGGATTCGTAAGTGACGTTTGAGATCAAAGTTGCTCCTGAACGGTGTCCTATGAGTACAATTTGGAAAGCTGCAAAGCAAGGGGGAGACATGGATATTTTCAAGATGAGTCTGGAGCATCCGCGGTGACTTGAAAAGGGCTTTGGAAGGGCATTTGGGCCACGAACATCGGCAAGGCTGGCTGCCTGTCCAATTGTCGAGAACTTGGACGGCGTGATATTTGAGATGACTTTTGAAGTCACACATTTTGCGAAATGGAGCCGAAGCGCAACCAGAGAAATTGCAACGGAGGAGCTGCTCGAGTGGCTGTTCAGGGGAGAAGCTCACTGGGCTACCAGGAAGCCTGCTCCTGAAGCCAAGTGAGAACGTATTCTGCTCGGCCTCTGGAGTCGGGCGAGAAATGTCGTGGTGGTAGTCCACGGGCTCATCAAATATGCATCCATCCGTAATGACGGAGTCTGCTGGCGATGTGGCGTCCAATGAGGATGTAAAACTGCCAAAGGAGGAGGGCAGTGACCTAAACAGCAGAATGCCCTTTCTTAGCGTTGGGCAGAGACATGGAAGAAGTAACTCACCTGTCTGTGACAGCCTCGTCCAAGTCAGCCTCGAAAATGTTATTGCCGAGCTCTGCATATGCATAGAGCCCGAACGGGAGAGGCTCTAGAGCAAGACATTCGATGCTGTCGAATCCGAATGTCCAGGAATTGGCCTGGTCCATCTCTTCCGAAGGATTTGGATTGACTTTTCCCGAGAGTAAGGACAGGCTGACTGGAGGGCAGAGCACAGAAAGGCGATCGTCGTTGACCGGTGAGTGAAAACGTCTGGAACTGGAGGGAGGAAGGGCAATAATATACCCAAGGTGCGGCCCAAATGCAACCCCCTGTTCTTGTCAGGCTCGAAGCCATCGTCGTCACTACGCCCAGCTGTACTTACGCCCGAGTATAGGGCGTACAAAGGTTGGTAACCTTGGTCGTATACAATGCTGAGGCTAGCATCATTCTCAAAAGCTTAACCCGTTGAATTCCCGACGCAGGCGACTTCAAATCCCTTATTGTTCAGAAATCGGTTGATAGAAGTCGATCGTCTATCGACCTGTCCGCGATACCTGTAGCCTAGTTGTTTTATGGCTACTTGTGGGCTCTTCTCTGTGGCTACCTGCGTTAGAGCCTTTTTGAGGTTCTGGAATGCGGAACAACCACGTCATATTGAAGAATTTTCATGCCAAACTATGTAAATGAAGATCGTTTTATTATATTCTTCATTCCGTCATTATCATGCACATAGCCATCGCAGTATTCATCACGCAACGCTGCTGATTCTAGTCCCCAAATTTTCCTTGGCACCCCTGTTCTGCTTCGCGCGCCCACAGCCCATACTGAACACACAAGGAAGCGAGAAAAGTCGTCAAAGAAAACTAACACCCCTTAAAAACTCCATGATTTCTCACCAAGAAAGTAATGATAGTCGTCGAGCGCTCATTAGACTATCCATGGCTAAATGGTGAACAATCTTGCTCGTCCATAGGACTTGTTGATACATCTCGATAGGCACATCTCAGGAACGTTGAGCTAAGCTGACGGAAGAACGATGCAACGTAGGCTCGAAAGTCACAAATAACATACTATGAAGGGAAAAAGCTCAAGGACGCATCATCTCTGGCCTCATTGTCGGCGTTGACATGTTGGGTGTTCGTATGTTGAGCAACTTCCTCGAAAGACTCGAACCAACCAGGGCAATAGAAGCATTGGTATGGAGCATGATACTTTCCATTGTGTTCCTTCAGCTTATCCTTCCGTTTGAATGCCGTGACTCGAGCAGGGCACTCTTCCTTCAGACACTTATACGGCTTGTCTGACTTATCACCGTGCTTGCTCCTGATGTGGCGCCTCAAGTCGGTATTGTTGCCAAAAGGGCGAAGATGCGTGCACGTCGGAAAGTTGCAGAAAAGCGTTTTCGAATGCACGTTCTTGAGGTGTGCTCGAAACGACTGAAAGCTATCGAATATGTAACCTTTCCTGCAGCCCTCTAAATGGCAGGGTCCGGGCTGGTACATGGCCTCAAAATCGGCAATTGACCTGAGCATTTGCTCTTGTTCGGTGCCAGCTACCAATTCGTTGTCATCATGATCCATGGCGGCACTGGCATAGATCATATCCTGATACTCTTGTGTCGCCGTGGTGTTAGATCTGTCGGATATTGTGGCGAAAACCGGGTTTTCGTCCATGACACCTTCACCAGCAGTCCAAGATCCCCTTCCATTTGGATGGAGACTCCTTCCAGTGTATGAGTACTGTTGAATGGATCCTAGATGGTTGCATTAACAATCTACTCCGTGCATACGTGCCTGATCACATCGTAGAGATCAAGTAATCCAAAGATTGAGTCAACCTAAAGGACGACGAACTCACCATCATGGATCGTGACATCATTGATATTTTGCCCGTAAATTTGTGTCCTCTCTGTGTCGTTATAGTATTCATCCCCCATACTGTCCTTTGGGCGCCGGTCAACACGATTCTCCTTCTGAAGTAGAGACTGATCTAAATAAACGGCGGACCCAAAAGAGAAAGCTGTGTCATTTGTTTCGTACCCAGGCGCTAGATTACGTTGGTGTGTCCAGAAGTCAGAAGCCTCAGAACTGGAGGAGATAGTTCCGGGCATAGAGGGAAAGCAAGACCCCATATTCGAAGATAAATATGCAGCAGGCTGCTTTGCAGACTCAAAGTATCGTTGATCCATACCTGCGCAATGAAAGCCAGTATCAAGCTGTCCGGGCTAGCCGAGACCGATCCTAAAGGCCATGAATCGATGCAGTGGCTTTGTACGGTGCTGTGTCGTCAGAGTGTGGCCATGCTGGGAAGACCGAAGTACTTGTTTAAGTACGATGGCACTTGAGGCAACAAGCGATGGAGTCCTAGAAAGCTGATGCACACTTTGGCACATCGGCACAATAAGATGGTAACTCTTCGCTCGTCACTGGAGGTCGTGAAGCGAAATGAATATCCAGATTGTGGAGGTTTCGATCGCTCAGAGTATCGAGCTGGCTGAAAGAGGCACTGTCGACTGGTGGAAGTCTTGATGCGGCCAACGTGAAGCTTGCCTGGCAGTCAGACAAGTAATGGCAGCATTGGTAATAAGCTTGAAGGGAAAAGTGCTGGGATCATGTGTGGAGAGATTTGGAAGACACCGAGATGATAGATCGTAAGTATATCGAGGGAGATGCACTGCCAACAAGCCGAGTCAGGTGTGGAAAATGATTCGTTCTCCCTGGGAATGAGGTGCAGGCTGACTTCTGTTCGAAAGCCAGAGGATTTTTTCTGACACTGACTTCGTGACCATACAACATGGCAGATTGAAGAGACCCGAGATAAGCAAGCATGCTAGATCAATACCCGTGAGAAGCCAGGCAAGCTCTTACTGAATAGAAGTGACAGTGTTTCTTTATCTCTCTCCTTTAGTATACCATGACATAGCTCGCCAACATCGGGCCGCGGACGTGTATGGGCTGGTGGGCAACGTAATTGCAGAGAATCCCATGTCTACTACACAGCACATCAGAATACCTCCATTATAGGCGGACCAGCGGCCATTACACCATAGTGTGGTAATTTTGGCGCCTTTACTGGTAGACTTTCCGGCCTGGATCGTCGAATCGAATCCATTTACTGCCTTCAATGTTGGGCCTAGACGTGGTAGGTCCTATTTGTCTGGGTGCGGCCATGACAGATGGGCCGGCAAGAAGCGAGGTTTGACATCGGAAAATACTGCATCTCTGCGGCATAGCCTGTTAGCAGTATCCTGAAGGGCATCGAAGTTCAGTCAGTATACCTGGTCCACATTATGTCAATTGGCTCTCCAGGGGCATGCACACCGAAGTAGTGCAGGCAGCAACGTAGGCTGATGAGGGGGCACTCTGGCAAGGCTCTGTGTGCCCTCCTAAAGTGCGCAGCACTCACCGAGAGCTCATGCTGTGATTGAGCACCTAGAAGCCACCAGGAAGTTCAGGAAAGAAGGCAAAGCATCTATCTGTTCTGCGAGGTGAGGCGCCCTCCTTATGGCATAAGAAGGGGGCGCTCTCGCACCCCGCTTGTACAGCCTCATACCAGCTATGGACAGAATATGGATGACCGAAACGACTATGATAGGCTGGCTTGGCCTTGGAATCAATAAAACAGCCCTCGGCTGAAGGTAGCTGCCATGATTGGTCGAGAAACGAGGAGGTGGTACGGTCCTGGGCCGAGCTTGAAGTCAGCTGGGACAGAGCCCCACTCCAATTCTACAAGAAACAGAAAGACGAAGATGGGAGGATGAGACCCTTTAAATGCTGTCAATATCCAGACCTCAAACCTATCTGTCGCCTGGGCGCGGTTGAGGCTTCTCGGCCATGGTACCTCCGTACTCTCATGCCTAACCTCTGGAGGGCGTTCTAGCATCACGAATACCCAACCGAACACGAGTACAGCTTCAAGGTGGTCCAATTGATTGGTAGCTACTACGACGATAGTTGGACCCGAAGGGAGCTTTACCGCCCCAGAAACCAAAATATTGACCGGAAGTCACTTACTGCATCGCAGCTGTAATATAGCAACATGTCAGAAAGTGCGATGACCCCTGCAATTCCTCTGGCTTCTCCGTTGATGTCAATGCACATCTGGCCGAATAATCGTATCACTCGCTACGACTCGGATATCCAGCGGCGGTAAACCATCGAGAGCATACAGTGACGTAAAGCAGGTACCGGGTTGACGTCTGCCGTCTTCACAAAATGTCACAGCTCATGAGTCAGTAGCTGGACCGCCTGTTGGCCGAGTCTTCGCGAGCAGTGTTGTTGAACCTTGACGGAGGACTTTCAAATCAAAAGTGAACTCTCGAGATCGAGCTAGAAGATGCCACAGCTCACAGGATGCAGCGGAGACCGAGTGTCATATAACAATGATCCCTAGAACATTGGTGGTCTGAAGCACACGTTGCAAAATGAGATATGCTTGCTGGACGAGACTCGAAGCACGGTCATGCCAGGAGAGTTGCGAGAAGGAATCTGCCCGATGGAAAGTCAATCGATGGTTGATGCCAACAGGCCATTCCATTAAAGACAAAGCTATACAAGGGACTACACACCGAACACTTATGAATGCATCTCGTAGTTCATGTTTCAACTTCAAATGTTCATTCTGCCAGCGTCCCTCTCGCAGCTTCAGCCGCTAGTTTAGCTTCCATCTTCTTTCTCGCTGCCATAATCATCTCTTCTCTCCTCCTCTGTAATAATGCTTGTCTCTCTCCCTTATTCGCACTCCACGCCTGGCCCTGCTTTTGCTTTCCGATCGGCGTGGACACCTCTTCTTCCACCGATGCCTCCGATTTACTACCTTCTTCTGCAAGTTTTGCCTTGAGATTGTATCGTGTGATCAGATCTGGTTGCAGTGGCTTTGCTTGTGCTGGACTTGCCGTAGATGTCGCCGAGGAGGTGGGAACTGGCAGAGGAGGTTGAAATGACTGCGGGGGCTAGAAATAGAAACATTAGAATATTTCCTTCAATATTTGGTTATCTGGAATAAGTCTAAGGTCGTGCAATATTTCCGCTGCCAGATTGCCAACAAAGAGAAGACCTACCACTTCCAAGCCTCTCCCACTCAATATCCTCTCTGTAGTAGCCACGACATTTCCCCCATTCCGCTGCAAATCCCACATAACACTTCGCCGCGACACCTGAGGGAACATCTGCTGGATCCTTTCGACATCTGTCTCTCTTGCGCGGACATTGCTTGCAGAGTTCGAATTGCGACTTTGCGACCCGGAACTTGTTGAGAAGAAGAAGAAGCGGATGGCCAGACCACCGAGCAGCAGTATGAGGACCAGTTGCGGGAGGTTTATCGTCTGGTCGGCCATTTTGTGTTAGTGATAAACGGGGCCAAACGGTGGTGTGTGTTGAAGCGTTGAAGGTTTGAAGGCAGACTGCAGATTGATGTTAATGGAAATTGATTGGCAGGCGCTTTGGTAGCACCACCTCCGATTCAAATACGCGGACTTCAGACTTGGAAGAGATAAGGTCGGAGCTCCGCACAGTACGATATCACGTAAATAACCCAATCAGTAGAAACGATGTAGGATGGTGAAGGTCAACAGAAATCAACTGTCAAAAAGAGGACTGTGGCATGTTTCCGAATCACCACATTAATACGGTCACGTGCAATGGTATCAAAAGCAATGGAGCACCATAGTTCACAAAGTAGCATCGCGTTGCCTTCATTAATTGCTGCGCTGGCCAGTTACTTTCAATTGTCATGGTCATTAACAGCTCATGATAGATCCCGTTAGCAGCCAGGATGCGAACCTCGCCGGGTTACAAAGACGCCCCCGAAAAACACCATTCCGCTTAGCCATCCTAAGCTGTTGACTCCATTGCTAGCCAGTGAATGAACGCCGCCTGTCAAGACTATGCATCGTTGAAGCTTTGACGCATGACAACTTCCGGTATCTCTGTCAATTAGGTCACTTCAAGTCCTTCAAGACTATCGCGACCAATAGTGCTAGTCGCGAAGCCAGGAACCCGTGCCACGTACTGCACATCCGCATATGTTTATATAAAAGCTCGGGGCAGAGCGTTTGGTAGGGAGGGGTTCTCAAGATCGTCATATATAAGGGTGAACTCCCGCTATCGCAGTGTTAGATCCCAATATGCCAGGGTGGGTCCAATGGAGAATAGGAAACGCTTACTCGTTCGCGGTGCCACTGCTTGATGTCGAAGAAGATGTAATAACCACGCTCAGTACCATTGCCCATTGATTGTGGAACCATCATCTCATCTTTGGTTAACCAGAGTTGCAACTTCTTGTGGTAACGCCAATTGCGATTGTGACTGCGAATGGTTAGTCTTGGGAACGGCTGGTTTGGGCCCGATGTTTTCTTACAGCTCTGACGCAGCCATGAGCTGCTGAACATCTCCTGGGTTGCTATAGAACATGAAGATCAATGCCTCATCATTGAAATTAGACATCTTGGTCTCTAGAGCAGCGACATTTCCTACGGTGTAGCATTCTGGTAATGTGAATCTTGGCACAGCGGGTCGAGGACTTTCGTTTTCCCACAGCGAATAGAGTTGCGATGAGATGTTCCTACAGAGTATCAGCACGGGATTCGACGTAAAGGTGTCATTTCATATCCCACTCGTTGGAGTTCAGATCGAATCCGAAGTTAGCCATGTCCGTTCCAGTGACCAATGCAGCATAGTCGGGGAAGTTGTTCATCATGACAGAAAATCCTTTGAGACCCCATCTATCCATCTCGTTCATGCCAGGCAGGGGATCTTGGACCTCGAGGTTAGACTCGTCAGCGTTACTCTGCGTAGAGACGGAAGAATCCACGGTATGAGAGCGCGCCACATCCTGTTGCGGTGGTACGTCCGCCCTCGACATGATGGAATGCGTTGTTGCTTCTTCACGTTGAGGATGTTGTGTTGATGAAGCGAATTGTGCACTGGAGAACGTCTGAAAGTTTGTTAGCCTCGCGTAGACTATACACGCATATGGACTCACATTTGTGTCGCTATCAGGTACACCACCGGAGGCTTGGCGGTTCCCGTCGACTGGGGACCTCGACGCTGAAAGACCTTGATAGATGATCAGAACCAATTAATCTTGACTAAAAGCGATTCAATCCCACCTGATATGCTTCCCGGCGACGCGACGCGGTTGCCTGTTACTCGATTGCTCCCTGACAAGGCATTAAGCAGGCCATTATTTCGACTCGGCTGAGCTGGATTTGCCGAACCGAAGCCTAACCCATTTGACTGAGCTCCGAAGCCAACATTAAGGACTGCGTTCGAACTTCGATCCTGACCGATTTCCCCGTTCGCATTCCTGTTTAGAGGCGGAAAGTCGTCGACAGGGTTTGATTGTGAGGACTGGCCAACAGCATTTTGACTGCCAAATCTGAACCCACCTTGGCTACTCGGTAACTGCGAGGATGAGTTGAAGAGGTCCTCCTGCTGTTGCTGGCTTTGCTGCTGGTTATTCAGTTGTTGCTGCGATGACAGTCCGGACTGTTGCTGCAGCCGCATATTGGCCGATGGCCCCAGATTTCGAGTTCCAGATGCAGCCCACGCTGACTGGCTTGGTTGGGTTTGATTATTGGATAACGATGGAAATTCGCTAGGGAGGTAAGGTAAGTCTCTTGTTCGAATAAATTGCTAGTGCAAGAGAGCTTGGAGCTCTGGCTTCAACTTCACTACTTCTGGGCCGTGGAGGCCCAGAAAATGGGGCCATTCACTTACGAGAGGTCTAGGGGCGTTACATTCTGAGATGAACCACCAATTGTCTGTGCAAAACTCGTCATGGGAGCATTACCAGGACGTGGATTTCCTAGACCTGCGCTTCCCATGGGTACTCCACCGCCAAAGCCCCAAGTTGCTCCATTACCAGCTATAATAGCACGCAGTCAGCACCCCTCGAGTCCGATGTATGGGGGCATTCCAGGACGTTCGTACCCATCTTGCCGCTGGGCGGTAACCGGTTCGATACGCTCCTATTCTGCGGTATTTGCTGCTGAGCTTGGAAGCCATTCGGCATGCCTCGCAGAGACTGGGGTCCGACGGCTTGAATACAGAGTCAGCGCAGGATTCTCATAAGACCAATCTACTTGACAGAGAAAGCCAGCAGATGCAAGAAAGAGTAGGTGTATGGCAACCATATACGCCATCTTGGCACAGTCTCGTTGGTACTCTCCTCCACTTTCTACCTTCAAGGAGAGAATGAAGCTGCCAGCAGTTGATTCAAGGGCAGGAAGAGTTCGCAGAACAATGGCAGGCCGGCAGAGCGGCGTTTGCTTGCGGCGCGCGTTGCCGCTCCGGACCTTGCGCTATTGACCAGTGCGGCATTGGGATCTTCCCAGAATGGCAGATGTACCACGAAGATTCCAAGACTTCTGTTTATGATGCGATCCTTTCCATCTCAAGATAGATCCAGCAGACAGCTTGGTAGCGAGTAGTTGGCATGCGGCGGGGCTGTTTGTGAGGGGGAAAGAAGGAGCATTCAAATCCATACCTGGTCGATTCATTATGGTGTGAAGCGTCTGCCGGCTTTCAGATCCAGGGAAGGGGGCGCGCGAGCAGGATGGTCAATCGAGGGTGTCTGATTATGCTGGCGTTGGTCTTGTAAGTGCTATGCTGGGCTGGGTTATGTACGAGGTAGGTAATTGCTTGGTCCACCTTTCCTGCATTCTAGTCGAGCTTACATAAGCCTGCTACACTGCTGCAGCAACAAGCCTCGCCTCGCCTCGACAAGCGCCGCATCGCGACCAACCTTTATCAATTTTTTAGTACACATACAGTATTATGCTCTTGATTCATCACCAAGAATGATGAGTTCACTAGGTCTCTAATGATTGTTATGTGGCAACAAGAAGTGAGAGACGGAATGATTAGCTCGTCCATCGCATTTTCTTGCCCATGAAGCGCCATCAAACCAACCATCGAGAATATGGTGCATGAGTTTAGTCTCTCATTTCCGTACTGCCGCCAAATTATCGGTTACATCGTCTGTTATTATCGTAAAGTTTATCGCAATCCTCATGTTTCGCAAGATGCAACCTCCCACAGGGCCAGATCCAGTGATCCTCTGAATACGACACATCCTGGTAGTCGGACTCTACTTTACCTGCGTGGCCGTAAGGATCCGATATCACAGTCTTTTCTTCCAATATCAGCAGGGATATTATGGCACGGTAGGAAATCGTCAATTTAAATCATATTCCGAGTCGTCATCTCAGATCTTGCGCCCTATCTCATAGACTTGTGCTCTCCAAGTAGTACAAACGACTCTCCCTTGAAAGCCATCACATCTGAATGAAATTGGCGAGCTGCGCATCGAACGCAATTACACAAAAGCACAAGAAGTCAGCCCGACTGATCCTGTGTTAACACGAGCGGCCTAAGTAGCCTGAAAGTTGTGAGGCTGCTGATACCAATTGACTTGACCCGGCAAAGTCGCCATGATTTCGCAGACTGTGTACTCTCAACTTCGTCGTTTCTTCATCATTTTCACGTGCACTGATATTCAACTATGCCCCGGCTGCCTGGGGGCCCCATAGTTCTCTCCGCCCTGACCTTCAGTCCAATAACCCTGACTGTCCTCAAAACCCAGAGGGTAAGGGCCGTCTTGTCCTGCGTGAGGGTCGATGTTGTTCAAGCCCCCATGATGGACGTACGAGTCTTGGTGTGAGGCAATGGATAAGTCGTTTGACGAGCTTTTTCCTTTCTCTTTTATGGGAGAAACGCTAGAATTATCGTCCTTCAGCTTCAGTGATGCAAATATCGCCTTCATATCTCGTAGGTCCTCCGCAGGCTCGTTCTTTGCTTGAGAAGTGCGTTCTGCCACAAACTTTCGAATGGAGCGAACCATCGGTGGGTAGTACTCATCATTTGGAAGCCACCAGTGCATGCATGATCGATCTTGAAACAGGTCGGCCATCTTAGTTCGGAATGTGTAGGGATATATGTATCTGTTCGCCCTGTCAGTGAATAGAACGACCAGAAACACTGCAGAATTTACCCATTCATTTCAATGGTTGCTAGTTTCCTGCGAGCCCACATAGAATGTGTTTTATCTCTCGGCAGAAATAAACAGGCTATTCCAAGACTTGCCTGACAGGCTATGACAGTACCAGGAGGGCTTTGAGGCCACAATTCCACAGCCTCGAACAATTGACAGCTGGCATACGCTTTCATGATGAGCTCAGGGCTTGGTTGGGTCTGCATCGTAAGAGCAGTCTGATATTTGTGCATCATGTCAATAGCATACCAGTCGATGATGGCTACGTTCATCACCCACAAGGGACCACTATATAACACACCGGGTATGTATGGATTGACAATATCTTCGGGATCGAGTGGGCGTGCTCCCGAGAAATCAGTAACCAGGTAGCGGGGGTCCTGCAGAGCCGGGTCCATTTTGCTTTTCCATTCTTCGATTCTCCTCGCAATGATCTCGTTCTCAACACAAAACTGTTCGTCCGAAATATCACCCTTCCCTCTCCTTGCGAAGAGCAGTGACATGTCCATTGCAACAAGACGGTGCTGTGCGATCGCTGACTCGATTTTCCAGTCCAAGATATCAGGCTCGTTCGTGACTTGGCGTTGAAAAAACTCTTGAGCATAACAAAACCACTCCCTAGACAATACTGTCTCGAACCCGCCCATCAGGCCAGCAAAAACATCAAAGCGCATGTACCAGCCCAGTATTACACGAGTCATCGGGTGCGCCATGGCGGTCTTGGGTGTGTGCAATTCGGTCAGTATCTCATACGCTGCTCTCTGATGCCCAAGTAAGTTAATCCAATCTCCCAAAAATTCCTACACAGTCAGTTCCAGTCATTACTGAAAGGCGGCAAATACACCCACTTCTATTGTTGCTAGCTGGAGAATGGCCAGCATAGTACCGTTCGTGTGCTGCTCGCCTCGCTTCAACGAATTCAACAGTAAAGAAACGGCTTTGTTGTAATACCTAAGCCAAACAATCAGCCACCCGCAAGAAACTTTGTGCTAGTTGAAGAGAACGCGAACATTTCTCTGAGTTGACAGAGACTGTGAGACTGGAGTCCACACTTACTGGAGGAAGTCTTGCATTTTGCCCTGAGACGTGTGCAATGTTCTCTGAAATGCCGAAAACCCAACAACTGCAAAAAGTAAGGACTCGTTTCTCAGCGCAGCGTCCAGGAAAGTCGTTTGAAGGAAATTCCCCGAGTCAAACTTAAGTGAATAATGGAGATGCGTTATATTTTCGTAGAAATAAGTCAGATAGAACTGCAGATCGAGAGGCAGATGCGACCAGTCGGTTCTCAGGGCATCGGGGTTGGAATTTAAGGGCAGTCTCGTTCTTTTATGTCTGGACATTGCAATTGCGTCGTGTGCAGCGTAGCCGATAGATCCTTCGGTCGATGGTGTCGGAGAAGCACCTTTATCCTGGACCAAAGAAGGAGTCTCGGACCCGTATCTAGCTGTACCTTTCTGACCACTCAGGAATTGACTGGTGTTAGTCTGTTGCATCCCATGCTTCGACAAGCTGGTGGAGCGAGCATAGCCACTTGAGACTTCGTCTTCGTCTGGTATCACCTCCAAACGCTCGTGGGCAGCCTCTTCATCACCGAACTCGTCAGATGAAGAAGCCGGACTTTCCTGCGAAGACGTATTTACAGTGCCGGACGATGCGCTCCTCGAGGCTTTCGCTGATGTCGACGTCTCTGGATAAACGCATTCTCGGCCCCCTTTCTTGCACCCTGTTGCAAGAATCAGTACCCGGGAAAGGACTTGAGCGCTCCATACATACTCTCGCAAACAGGGCGGTGTTCATCACACTATGAGATGTCAGCTTTAACACATTGAGCTTACCAGGCGCTGGTTTTGTCTACGCACCTTGACACGGCGGGACCGACATGTGTAGCAACCACTCCTGGTGCGGCGGTGTTTGGTTTGGTCAGGATTACTATTGGATTTGCGTCGGTTCCGGTTTGGTTTGGGAGTGTTCTCCATTGTGTCTTGAACGCCAAAGAGATATTGGAGATCTGCGTACGAACTTGCAGAGCTCACATGCCGTGATGGAGGAGAATCCCGTTGCAAAGAAGTCCCAAATGATGGCACTTTCTGACGCGAACTGGCTCTCTCTGCTGGATATTCGCTGTTGTAGTAGGTCATGACGGCCCACCGGAAAGGAAGAAGTGCTTTGTAGCTGCTTCCGTCAACAAGTCAAAGGTCTTCGAGGATCAGATCTCTGTGAGGGATACTGGTAGTCTCTTTAGACGCACGTTCCACATGGGACATGGGACCCCACTCACACAAGGTACAAGAATGTCGGGCAGCAGCCGGGCCGTTTGGGTCCCTGATTGTACAAGCAACTCTAGACGGGACTAGAGGACGAGTAAGGGATAGTTGCTCAAGAACGATCAGAACTAGCAACGGACAACCCAGAAGAAGACCCTGTTGGAGGGCGTTGAAAATCTTTGCTACGGTCGAGGACGACCTTCTTGGCTTCGGCCGGAAAGGGCAGTATAGCCTTCGATGGCTTGCACTTATCCAGCGCCTTCCTGTAAGAGTTTCAGGAGCTTATCGACATTCGTTGTCTGTGAGCAAATATCCGGCTTGCCTTGGGGCTTCTGGAAGGTGGTTCAACACCTGGCTCTCCTAATTGGACGTTCTTGGTGAATGCATCTGGCGTTCTTGGGAACAGGGGGTGTATGGATTTTCTGAACGATCTGGATTTCTGTTTGACTGGAACGACGAAGATTGTTACCGGAATGGGATTACTTCTAGGAATTATGATCTCATACCAACATCCTGGACAGTACGGAAGTTGGCAAGTGGGACGGACAGTGGCGCTGTTGAACCCGAGAGTGTCTTCCCAGAACGGTATTATTGGTGCTAAGCCAGTTGCTGAAAGTCTTCAATTTCCCGGGCGAGATGCTTCGCAATGAGGTGGTATCCGGCTCCTGGAAATTGAAGACCGTACGACGGAAGGCTTGCGAGTGTGGTATGGGAACAAGCTGGTCAACACGCCGTTCTTATCCCTGATGGCGAGATGGCAAGGATGTTTTCGGATCTCTTAGGGCATGGATCGCGGTGTGTGCGCAGAATGCAGATCACCCTGGAGTGGTTTTTCCTGTCTTGGTGGCATCAACTCGACGGGAGAAGATGCAGTTGTCTTCTTCCACTGAAGATGTCCCGGATTACAGGTGGAAGATCCCTGAGGACGAGCAACGATAGTACAGTAGTAGCAGGAATTCAGAATTGGTGCTACCTAGTGCCACTGGAAGCACTGATCAGGGGGATAATGAGCGATGCCGACCAAGCCTGGAAGTGGCAGCAATGGTAGAAGACAGAGGTGTTGACAAGGTCATATGCAAAGACCACTTGAAGAGTGGAGATGCTCCAGGCTTTTTGACGGAGAAGGCCTGTCTGTGCAGACAGCGGCAAGGTCAGGGCCGCTAACCCATGATCAGCAAGACATCTGGTTCCAAACCAACTACTCCGAACTTATGAACAGACTAAGGCGCTTTCACGGTTCTCACTCAGAAACCAGACGAAACTGCATGTCTCAGTCGGGGCCTTTTTGAGACATCGAGAGGGACCTCTTCACCCCACGAGGTCATATCATCATGGGAAGGGCAAAACCCACTGCAACACGCTACTTCGAACTCTCAAATTCTTGGTCCTGCAGCAGTCCAAGTTTTGCAATCCTCCTGCACAAGAATCACAAAGCTGTTCCTCGAAAAGGATGGTCCACGACAAGCAAGGAATGCACTGGCCAGGGTCCCTGATCAAATCAAGCTAGAAGGGCTCCCAACTTGCAGAAATCGATCTTGATGCCTGCCGATAAGAGGCGGAATATAACCTTCTCCCAGCAAGTATGCGATGGCGAATGGATGGTTCCACCAGATCGGTGACAGGGGGAGCTCCAGAGACAATCGGAGCTTGGTTTATTGGGGTTGTCTGGGGTGGAGTGTGCGGTGTGCCGGTAGGCCTGCTCAAAATCATCTGCGGCACAAGGAAGCTGTCCAGATTCGGCACGGCTGATTATTGGCAAAGCCAAAGGCCCCAAAGCGATTCTCTCTTATTCCAATCTCGATGCTGTCTGACTATGGCGCTTCTTGAAGCATGGCGTTTGTTTTCTGCTTCGAATTATGCCGAGCTGAGGTATGAACGTGGTATACTCCGAAGGTATTGAGTTGTCATGGAAGTGCAGGAAAGACCAGTACAATACAGCACTTTGCTTTCACCCGTATGTACGTATCAGGTACTAAGCATATAGGCAGCCCTATTCGGGAACTGGGCTTGGTAATGGTGCTGCGCGGTAACTCTACCCCCTGAGTGAGAATTGCAGTGCATAGGAAGAGAAGGAAACTTGTATTAGCCGCGGTTCTGGGGGCCGAGAATTCGTGTTGCTGTTGGCATTCCACCGCCACGTTCATTACGGCAAATCCAATCGTACGTAGATTTTGCATTTTGCCCCAAGGCGCCGCCAAACCATGTCATCTAGCAGAGCAGTGAGCTCCCGCTAATGCACCGCTCACCACTGCCGGCACTGTCGGAGCAATGGCCGCAAGCAGTCATGGAAGCAAAGGGGTGATATTCATCAATTAGGGGTAAATCAACGAAGTGAGGTTCTTGTCAGCTGAAAGGGACAAGCAAGCCAGGAATGCCTGCTGGATGGCGCGGGCGCGGGCCGATAGCTGTTTCTCTCTTACTACTCCTTGCATTCCGGAATTTGCCATATCTACAATTCCAGTAACAGTAACCTTAGCTAGCGAAAGATTTGTTGACGCAGCAATCAGAGCCTCAGAGATGCATCGCAAATTCCGAACCAGCAGTCCGGGTCTGTCTACTTTACATGTCGTGTCGATCTTTATCCTTGGATAGTTGGAGAAGGACGCTTGCCGTTCGAATTCCAGCGCGCAATTGCTCGGACATTGGTCTTGGCGACAGAAACAAAAGCAAGTCAAGCATCGCATCACCAGTTCACCACTCTGCCCTCTCTTCTCTCTGACACTCACTGGTTGACTCTAGCAAAGGGGTGGTAGTGTTCCTGCTGAACTGTGTCGTTTTGTTTACGATGCAGGTTCGACGATTGGATGAATGTGCCGGGCCTGCGGTACGTAAGGTATGTATGGGTGAGCATGCAGACTGTGACGACAGATTGTGGACAGGTACAGAGGTACGCATTTGAATTGCGGTCTCCCTTTTGGGCCATAACCTACCATGTCATCACTGCTCGCCGGTTCTCGTCTTTTTCCTTGTCTTGTCGTTTCCCGTCTTGCCTTTTCTAGCTTACTTTCTACAATCGTCCCCCTTGGCCGTCATACCATGCATGCACAAGCACAGGCACAGGCACAACTTCACAAGGCATGAAGAGCCGGTGGTGGTCTGGTGCCTGCCCTCCTCCCCTTCTGAAGGCTGGCGGCCCCAAGTCAGCCCTTCCAGAAAGGCGGATTGTGTTCCATCGCAAAGTAGTGGATGTACTGCATGACACGAAACCAACCCACGCCGCATGTGAATGTATTGTACACCACCGTTTGAGTTTGGCTGATTATGGCGGCATTGCTGGCCGCTTTGATCTCTGCCAAAACCGTATCGTCGTACTCCGTAGCCTGCTCCAAGGCTGAGCTGGCTCCTTCATCTGATCGAGTCAAAGAGCCTACGACACTCCCTGGCTTCCAGCCCATTCCTATTCGCACGAATCGCATCTCAGGGAGTGCTATGCAGCTAGCCGTTCCGTCCGTTCATGACAACCGCTTCAAGCTTTGACATGCCGTAAACTCCACACCATCAGCCGACTTGCAACCGTTCTTCACGGTAGAAGGCCAAATGCCGTGGCTATCGCACCTGCAGATATGGTGAGCATTCGAGTCATTTGTCCCAATGCTTTGCCTTATTGTATTGCTGTTCAGGCTGCAATTTTTCCAGCTACTTGATGACTTCCTAGATGCATCAGGTTCAAAGCTATAACATCGTTTGCTTTTAGACATGTAAATTTACAGTATTTAGTGAGCCAGAGCCAGAGAGGTGATTGACAGACGAATCTAGACTTCAATCAACGCTCCATCCGAATTCCGAAGCGTAAGAGCGTGGACCGTCTGAAGCTACGGTCAACGGTGAATCTCGTCTGACACACGTTTGGTGTACGCCACAAAACTCTATCACCACCAGTTGAAAAGTAGCCCCTCGCGATGTAATGCTTATTAGCGGGGTAGTCTTAGCCTTTTCAAACATTTTGGATAGAAGTGGCATCCTCAAGCGAATGGCATTAGCCTGAATGTCGATCACTGCACGGCTCCAAGTTCAGCATGATGATTTCAACTACTAATTCTAGCTGAGGCATCAGATGGTACAAACTGGATGCTAAACGCAAAGCTCTGTGATTTATCTTCCCCGGTTCACGTCCCTCTCAAACTCTGTTTGCAGATCATAGCATAAGTCTGGCTTTTGGTTTGTGATTCTCGCTTCGCAAAAAATTCCCTTTTGTGAATGAAACATTGTTGATGGAAGAAGCTAAGGCTTATGAGTTTCCGAATAATGGACGAGGGTATCAAATCTAACGGCTAGTGCCGATGAAAGAACATGGTGCGGTTCCTCTGGATCTGATTGAGATGGGTGCATGAGGAAATCGGGCATTTATTGATGACGCTGCAAGGATTTGCCTCCGACAGAATCCTTGAGAGCTTCTCGGCAGGCGTCCAAAAGGAAGCAAGATTGATCTGTCCAGTGGTTTGGAAATGAGGGTTTGTAAACTAAATCTAACTAACAGACAGGGGTTTGCCGTGTTTTCCTCGAGGTGATTGGGACATGCCTGAAAGGGGACAGTCTATTCTCATTAATATAGTAGAGTTTTATATCATCAGGACTATAGTAGTGCTCGGGGAACAGGACAATTGATGTGTACTTAAGATAATCCCATGGACAGCTGAAATGACATAATGAGTGCATCGTTTCTCTTTGAGAAAGACCGATGTTCGATAGCTTCATGAATATCACGTCCGATCGAAGACCTTCTTCGGCGCGAAGTGCGATGGGCTCCTTAGGTCTGTCCTCTACACAAAACATAGCCGAGTTGGTCGCTATCTTATACCTTCCAAGTTCACCATATCTGTGAATTCATGACATATAGCTTTCACATGCATATTCCTAGTCTTATCTAGGTGTACCCATTTTCATAGCATGGGCTAATCACTGTCGATTGGGCAAGCGCCATGGGTACCGTCCTCGTTCCAGTAGATGGTTCGTCCACCTCCTCTCTTCTGGCTGGCACGATCCGTCATCTCCGATTGCCGTGACACGACATACCTCCGCAGGCAGACCCGAATTCAATGGTGGTGCAAGTGTCACTGGGCTTTGGGAAGATCGTAGGGAGTTCAAGGGCTATGGATTCTGGGAAACATCAGCCTGAATGTACTCGGGCTCACTGATTTTGATTCAATGCGCTTCTGCCGCCCTTGTTGTTGATCGATGTCAGATTTTTGTATTTGAGCTGTGATTAAAGTCATGCTAATCTGACCGGTCTTATCCCTTGATCTCCACTCTCATCTTGGAATAAACTGAGGCCTGAACTTACAGCAGAATCGATAAACCACTCGCCCATGAGATCGGGCGTGCTCTCAGAGACAGCAGACCAGTTTCCATTGAATCTAAAGCCTTTTCTTGATCACCAGCTAGCCCCTGGTCACAGAGTTCATACCTCCCTTACTATCTTGGCAGCCTCTCTGAAAGTCAGCGTTGGGCACAGGCGGGTGTGAGCAAAATTGCCCAGGCGGGCCGCACCATTGAGCCGTTCCCGATCGCAACATCCTGTGATTCACATGTCCCTACATTTCGAAATCGCCGACGGCGCAAGTGACCTTCACGTGAAATCATCATTACTCTATTCATAGATGTCTCAGTCATAGAACTGAAAAAATTGCTTACCATATTCTCCTCGTGGTGGGGAAGCCTATCAATTGTTGTGCCTATGAACGCTAAATTTTAACCAAGAGATCCCATCGAAAATCACCCTTAGTATGGAATGCTGATCTAATAGTCCAAATTATTCGCGTTAATAGGTAGTCAGACTTTATAGGATGCATGTAAAACAGAGTGAAGAATCTCTTTCTCACACCATATCTTCATGCTGGAAAGTCCCAGAGGCGACGAGCAGTATTTACCGTCACTTGTGTCGGGCAGTGCAAAGCAACATGTATGGTAGTTATGGCATGTAATATGGACACATTAAATATTACATTACAATAGCCCATATCCCAAAATTTCTGAAATCACATAAGATGAGGCAACTGGCAACAGTGGAGAAAGCCTCTGTAAGTAGCATCTCCAGTCTCCCTCCAACATTCATCATCACCATACTGCTCTCAATTTGATACTAATCCGACTCAAGTCCTCACTTGAGATGAGACTGAGGTAAGTCTTTACCTGACGTGACGTTGCTGCGTCTCAAAACTTGTGGCTAAGGATGATGTTTGCGTCGATTGTTTGGAAAAGAAGTAACTTCGTAAGCGAACAAACTCGCTTAATCCGCTGGAAAGCCTGAAATAACGTCGGGGTCCAGTCTTAGGAAGTCCTTGTAAACAACATGCAATTGATGTGATAAAGTAAGATTCTTCAGCTCGGGGCTTAGGTATGTTTAATTGTTCGCAATTGTGGCCAAATCCATCGTTGAAGTGGCCTACATGCCATTATTTCGCCTTTCAGTAGAACAACGGGATATGTTTAGAATAGACGATTGCTGAATACCACAAGTTTCGTGTTTACACTATATAGCCCACCTTTCATGAAACGATGTGTCTTAACAACTACCTTCCTGTGACATGAAGCCCTTTCATCATACATCTTGCACGTCCACACGACAGTTAGAGGAATTGGCGATCCCTCCACGAGCCGAACCCAGCAACCCTTACATGCCATATCTCTTATTATCTCAGATAATGATTCGTATTTGAATCGATACGACGAATTGTCCTGAAGGTAGCAAGCAACTCTGGATTTGAGAAGAAGATGGGTGACTTCACGAGCTTTCTTTCCTCGAGCATCATTTCAATGTCAGGGTAGAAATCGAAACAAGACAGGCGGCTGACGCTTTTCACGAGAGTCATGATTTTCCCAGGAAAATCGTAGATTACATTATCAGAAGCTTAACGTGGAAAATAGTAGCGCGTATTATTATTATTATTATTATTATTATTATTATTATTATTATTATTATTAAATTTTTTTTTTGAATTTGAAAAAGATAATATAAAAAGGCATTTTTATCTTATTTTAACAGAGTAAATATGGATTGCGAAGTTCAAGAAAAACTTCATGAAGGTCACTCGGCGCTCTGAAAATCTAGACACCGCAATCCTCATTGACACTAACAAGTAACAACGTAAAAGCAAACAGGAAGAAAAGGAAAAGAAAAAGAAAATTCCCAATACCACGTTCCTTTTCCAACCAAGAGCACGGCAAATGCGAAGGGTGCAGCCAGAAACGTTGCCAAGATCATCACCGCGCAGACATCCATCCATCCATCAGCTGAGAAGGGCATCGGAGGACGCCGGGGCTCTCGTGACAAGACAACCCGAGCAGCCCAGAGCCCAGACATCACGCATGATTCGCAAAACAAGCACTAAAGAACTACAAGACACTGGAAGTGGCCGCCGCGGGCCATGATAAGAGCGCACTCGATGATAGGGCAGAGGTGACAAGAAGGCAGTGGAAGGCGAGCCGCGGGTTTGTGTTCTCGCAATGCTATTTGCCCTCACCCGCCTATCGTACGCACTCCCCGCTCATCGGTCCCAGCCGTGTCGGTGGGCTCCCACCCAACTCACGATGTCAGTCTGCGAAAAGTGCTTTTTTCTCTGTGTGTTTCCACTTCGTCCGTGGACGGAGGCTGCTAAGCTAACTTATGACTGCGACTAGAATGGCCGGCTGAGGCTTGGAAGTTTTTTAGTCGGCGATGATCGAGATAAGGGAAATATAGATTTGGATGAGTTGTATAACTATATATGACCTCGTCGTGCTGGCTCTTCAGCAGTGGAAATTGAGACATTATCAGCATCAACATCATCAGCCGCTTGGATTCTTGGGTCCCATTCCTACTCAAGCTGCTCCAGCAAAGGTCCACCTCGTTGGACTCGCTACTAGCCAAGTCTAGATTAGGTTCCACTAATTCCTAAAAAGTGCAACCTCACGATTGAAATCCAACCGCCAACTCGATTTCCGATTTTCAACAGAAAGAGTGCTTGAATCTCGTTGCGATGGCCTACACAGCAAATGACGGTCCTCAGGACCTGCCAGATAGGATTGGCGACGAGTCTTCTCCCAAGCGATCCATCGGGCAGCATATTTCCCACATCACCAAGGCATTCACGACAAAGCAAGGCTTGATCGGGACATATGACTATGGTGAGATTTGATTGTTCCATGGCCACTGAGAGCAATGTCTGACAGTAGCCCAGCCTTTCTCTTCAAGCCCAATTTGCCATTCATGAAGAAGTCCACCCGCCGAGCTCCATTTTTCGGTCTACAGGACAGCATGCCAGTTGTTCTGGCGCTCTTGCTTGGATTTCAGCACGCATTGGCTATGTTGGCTGGTGTCAGTAAGTTTTTCTGGATACCAGCGTTAGAAATTATGGTGTCTGACAAGTTCCTGTAGTCACTCCCCCGATCATCATTTCTAATTCCGCCAACTTCACGGCAGATACCACCCAGTATCTCGTCTCCACGTCCTTGATTGTCTGCGGTATCCTCTCTTCCATCCAGATCACTAGAGTATGTATATTTTTCCTTCCGGGTCCTCTTTCACTGCCCGCTTGAGTCCTCCGATATCAGAGCAATACCTGAGGGGGACTGGAACAGAGGCGGAGGCGTCCTTTCGCTGCCACTCAAACCACACTTCAAAACCGAGCACTGATCACTCTGCCCACAGTTCCACATCTACAAGACTCCTTACTACATCGGAACCGGTTTGATCTCTGTTGTTGGTACTAGTTTTGCCATCATCCCGATCGCAACCAACGGACTCGCTCAAATGTAAGTTCAAGCTTCACCTTGCGAAGCAAACATACTTTAGTATCTGTAGACAAATAACTGACAATTAAGTAGGTATGCCAACGGAATGTGCCCAACAGCGAGTGACGGCACCAAACTCCCATGTCCAGAAGGATACGGTGCGATTCTCGGTACGGCATCTCTCTGCGCCCTGCTGGAAATTGGCCTTTCCTTTATGAGCCCAAACTTGCTCAAAAAGCTCTTCCCACCGATTGTCACCGGTCCAACGGTCATGCTCATCGGTGTCCACTTGATCGAGAGCGGCTTCAAGGGATGGGCTGGCGGATCTGGTGGCTGTTATGGACGTCCTGAGACTGGACCGTTCATGCTTTGCCCTTCTAACTCTGCTCCTCATGCACTGCCATGGGGATCTGCTGAGTTCATCGGACTTGGTTTCTCCGTGTTCGTTACCATCATCCTTTGCGAACGGTTCGGATCGCCAATTATGAAGTCCTGTAAGTTTCTTGGTCCATCTTAGTGCGCATTCAAACTGACATGTAACCAGTGAGTGTTGTCGTTGGTCTTTTGGTCGGTTGCATCATCGCAGCTTCGACTGGATATTTCTCCAACTCTGGTATCAATGCAGCACCAGTCGCATCCTTCATCTGGGTGAAGACCTTCCCCCTTTCCGTGTACGGGCCCATGATACTGCCTCTATTGGCCGTGTATCTCATCCTCATGATGGAAGCCATTGGTGACATTACCGCAACCTGCGATGTCTCCCGCCTCCAAGTCGAAGGAAAGCTTTTCGACTCCCGCATCCAAGGTGGTGTCCTTGCCGATGGCCTCAACGGCATGTTGGCTGGTCTCTGCACCATCACTCCCATGTCAACCTTCGCCCAGAACAACGGTGTCATTGCGTTGACCCGATGCGCTAACCGAAAGGCCGGATATGCCTGCTGCTTCTTCCTCATCATTATGGGCGTGTTCTCTAAGTTTGCTGCTGCTCTTACGTCGATCCCAGCATCTGTCCTTGGGGGCATGACGACCTTCCTCTTCTCCAGCGTGGCAGTCTCGGGTATGCGCATCGTCTCAACCGTCCCTTTCACGCGCCGGACACGCTTCATTCTCACCGCTGCCCTCTCCCTTGGATTCGGCGCCATTCTTGTGCCTGACTGGTTCTCATATGTGTTCACCTATGAGGGAGACAACAAGGCCAAGAAGGGATTCTTCGATGCTATTGCATTGGTCATGGAGACTGGTTTCGCACTTACAGCATTCATCGCATTAGCCTTGAACCTTTCATTACCGGATGAGGATGCGGGAGAGGAGACTGAGAGCTTGGCTGGTGATGAGCGACGAAGTGATGATGAGGAGGCACACAGTGCCGATACTGAGACTTATTCTGGCAAGCAGGCCGAGGGAAGCGCTGGACCTTATAGAGCCAGTGGAAGCATTGCTGATGAGCGCAAGCAATAATGGCTGGTAGGAAGATATAAATACATACATATATCACGGAGTTGGGAGCCTGGAGCGAGTTGATTGGATGGAGTACTACTATCGCTAGTAAAGTTGATTGAGTGTTTCTTGCTTCGCTCGAAGTTGACAGTCCAGCCTGGCAAGTGACGAAATGGCCCCAGGCCTAGGTAGTGAAAAACATACTCTCACCCAACCTGTAACCTTCAACACACTCGGTGGAATCTCTAGGTCTTGCCATGGCATGGACCAAGAGAACGATATCCTCTAGCTGCTAACAATAAGAGAAGTAAATTAAAGTACTTACCTGAATTACCACTGATCGGAGCTCAGGGATTGAGTCCAGCCGGAAACGAACAGGGTACCGAAGCAACACGCTTTAATGGAAAAGCTGTTTTCTCAAAGAGTAGTTAACAGAAACATCAGCATTCATTCGTATGTTGACACCAAGACATATGATTGTGCATAATAGCAATTCTTTTCTCTTCTTCTTCTTCTTCTTCTTCTTCTTCTTCTTCTCTTCTTCTTCTTCTTTTTTTCCCCCGAGCTGTACTAACGCGTGTCCCGTATAACTTCCCAGGAATTTTCCGTCGCACTGAGAGCGAGGGATCGAAAGGGCAAAAGGGTTCATGAATTGATGCAGGTACAAGCTGCTGACTGTCCTACCAAGTAAGTGCCTGCGACGTCTCAGCCGTTCCGTCCCTTGCCTTCCCTTCCCCTTCCTTCCCATCCCTGCCCCTGCCTGCCTACCTGCCTGCCTGCCTGACGTTCTCTGGCGCCCGGGAGCCTCAACAATGAGAAGCAGAAGACAAGACACGAGGGTGGCAAAACTGTCTGTCACTTCACCTCACTCACTCACTCACTCACTCTCACACTCTCACACTTTTCAGCCTCGGTTCAAGCAACGAACTCTTTAAAGTGTGGAGGTGGCGGCGTGCCGAAGCGAGTGGCGGAAAAAGCGGGCTGGCAGGGCAGGGCAGGGCAGGGCATTGGCATGGCATGTTTGTGCAGACTTAGCCCACACACCACACACACTGCCCGCGATCTTTGTTGGGAGATGCTAGGCCAGGAATAGTCAAGTCCAGATATTAATATGGACCGTTGGAGAAGATAATCATTCCAGACAGACATACATGACTTCATACATAGCAAAATTCTATCGAGGGGCATCGGCATCGTGGAAGGGCAGGGCGAAGCAGGCACGCATCTCTTTCATTATTCTGTTGAATTGAGAAGAAATCAAATCATAGGGCTCGGGTTGTAGGCTCAGGCCCAGGAACGTGAGGGCGATCAGCGAATCGAATTTAATTCTCGAGGACCCCTAAAATGCAGGCAGGCAGGCAGGCAGGCAGGCAGGCAGGAGCTTAATTTAGATCCCGTTCTTTGGTCACTCACTGACTGTACTTCGTACCCGTTGAGATCAGATCAGACCAGACGAGACGAGAGGAGGAGGAGGAGGATGATAGATATCTGCGCGAATAATTCTAATCTTCGGAAGAAAAATGTACGCACGCACGCACGCACGCACATAGCAAAGTCGTATGATGCAGTCATCAGTAAGTAAATAATTCACAATCTCGAAGTGGCGGCATGTTTATCCGGTTTTCGCGATGTTCCGAATAGGGGAAGGAGGAAAGAGATCTTTGACCAATTAACGTGCCGGAATTTGGTTTTGTTGAGCTCGAGATGTGGGAGGTTGAACCCCTTCCCTTAACTTCCCAACCCTCGGCACGATTTTCATCTGAGGCCTTGCTTGCTTGCTTGTGAAAGAGCAACATTTTTTTTTGATCTGGCCCGCTAGTTAAACAATTCATCGTCTTTCAATTGGCGGAATTGAAGGGTGAAGAGACAACTAGCATTCGCTCGCTCGCTCGAACTGCGCGTTCACTTTTTCCGACCCAGCAAATATCGCGGGCTCCAATCCCACCCAAAGTCCCAGACACTCAACTGAGCCCCTCCAAACTCCACTTGACCAGACCCAGAGTCAGCTAGCCAGCCAGCCCTGCAAAAGTCTTCGTTTCCCCACGCCTTTTGCCGACGGGTCCTGCTGGTCCCGCTAGTGCAGCTGCGAAACAGTTACAGGTATATCTTGCCGCCATCCATCCTTCATCCTCCCTCCTGTCCTTTCTCTTCCTCCACGACACATCTTTCTCATTGCCATCACCCATCATGGCCTCTCAAACACAACAACCACCGATGGCGAAGCCACCGACCAAGAAGTTCGATCCCAAGAAACCTCACATCACCGAAGAGCCGATCACCAGGGCGAACTGGTACAAACATGTTAACTGGCTTAATGTTACTTTGATTGTGGGAGTACCCATCTATGGCCTCATCGCTGCATACTGGACACCGCTCCAGCTCAAGACGGCCATCTGGGCAATTTCATATTATTTCATGACTGGTCTCGGCATCACAGCTGGTAAGTTTCTCGAAAAGTAGTCCGCCCTGCCCGTAACACATCGCTGACCCATTTCACTTCAGGTTACCACAGACTTTGGGCACACACGTCCTACTCAGCCCGTCTTCCTCTCAAGATTTTCCTCGCGGCCGTTGGAGGCGGAGCTGTCGAAGGTTCAATCAGATGGTGGTCGAGAGATCACCGTGCTCATCACAGATACACCGACACCGACAAGGACCCATACTCCGTCCGAAAGGGTCTTCTTTACTCGCACATCGGATGGATGATCATGAAGCAAAATCCAAAGCGTATTGGTCGTACCGATATTTCCGATTTGAACGATGATCCCGTCGTGGTCTGGCAACATCGCAACTATATCAAGACCGTCATCTTCATGGGTATGGTCTTCCCCTGCCTCGTCAGTGGTCTCGGATGGGGAGACTGGAAGGGAGGTTTCATTTACGCCGGCATTCTTCGCATTTTCTTTGTTCAGCAAGCTACTTTCTGTGTCAATTCTTTGGCACACTGGCTCGGTGATCAGCCATTTGACGACCGCAACTCTCCAAGAGATCACGTCATTACTGCTCTGGTCACTCTCGGTGAAGGTTACCACAACTTCCACCACGAGTTCCCCTCCGACTACCGCAATGCTATCGAATGGCATCAGTATGATCCTACCAAATGGTCAATCTGGCTGTGGAAGCAAATGGGACTCGCATACGACTTAAAGCAATTCAAGCAGAACGAGATTGAGAAAGGCCGTCTCCAACAACTCCAGAAGAAACTCGACCAAAAGAGACAGACTCTTGACTGGGGTATTCCATTGGAGCAACTGCCAATCATCGATTGGGACTCTTACCAAGCCGAGGCCAAGAACGGCCGGGCTCTCGTTGCTGTTGCCGGTGTTGTCCATGATGTTACCGATTTCATCAAGGACCACCCAGGTGGGAAGGCTTTGATCACATCCGGTATTGGAAAAGATGCCACCGCGATTTTCAACGGTGGTGTCTACAACCACTCCAATGCCGCCCACAATCTATTATCGACAATGCGTGTTGGTGTTATCCGAGGTGGATGTGAGGTCGAGATCTGGAAGCGAGCTCAGCGGGAAAACAAGGACATCTCCTTTGTCTCCGATTCATCAGGAAAGAAGATCATTCGTGCTGGTAGTCAAGTCACACGGATAGCCGAGCCCGTAGCATCAGCCGATGCTGCATAAGCTACCTATCCTGTGCTGCGTTACCATGCACATTTAATGAGTCAATGACAAGGGGTGTCTGGCTGAGAAAAAAATTGCATTTTGCTGTCTCTGAGCGTGGGCTTGTTTATTAGATCGGCAGGCGTTATTGGTGGGGGTTGTGACTTGGTTCTTCATAATTGAAGAGAGTGGATTACATTCGGACACTCATCGTATGGTTGATTTGTACCCATTGGGACACGGTGTGAGCGTTACGCCTGCGGGCATAGAAATATGGAAATATAAATACATCATTCAAACAAACAGGCCGGTTTCAATTCAATGTGACTGTCGCTTAGCGATAACTTGCTGCTGAGCCATTTTGGAGAGGCACAATGAGGCAGGAGAGCCCAGTGCCAGATACTTCGCTACCAAATTCAGCTCTGCAAGACACGCATTCTGCCAATGCCCATAAGCGTATAACCAACAGAATCGTCCAAGGAGCTAACAGAAGACCTATATTCACATGCCATATCCCGCCCTCTGAGCACGAGAATTCCCATAGACCACAATCTCGTCCCTCCCAACGAAAATACATCAAACACGTCATCATAACCAGATCATAGCCCCTTGAAGAGATGTGCATCTACTCGTGTCTTGTGGCAATGCGCTTTTCAATGATGCAGGGTTGCATGATTGAGATGTGTGGAGATGGGTTGTCGCTCAACAATTTTCTTCGGTCCTTTGTGTTTGGGTTGTGATATGCCGACGGGATTTGTGCTTTGGATTGGCAATTGGCAATTGGCGTGTGAGATTTGTGTAAGTACGTACTCTATTTTGAGATAACGGAGGCACGGCAAGCAAGAGAGGTATATACTTCAGTGAGATATATGTTAGGTGTGGTCTGACTTGAAGAGTGATGGGATATGGGATGTGGACCGTGCGAGGATCTGAAGGTATGCTAGATGGACACAGACTTCTGGGTGTGAGCAGTAGTAGAGCATGCACTTGTCCTGTGCTCTGATGTCCAGTTTACCCCAACCGGCTGTTGATGCGTGGAAAAGTAAATTGACATGCTGTAAATAGGACGTAGAAGGTAATTTGTAACTGAAAATTCAAGCTGCCTGCCCCAAGATACTTTCGACTTAAAACATATAACTGTAATGAGCATGGGAGCCTGAACGGCCAGAAAGTGAAAATGGTCGGCAGGTGCCACCTGTCTTAGATTCATGGCGTCCGTGGACCGATATGCATAGTCTATCATTACATCACTAGCATCTATGTATGCATATAAATACTCAAATGTTGACTATATGCAACACCGTCTTCCTACACCCAACCTGTCCACTCCAACAAAGCAAACCTCTCTAAGTCCTCGCCATGTCTTCTCGCTACGAAACGCGAACAAGCACCCAAGCGCCCTACATCTTCGCCACCGGCGGATCAATGCTAACCTTCCCATGTTCACACGTAGCCAAAACAGCCCCATCACTAGCCCTCTTTATCATTCCCGTCAAACTACACAACCTCTTCCCAGCATGCACCACCTCACTCTCAACCAGGACCTTCTCGCCCAACGGCACCGGCCTGATAAACGTAACGTTCAACGTCCTCGATACACCGGCATAAGCCCAGAATCCTGGCTTGGCTATGGGCGCTAAAGCGGCTGTTGTGCAGATATCGAAGATCGTGGATGTGCAGCCGCCGTGAAGGTTACCCAAGCGGTTACAGTGGGAGGGTTGCACGATGTAGGAAAATACTGTGCGGCCCGGGTTGGAGGATGCGGATTCGAGGACGAGATTATCGCGGAGGAGAGAGGCGGCCCAGCCCTGTGGGTTGTCAGATGAGGATTCGATGATTGAGCATAAAGTAAGATAATTAGAGCAGGGAGTAAGAGACAGACAGAAAAGGTGAAGGAGTGAACGAACGCTGATAGGTAAAATAAAACATAGAGCAGTCTGAGAGGAACGAGAGTGAGACTTGATACTCGATTCAGGCAATGGGTACAAATTCGAGGTGAAATCTTGAAGCGAAGATAGACATAGGATCAATTGCAAATCTAGATTGAGCAAGAGACTAAACACAGCGTTGGTGAAAGGCTGCAGCACTTACTTGGTATATATCTGTAGCCATGGAGCCTGTGAACAACGCCTTTACTCTATCCTCAGCAGAAACATCGTCTCCAGTAGGCACACCAATCAACTCATGCCCTTCTGCTACACCCGGCATTGAGACTTTCTCTTTTGTAGGAGCCATTGTATATATGCTCAAGGGATAGAGGACAAACAAATGAATGAAGGCATTGCATATGAACGAGGAAATCTGGGGTAATGCTGTGCCGCGCATTGCCGCAAACGAGCCGAGGTCCACTACCAGCCCGCCAATCGTGCTGATTATGCATGATTGCCTGAAGGAAAGTTAGTGCCTCATCACTACCCCAGCGAGCCCAGCGCGTTTTCAATGTTTACTTCGCGTTGCGCAAACCAAAATAATCGACAATTTCGACCACCAGCGACAACGGCCACCACATACCGCCAAAATGAGGATCGTGGAGGTTATTATAGACGTATGCAGCCGCTCCGCTAGCTCTGGAATATCTGCTAACAATGACAGGGGTTCAAATCGTACGCTGTGCGAACAGTTATTTCGGGATGGTAAATAAACAAATGGCAACCACCACCGTCCCGGCAGAACTGACATTGCAACATAGGGATGAATCTTTCAATTCAATTACAGGTCTGAACGGAAGTGGAAAGTCCAACATCCTCGACTCAATATGTTTTGTGCTGGGGATTACGAACATGACGACTGTCCGCGCACAAAATTTGCAGGTACGTTTACTCTCACATCTACCTCACTACGCAGTACTGACTCTGCCCCCAAGGATCTCATTTACAAGCGTGGGCAAGCCGGAGTAACGAAAGCCAGCGTGACGATCGTATTTGACAACCGCGACAAGAAGAAGTCTCCCATAGGATTTGAGGAATATGCCCAGATCAGCGTCACGCGACAGATTGTGCTTGGAGGGACAAGTAAATACCTGATTAATGGTCACCGCGCTCAGCAACAGACAGTCCAAAATCTCTTTCAGTCCGTCCAGCTAAATATCAACAATCCCAATTTCTTGATTATGCAGGGTCGCATCACCAAGGTTTTGAATATGAAGGCAGTCGAGATACTGGCCATGATCGAGGAGGCGGCCGGTACGCGTATGTTCGAGGACAGGAGGGATAAGGCTTTCAAGACCATGGCGAAGAAGGAGATGAAAGTCACCGAGATTACGGAACTGCTGAAGGATGAGATTGAGCCGAAGTTAGAAAAGCTCCGGACAGAAAAACGGGCTTTCTTGGATTTCCAACAAACACAGAACGACCTCGAGAGATTAACACGAGTAGTAGTGGCACACGACTACGTCAAGCATCAGGAGAAGCTCAAGCAATCGGCTGGCGATCTCGAGCTCAAGAAACAACGGCAAAAGGATCTGGAGGAGAATGCGGTGAAGCTGAAGAACGAGATCGAGTTCTTGGCCGAGGATGTCAAGAAAGTTAAGGCACAGCGCGAGAAGGAACTCAAGAAAGGAGGTAAAGCCCAAGCACTCGAGGCTGAGGTAAAGCAGCACTCCAACGAGTTGGTACGGTTGGCGACTGTTACGGATCTCAAAAAGTCCAGTTTGGCCGAAGAAAAGGAGCGAAAGTCGACTATCCAGAAGAACGTCAAGGAACTCGAGGCTCTGCTAAAGCAGAAGACCAAAGTGTATGAAAAACTGCAAGCTCAATACGATAAAGCGAAAGAGGAGTTAGAAAAGCAAAGCCAGGAAGCGGAGACCAAGGAGGAGCTTCTCCAAACTCTCCAGACTGGTGTTGCTTCGAAGGAAGGCCAAGAAAGCGGTTATCAAGGACAGCTCCAGGATGCCAGAAACCGTGCTAGTGCAGCATCGACTGAGCAAGAACAAGCCAAACTGAAGACGACGCATCTCGAGAAACGCATCAAGGAAGAGGAGCCTCGGGCGAAGAAAGCCAAGGATCAAAATGCCGGTCTACTCAATGATCTCGAGGGACTTCGGTCACAAGCCCAGAAGCTCGAAAAGGAACTGGGCAAGTTGGGCTTCGAGCCTGGAAAGGAGGATGATATGTACAAGCAGCAATCAGCTCTACAACAAACTATCCGGAGTCTTCGTGAGAAATCTGATGGTCTGAAGCGGAAGGTAGCCAACATCGACTTCAACTATGCCGATCCTACCCCTAATTTTGATCGTTCAAAGGTCAAGGGATTGGTTGCTTCTCTGTTCACGCTTGACAAGGAGCGAACCGATGCTGGAACTGCTCTCGAGATTTGTGCTGGAGGCCGACTTTACAATGTTGTTGTCGATACGGAAGTGACTGGTACTCAGTTGCTTCAGAAGGGCAAGCTACGAAAGCGAGTCACAATCATCCCCTTGAACAAGATTGCCGCATTCAGGGCATCTGCTGAGAAGATTGGAGCTGCGCAAAAGATTGCTCCTGGAAAGGTTGATCTTGCGTTATCGCTTATTGGCTATGATGATGAGGTCTCTACTGCTATGGACTACGTTTTCGGTAACACTTTGATATGCGCTGATGCAGCTACTGCGAAAAGGGTGACCTTTGATCCTGCTGTTCGGATGAAGAGTATCACATTAGAGGGAGATTCATATGATCCATCTGGAACTCTCTCTGGTGGTAGTTCGCCTAATTCCAGTGGTGTTTTAGTCACCCTTCAGAAGCTCAACGAGCTCACCAAGGAACTGGGTGTTCACGAACGAACACTAGCAGAACTGCAAGCTACGATGGCACGAGAGAAGAAGAAGCTTGATCAAGCCAAGAAGATCAAGCAGGAACTCGACCTCAAGACTCACGAAATCAAGCTTACTGAGGAGCAAATTGGTGGCAATTCTTCATCGTCGATCATCCAGGAGGTTGAGAATATGAAGGCCGCCATTGTTCAGCTAAAGATGGACCTTGCAGAGGCCAAGAAGCGCCAGGATGAGGCAAGTAAGGATATCAAGCGCATCGAGAAAGACATGAAGGACTTTGACAACAACAAGGACGGAAAGCTTGTTGAGCTGCAAAGTGCGCTTGATTCGCTCAGGAAAGCCCTCAACAAGAACTCGGCATCGGTCAAAGTCTCGCAAAAGGAGCTCCAAGGCGCGAGATTGGATTCTGAGCAAGTTGGCGGCGATCTCGCCGCTGCCCAGGAACAACTACAGGAGGTTGAGGTGACCTTGAATGGCTATTCAGAGGAGATTGCTGCCCTTGTGGCTGAACAGGCTCGAGTCAAGGTTTGCACTCTTGTCACAAAATCATTAACCATGACTGACCATTTAGGATACTCTTGACATCGCTCAAGCACATTTGGATGATGAACGTGCAAAGCTCACTGGCTTCGATGATGAACTTCGCTCCCTTGAGGAAGCGTCCAGATCAAAGACCTCTCAGATCACGGAAGAGGGTCTTGAGATGCAGAAACTTGGCCATCAGGTTGAAAAGTTCCATAAGGAACAGCAGGCTGCCGTCCAGACGGTCGCTAGCATGGAGAAGGAACATGAATGGATTGCTGACGAGAAGGATAACTTCGGCCGTACCGGAACGCCGTATGACTTCAAGGGCCAGAACATTGCCGAGTGCAAAGCGACTCTCCGGAATCTCACAGAGCGATTCCAGGGTATGAAGAAGAAGATCAACCCCAAGGTCATGAACATGATCGATAGTGTTGAGAAGAAGGAGGTCGCCCTCAAGAACATGATGAAGACTGTCATCCGCGATAAGAAGAAGATCGAGGAGACAATCGTTACCCTAGACGAGTACAAGAAGAAGGCGCTGCACGAAACCTGGTCCAAAGTCAACGGTGATTTCGGACAGATTTTCGCAGAGCTTCTCCCAGGCAGTTTCGCTAAGCTCGATCCTCCCGAGGGCAAAACGATAAACGAAGGCCTGGAGGTCAAGGTGTCACTAGGTTCGTAAACTCCCCTGACCCCCGAACTTTCCGGCTGGCGGCGGGGCGGCACTTGAAATAGTAAAAGCCAATTTCGCTAACTCTAAATAAACAAACAGGCAAGGTTTGGAAACAAAGTTTGACGGAATTATCCGGGGGCCAACGGTCCCTGATTGCCATCTCGCTGATCATGGCGCTGCTGCAGTTCAAGCCGGCGCCAATGTACATTTTGGACGAGGTGGATGCGGCTCTGGATCTCTCGCATACGCAGAATATCGGACGGCTCATCAAGAATCGCTTCAAAGGGAGCCAGTTCATCGTTGTCAGTTTGAAGGATGGTATGTTTCAGAATGCGAATCGTATCTTCAGGACTAGGTTCTCGGAAGGTACTTCGGTGGTTCAGGCACTTACTGCGGCGGATTTCGACAAGTGATCGTTGTCATGGTTGTCTGGGGATCGAGGAGTGAGTGGAGTGATGTTTGCACAGCATTGTATTTTGGTTATGGAGATGGAGTCTGGTCTAGTGGCCTGGTGTGGTCATACTGGAGGTTTTGGCATAGGGGTATCACTTACGTGGGCAGGCTTAATGATTGTATGAACATGAAGCAATGAACATTTTGAAAATAACTCATTCGAAGGCATCGTTCGCAAGTATGTTCAGCTGCAGCCGAGTGAGACTGGATGTTCAAATAGGTAGTCACGAATCAGTCACTTCTTACTTCGCACTTGATTTGCAACAACTTCAAACAAGACTGGCAAGTCGTCTCACTAAAATAGCATGGCATTATGGAAACCTCCTCGCTAAGGCGCTGGAATGCAGAAGCTTACATCAAGCAAGCCCAAAGCAGACTCTACTCTCCAAGCCATTGGCCATGAACACTGTCACGCGAGTTGCTTTGGGTGTGCCACGACCAGTGTGTGAAGAGGGGGGCTCCGTCTCCGGAGATTTGAGGCACAATGAACCGCATTCTGGAAGTAAGGAGGGATAAAAGGAACGAAGGGCAAGGTGAGTTGCCTCCTTGTTGACTGTTGGGGTTGTGGTGTAAGCTGAGGTGGGGTTCGTAGGCACAGTATCGTACTCGTACTGCCATACCCTTCTGCCGTCGTTTACGTTCATTTCTTCGTTTATCTGAACGTCGGATGTATCGTATTTCGTATATGTCTGGCTGTTACGCAAAGCTGTACGGAGGTAAGAGATACTAAAGGAAGCCATCAAGACTCACTCACCAATTGATAGATTGATTGTCCGAGGAGCGTAACCGCTTGATATCCATAGGCTGTAGCAATGCATATTTCTTTCTTTCACCCCATCTTGCAAAGCGCCAAGATCTTCCTCTCCGCTTTGGCTGATGGCTGGAATGATCTTTTTTCACAAGCTCTCCTCAACACAATACCAATGGCAAAGGCAAGTGGCTCTCACTGTCCTTCTCACAGATATGGCTGTCTGTCTGTCTGTCTGTCACAAGCAGAAGGGCAGGTTCGAGGTCAACTGACACCGACCAACCCGACGCTGCGCCACAAGTATTCGCCTCCAAGTCACCAAATAGCCGGGCCTGGGTGACAGGCCAGCCAGTTGGGTCATTACTGAATGACGAGTGGCTACCCAGATATTTGCACCCTTCGACCTCCGGGACCCACACTCTCCCCCTGGACCAGGGACTACTGTACTGAACACTGACCACTCCATTCACTGACCAGGGATCGAGGATCGATGATGGATCGGTGTGAGACCCCTGAATTCCAGAACGCGCGCGTGTGTATGAAGTAGGTGTTTCTTTTCTCACAGGGAGCCTGGCTAGACTTGTAGTGCATGTACGCATGTATGCAGCAAGGAGCACGATGGGCAAGTCGCTATCGTTACAATTGGGATCGAGGAGGACAGACAGGCAGAGACGGACGGGAGTCGGCCAATGTATCGGCTGCTGCATAATTTTAGGCTTGTGCCGTCAAATCGCTGCATCTGGACAAGGTAAGGTGTTAATTGTCGTCGTCGTCGTCGTCGTGATCGTGGTGAAGGAAGTCCAAGCAAGGAGGGCCTTTTTGCCTCTGTGCTGCTGGCTGGGTCATTGGGTCACTGAACATACATGTATGCTTTGCCAAGTACAATTACGCAAGAGTCAAGACGCGCTTCCTTTGCCCACGATACCCTCGCTTGCTTCACACTACTTATCATTCATTGCACCGCACAAATGGGTTGCCGCGTTGTAGGAATTTGGTTTGGTTTGGTTTGACTTGATTCAGGGACTTTGGTTCAGGGACTTCGCCTGATCTGATGTGATGTGATGTGATGTGATCTGATCTGATCTGATGTGACCCGGCCTCCGGGAACTAAATTTTCGGCTCCAGTCCGCTGAAGTTTCCCCTGTTGCCCCAATCCCAAACGGGTATCGAGAACTCGCACCCCCTGCTGCCCTACGTTTGCACGCTTCCTTCCTTGGCCGGAGCCGGACCCAAAGATTCCTCGAAACTGCGACAGCGCTACATTCACTTAACTTCACCACCACCACCAGGAAAACCGGATCACCACGTGTGTCCTTCCTTGACTGCTGTTTTCTTGTTTTTCTCTATCTTCTTCTTCTTCTCTAATCTCTCCCTTTGCCCTTCTTACGCTCCTTTGCATTTACTTCATGTACATTGATTGATTGGTACGTTCCAGTGCCCTTGTCCCGCCCGCCGAAAGTTGATACAAAAGAAAGGAGGCTAACATTTCCTGCGACTTTAGCAGATAGAAAGCACTTCCGGTGCTCTTTTTCCCTCCTCCTCCTACCAATCATCCCGGCATGTCGGCCCTCGTAGAACAATATAGAGAGCTCCTCCAGGACTACTACGAAATATACTCCGAGCAATTGCTCGACCAGATCCCTGTCATCTCCACGCAAACCTATGTTCTGACAGTCCTCGCCATCTGCATACCTCCCATAATTGCCCTGATATTCTACGAGCGAGAACAAGCAAGGCTTCGTGCCGAGGAACCAAAGGGATGCAGAAAACTTGGGTTGAAAATCGAGTCGAATCTGCTCAATGAATTCGACAAGAAGTTCTCCGAGGGACGACCACCGTCGACCGAGGAGACGTCAGCAGAATGGTGGCGGCTGAAGAGCTTATGGATCTACCCAGTGAAGAGCTGCAGAGGTGTAGAGTTGAATAGAGGATCGGTGATCGCGACTGGCATGGAGTATGATCGTCAATTCACCTTCGCTCAACTCAAGAGCCCCTTTCCCGCCAATGCCGCCGCCCCTGAGAAGGAAAAGGCAGCACATAAGTGGGAGTTCATCACGCAGAGACAATTTCCTTTGTTGGCCAAAATACGGACCGAGATGTGGGTTCCGGATCAGTCTGTGGATACATATACACCGCATGCTGAGGATGTTGAGTCTGGCGGAGTCATAATTCTGAGCTTCCCATACCAAGAGGCTGGCTGGAGAGGCATCGTGGCCAAATGGGGAGCCTCAGTAATGGGTACGTTTCCGGAGAAGCAGTTCCGTATCCCATTCGACCCATCTCCAGTGCAGATAGAAAAAGCTGGCTACTCATACGAGAAGATGACGATCTGGAAGGATACTGTGACGGCGCTGAACTTGGAAATCGAAATTCCAGACGAATTGAGATATTATCTCGGCATCAGCAATAAACTTGGACTTTTCCGAATCGACAATTCAAAGCTACGGGAGGTACACAGAAATGCGCCAACGAAGGCAGAGTTAGGATATCAGCCAGTGACCGGTTTCCAAGACGCTGTGAGTAGAATGAAAGATATTGGCGTTCGCCTTGTACTAATAATAACAGTATCCCCTCCACTTGATCAACCTTGCCAGTGTCCGCGACGTCGAACGTCAGATGCCTAAAGTCAAGGGTGCCCCACGTCTCTCAGCTGCCCGGTTCCGCGCCAACTTGATCATCACCGGTCCCGATGCCTACCACGAAGATACCTGGCGCCGAATCAAGATCGGGTACTACGAATATGATGTATCATGCCGGACAGCCCGCTGCAAGATGCCAAATGTAGACCAGGTCACGGGAGAAAGACATCCCAGCGAGCCCGATCACACCTTACGAAGTTTCCGAGCCATTGATGCAGGTACGGGCCCAAATATTGGCTGCTTAGGCATGCAAATGGTTCCAATCGCCAAAGAGAGCAGTCTCCGCGTCGGAGACGAGATCACAGTCCTAGAAGTCGGAGACCACGAGTACATCAAGCAATAACGGAGCTTGCTTCATGTATTCAGTACTTCTTCAGCTACACCGAAGGAGGAAAACAGAACAACCAGATTTTCTTTTGTTTGTGAACGAGGATACCCAACAGGTTTTGTCTGTCTGTCTATCTATCTATTTGTCTGATGAGGATGAAAGCGAGTTTGAGCGGCGAAAACAAAAACACACACACGGAAATGACTGACACAATTATCAACTTTGTAATAGAGAAACAACGGAATGAGCGAGTACTTTGCTGGGAATGGGAATGAGCCCTTTTTGTTGTTTGTAGTATTTTCGTTTCTCATTTTCTACCTTTTGCATTGTCGCGGATCACACATACGCACAGGAAGGGAGGCAGAGGATGTTCTTCTTTTGTTCTGTCATCATTGTTTGCGCGTCTTTATCTTGCCATTCTTGGGAGCAACGGCATGGAGTTGGTAGATTGTGTGGTTGCATAAATGGAATGGCATTGCACGGATTTTCCAAACCATATGACTGGCTCTCGCTTTCGATGATGTAATGTGACTCTCATTACGAGGGTTTGTGACCTTGAATTGGCCAAAATACCAATAGTCCCTCAAAATGACAATCCCAACTCATCGACGCTCCAAGAACTGCGGCTCGATGATAACGGACGTCTCGGCAAACTAAAACACTCCCAAATCAACGTGAAGGGGTCTTCCCAGCTTCACATCAGTAAAAGGTACTCGAAGAAGATATAGGGAAATGGAATGCTAAAGAAATTCATGCGTCAGATGATAAATGTTTGCCGCCAAATCCTGACGTCCATTGAACAGTGGCAGATCCGTAGGCTCCGACTGGGAGCTTACTTCTCTTCATTCAAGCAACCCGTTCCACGACCATTACACACCACACCACATCAGTTCCAGAGAACTAGCACAGGACTGTGCTGGTTGGAATAAAAAAATTGCTTCTTCGTTATGTGAGGATGGTTGTGCTTTGATCTGCTCGGCTACGCTGAGTACGGGGGCCGAGATTTGCGAAGAATCTCGGCTGTGATAACAACAAACGAAAGATAAACTCGAGTGGAGTTTTATTTGCTAGATCTTTGCTCCTCTAGTCTCAGGACCTACTAGTCGGTCCACCTTCTGTGGCTCGGGGCTCGCTTACAGTCGGGGAAAGCAAATGTCACAGGAAAGCAAAAGTGTCACAGCTCGGGTTAATATCAGTGATTTATTTTTAGTATAAACCCTACTAAAACCAAGTCACTGGCAACAATTATTCAAATGCAAAACTCCACATTAAATCCCTAATTTTACATAGTCAGTTCCTATAATAAATAAGTTCTTCTTATTCTTTTTTTTAGAGTTTTCAGCGTATTCTAAGCTTACCGGCGAAGAATCGATATACTTAGTGTATTAAGTATAAGCCTTCTTTCTACTTAATTACGTATATATCTTTACTTCTTTGTTATTATCAAGCTCTACTTAATATTGCAATTTAGATACTAATAGGCCTAGGTAACCCTTTTTAATTAGAAGTATAGCCTTTACAGCATTAGGCTTTTTATCTAGTTCTCTTTTTCGTATTAAAAGCTTAGAATTAAGTAGAATAACCTTTTCTATACAAACTAGTTCCTATATTCTTTACTTTCTTACCTTATTAATCTTTCTAGCCGTAACTCCTGCTACTCTTAGAGACTCCTTATGTTTTCTAATAGCCTAGGAAAGTAGTCTTATAGCTCTCTTAAGCTCTTCTATTTGTTCAGCTTCTACCTTTACAGAGATCTGTACTCGTAACTCAGTAATTATAAGTGCAGAACCTCTACTATTACTCTTAATTATACGCTAAGAAGTCTTCTTCCGTCTAGTACTTTCCTGTAGCTTTTATTACAAGAGAGCGTGCTCTATAGTCGTTAAATAAGCCTTCTGGAGTTATACCGCTATCTTCTTCATTACCTCTTTAAAGACCTCCACAGTATTATCAAAGAATATTATTAGATCTCTACTAATAAACAACTCAATTACTGCTTTCGTTTTCCAAACCTTTTCAAAGGCAGTATTTAAAAGAAGCTCAGGCTCCGTAGAAAGGTTTTCTTTATTAAAAGACCGTACTCTTATAAGGCCGGTTTTACAGCTTAATAGCCAGATTCCGGACTCTTTAAAAGCGTTACAAATAGTATAGGAAACTAGCATTTCTTCTCTAATCCAGGACAGGTCTCTAAAGAAAGACGTGATTATATATTTAAGATCTAAGCTACGTAACGCCGAATTAATAGCAAGAGAGTAGTAGTGTTTCCATAGTCTAAATATACTAATATCTAGAGGTTGGAGAGCATGCGTTAAGTAGCTTGGAAAGTACTAAGGAAGAATATGATTCTCTTTTAAAAGCAATTAAAAGGGCAAAAAGAAGTGAGATTCATAGCCGTCTAAGAGCAAGAGCTTCCATAGCTTATTTGGATCGGTATATAAGTACTTGATCAAGTAATAGTTATATTTCATAATTACGTTATTATTAACGTGGCCACTTAAAGAACAGACGATTATCTCTTTACCCGTAAGGTTTGGAGACACCTAATTTTACATGATATATTCTCTAGGGCAGATTATAAAAGGTAGTAAAGGTTTCTAGCTATCTCCACGTATAGTTTCCGTAACCGTAACGGTTTTACAGCTTCCCTGAGTTACAGTATATAGCTCCGTAACAGCTACAAGTACAACGACCTTCTCTGCAGAGGGGCAACTAACTTATACACCTAATTCGTCTATATTCAAGACCTTCTTTCCTAAATTAATATATAGCCTCCGTATCTCTTTTCCTAGAGCCTTAAACTAAGCCTTAATCTCTTCTTTAGTATACGATTCTAGACGTATAACCTCTATAGACTTCGTCTTTAGCGTATAGAGTTATACGTTCTTATTTAACTAAGTTATATACTACCGATCGGAGGGAGCTAATTTTAGAGGATTCTAAGACTATATAATATCAGTAGAGGTTCACGGAAGTAAGAAGAGGCTCTTACTACTAAAAGATAAGTAATTACTGATTTAACTATTACATACGTAGCTCCAAGACCTAACTCCTATTGCTCGTAGCAATATTAAATAATCGCTGTCTCTTACACCGGCGATAATACCTTATTATAGCCACTACTTTCTAGCGAATCTGCGGTCCTTATACCTCCCTAAGCCTTCTTCCTCCTTACCCTATAGATAGATTAACGTAAAGTAGACTCAGAAACACTATATATTCGCACCGTAGTCTTCGACGATTCCGTTAAGTACTTAAGAGCCTATTTCCGAGCCTTTACGAAGGCTATATTATAGTCTAACTTCGTAGCGTACTTACCAAAGTAATTTCCAGGTAAGGGCATTTAAACGATCGTAAATCGAAATGAAAATAGATCGGTAGTAGATCATAATCGCGATTTAAAAAGTAGTGTTTTTAGTAGGAAAACGCGCTTCGCGTATCTGAGTTGTGACACTTTTGCTTTCCTGTGACATTTGCTTTCCCCGACTGTAAGCGAGCCCCGAGCCACAGAAGGTGGACCGACTAGTAGCCCAAGATTCTTTCAAAAAAAATTTAGACATCTCAGAAAAAGTATCGCACGCTTGCCGCTCACACAATGAACGTCGCAAACGCCTCAAACGGCCTCAACGATAGCTCCCCTTCCATCTCCATCACACCTCCATAACTACTGACAAGTACCCCCTCCTTGGATAACTCCACACCCTTAGGTAATTTCCACTGCACATTTTCCGCCCTGAAATTTGCCACTATCACCACCGTCTTGTTGTCAAACGCTCGTGAATAAGCAAACACATCGTCGTGCTCCATATCCAGCATCTGGAAGCTGCCGTAGATGAAGATGTCTTTGTGCTGCTTGCGGAGCCGGAGGATTGCGGCCCAGTACTCGAATACGCTGTTCGAGGCTCCGACTTGAGAGGAGGCGTTGATGCTGGTGTAGGATTCGTTCTCACGCTGCCAGGGTGGCGCGGTTGAGAAACCGGCGTGAGGCTCGTCGCTCCACTGTTAAGGTATCAGTCTGTTCCTCTTATTTGGGATTTTGGTAACTGCTCACCTGCATTGGTGTCCGAGCATTATCTCGAGACTTGAGGTTGATCTCCCTCTTCGTGATCCGGTGGAGTTCTTCGTCATCAGGGAATTCGGCCATCATGCTACCAATGTCAGTCGCACGTTTTGTGACAAGGCGGATTGAACCTACTCTCTCCAAGCATTGAGTGTCTCTAGATCCCTATACTCGGAGATGTCCCGCTCAAGCGGTACATTGATCATACCAAGCTCTTGGCCCTGATACACAAAAACAGTACCGCTCTGTAATGCCAGGAACGTAGCAAACATCTTCGCAGCGACAACTCTATACTCAGGCAAATCTGATCCCCAGCGTGAGACGGTTCGGCTTTGATCGTGGTTCTCGAGATACAGAGCATTCCAACCGTTATTTTCGATCATAAAATGTTGCCATTTGTTGACAATGCTTTTTAGAGTCGACATCTTCCACTCTCGAGGGGAGAACTTGCCTTTGTCTCCGATATCCATGTCGACACTGAGTAATCGTCAGTTGAAAGTTCTCTACTGTGTTTGAGGCAGAAGGTTTACATTTCGAAATGGAAAATCATGTTCAGCTCTCCACGGTCAAATCCAACCGCATCCAGAATATCTTTTGGATCATCCACACCTGGCATCTCACCAACAGAAAACGCATTATACTCTTTCAGAATCTTCCCCAGCCCGAGCAGGTATTCGTGAAGCCTGGGACCGCACGCAAAGTACTTGATGCCTGACTGGAATTCCGTGTCTGGCCTAGTGATTTCGGCATCTGGGAGACCGGGAACCTTGCTGATGAAATTGATGACATCCATCCTAGAAGAAATACGTGAGTTAGGAATACTCAGAGGAGAGCGAAAGAAATCTCACCTGAATCCATCAACACCTTTATCCAGCCAGAATCTCATGATGTCATGGACCGCAGCCCGGACTTTGGGGTTCTCCCAGTTCAGATCTGGTTGCTCGGGAGCAAAGAGATGCAGATAGTATTCATCTGAGACTTCATCGTATTCCCAAGCACTGCCTGAATGCCCATTTAGCACGTTTCTCTCAATTTTCGGAACTCGATGATCACTTACCGCCCCACATTGCGCCCCAGTTATTGGGTGGTTGTCTCTTTCCTTGAGCATCATACTTCGGCTTCTTCCACATGTAATAGTCACGATAGGGACTATCCTTTGAAGATTTTGCCTCCTGGAACCATTTGTGCTTCACAACGACAACAATCAGTACAACATCCCTCGAATACATGACAGCATGTCTTCTCCAACAAATTGAACTGACCTGGTCACTGGTATGATTAACAACCAAATCCATCACAAACTTTAAGCCCCTCTTGTGACACCCGTCAATCAGCTCATCTACATCCTTCAGCGTGCCGTACGGAGCATGGATGTCTTTGTAATCAGAGATGTCATATCCCATATCCACCTGAGGAGATTTGTAAATAGGGCATACCCAGACGATATCGACGCCTAGGGCTTTGATATACTCTAGTTTGGAGGTGATGCCTGGGATGTCGCCGAGTCCATCGCCGTTGGAATCTTTGAACGATGAGGGGTAGATTTGGTAGACCGAGGACTCCTTCCACCAAGCCCGTTTGGGGGCGGAGAGGGTTGCCATGATGGCTGTGAATCTGGTTATGTTTGAGAAGTTGGAAAAGTATCGAACTTAAGAGGTTTCTGGAAAATGTTGGGGAGTAAAAGCCTTATATCTGTCGGAGGAAGTGCGAGTGTCGATCTTGCACTAGTTGAGTGACGATAGAAATAGAAATGCTGCTTCAAGAGGTCTAACCAACCTTTCACGAACCGCACCTTTTTTATAAGGTAAGTTCAATTGGGAAAATGTGTATTAAATCGAGGCTTGTGCAAATGACAGAAGATCGTGAGATTCGAGGAGTGAGGTTGATGGTTGATTGTTGATTCGCTCGCCTGCACCAAAAGTGGATTGAGGGGTAAAGTCCAGGTGCTACATCATCAAGGCCGCGACAATTTTCGCTCAATTGACTATCTCCCCTAGTGTTTCATTTCTCTCTTTATTCCACATAAGGTAGGACTTCTTACTGCCAAGAATTGACGGAGTCATCAATTACCTGACTGCCATTAACAAGTGGTGGTCAAGTGTTTCGCAAACTCAACAGTGATATCTCCATCTCCCGAAAACGTCCTGAAGCTCCTTCGGAAGTGTCATTCAGCAACGAGAAATGTTTGAACTGCCTTGCTTTATGATCAAGTTTTAGAAATTGTGAAAGCAGACAAAGCAGACAGCTGTTGCGCAATTCCTTTTCCCCATCATCTGTTAACCTCTGCCTAGCACAAGCACTTCCGATTCATCGACTGTCATTAGACTGTGCAACGCTGATTTCGTATGGTGATTGAATTGCTAACGACATACCGACTACTACTAATGACTGGAAAGACAGGGTAAGGAAGTATAAGATAATACATGAGTGTCCTTCGAAGACCTTGAAATGAGAAACGATAATCAGCATGTAAAACAGAAAAAGTACTTCAGTAGGTGATATCTAGACTCGTCCATCATCATCCCTCTGATTAGTATCCACGACCGGCCAGCCAATTGTGGGCAACCTCAAACCCTCCTTGCGCTGAGTATTGATGTTCCCAGCAATGACCGGAATTTGGGACTGCGTACCAGGAGTAGTTACTGGCACGGGGGTACAGAGTCTGGGTCTGCGCAAGGATGCTGAATGCACCTGAGCCACAATTACCTGGTCCACCTCCTTGGAAACCGAATGAACCACAGAATACGACGTCTTGTTGTCCAGTCATGATGAAGACCGAACCCGTGTATCGATTGGCCGTTGGGATTAGAGCACTTGAACCTGCCTCACCAACAGCAAGAGTGCCTCTGTTCAGGTAGTCTTGGTGTATGAAAGCAGGATCATAGTTAACCCCTGGAGGACCATAGAAGAGCAGGTACTCGATGCCTGATTCCGAGGTCGCTTGAAGATATCCGAGAGGCAGCGAGTTGCTCGGTTGAACGAGCTGTGCAGGTAATAGACCAGCCGTAAGTGTGAAACCAGGGATGACAGTCACCCACTACATACTGAATTAGTATTTCTCAATAGAACAAACGGAGAAATATTTATCGAGACTGACGGCGACGAGCAAGATTGGATTCGACGTACCTGCTTACTAAACCCTGTGAGAATCGTGGCATCAACATCCGTCGGATACTCAGCATTGAGAACATTGGCCATCAAAGATCCCATGCTACTTCCAATGTGGATAATCTTGTTGAATGCCCGCGGGAAGGGTGAGTTGCTTACTGGGCCAGCACGAGCAAGCTTGATGATTTCATGGACAGTCGCAGCTTGGGCTGGCATCTGGACGACAGCAACTCCATCAGGCTTGGTGGAGTTACCATTACCCAAACGGTCAAAGGCAAATGTGGGATAACCTCGCCTGGAGGCGTACGAGACCCAGCTGTATCGATCTCCATCGAATCCGAATCCTGGGTAACCGCCACCGGACCACTTGAAAGGTTAGCAGATATTCAACCAGCTGCGATAAAGTATGCCTCAGAGTCGTGTTAAGTCTGGATGGGATACCTACGTAGTTACGATCGTATGTGGCGGGGTGTGCCAGGAGCTGGAGAGAGTTTCTTCGAGATGGGACGTCGACCTCGGGTTCGCAATAGCGGCCAGCAATATTGTAGGTACCACGAACAGGCACAGAGAATATTAGGGTGATGGCACTTGAGAGGAGGCCGAATAAGGAGCCAAGGTCGATAGTGGGATGAATAACCTGTAACAACGGTTAGTACAGGCATAGTACTCTGCAGGGATGGAAGCTTACGGCATTTTGGGCGTCTATTGTAACAGGAATAACGATCTCTTGGCAGATAGGTCCTCGTTTTCCCAGAGGGGACGATGTAACAGTCGAGGTGATACCTAAAATGATGAGAGCCAGAGTCCAGTTGAAGTGGATGACAAGTACCATGGCGACTGGAGAATTGGTATTATGATGGACTTGCTGCTTGAAGAGAATTGTTGTATGCAAATCCAAAAGTGTGCGTTGATGAGGAGGGAAGAATGGATTGGGCTAAAGAGAGCATATGTTCGCGAGGATAGCCCTTTGCTCTTGCCCTTCTTGTCTGCCACCGCCTTCACGATTAGCTTCGTTTCCTGTAATTTCTTTAAGGCGCCCTAAGTTCAAGTGTAAAAGAGCTGAAAATAAAACCCCTGCCTGTCGAATCTAGTCTCGATGTATTGTTAATCGAAGGCTTGATCGACAGTGCCTCTGAGCCAATGTCTCCACTCTCTTCCATCATATAACGCTTGTTGAATCAGTAGACTCAACAGACATCCCTTGTCAGTCTCAAGTGCTGATGATAGAGACGTCGGCGGAGCTGTGTCCTGGACCAAGCATGCGGTCAATCGTGAGTCCTAGCGCTCTGGGTCAATATCTTATGTGACACGGCACGGTCCAAGATCTGGCTGGAAATCAAGCCCATTGACCGGTTTGACACAAGAACATTTGGTAATTTAACGCTGGAGATCAAGGGACAAATATCAAGAGATTCGGAGGGTGTCGAGGGGTTCTATACCCGTGTTACCTGACAAAACCACTCTTGGAGTGAGCGTCAAGGACTTGGTTAGTCCGACTGACAGAATGCCCAAGGATGTCAAGGATAGCAGACGATGTACTTAGACAATTGGCCCGGAACTAGGATCCTGTTCAACTCCAAAAGACCTGGCTCTGGCTATTTATCGACTGGTAATGGTTGAAGGGAAAACTAGTAGTTCGAACCAAGCGAGGCAAGAAAGTTTCGAATAATAGGTAAGCTTAAGTACTGTAGGTAAAACCCAAGGAAGGGAAAGAAACCGAGAGGCGTTCAGAGACGTAATTCTTCCTAAGCCATTCTCTCAGTGTTTCCTCTCTCCACCCCTTGGCTCTAGGCCTGGGATTCACAACATGCATATGCCTCCGGAAATAGACTGTAACAGGTCAACTGACAAGGTTGCATCTATCAATTGAAAGAACTTCCTAAGAGCACGCTCAACACTCGTAGAACAGAAATATTCCAGCGTAATTTGTCGCACAAACAGCCAAAATTGGGCTGCTAGAGAGCAATACCGAAACGCGAGTGGGTCCAAGAACCAAGAACGACTCCAACTGCTCACTTAAGCCCGCAATCATCAGCTTGAAATTTCGCACCGCCACATGCCATATGAGCTTTTGGAGATAGTTACTGAGAGAAACATTGAGCCCGAAGACAGGAAACAGGAAACAGCAGATTTGAGAGATATTGCGGAGCCTTTTGATATTTGTTTCCCCTGAATGAAGCGAGCATTTTTATTTGCACTGAGACCGAACACGGCATCTCGGTCCAGACAGTTCCACCCTGAGACACAGAGCACTTTACAAACATTCAAATGAGGCTCGATTGAGATAACTTTCGCCTTTTGAAGCAAGCATGTCGTTGCTAGCTCCCCCACGTGACATGCAATCTCCAGGGGTACTTCATCTAGACCCGGAAATGACAGGTGATGCCCCCTGGGAAAGCTGGCAAAAGCAACCTTACGTCGCCAAGAGCGTTTATTAAATGGAACGATTTGACTCTGAGTGTGGCACAGACAACCAACAGAAGATGAGCCCAGGGATGACAACAATCTCACGATCCTCGCCGAAGGAGCCGAGAGACCAGGGGTGGTAGTGGGGCTCTGGGCCGCCACTGTTTGAGGTAAACAGAAACTGGAGATTGGGTGTGGTCTCGCCCCGGTGCGGAAAAAAGCTTGTTTCTCTATATTTGTTGTCCCCGTTCTGTAATCCTACCTTTTCTTTCTTCTCTCTATCCAAGCTCTTTAGCTCTTCTACACTCGCTTTTCGAACCTCCCTCCCTACCCACTGCTCATTCAGCACCCTGCTCCTAGTTGAGCTCGACATTCTTTTCAACTGTACATATCACATTCGCGGTCAGCGACCATACGTACCATACTTTCGGTTCTATTTCGAAGTCCAAAGTCCAAATCATACCTTCCAAGTTTTTCAAGATGCAGCTCCCATCCAAGACTCTCCTGGCTCTTCTGCCTTTCTTCCTCCAAGTCGAGGCTCTTGCTTCCGGAACAGGAACTACCACTAGATACTGGGATTGCTGCAAGCCGTCCTGCGCCTGGCCTGGAAAGGCTGAGCTTGCTTCGGGCTCAAACCCAGTCACAACCTGTGATATAAAAGATAGTCCTCTTACCGACTACAACACTGGTATGTACGATCCGATATGGACAAGCTTGGTAGCAGACTTCTGACACACATCATAGCAAGTGGATGCAACGGAGGTGGAGCATACCAATGCTCCAACGAGTCCCCATGGGCTGTAAGTGATGACCTCGCGTACGGATACGCAGCAGTCAACATCGCAGGGGGCTCAGAGTCAAGCTGGTGCTGTGCTTGTTACGAATTGACCTTCACCAGCGGCCCAGTTGCTGGCAAGAAGATGGTCGTCCAAGCTACCAATACGGGCGGTGACTTGTCCGGCAACCAATTTGACATCAGTATGCCAGGTGGTGGAGTCGGAATTTTCAACGGATGCACCCAGGAGTGGGGTGCACCATCATCTGGGTGGGGTGCGCAATACGGTGGCATCTCTGCAGCATCCTCATGTGCAGGCTTCCCGGCTGCTCTTCAAGCTGGTTGCCAGTGGCGCTTCGACTGGTTCCAGGTTAGCTTTCCCGATTTCCTATTGCCACCACCCTCCCTCATGTCGATTCGAGGTTTCAAAGCGTTAGATGAATCAGTACTGATCTCACTAGGGTGCCGACAACCCAACCGTCTCCTTCAAGCAAGTCGCCTGCCCAGCCGCCATCACCGCAAAGAGTGGCTGCACCCGAGCAGATGACTCGTCAGCTCCAAAGGCCGCCGCGGGAAGTGGTAATGCCGTGGAGGCTTCGTCTTCCCCTGTCGCTCAAGCAACAACAGTTCCTACTTCAAGTGTTGCTCCAGAAGCTGTTGAGAGTTCGTCTCCAGCTCTTTCAAGTGTTGCCCCAGTTGTCGAGAGCCCTGCTCCTGTTGCCACGGCCGAGTCCAGCTCCACATCTACCCCAGAAGTCGAGACACCACCATCCACCGAATCCGCAAGTGCACCAGTTGTTAACAGCCCAGCGACCTCCACTGCTGCTCCAGCTGCCCCGGCCATTACATACTCGAGAACAAGCAGCGCTGCGAGTGTGAGCGTAACTGCAACTCCTATTGATGATGAAGACGATGACGCCTGCGAGTTGTAGACGATGAACTTGGACTATCTTTTAACAGGCGTACTGATGGCCGAGAGTTTGAGATGAACGAGATAAAATACTCGCTTTATATTCCTGTATATATATAATTCTTGAATGGAAGTGGATATCAGTGTGACGCTGATGCCTTTTAGGCAAAAAGTTGTTCCATTGGGAATACTTTGGTCTCTCTGAGAGATGGTTGATTTGTCCTCTAGCGTAAAATCGTGCTGTGACACCAATCAATAAATGACTCTCAGCTCAGCGAGTGAAGCAATTTCAAAAAATAAGTATGTAAATGCAGCACGACTGAATCATAATGAATTCAAGAAAAAAAGTAAACATTTAATGTCGGTTGCATACAAAGACAAGAACTGATTCCTGGGTATATGTGTGCAGAGAGCCAGAAGAAGCAAAACCCGGCGCCATATGTTGATTTTGGCAATCCCTGTACAGTGCCCAGATACCCAAATTCAATGTCGATATAGAAATACAGCAAGCAAACTCATTCATATACAACACAAATCATGCACACATTATTCGTAACATTTTTCAAGACTGTCCTCCGATAAGGGAGATGCAGTTGTTGAGTAGTAGCGCAGCTTCGTGAAGGAGCTCCCATCTTGTCTTCTCAAATACCGTGCGGAGGACCATAAGCATGCCACTGCAGCCGTTGAAGCCCCGCATGGATTTGAGCTCTTCTGGTGATCGGACACTACTGAGCCTTCGTAGGTAGGCTCGCATGTCGCTTACTTGACCATCGAAATCATAGGCGGCTGGGATGGGTGCGGTGGTAGGACCTTCCAGTGCGAAGCCATAGGACCAAACAATCAGAGCGGCAAAATACATGACCCACGGTCTGTTGAGCAATACATCATCGCGAGCCGAATAGTCGAATGGCGGATCATTGTAGCCACCGCGAATTGTGGATGAAGCTGATTCCTCGGGAAGAAGAACAGTGCACAAAAATCGTAGAGCATACCAGGTAGCATCTCTTGCCTTGGCTGTAGGAGCCCAAGTATCCTTCATACGACGCTGCGCGCTGTTCAAGTCTTGAGAGCCAATGGTGCGGCCCAGAAGCCGTTTGGCTCTCGCAAATATCTGGCAATCAACAATGTCGACGTGCATAGCCATGTGAGCCAAGTGGTGGAGTACGGTCCGGCCCTGGAAAACCACATTATCCTCCTTTTTATCGGCATATACGTATGGTCCAGGAACGGTGTCGGCATTCCGCGCCAAAGACCTGTCGAAATCCGCCATCCACAAGTCGAAAGCTCTGGTCAGAGAACCTCTCCATTTGTCTCTTCCTCCAAGGGCTTGTGACACCCCGAGAGAGTTCACTTGAAGGTCACGTTGATTCATGTGCCAGCTGACACTGAGTAGGCCGGCCATGAGGATCGTCCTACCGAAAGAGTTTGTACGTACTTCCTGAGCATTAAGAGTCCGCTTGAGACCTTCCAAAAATGATATTGGCTTCACACCATTGGCTTGGAGACTAGCCTCGATTCTGCCAACTTCTGCACTGTTCGTAGCAGACCACAGCGCTTCGTCACAAGGAAGAGGAAGTCGCATCTCGTGAGCAACCATGACGGTTGAGTGACCAAACATAGTGGCGTGTGTCGAGTCAATGACAAATGCCGCGAAAGCGGCTCGTCGTGTTGCCTCGTTCGTGATCCAGTGATTCCACCACTCGTCCGGAGTATTGGCTCCGGACGTAGAGGACTGCCGAGAACCATTCTGTCCTTGCTTGTCATCTCGAACGCTGGGAGGTGAGTCCAAAGCCGATCTTCCGATGAGAGAGCTACCCCGGCGCATCAAGGTGATGGTAGTAGCATGATGAATGTGGGCTCTTTCGTGCAAAGCTCTCGTCGAGTACATCTTCTCGTATAGCTCCAAAAGAAGGAGAGCTTGGAAGACCCACAGCTTCGCTGGAGGTCGGAAGTGGTAGTCGCTGAAAATTTCCCATCTCAAATGCCACGCCAAAAAGTTGGAGAGCTCAGCACCTGCTTTGGTTACTTCATAACCATGGACTTTATCAAGACATGATGCTCCAATGGCCATCATGGCTATCAAGAGAAGATTTGGAGTCTTATCTGGAGAGAAGGTAGGCTTATGCACTGTTTTTCTGTTAGTAGATGTTGTTCGAAAGATGACCAGATGAGCTTACATATTGGTACCTGCTCACTGAAGTGATACCAATAGCTACCGATGTAGGTTTGCATCATTTTACGACTCAGCAGGTGATTATCATCGCTGCGGTCGCCATCCAAAAGGGACTCCTTTTGCCGCGCAACTGGTGCGTGATCGGTCTCATTGAAGCGCTCCTTGATTAGATCAACGATTTGCTGACTCTTCTCTTCCGAAAGAACAGTCTCTGGCAGAGTAGTATCGAGCAAGCTAGTAACGGCCATGGGATGATGGGATTGCTGGTTGGTCGGGAAAAAGCCACCAAGGTTGAAATCATTTGGATAGAATTGCCCGAAGTTCTGGTTTTGAGAGTCTGGATAGCTGGACACGATTAGTACCAGGGACAGCTTGACAAGGTGATTGACTTACTTTGCGTAACCCTGCTGGCCCATTTGCCCCATTGGTGAGGAGTTCTCCATCTGTTGACCGCTGAATAAGTATGCAACAAAATCCTCGGGAATGGCAAAGGGCGATCGATTGTAGCCTTCACCACCAAACACTGGCATTGTATTGGGTACTGCCATTTGGTCTAGGAGCATCATGTCCGGGCCAGACTGGGCATGATGGGTAGTCTCGCTTGGATAATCTGTTGACATTGAAGTTGGGTAGGAAGACTCTGACTCGCGCGTTGACGAAATAGCAGTTGGGGCGGTGGAAAATCCGGGAGGAGGTAATGTGAAAGGCGTGAAATTTTGTTGGCTCACATACGGCTGTGGACTTGACTGATTGTTGTGATAATTTGAGCTGCCTGGAGCAGAAGACAAGAGTCCATATGGGCCAACATTAGTTTGCAAAGGCGGTCTCGAGAAATCGACAGGCTTTGAGTCTGAAATTCCAAAGCTTGCATGTCGCTGAGGTCTGCCTCCTGGAGTCATGTTTGGAGCATCGTTCCGAGGAATGCTGTCGCTATTCGACCTCTTGAAATTTCCTCCTTGAAAGTTGTCGGCTCCATTTGAGGAAGCAGCGCCAGAATAAGTTCCCGAAGATGGATTGGTAGCTGGTGAATAGGAGCTAGGATTTTGTTCCTGTGGTGATTGGTACTGGATCTGGTTGGCTCGTGACTTGATTCCAGAGAGATTTGGTCTCATGACCTCGGGAGAATTCGAACCATGATTAGACATCGGACGCCCTAAGTCTACCCCTGGGGAGGACGCATGGGCATGCCCAAGCATCGAGTCTTTCCGATGTAATTGGGAGCCCTTAGCGGTGTGTCTGTCTTTGTGTCGGTTACATAGGTCCTGGCGAACAAATGTACGGACACAATCAGGGAAATCACAATTGTAGATCTGCTTGGGTGTATGATTCAGCTGATGGCGATACCTGGGCTGTATTAGTCGCTATTTCGTGCTTGAAGATGTGAATTTCCTACAGATGCTCCGCTCTAGAGTAGCTCTTCCCACAGCCTTCTTGCGGACATTCGAATTTCTTGTCCAGGCCTTTGCGGCTCCTACGGCGTTTTCTTGAGGGCCCGTCGGTTCCAGACGAGTGTCCATCAGCACCTTCTCCTGGTGATCCATCTGCGCTACCCTCCTTGTCTTTGTCTTGGCGACTTCTTCCCCGGCCACGGTTCTTGTCGTCTGCTGCTGTCTTAGATCTCTGCTGCAGGGAGGGATTATGGACCTGAGCCCTCCCCGGTGTGTCCATTTTAGTCATGATGTTGTTCGTCGTAAAAGAGAGGGGCTGAGCTGCCAATACCGAAGTCATATTCTCAAGCGCAGTCGGACGTTGCTTGCGGAAGTGTATATATATTTTGGGTTTAAGGTCACCTCTACCTTTCTTGCAGCGCACAGGCGAACGAGCAGATCACATCTACAGCAGATTCAAATATTAGACGGTGCTTCTTACAAGGGATTGAAGGTCAGACGATACAACATGCGCCAACTTACACTATTTTGTTCACCAGGGTTACGTTGGATAGACACTGCGTGGAAATACAAAGCAGAACAATGAGCGACTTCTAATCGACGGCACAATTGAAACGGTAATCGGGCATGCCGGAGAAACTGCTCAGCGCAATTATCAGACGAATAGGCAGATGATGGTTCTCGTGTAGGCAGCACGGTCGTACTGTATCGCGGGGGCGGCGCCGCACGCTGCACGCGGCAGCTAATCGCGAATTGTGGAGGATCGTGAGCGTAGAGGTATGGTTGTGGAGAAGGTTGAGGTCGAGCGTCGAAGTAAGGTTCAATACTCTGGAAGTTTACTCCGTCGACGAAGTGAGCTGAAGTGAGGAGAGGTGAGGTGAGGTGAGGTGAGGTGAAGTGAAGTGAGCTGCAGCCAAGTGAAGTGAGGATGAGGAGGAGGATGGACGGTGGGGGTTTGTTCTATCAACTACAGTAGTTCCGCGACGGGACGCGGGATCTCGACGATACTTATGGGGCCTCAAGCACGCCAGGCCAGGCCAGCTACTCCATACGGAGTAGAGAAAGATCAGAGGCAGAGGGAGAGGCGAAGGGATAGTGTGGTGTGCATGCCTGCCAGGGATGCGCAGTGATACTAAGTATTGTATGGACCGAAGTCGTAGTGGGGTGGAGTAGCATGGTACTGGAGTGGGAGAGTGGAGAAAATGGCTGCAGGGCAGGCAGGCTAGGCACGGTACGCTGTCGTCTACCCACCAAACCAAACCCGACTTCGAGGGACGGACGGCTGCTGGATGGCAACGATAGCTCAAAGCGGGAGGTGGAAGCAGAGGAGAAGAAGGATAGAAGCCTTGGAAGATTATGGTTTCCGAGGCCAAATGTCGACTGTGAGTGAGTGACAAGGCAGAAGATGTATCCGTAGAATGGTAAGCAAGGGCAATGTGCACTACTGAAAACGAGCCAGAGCATGGAATCGGTCAATTCGACAACGACTCGATGTCTTCACATACTCTGTCGCGGAGCATCGTCGAGATCGCGTGGGTTGTTGGTCTCGTCGAGTCCAGCCAGCCAGCCAGCCCACCTCACCTTACCTTACCTTACCTTACCTTACCTCACCTCGCCCCAACCCCAGCCCCGTCCCGGAACTCTGGCTATTTGTTTGATGATTTATTATTTATTTGCCCATCCGCCGCTGCAGCGTGCGGTTGGCTCCGAGACGCGAGTGCTTTGGTAATCTTGCTCTTGTCCTGTCTGTCCATCTGTCTGTCTGCAGTACGGAAAAGAGGGGGTAAAAAGCAAGCCACTTTTCGCCTGGCTAAAAACCGCAAGCATCAGCAGATTCCTCCATGCCGCGTGTCTCATTACTGCTGCTTTCTCTATGCAGGAATCGTCCACTCTTAGCCAGATGCAGTGCTCTGAGCCTCGGGCGGACCTATCTAAGCCCAGCGACCCGCTGTGACCCCCATGTGGAGATAGATCCATGCCCCTCCGCATCGTGTGTGGTCTTGCCTGCACTTCTTACTTCACTCCACTAAGTGTTCGAGAAAGCATACAAAATAATAGATGTACCTGCTTACATTCATCATGCCTTGTCGCTTGAGCACAGTAAAGCCCACGATTCTCCCTCTTGCAGCACCGTTGAGGATTTCTCCTTGTCCTCGTCTCTGAGTGGTTACACCACAGTGACTTGCATACCAACTTGCGCGGAGAAGATCTCCTCTCATGTCGTGTGCTTCTCAGTCTTGTTGACTCAGTCTATTATTTACGGCCTGTTTGGAGACAAGCCCAATGTTCTCGATACGATGATCGATGGCACTAGTACATTCTTTTTTCGGTCATGATCCTTTGCACTTTTGAATGGTGGACTCATTGCTGGTGGTCCAGTCTCGTAGTGACGACGGTGGAGAGCGATCTCCCTGTAAGTCATTTACGGTGCACAGATGGGGCGTATCTTTAGCTGTACATCGCGGAGAATAGGAAAGCATGATTTCCATGCTAACACAAATTTTCCTTAACTTGTCGATCCAGGAAATGGAAAGTGCATTTCCCAGGATAAAGACAACACAGGCTTGAGCTCGGGAAGAAAATTGACAGGGAAGAATGTGTTGTTAAAAATTTGGATCTCCGGACCGGTCCACAGCACGCCTACAAATGGGCGTACCTCCCCGGATTCCAAGACAGCTCGCATGCAGAACTTGCTTTTGGGGAAAATCCTTTCTTTGGAAGCCTCCCTGCTCTTCGCCAGCAAGGCCACCTTGACCGTTCTGATGCTGATGTGAACTGGCGGCAGCATCGGCTCTCTTTCCTCGCCTGGACCTGCACCTGCGCTAAGTCTATGGGGGAGGCGGCGGCATGGGGAAAAGTCTTCACAAGCTTCTTCATCTGACCATGAAATGTTGGCGGTGATAGGTCAGGTGTTGCCAGCATCTCGTCAGGGCAACTTGGCATATGCATGAGGGACAGGATCCGGAAGGCTGAGACAGCGCGGAGCGTCTCGAAAGAAGTCGGGTTGGCAGGCAGGGCTGACGAGCATCTTTAAAACTCATCGATGAATGAGAAATTTTCACCACAAAATCGCTCAGAAGATCTTCTTTGTGGAAGTGACGGTGACCTGGATGTGCGATCTGAGGAGATGTCCTGAAGTGCATCCGGGTCTCTGAGGAATTCGGGATCGGGCCGGGATGATAGCCCGGGTAACAAGAAGGAAACGGCTATGTCCAATGCGGAACATACTCGGAATTACTTATCTCCTAGCGCGTCATGAACGCGTGAGGTCACTGGTTCTCATTGCTCCAGCCTCAATTTGATGCCAATTGCAATGGTGACACACCAGACAACAAATTAGAATCTCACGCTTCCACGCATATACTCTACCATCGAAAAGCAAATATAAACCTCAACCACCATTCCGTATGGCTCCTCCAAGGTCAAAACCTCAGCCGGATGACTCGAGGTCTGAAGCGTCAAGTACGAAGGAAAGGATCACCACAAGCACTGCGAGTGCCACCAATGGCAAAGGTCGACGCGTTACTGGTAATGTAGCTGGTGGAAGCTCATTGAGAGATGTTGTGACTGCAGGACCCAGTGGCACAGCTGCAGGCACTTCGACGACAGCCGTTGCAGAGGCCGCTCCTGGTGTAAGCTACCGATGGTACAATGAATATGTTTCACTCTGCTAACGTAGCCTTTTCAGCTTCAATGGTCTACCTTCGATCCTGCGGTTCTACACGGTTATCGATATGATTATCACTTAAATACGCCCGCTGCATTCAACAAGCCATACAATCAAATTGTCCTCTCCCGGTCTCCTATAGGCCATATGTCTCCTACAATGGCACGTCGGAAGGAACAGCGCAGGCAAGGCAAGGAACAATTGGCAAACACTGTGCGGAAACACTTCAATAGTATGGGTATTGCCGAGAATGAAGTCGTGGTGGATTTTCTGTACAAGGTCCGATGGCAGGGTAAGATTTGACGCGCGCACAGTAATCTACTGTAGAATTTGGGGACTTTGAAGCTAATAGGAAGCAGATAAGAATTTCCGTATGCGATTTCATCCTCAGCGACTACGATGATGCCAGAATTAGAGATCCGATCCGTTTGGTCATGGTCATGGCGTTTATTATCGAAGGAATGGCGTATGGGATGGGTCGACGACATAGATTATGATACCCTTACCTAGAGAATTAAGAACTACATGGAAAGTCCATATTATTAGCACAGAACTATACCTACAAAGAAAAGTTTTCTCCTGGTCCATTTGCGAGGGAGTTCTTGAAGCGAGGCTTTGTCAATCTGTGCTGAACGCATCAGTACTCTCCAAGGAAAGGGGAGAGCGCACCGTACCACCAATAATTTTCAATGAATCTTTAGATAGAAAATTACGATACCACGGGATTTTCCTAGCTTTCGAGCTTTTGGGCACTGTGTTTCAATTTCCAATGAAAGCTTCTATCGCCTTCCTGCTCCATCTCGGCATTTCGGTGGACTAACACCCAGCCAATCAGAACCTTTCCAAACTGGTGACTGTCAAAAAAAGTTCAGAACACTCAACATGCGATATCAAAACAACAATGTCCTAAAACCACGATCGATGATCCCCGGCAGTGACTTTCCTACGCGAATTTAGGACCTGTTCGGACGCTCATTTCAATGATACATCACAGCTTACCATCATGAACGCTGGAACAACAAATATACTCAGTAGGGCCGCCACGACAAGTCGAGTGCTGTGCCCTGTCCATGCGTCGAGACAAAATCGATTTCAAAATGAGGTCTCTAGAAGACAACCGTCCCGGGCGCTATGTTCAAAGACATCGCAGCAGTCACGGAGGCCCGGTGTTGGTGCAACACGGTCCAAATCTATAAGTGCAGCTTCACAGAGAAGGGTTAGCTCTCCATGAACACCGCTTTGGAATTTGGCTAACTCCTATAGGCTTTTCATCCAACTTCGATCCTGCAAGCTACCAAGAATCCATATACAGTCCTGGGCGTCGATAAGAATGCTTCCGCGGCGGAGATCAAGAAGGCTTACTATGGATTGGCGAAAAAATACCACCCAGATACAAACAAGGATCCTACCGCGAAGGATAAATTTGCAGAGGCACAGTCAGCGTACGAGCTTCTGACAGATGCACAAAAGAAAGCCGCATGGGATCAATTTGGAGCGGCAGCTTTTGACCAAGGTGGGAACCCGGCGGAACCTGGAGCTGGTCATGGCGGTCCGTTTGGGGGTGGTTTTGGTGGTGGTTTTGGAGGGGGTGCAGGTGCCGGTGGATTTCCAGGTGGGTTTGGAGGAGGGTTTGGAGCTGACTTCAACTTCGAGGATTTGTTCAAAGGATTTACCGCAGGAAGGAGAGGTCGCTCATCGCCTGGTCGAAACCCATTCCAGGAGGAGATTCTCGTGGGAGAGAACATCGAGACACAAGTCAATATATCATTTATGGAGGCTGCGAAGGGTACGAGCAAGACCATTAACTTGACACCACTGTCGACTTGTAAGACTTGCTCTGGGACTGGACTGAAAGCTGGAGCGAAACGATCCGAATGCAAATCCTGTGGTGGTACTGGAACCCGGGTCCATTTCGTTCAGGGAGGATTTCAGATGGCGTCAACTTGTGGTGCGTGTGGTGGTCAAGGGGTTACAATTCCCAAGGAAGCAGAGTGTAGAACTTGTTCTGGGAATGGTGTTGTTAGGGAGCGGAAAACTGTCACTGTTGATATTCCCGGTGGAATTGAAGACGGAATGCGACTTCGACTCGACCGGGAAGGAGACGCTCCGGCAACTGGAAACGCTGCCAACTCAGACCAGCGATCCATACGAGGAGATCTATACGTGCTTGTGAGAGTTGCAACGGACCCGAAATATCGCCGTTCCGGATCCGATATCCTCTACACAGCTACTATTCCTCTGACCACTGGCTTACTTGGTGGGGAGGTCAAAATCCCTACTCTGGATGGTGATGTCAATGTCAAAGTAGCGACTGGGACCGGAACTGGAGACAAGATCACTCTGGGAGGAAAGGGCATGAAGAGGCTGGACGGAAGAAGAGGTGCTGGTGATCTGAAGGTTGAGTTCAAAGTGAACGTGCCGAAGTATCTCAGTGCAAATCAGCGAACCATTGTTGAGATGCTCGCAGACGAGTTGGGCGACAAGACAGCTAAGCGAATCATGAATGTCGGCCGAGCCAAGTGAGTTCTTTGATCAAGACATAGGATGGATTGAAGCTAATCTTCTCAGTTCTTCTGACGCTGGATCACATCCCAAGCACGACGGATTTCTCAAGTCAGTCTGGAATAAGTTGACTGACAATCCTGCTCATTCTAAAGATGGAGGCGAGGGAGCGTCAAAGGATGACTCCTCGAAAAGAGGGCCCTCTCGAGACGAGAAGGACCCGAAGAAGGCATCGGACACTGAGGTATAGTCCAAGTGTATTTTAAGCCGGGTCTGTGTTATTTGAGTATGTATTGCATCAGCGAGGCTGGAGATCGTGGGAGGTTATATAGCCATGGCGTCTGTATATTAGAGAAATTCGGGATTGTCTACGTACCCAGCATGTACATCTAGAATAGGCTAATAAGAGGAAACTCTGCTCAAGCACTCAAGCAATAGATCGAAGCTCATGAACCCTTACCACACCAATACTCTTGGTTGGAAATATTGGATATCTGCAGGGTCGTGAACTATTGTCTGATGATTTGTTTTCTGAAAGAAACCATGGAATGATTGGTGGATTGATCTTTCAATAGACTTTGTTCATTGCTTTGTGTCATTAGTGACAGTCTCTTTTCAGCGGTACTGTCTCGAGCCAATCTCTGCATAGACCCTTGGAACATCATCTTTGCCCGAGGCTTGTTTATTTGGCCGCTTGCTCGTCAGCCTTGCGCAAACCATGTTGACACTACTCCTCCTGGCTCAACATGGACGGTACTTGGGGGCTGAATTCGGCATATTCGACCTCGGATATCCCCTGATGTCCCCTGATAAGAGCAACAGATGCCATGCGTATGGTTGAAATCGATCACTACATGAAATGCGGGCTCTTGCCGGCCCGTCCAACCCTCCACCCTGTTTGTTTCCCACACACCAAGGCTCGCCCAATGGCATCGTGAAGAAGGCATGAGGCTATACTACTGGCTCGTGAAGTTCAAGCACCCGCATATGCCCTCGTACTGGGTACAGAGGCATGGACGTGCGGTCTTTGTCGAGGTGCATTTCACACCAAAAAAGACGGCAGCTGAAGGTCTGGCAGGTGATTCTGAGAGCTACTGATTCACAAAGTTTCTCCATCGGGCGGCTACAGGAAGATGGTCCCATTCTATTCAGCAACATGTAAAAAGTGTAGTTATGCACGCGACTCTTAAATGAGTTCGATTGCCTATCAGCGCTTATCTTTCTGATCCTCATGCTATTCGGCACTGCACTGGAGCTCGATCCCAGACCTTTAAGGGGCCAAGTTCGCTGCAGGGCTGCCGTAACCACCGGGCTGCAGAATAAATCATTGGCCTTTGAAATAAGCTGCAGAGTCAACCTCTAGAAGCTGCTACGACATCCTACGTCCGCCTTGCCTCACCCACCTCGACAGTATTCCTCCAACCGACCCCAATGCCCAACCGCCCCCAGGGCATCCAGCTGGCAATTCTACCGATCATGAATGATGAATCGCATGCGTGAACCTGGCTCATCGCTAAAAACCAGTCAAACGCTGACCTTGTAGTACAAACAACCACCCCTCCTCCGCATTTCGCAACAACACGTCAGAACACTCAGGGACCCCCACCACCAGCGCACAGGAACACGACAGGTACACGATCCCCTGAGAACCCATTTCGAGAAATTGCGCTTGGATAGAGAATACCTCGGGACGACAGACGGACGAGGTGGAAGAGCATCTGTGAAGGAGGACAAGATGCAGGCACCGATGATCTCAGCACCTTTGAAGGCGACAAATGAGATAGACTGGATCCAGCCTCTGAAGCAATACATCCGCCAGACATACGGAGATGATCCAGAGCGCTATGCGGAAGAGTGCGCGACGCTGAATAGATTGCGGCAGGATATGAGGGGAGCGGGGAAGGATAGTGCTGCTGGACGAGACTTGTTATACAGATATTATGGGCAACTGGAACTTCTGGACCTTCGTTTCCCGGTAGACGAAAATCACATAAAGATCTCCTTTACATGGTATGGATATTCCACACAGGTGGATGAAAGTAGCTAATGGCTGCCCTAAGGTTCGATGCGTTTACACACAAACCAACGTCCCAATACTCTCTGGCATACGAAAAGGCCTCCATAATCTTCAATATCTCCGCCGTACTGTCATGCCATGCAGCTCACCAAACTCGCTCCGAAGACTCCGGGTTGAAGACGGCTTATCATTCATTTCAAGCATCCGCGGGCATGTTCACATATATCAATGAGAACTTCTTACATGCCCCTTCTACGGATCTTAGCCGGGATACTGTCAAGACGCTTATTCAAATCATGCTTGCTCAGGGCCAGGAGGTTTTCTTGGAAAAGCAGATTGCTGATGGAAAGAAGGTTGGGCTACTGGCGAAGCTGGCAAGTCAAGCAGCATTTCTCTACTCTCAAGCCGTTGAAGGAACCCAAGAGAACGTCAACAAGGCTATTTTTGAGAAGGTTTGGCTTTTAGTTGTTCAGGTAAGAGTTGCTCTGTTCTATTTTGGTTCGTGAAATAGCGTCATGTCTAGTCATGGCATTCTAGCTCTCCATGTGAGTTCGTGGTGTCTGAAAGTGTACTAACCAATTTTTAGATCAAATCCAACTACATGGCTTCATTAGCTCAGTACTACCAGGCTATGGCAGACGATGATGCAAATTCTCATGGAACAGCAATCGCACGACTGCAAGCGGCCGAGACTGGGGCGAAGGAAGCTCAAAAGTTCGCCAATAGCTTTCCTGGAAATGTACCCGCGAACTCAAACTTGACATCAGAAACGGGTAACACCTTGGTTGAGATCACCAAACGACAGCTTGCAAATGTTCAAGAGAAGCTCTCAGACCTCATCAGGGATAACGACTACATTTATCACCAGACTGTTCCAGCAGAAGCTGCTCTTGCCGTCATTCCAAAGCTCCCAGCCGCAAAGGCAATTCCAGTCAGTGAGCTGTATGCTGGTCAGGATATTCAACGAATCACCGGACCCGACATTTTCCAGAAGATTGTGCCCATGTCTGTAACCGAATCGGCAAGTTTATACGATGAGGAGAAAGCGAAATTAGTACGAGCCGAGACCGAGCGGGTGGAAACAGCGAATAGCGAGATGGCCGCAAGCCTCGACTATCTGAGATTGCCTAATGCTTTACAGGTACTCAAGGGTGGGTTTGATCAAGAGCTGACGGCGGACGAAGAGTTCCGAGGCTGGTGTGACGATGTAGCAAATCACGATGGACCAGCTTCGACTTTTGAGTTCCTAAAGTCAAGTAAGGAGGGCATTGTAGCTGTCTTAGACAGAAGCACGAGGCAATTGGACATGGAGGAAAGCGTGTGCGAGAAGATGCGATCCAAGTACGAAGGAGACTGGACCCAGCAACCGAGCTCTCGATTGACTTCGACCTTGAAGAGCGACATTCGGAACTATCGAGATGCTTTAGAGGAAGCTGCCCGAAGCGACAATCAACTATACTCCAAAATGCGGCAGCATGAAGTTGACTTTGATGAGATGCGGTCAGCAGGTGAGGTAGGTGAAGCGGATGTGCTTTTTCAGAAAGCATTGATTCAAGTTGGTGGCAAGTCGAAGAACGTTGGAAGTCCTATTGGGGGGGAGGGCAATCTCCTGGATGACGATTTCGAGGATCGTGGCATGAGTGTTATGGACCAAATTGCAAAAGTGGAGGAGATTTTGAAAAAGCTAAACCTGATCAAGCGCGAGCGAGCTCAAGTGCTGAAGGACTTGAAGGAAAAGGTTCGTCGATTTGGGTCCGGTGAATCGAAAATTATCACTAATCGATATCAGGTCCATAACGACGACATCTCACAGGTTCTAATTTTGAACAAGAAGTCGATCTCAAATTATGAGACTCAGCTATTTCAAGCAGAGCTTGAAAAATTTAGACCACACCAAAGCCGCCTTCTGTCAGCGAATCACAAACAGTCGTCCCTAATGAAAGAACTTACTTCAACCTTCAACACACTGCTACAAGATAAGCGAGTCCGATCAGAGCAGAGCAAATACGAAAGCATAACCAGGCAGCGATCTTCTATTATGTCAAAATACAAGCGAGTCTATCAGGAATTTCTGGACCTTGAAGCCGGTCTCCAGGCAGCCAAGCAATGGTATAGCGAGATGAAAGACACAGTGGATAGCCTAGACAAAAATGTTGAGACATTTGTCAATAACCGACGATCTGAGGGGGCTCAGCTTCTTAGCCAGATCGAACAAGACCGAAATCGCAATGCCAGTGGCGAGGCAGAAAGGGAGCGCGAGCGTCTACGAGGACTTATGGAACGCATGTCAATGGACCCATCCACATCTCCGTCGACAAACAAACCTCCCCGAGCACAGTCCGTCTCATACAACTCTTCTTCTCCATCAGCCAGATATCCTCAAACAAATTTCGCTGGCCAGTACCAAGTTCCCACATCGCCTCCACCACAGTCAGCACATCCACAGTCAGCTCACCCGTCATTTGGTGGACCACAAAATGGCTCTTTCTATCCAACCCAGCAGCAAGGGAGACCAGATCCATATGCTCAGAAGTCGACGCCGCAACCTCAAGACGGCTACAACCCTGGCATGTATCCACCAGTATCGCCTCCTCCAACCCAAACATCATTTTCACAAAGTCAAACAAACTTTCGACCCATGCATCAACCTCAAGGTCAGCAGCAATATCTTCCCCAAGGATACATTCCGCCACCGCCTCCTCGCGGCCCTCCACCTCTTGGCCCGCAGCAGACTTTTCAGCAAGCTGGAGCGCCTCAAAGCGAGTATGGGTACAGTAACCAGCAGCGACCTAATCAACCGCAGCAGCAACAGAGTTCTGGTGATCCATGGGCCGGCCTAAATGCATGGAAATAAACGGGGGAACAAGGACGGAAACGCATACATGCATCACGTGGAGCAAAGGTTGTTTTTTTGGGTTACGTCGTTCGTTTTGTAGCATTGATCAAGATCGCAGCAGGTAGACAACAGCTTAGGTTAATTCAAATCTGGCATACAGAAGTGGAAGTCAACAAAAGTATGATGGGTGACTCATTGCCGCTTTGAATCGTAGTCAGCTTATAGGGTACTTTGCTTATTGAAGAGATTTATCTAAACAGTAAAAGGCAATCACCTTCCTCACTCTTAATCTACCATATCAAAAGGATGGAATGTTGTGATTGTAAAGTCTGTCTGTTTGTTCGTTCTCTCGGTTGTTGATTAAAAGGGGGCAGTGACGGATCATAAGCGACGCGCTAAAATCCCTCGGCCCTTGAAATGCCGGGGCTTTGAAAGCAATGATGACAATTTGACTTGGGGAGCTTGCGAAGTGGTTGATGCCTCGACTTTTCGACATTTTCAACCCTTGGCTCTCACGGCTTTTTTCACCAGCCATTCAACTTTTCGACGGAAGCCCCTTCATCGATAATTGTGCAATCACTACTTCTGCAGAAGTGAAATTCCGTTCAAAGTACGACTCGCCCCTTGGAAAGCTCTGGAAGTTATGTTATACGGCCAAAATCTACCATGGCGGCTGGCACTCCGCAACACAACAAGAGTAGCTTCTAGGCACAGTTCGAGTTCTTCCAGCAGATTATACACTACATCGCAAAGATGTCGCATTCCTGCTACTACTTCTCCTTCCTTACGACCATTACTTTCAGCCCAACCGATATCGGGTGGCTCAAGATTCTCCACGTCTCTTCCACGGAGGAAAGACGCAAGCGAGCCGGCGAAGGATCCGGTAGAGGAAGTCACAGAGGAAAACGCGAAAGATGGCATTGAGGAGTCCAAAGAAGTCAGTAGCGATAATGTTGCAGGGACCAAGAGCAAGAGCCCCGAGTCGACATCACAAAGTGGTAATGCTGCGTCTGGAAGCGCGGCAGATGGCAAAGGAAGTACTGCCGCATCAGGAGGAGCTGGGGACTCTGGGAGCGGAGATGGAGGAAAGAAGGGGCGAAAACCATCCGCTGAGAAGGCATTGCAGAAACCTACAGTTCCAGACGTCTATCCTCAAGTCATGGCTCTCCCAATATCGAAAAGACCTCTCTTCCCAGGGTTCTATAAGGCGATTACGGTTCGTGATCCTAATGTTGTGGCCGCGATACAGGATATGATTAAGCGGGGTCAACCATATATTGGGGCATTCCTTTTCAAGGATGAGAATGCGGACGGGGACATAATCGAGAACGTGGACCAAGTGCATGATGTGGGAGTCTTTGCGCAGATTACGAGTGCATTTCCGGTCCACGGAGACGAAAGTGCCTTGACTGCCGTTTTTTACCCTCACCGTAGGATAAAGATGTCCGCCCTCATAAGTAATGTTGACGGAACCACATCTGTAGAGGTCAAGAAAGGTGACGGAACCACACCAGAAGCCCCAGTGGTACCGGATGTTATTCCACCGAAGACGACAAAGGATGAAGGGACACAGGAAAAGAAAGGCGATGTAGTGGCAAGTTTTGAGGAAGGGGCGGTCGTGCCAAAAGCTGCTGACGCACCAGCCCCTTATGACCCTACATCTTTCCTACGAAAATACCCAGTCAGTCTAGCCAAGGTAGAGAACCTGACGGAGGAGCCTCATGATCCTAAAAGTCCCATGGTTCGGGCTCTTACGAACGAAATCATTAATGTGTTCAAAGAGGTGGCGGCTATGAATACCCTCTTCCGAGACCAGATTTCAAGCTTCTCCATGAGCCAATCTGCCGGAAACGTTATGCAGGAACCAGCCAAGCTCGCAGATTTTGCTGCGGCGGTGTCGGCCGGCGAGGTTGCTGAACTGCAAGAAGTCCTCGAGACCTTGAATGTAGAGGATAGATTACAAAAGGCTCTTGTTGTGCTGAAGAAAGAGCTTATGAATGCTCAATTGCAGTCCAAGATCACGAAGGATGTTGAGAAGTCGATCCAGAAGCGGCAACGTGAGTACTGGTTAATGGAGCAGATGAAGGGCATCCGAAGGGAACTCGGCATTGAGTCCGACGGCAAAGACAAGCTCGTGGAAAAGTTCAGAGAAAGGGGCCAGAAACTGGCAATGCCAGAGCCCGTTAAGAAAGTTTTCGACGAAGAGCTGAATAAGCTCGCTCATCTGGAACCAGCTGCTTCGGAGTTCAACGTCACGAGAAATTACCTGGACTGGTTGACACAAATCCCCTGGGGTCAGCGAAGTGCTGAGAACTTTGGAATCAACAATGCTATGAAGGTTCTTGATGAAGACCATCACGGACTAAAGGATGTGAAAGATCGGATTCTGGAATTCATCGCTGTTGGAAAGTTACGGGGCACAGTTGAGGGCAAGATTTTATGCTTTGTTGGTCCTCCTGGTGTTGGAAAGACTAGCATTGGAAAGAGTATTGCAAGAGCGCTCAACAGGCAATACTACAGATTTAGTGTTGGGGGTCTCACAGATGTTGCGGAAATCAAAGGTCACCGAAGGACCTATGTCGGTGCTTTACCTGGGCGAATTATTCAAGCTTTGAAGAAATGCCAGACCGAGAATCCTCTGATCTTGATCGATGAGATCGACAAGATTGGGAGAGGCCATCAAGGAGATCCTGCATCAGCTTTGCTGGAGTTGCTTGATCCCGAGCAAAACAACTCGTTTCTGGATCACTACTTGGACGTACCTGTCGACCTCTCCAAAGTCCTCTTCGTTTGTACTGCCAACATGACCGATACTATTCCAAGACCACTTCTCGACCGAATGGAAATGATTGAATTATCTGGATATGTCGCTGACGAGAAGATGGCAATCGCAGAACGTTATCTTGGACCAGCAGCAAAGGAACTAGCCGGGCTGAAGGATGTCGATGTCAACCTCAGCAAAGATGCCATAGAAGAATTGATCAATAAGTATTGCCGAGAGTCAGGAGTTCGAAATCTGAAGAAGCAGATCGAGAAAGTCTATCGCAAATCAGCACTGAAGATTGTGCAAGACCTTGGCGAATCTGTCCTTCCTGAAGCAGAGGCTTCGACAGAAGAAGGTAAAGTAGCACAGGAAGAGTCGAAAAAGGATAAGACAGATGCCACGGAGACATCCGAGAACATCGAGAAGGAGACAACAGAAGCTCCACGAGTTAGTCTGAATGTTCCCGATTCTGTTCACATAACCATCGACAAGGAAAATCTGAAGGACTATGTTGGTCCTCCAGTCTTCACCTCTGATCGTTTGTACGATGTAACTCCCCCTGGAGTTGCTATGGGTCTTGCCTGGACACAGATGGGAGGAGCTGCGTTGTACGTTGAATCGATTCTGGAAAGCGCACTCAGCCGAGATTCTCGTCCAGGACTAGCAACGACAGGAAACCTGAAAGCTGTTATGAAGGAATCAACGTCCATCGCCTACTCCTTTGCAAAATCGATCATGGCGAAGCAATTCCCAGACAACCGTTTCTTCGACAAGGCCAAGGTACATCTCCATTGCCCTGAGGGTGCTGTCCAAAAGGACGGACCTTCCGCAGGTATCACAATGGCGACTTCACTGCTGTCTCTGGCCTTGAACCAGCCGCTTGACCCTACGATTGCCATGACCGGTGAGCTCACTGTTACCGGGAAAGTTCTGAGAATTGGTGGTCTACGAGAGAAGACTGTGGCAGCTCGACGAGCTGGTTCAAAGACGATCATCTTTCCAGCAGACAACATGTCAGACTGGCTCGAGCTCCCAGAAGTAAGTTCAACCTGGATTCTCGTCGTGGGATAGATATTGACGTTGAACAGAACATCAAGGAAGGAATTGAAGGTCATCCAGCGAAATGGTACTCGGATGTTTTCGACTTGGTCTTCCCAAACATTGACAAAAGGAAAGCCAACAAACTATGGAAAGACCAGCTACCGAAAAAGAAGGACAAGGATGACGACGAAGATGATGATTGATTGAACAACTCACACTGTAAATATCTTGTGCACGACTGTCTTGTAAAGCTGGAACGGAGCATTAGAACAGGTGGGTGTTACAGGTGTTGAACACATACTGAGACGCCATGACGACCCTCAGGGACTCTCCTCTCCACCTGCATCAAGACCGACAGACATCATAAGACGTCATGGAAGCACATCATGTAGACTAGACAGCCAATGTACGAAACAACTTGCTGAGGAGCTCGAAGGTGGGCAGAGATGGCTTGTCCTCATCCTCGCCCCTTCCATACAAGGGCTCGCTTCAGATCCGATCCTGCTTCCAAGGTCCAACTTCCTACCTCCTGTAGCAGCTGAGAATTGAGGCTTGAACGTGCACTAGCATCTGTGAAGGAGCCTAACTGCGGATTAGGGTCGCATGGGCATGGCATAGCATAGAATAGCATAGCATGTGCAGACGCTTAGCGGGCCCTTACTTACAACGACAACCACTGAGTTTCTCAGGGCTTGACCTTCTTATGCAGGTCTTGACGCGGCGGACTGAAGCAGGATCGGCCAGGCGGGAATACCCTCTAGCTTGTCCATCCAGTCGTCCACTCCAGTGACGAAGGAAGCCCAACCAACCTAATTCCTCACCTAGCCTTGCATGTCATGCACATGCAGCAAGCAGGATGCAGAACCCGCCCGCACCCAAGAATGCGACCCATCAAGTTCGTGAGTCTGCCTTCCCGGCTGCGGAACCAGCAGCGATATAAGCCGGGGGTACACCGTTGGGCGGGGGGAAGCACAAGCTCTGAGAATGATGGATACGTGTTACACGCAGCGTGGACTTTCGGTCACCAGCCTCACTGTACCCAAGGGATGGTATGGGGAAGGGGTTGTGATTGATGCCCGATGGTGGATGAGTAAGTTACTTCAATCTGAGTTTTACCATAATCACTATGCCATTAGCTGCTTGTAAGTGATTTTACCAAGCGGGATAGGTCATATCTGTTGAGGGCGTGGGCACCAACCAAATTTATTATTATTGCGAGTAGGCGAGCATTTGACGTGGGAGACGAAGCGAAGCGAGGATTGATGAGCTGGCAATAGGGGTCGTGGGCGAGGCGGGGAATATGATGTCGGTGAGAAAAAAAGGTGAAGGGCAATGTGATCTATTCGTGTGAATTGCTAAGACAATAGCGAGTAGAGCAGAGTTGACGATAGATCCGTGTAAAGGATCGTAAGAGAGAGCAGAGTGTGATCGAGGACGAAGAATATTCGGAGTGTGGAGATTCACACAGCGGGCAAGGCAAAATTGGCCATTGGCTGGGCTCTACTGAACGAAAACCATGTAGTGATAAAGCAGTGCAGTAACTCCGTATCTCGGATGTACTTCCAGTATACTTAGCCTTTTCCCACTCTCGCACCGAGCAGAGCCGAATATCTACTTCGCAGGTGGTGGCGTGAAGATGACTGATATCTGTCACCCCCAAGGAGCTCGGCTCGGAATAGGGGCGAGTGGCTCGTCACTCGTCGACTCCCTCTCTTGCCCAATGCACTCAAATCCAAATGTGGCAGAGTGAGAGTGAGACGGATTGCAAATCTGAACAAGAAGAAATATGACGGTCCAATTTTCTCCGTCACGCGGAGATGCTGAGAAGTGGTGTGTCGCCCAGTAAAGATGGCACTACTGTGGCCCTTCATCACTGAGATGCCAATGAAAGGGAAGTGAGGCCTACTCGAGCTTGTTTACTTGCCAATGGAGGAGAAGCATTATTTGTGCTTCTGCCAATGAGAGAATTGCTTTATTGTTCGATCCCAAAAAACGACCACCAGGTCAGATCGGATCAGATACAAAATGACGCCAGTCGAGGCATGGAAGAGTACAATACAGTCAGTCAATACAAGACCCTAAACCTTTAACTGCCAGGCTGCCCGACCCTCCCGCTGCCGGCCGATGAACCGCTGTTAGACCCCAAAGTAGCTCGATCTCGGTGTATTGTACCTACAGCGCTCAGGAGTATGTGTTTCTCCTGCGACGTGCCCATGCCCATGCCCATGCCTATGCCCTACTCTGTATGCTATTATATGCCCAGCTCAGGCCGTAACTTCGTAAAGTAGATTGGTTAGCTGCATCAGAGAGCACTTATTCGTCCCATTGCAGTCCATTCATTCATCCATCCATCCATCCCTCCCATCCCATCTTGACGCACCCTTCCACCCTCCTTCCATTCGCTGTTCCGTCGTCTTTCCTGCATTCCCACCCGCGCCTCCGCACACTCAAGCCCCCCCGTTTGCCTGGCCCTGCCTTCAGGTTGCTTTCAGACTGCACTGCCTGCCTGCCTGCCTCTGCCTGTGTCACCTCTCCAACCCCACGAAAAGACAGACTGAGGCGACCAACGAAAATATGCCTTGGCCCAGCCTGCGCTGCGTTGCGTTGTTCTTCCGCCAGGAAGAGAATAGCGTGGGTCTCTGACCGACCACCCTCCAACCTCATCAGTTAATAAATCAATCAATCAAACCTCTCCGCCAAATAGTCTCGAGGCGTTCATATACCATACCCGACCCTAGACACGTCCGCCTTGTTATTCTCAGTTTTAGAGCCCTCCCACAGTCATCGTCCCAATGCAATGGTCTGGCCATACAAGAACATGAGAGTGCCATTGCTCTCGAATGTATATCACCGAGAAGGGTAGCTGCATGAGCCTTACTCGTACCGCAATTCGGTGATCATCTTACTTTATCTCAATAGCGAGCAAGCGATCCCAGACTGTGGCAAAAGCAGGCTCGTTGTAAGTACTTCCCGCAGTTTAAAGCATTGCTGCTGTTAGGTACTGAAGCTGACGATCCGCAAAGTCACCTAGGATCTCCCTGCCATCACAATGGCACAAACGGAAAAGCCCCATGCGAGAACCCCATCTACAGATCAGCGAACCTCATGGTCCTGGAGGAAACTATTCGGGAAGGAAGATACCAGCGCAACTCCATTGACCCCGCCGCCAGAAGAGGTGCAGAGACCTGGTATTGCTCGGAGGTTGTCTCGAAAGGTTGTGCCGGGTCTGCCTCGGCCAGGAACCTTCAAGAGGCAGCAATCAGAGCTTCGAGATAGACTGGAGCCCTCCAAGCCCAACGCAGACGAACGACGAACAGTTTCAGTAGACCGACGTCGAAATGCCCCCTTCCGAAACTCTTCCACAGCAGTCTCACCGCCCCCGAGGCTTAGTGCACCCGAGCTTCTGGATAATGCAGCAACAATCGACATGGTGTTGGGGTCCTCGAATATGGCAGCTGCCAATGATCTGGAAGTGAAGGATGAATATGTCGAGGTTTCGAAAGAGCCATCCTGCGTGGATGCTCAATCGATATCCACAGAGGCATTTGATGAGATGATATTGGAAGAGCTAGAGAAGCGGTGGATTTTGAATCTGAGTATGCATTTCAGAGACAAGTCTAAGAGAGAGAAGTTCTTCGTCACATATGCACAAACTCCTACCCATTGGAGGCGAGTGACGATTTCTTTGGACTACCGAGAAGCTCCCGAAGGATCCTTAGAAGAAGAATTGCAGCGGACCCGGTTTCAGAGAGACAAGAGTGCGCGAATTTACGAGGCTATTCGCGATTCGTTGGCCGACATTCAGTTCTACGATACAGTCACAAATCTCAAACTCCAGACTGAAAACGAGAGGCTTCACGTTCACGTGGTTGAGGATGTTTCAGAGATCATTCAATATCCCCCAATCAAAGCTATCAACCATCTCAATTGCAGGAGAGTCCGTGAGGACGCACTGGTATTCGATTCCCATCTGTCAGGATTCGTCTACAAAGTGAGGGTTGATGACCAGGTGTTTATCAAGAAAGAGATTCCAGGTCCGGATACAGTGGATGAATTCTTATATGAGATTAATGCCCTGCATCAATTGTCTGGCTCTAATAGTGTGATCCAGTTTGGTGGAGTCGTTCTCGATAACCGAGGCGAGTTTGTGAAGGGGCTTCTCATTAGTTTTGCGGAGCAAGGAGCCTTGATCGATGTGATTTATGATGGCGAGGGAACAATCCCCTGGAGACGCCGTGAGCGATGGGCGAAGCAGATTGTTCAAGGTCTATCTGAGATCCATGAGGCTGGTTTTGTCCAAGGCGATTTTACCCTGTCAAATATCGTCATAGACGGAGACGACAACGCTAAGATCATAGATATCAACCGGCGTGGATGTCCAGTTGGTTGGGAACCCCCTGAAGTTGCTGCACTTATCGACAGCAACCAGCGCATTTCGATGTACATTGGAGTCAAGTCGGATCTGTACCAATTGGGTATGGTTTTATATGCTTTGGCAACTCAACAAGACGAGCCAGAGAATCATCGCCCGCTGAATCTTTCATGCTTTCCTCCGGAAGTTCCAGACTACTTCTTGGATCTGTGCAATCGCTGCTTGGACGATGATCCTAGGCGAAGATCTCAAGCGTTAACTCTTCTCACGTTGTTCCCAGATATTGGGGAGAGCTACCAGGAGATTGGTCGTCCAATTCCGATCGTCGTAGATGCATGCTACCACGAGAAAATGGCCCTGGCAAATGGACACCAATTTACAGATTCCTCAACATTGTATCCGAATTACGCCCATGGCGGGGAGTTGGAGAAGCCCATCGATGTATACGATTATGCCGTCACCGACACATCAGAAGAGCCTGATTATCCGAGGCGAGGCAGATCTCCACCAGCACATCTCAGAAGAGATAGGGCGCCGTCGACAAATCCACTACCAGAATCTAGCCTCACATCCGACTACAACGGCAACGATGGTGAGACACCAACCGCGGATGAAATGGCAGAGCCATCAGTCCTGAATCTGAATCCTGCATCAGCAACCAATGGAGATGTTGATCCCTCAACTGTACCCTTACCACAATCCTACGCCGGGTCCGATCATGTAAACTTGGACACCCAAAAAACTCCCATAGATGCAGCTGTCGAGCCCTCAGTCCTCGCCACAAGGGCTTCAACCACCAACCAAAAATCCACATCTGATATGGTAAAGCAGCCCATAACAGAGCTAACAGAGCCGCGAACCACAGCAGCGGCAATCACTAAACCACCGACAGGATACCCAGATCTCGCAGGCATCGGCACTGCTCACTCAGGATCCCCTCATGAAATTCCATCAGCGAATTTAGATGATGATTTGACGACAGAAATGCATAATGACAGACATGTTCTTGACAGTTCAGCAACAGCGGTTGGAATTTGAAGGCGCTTTTACTCTTTTCTTTTCTTTTTATTGGCATCCCACGGAAGTACAGCTCTCTTCGATGTTTTGGAGGAGAGTAATATAGTGATGATTGGGGTTGATCCTGGCAACGGGATGAGAGTGGAGCTGGATTGTGTGCGCTTTGTTGGAATATGATGGAGACGGGCGTGTCTCTAATGTAAAATTACTTTTCAACAATGATCACCGGGATTTTGGACAGTCCTGATTGCAGATCCGCATTGTACGTGTTTGATGTTCTACTTGCGGAAGGTCAACGTTGCTGGCTGTTTGCGGAGAATTGGATAGTTCCAATGTCTGAAAATCAAAAGTGATCTGAAGTGAGATCAACATTTTAATGAGACCTCAGACAATGAGCCAAGTTTGGAGTTTGGGATCATCGGGATGTCCAAGTACAACTGGATAATTATGACTTTGGACTCTAAAACACACACAGTGTCGTCAGAGGATCTTTGAGGGTGCGAGGCTAGCTGGATGTCCAGAAGGCTCCTGGACATTGGGATTCCGCTAAAAACAATAACGAAATGAGACATTGAAAACGGTAAAAGTGTCAAAATAAGCAAAAGATTTGAAAGCAAGATACGTCACATTCAGCCCTACATTTATGATGAAAGATGCAATATTATTTCAAAGTTATATGTATGTCCCTGAAGGATTACAATCCCTGACCCTGCAGCCCCCAAAAGCGATCCCATCCTACCCACCCCCCACCTTCAGCCTCATTGCTTCAGCCTCACCCCTCCCGCCTCGTGCACGTCCCACCTAATGTCACTTCACCTCTCGAGTCTCTCCAAATACATTCCCCTCTGGACTTTCACCCCACTACTGAATCAACCACAACCCAACAATGCCACCCCTTCCGCTTCCGGATACAGACCCAGCAGACAGCTCGCACGATGGATTCTCCCTCCTTCAGCATGGCCACAAAGATATGGTGCAAGCGACGGCCTTCAATGCGTATGGAGATCGCTTTGCTTCAAGCTCACTTGATGGGAAGATAAAGGTGTATAATAGACATAAGGATGGGACGTGGAATCTGTGTGATACTTGGGGGGCCCATACGGCTGAGATATTACAGGTGGGTGCTATGTGTTTCTCTCTCCTTGTCATTACTCAAGTGTTCGTCGTGATGAATCCTCCCCTTGTCAAGCTTGTTTCGCTTCAATTCATCCCGTGTACTTCACTTCTGTTCTGTTCAGGACGATTGGAGTCAAGTGAACCACAAGCAACTAATATCCACAACACAGATCCAATGGCTTCCGCCTACGATCCACCCCCACCTCATTGCCTCCATTGGGACCGACGGTCGCTTCAAGCTCTGGGTCGAAGACCCCACGCTGCCTCCCTCCAAAGGTCGACGCTTCAACTCGCACAGCAACAAGCCTGTCTACGAGCTCCGCTCCCAATCACGAGCCCCCTACCTCTCCTTCGCCATAACACACAATCCCGAAACGCGGCACACATACCTCGCACTCATCGACCGCAACGCCGTGCTGACCGTCTACGAGAACGACGAACCCGAGAACCTTGAGAGCTGGAACGATCTTGACAGAGTCAATGTGTGTGAGAAGCCTGCTAGGGGTGAGGAGGTCAGTTTCAAGGTGGCGTTTGATCCGAATCTCGAGCCGTGCTACATGGGGATTCGGCAGGGCGTAGCGAGGGATGCGTTGGGTGTTATAGTGGCTAGTATGAACCGCGCGAGTATTTGGCGAACGAAGGAGATCAGCCATAATGTCAGTCTTGGCTCTTCAACAACGAAAGAGTTCTACCTCGCGGCGGAGCTGAAGGGGCATAAAGGCCTGGTTAGAGATGTTGCTTGGGCACCGGGCAATATCCGTGGTTTCGATATCGTGGCTACGGCTTGCAAAGATGGTTTCATTCGCGTCTTCCAGGTCACTACCCCTGGGAAAAGCGGACGCAGTTCAACGTCCTCTCCACTACGCAGTAAAGATTTCTCCAAAACCCCGGAGAAAGTCATCGTGCAGCAACGATCAGCAGAGAACGGCAGCGGGTCCCGTGTAGCGCCGAGCGGGATAGGTGCCGGATTACAGTACACGCGGCCGCGGAATCCGGACGGGGCGCGGGCCAGGGAGGGAGAGGTGCCGCATGCTGCGAAGGAGGTATCGCGGCTGGAGGCGAATCGGAATCCAGTTTGGAGAGTGGAGTTTGATGCTGATGGACAGCTCTTGGGGAGTACCGGCGATGATGGGAAGTTGATGCTGTGGAGGAGAGAGCCAAGTGGAGTTTGGAGTAAGAGTTCGGAGTTGGCTATGACGAGGACTGTTGTTTCTTGAGGATAAAGCGTTGGGTGAGTGCATGGACGGGGGGAAATAACTTCAGCGAGTTTGGTTGAGATCGTCTCGGGATTTAGCTGGAGTTTGGGAGTTCAGCCGAGAGACACACAAGAGGCGTCACGTAATAGATAGATACCCTTTCGACTTCATTCACAAGACCAAATTGGCCATCATATTGGGCAGAAATACTGATTACCAAGCCTATCCATACCATCCTCGTACTCCAAAAAGCCTACGTATAGACCTGAACCCATCCCATGCAAAATCAGACCAGACCCCAATCCAAAAACGCTCCAAAGGCAGGCCGCCAATCCCAATCCCAAAACATAAAGACATGAGCAATTACCCAATCACTCCACAATGCCCTCGACGAACGCATCAAAAACCTGCCCACAATCCGGCACCTTCCACTGCCATCCCCTCCCATCCCACCACCCCTTCTCGCCCCCACTAATCCACTTCTCCTCCAACACTTTGCGAATCTTCTCATCGCCCCCCAGATTTCCCCCCTCCTTCTCCATCCATCTCCTCTCCGCCTCCTCCTTTGCCTTCTTCACCACAACCTCATCATCTTCACAACGATACAGATCGCACTTCGAGCACTCGGTACAGCCTCTCCCGCCATTTGGCCGGAAATGCTCGCAGAAGTGCCGGTATCCTTCACCGTTGCCGATGTCCTTCCGGCACACATAGCACATCTGGTAGCCGCAGACGCAAGTGAGTTTGTTGCAGCCGGAGGACTTGACGAAGGAGGTATTGCAGCGCGGACACGTCCGCTTTATAGCTAGCGACATAGCGAGCTCGACTTGCGTCCTTAAAGCTTGTAGTGAGGATTCATGGCAGATGTGGATATCCGTCCATGCCTTAGAGCACGCAATACAAGACGCTCGCGCACATTCTTTATTCTGGCACATAAATTTCAGGCCAAGCCGTTTGCGCCGGAGTCGGATCACTGAGGCGTTGAAGTGCCCCACGGCGAAATCGCCGAATGTCTGCCGTGAGGACACGAGCAGGAAGAGGAAGGAAAACAATATGAAAAAGGGCAAAAGGAAGGGTATCATGCCAACGCCTAAAGTCAAAATTACAAGTGTGTAGAGGGAAGAGGGGCCGACTCGTTTGAGTCGCCAAGAACGGTGGGCTTCGGGAAGGTAGAGCTCGTCGACTTCGGCGTAGGTGCAGAAGGGACAGCGGATGAGCGGGAGTTGGGTTTTGAGGAGGTTATCCTCAGCGAGGCGTTCATCGAGTTTGCGGAGAATATCTTTGCCGGATTTCTCTTCGAGGAAGGCCCGTCGGACGAGCGTTTGAGATATGCAGCCTTGACAGTCATCGGCCATGGCTGCTACACAGCGTAATGTGCCAATTTTCAGGTCGATGTTTCGTTGCCATCCTTGCCCAAAAACTGCTTCATTCACTGCGTGCCGTACGCACTGGAAGCAGATGAAATGACCACCATTACAAGCCGCGAGTTCCTCAAATGCTGTAGAAGTATAGCAACATTCGCAGTCACTCAACGCCTCATTTGCTTCCGCCTCACTATTGTTCAGCTCCAAAGCCAATGCGTGATCTTTCTCCTCTCTTTCCACGAGTATCCGTTCATGAAGCGGCCGTATGAGAGATTCGAAAAGTTCCTTGTCCAGCTCTGGAGACCCAGTGGTCTTTAGTGCAGGAAGTATCGATCCCTGACCCGAAGACTGCCAAATTACCAAAGGATGATGCTCTGCTTCCGAGGAAGACATGGGCTTCCGCCGCAGAAAAAGCGAGGATAGAGAGAAGCGCCATGATTTCGACGAGAGAGCGATAAGCGTCGGTCGAGCTAGGGTATAAGAATGGTTGAACTCGGCGAGGACTGCATTAATCGTAGATCTAGAAAGACCCTTGAATTCATGATAGGCCACAGCCTTAACAGCCTTTTTGTAGTCCGCGCTCCTGAACTTCTCCTCCTGGGAAACAAGTGCCTCTCCATCAGTCTGTACAGACATATCGGCAGGCATTTTCGGCGGCTGCTGTGCTTTCTCCTTGCCCGTAACCCTGTACCGGCCTCTCACCCACTTCATCTTATGCTTGAGCAGCGTCTCCGTCACGACCGCCAGTCTGGACTCCTCATCGAAACTCGCCAGCATCTCCCGGAAGACTTCGACTTGCACATCGGGGAAGATGGCAGCCAGGGCAACCAGACTATTGTTCAGTTCCCGCAGGTCCGGATCTTCGGGTTTGGGCGGAGAGATGTGTGTCTCCTCGCGGATGAAGCGCTCTGCTGGAGGTTCTTTCGAGGGGTTTGGTTCGGGAGAGCTCTGGTCGGAAAGGTTTGATGGTGTGGAGAGTGGTGTTGAGGTGCGACTGTTACGTCGAGGTTGTTTGGGGCTGGATGGTTTGAGGAGCCCTGAAAATGCCATCATGTTGGGCTGCTGGTGATGAGAATCACATTGTTCTCCTCTGTCCCCAATGCAGCACGATGTCCCCTTCGACGATTTTGATCCGACGCGTGATTGTTGTGTTTGTAAGGATGACTACTCCGAGGGTAAAGATGACGCCGAAAGTTGTCGAGCCGGCGGAGGACCCCAGTAAAGGGTCTAAGCACTTTAAAAGCAGCCCACTTGGCTCAAGTCTGAAGCCTTTTCCTCGTTCCGCCCTCGCATGCGACTCGATGAATTTATTCAGGGCTTAATGATGTGTAATCAATTGAGCATTCACATGTCCCAAACAATACTTTAAAAGAGGTCGTTTACTATCTTCCACAACTTCTCATCACCATGAGTCGGAACCCAATAAGTGTCGAGAAATGTCAAGAAGAATCGATTATTTTAGCTATTATGTGGTCAACCACACTGCTACAGTTGCCAATGATCTATATCTAGCTCATGCAAGAATATGGTCTAGGACTCTAATGCTGTTCAAAGGTAAATCCCCAGCTAATCAATACGCCAGGCCAGGCTATGCAATTTTGTACACACAAAAAGAAAAAGGTGAATTGTCTGATAGACAGGTATGAACACGCCGAACGGCCAGCCTTACCCCCATATGAGGGACAAAGGCATGGAAAGAGAAGCCTTCATACCAGTACGGTCGAGACTCAAGAAGCACGAGATGTCCGTGGGTCCTGAGGTGGTCCACTCGGGGACTGTGATCTTGCCTGAGCCTGTTGATGGTCGAGCTCAATAGCAGAACCCGCACTGGAAGGAGTTCTGATCAAGCTGACTCTAGCCAAAGGACTTCTCCCACTTCGCCTATTCTGACCCGTGGATGCAGCCGGCGGGAATGTCAATGAACCTCCTGGGGGTCCGGCTTCTGAAGGCAATGGCATTTCAGGAGGCGAAGATGCCCCATCATGATATGATCCCAAAGATTCAATGGAGGACTTCCACTCGCCCTTCTTGAACTCCGCTTCTGTGAGTTCATAAACCTGGCCTGATGGGCCTGCCGTTTCTGTCATATAGGCACCTCCAGCAAGCTTTTGACTTGCTTGAGCCATAGCATATTTCTTCTTGTCCTCTTCTCCCATGATACTCTCAACACGTCGTGGCATGTACACGGAATTGGTATACGTCCCAACAGAGACGTTACTGTCGAAAGAGTCTCTAGGGTGAAGCTGTGGCCTACTTCCTGAGCCTACAAAGTCACCTGGTGCCATGCTGACCAAGGAGTCGTTCGATTGTTGATACCACCCACCCGGTAGTCTTTCTGGTGCCGTGAAGCGACCCTCGACTCGATCAGGTGGCTGTAGAGGGAGGGTGATTCGGATGAGTTGATTGTTCTGAGCTTCTGCAGCCGGCTTGAAGGTTTCTGGGACAATGTTGAGGTCATCGCCTTGCGCGGCTGCCTTCTCAATGACCTCTTGTGGGCTTGTCGAAGCGTCTGCTGCACCGGCATCTGCTCGTGGGCCACCCCATGTCCGTTGACCTGCCGTGAAGATTCCATAAACCATGTAGTACCAGTTGAAAAATGGGTTGACAATGAACATCAGAGGATAGAGCCAGATTTTGTAGCGCTTCAACTTGATGCCGAAGTAGATCATCATGAGCCAGTTCAGACCTAAAGATATGGCAATAAAGCCGACCGGGAGATTCTGGATCTTCTTCGAGGTACTTATAATGGAGACCAGCATGATGAAAAAGAGCAGAGCTGTTGTTCGGATGGTGTTCTGCATGAAACGAACCAATGCTAGAATCGGGTATCGCTTCCAAATTCTCATGTCTGTCAACATACAAACCTCGTTTGTGATGAACCCCAGGAACCATCGTCGCCGCTGTTTGACGAGTGAAGTGTAGGTCTGAACCGCCTCAGTCTTGCAGAATGCAGACGTGCACATCTGAATCTGATATCTCTTCTTTGCACCGATCATAAAGAGATGTGTGAGCCATCGATCCTCCCCGAGATGACACTTCCCATAGTCAAATAAATCCCCACATTGCTCTGCCTTGTCTGCAAAGTAGTATTTGGCCATTCTTCGGAAAGCTGAAAATCGTAGCATCGTCAGAGCTCCGGGTAAACATGTTACGGCGCCACAGCCGGATTCAACTGTTCGTTCGAACAGTTGGCCGTGGATGTACTCCATATCTTGCAGAAGAGTGATCAGACTGTGCTTCTTGGTGGTAGCTGTAATCACTCCTGTCATTGCAAGCATATCTCGAGTGTTGCCCGGGCTCAGTTCCATATCATAAACGAAGTTTTGTAAACAAACACGGTCCAGAATGCAGTCCGAGTCGATGAACAGGATGAAGAGATTGTCATTTCGCTTCAAATACTCGGTGTAGACTCTGTCGATGAGCTTGAAAGTGGCTTTCTGGCAATGCCTTTTTCCACCGTGAGGGAACCGGGACACAGTAATTCGCGCAGTGCGGTAAGTGACATCGATACTCTTTGGATATGAGTCGAGCGACAGAGGTACTCCGAGCTTCTCGATAGTATTGAGATATAGCTCATCTTCTTGGTCACCGTCGAAAGAAAGAAAGACATGGATACACGAAGGTGGGTAATCACAATCAACAACAGAGTCGACCGCTGTCACCAGGACATCGGGATCTTCCTTGTAGCATGGCATGACAATGACTACCTTCGGCGCCGAGTGTTCATCCAAGACCTGTTTTATGCGCTTTGTTCGTCCAAGGGAGTGTGTGACCAGCTGATATACGCAGAATAGCCACGGAACAGTCAAAAGCGCTGCGAATGACCAGAAACCAAACCATTGAAGGAAAGAGACCATTGACTTTGGGAAATACTGAGTAATTCCATCTGGTAAGGGAAGGGTGACTACCATGATGGGAAGGAAGATGAGTCTCACAGTCTGGCATCAGCATTATATGAGAGTTGTAGGAAACCAAACACTTACCTTAGTAAAGTGAATGCAACCGCAATGAGGACAGCCAGAACCTTGACCGACCAATGCTCAGCTTTCTGGTATACCTTCACTAGGCAGTACATAAATGCTGCCAACCAGAGGAACCATTCTAGAAAAGCAGCTATCATGACCGAGCCAACAATCGATGTGTACGCAATCTAGAACAGTGTTAGCACTCTCTAGACGCCTCAGTGCGTGGAGCCATACATCTTTGGCAGGCCATGGCGAAGTGTTGTATTGCATCATGGGCGACGATGTTCCGACCGAACGAATGTGGTATTGAGAAGAGCAACAAGAAAGCACTCTCAGAATGTTTCAAAAATTCGACTTTCTCAAAGTGCGTGCGCGCTTTGAGTGACTTGGAAGCTGCAGGATCCCGCAAACGACGGTCCAGAATGGTGGGTAGCTGCATTTATCTGCATCAGTACTCTTTCTATTTCGGGATTGGTTCTGAAGACTTTTCAGAGTCGCAGTAAGATCTACCTACAGATCATTCGCAGGGGATGCTCCCACTGATCCAACAAATTCTGCTGATAGTTGTTGCAAGGTGAATCAACTGCGGATTGCACGTGGGAGGTATATTGGTCGAATCAGGTTGGAATCTCCCAATATAGAAGGCACGATGTCATGGTCGTGATCTGGAAAGAGTCGGCTTCAAAGGATGGACGCACGAGGTTAAGTCTCTACAACCAATGTTGACGTATCAAGGCTTTCCGAAGAGGGGAACAGGAAGTTTATGAGAGAGGTGTGTGACATATTATTTGGTAAATGGACAAGACAGGAATGAGATCCAAGTCTTCGTGGAAGAAGAACAGACGAAGAAAGAGGTAAGAGACGAGATCAGATGGGAAGTAGGAGGAGGAAAGAAGGCTAAGTAACGGCTGCAAGAAGGGGCAGCACGCGCGGAGATGATATTGGGCGTGCACCATTTGACTCCTCACAGGTCGATGGAGAGGGGATTGCTTGCCTGTCAGTATCCGCGCCTCCTCCTGACAATCGAATTGCAGCGAGGCAAGATGATACAATACTACCAGAGCCACATTGACTTGACGTCGAGACTGCAAGTTACTAACTAATCCCTACCTCATGCAAGTTTGAGAAATACCTGGATGATGCTGGTGCCATTCGCTGCCGTGCCCTAGGAACTTTTGAGTCAGAGCCATGGTACAGCAGTAGTGGGTGGTGGTAGTGACGATGCTCGGAAGGGGATGGATGGGTGAAGTGACGGATTTAGAAAATTAGCCAGATGGAAGGCACGGTAAGAAGAAACAGAAACAGAAACAGAAACACAAACAGAAGCAGATGCAAGAGGTCCATGCCCACCTAATCCAATGACCACACCTACAGTAGCGCAGGGCAGCGGCTCAGAGCGCAAGATCCTAAGATAAGCGAAGCCGCTCTACAGTGCATACATACAGTATTTCCTCCACAGTTGTTTGTCCCTAGCCGGGTCTAGAATAGTGCATACATAACTTCTGTTCTCCACTGGATCCTGGCGCCACATCATTTATCCCAGTCAAGATCTCCACGCTGCACCACCGCAGCTAAACGGCCCTGAAGACCACCTGTTGTCATGATGGCCACCACAGACAGCATCACCATAGCAGCACTTCTCGCCTTTACTATGACCAAAAAATGGAGGAAGGAAACAAAATCTCGGCTGCATGCCCCCGCACGTTATCTCAACTCGACTTGTGCATATAGCCAGTCTGTGCAGTATGCCGCCCAGACGCACCGGTAATGCTTCACTCTTTCTATATCCTTGATTCTCGGGTCGAGGCTCCGCGATCGTCTACAGAGGTAGAGAAGGGTTAGATCTTTCAACGTCGTGCCGAAAGTCAGACATTTTGAGACGAGAAAGAGAGCGGCGACTTTTACAGAACTCTTCACCGGTCTGACTTCGCAATTGACGACAAGATGGAGACTTTGTAACATTCAGCGGGTATCAGCACAAGACATCTATCATCTTTATGACAGCCACAACTCCCGCCTCCTCAGTCGCCTTGAATACAGCAAATTTCTCTATCATAACACTTTAAGCCGGTCGTGCGCCACAACAAGCTTCCCGTTTGGCTTCCGCTTCAGAAGACTCTCCCCAGTCTTGGCGTGGTGGTACCTCTCTACGAACTCACCTCACTCAATCACTCACTCGCTAAACCCCCAAACATAGCCTCATCCGGAGAATATCCCTCCAACCAACCCCTCCATAGTACAAGCCCATGGCGCTCTCCGCTCTTCACCCCTCCCTCCCCACCAAATAAAAAAGTCAATTCGGTAAAACCCCAACCAACCAATACTCACATCATCCCACACTTTCTTTCCTGAAACGAAACATGGGGTTAGGTTGGGTCTGTGCTTATTTTTGATACCACCACACGGGACGTGAGACATTTGGAAGCAAGCGAGACAGGACATGTGGGTTGAGACAAAACGAGAACGAGTGAGAGCAGGCTATTATCCGGACCAAAACTTGCTATTTCTTTTCGTGGTTGTAACACCAGCTGTGAAAAGTCAGGTACTGAGATAAATCGGAAGGGAAGTGGCGAGTATTGTATGTTCGATGCGTTTGCATTGCAGTATTTTCAGTTTTCGTTTACACGATATTAGCATCTTCTTCAATTTGCCCTACCTCGCTTGTTGGGTGATTCTGAACCTAGGTAGAGGCACAATACAGTTGAGTGAGTGAGTGAGTGTGTTTGCTAGCAACTTCCCGGATATTCCTCTACAAGCGAGCGTTGAAGAATCTCGTGCTATTGGCAGCTCAGCAAAAGAAACCCCCATCCCTCCATTTTCTCATCTCTCGAAATCCATCAACAATTTCGCACGCCACGTTTTCGTTCTTCCCAGTTCAGTCATGCCATCCATCGCGCCCATCATCTGCTCGCATGACCGACAGATAGTTTGACTCGCAGCTCTTCCTGCATCTTCCAAAAAATCAATCATCTGCTGCTGCACTCCCCTCCCTTGTGTACAAGTAGCAAGGTGAAAGGTCGCGTTGATGTGTATGTGACGGATGACACTTCCTCCGCAATGAAGCAAGCCATGCCGATAGATCGCATCATCGTCCACGTCCGTCTATGAGGCAAGTGAGCGTGCTCGAGCTCTCGTCAGTCCTTACATCATCAAGATGGAATTTCCAATGGGCGGATGTTGTTGAATCGAGCATAGAAGCAATGCTGGTGGTGAAATCAGATCCCAAGAGACAAAGTAGCTCTAAGGACCTGTATAACAAGATTTGTTTAATCATGACCTATTGAACCCCCAGAAAGGAGGTTGTTATCAGCACTGATATCTCATCTCCATAAAATTACAAGACACAATAGGAAACAAAGAGCAATTGGACCATCCGGGGTGTCCCCGAGGCAGAAAGGCTACTTTTTGCCATCAGGGTTTCCACCGCCGGCCCGGGACGCGTGTTCAGCTAGCATGGCCTTTCGAGTGAGTCTGCCAGCTTGGTTTCTGGCTCTTGCTGCTGGTATCACACGGAACTGACTGCCCGGAGGATCGGCATTCTCCCCAGGTCTGTTTCCAGGCCCGGAAGTCAAGCAGCTGTCCTTTTTTGCGGAGGATTTGTTCTCAACATGGGAAAAGGTTGGTTTGTCATACCAGTCGACATCACTGAGCTGCAGTTTTCTGGTGCGTTGAGCGGCGCGAGTGTTGCCAGACCTATCGGCCCTAGCAAAGTTCATCCCGGCCGCTTTATCAAGACCTGCGTTGCTGCCGTGAATATTGTAGTTTGGGTTGAGGGGGGCCAGTGTAGAATCACCATCTTGTTCCTCTCCTTCGCGAATCTCGTAGTTGAGAACGAGATCCTTGATTCGCTTCTGTTCTTCACGATCAGCAGCCTGTTTGGTTTTCATTGCTATGGCAAAGTTAGAGTCCGAGGGCAGAGCCACCGTGCGGGTCTAGGAACGACTGTTAGCAGAGTTACGTATACCTCAATTTGGTTATGCCTACTTGTTGGCGATTGCCACGCTTGGTGAGTAGAGAGAATGCCATGGTGCCAGAATTAGCGTTGCCGCTTGTCGAGTCATCTGTCCACGACTCATTTCCAGAAATTCCGGGATTGGGAGCGTTCTCTTTGCGTCTCATGGGTAGAGGTACGTCGAAGGTTGGTTTGCGCTCATGTTTTCTGGAATCTAGACTTTCAGCCATCAATTTCGCCAACTCACGATCGAAGTCTGCTTCGTCTTCAGGGTCAATTTCCTCCTCCTCGCGCGTGACCACAATGGACTCTTCCTCTGAATCCGTGCCCGGAGCAGATTGGCTGTTATCACCATTGTCACCATTGGCGATGGCCTTCAACTTAAAGTCAATCCTTGTCTTGTTGAGCAGTGAAGGGAGCCCTACGTCAACCTCATCATCCGACTCAGAATCCCCGTCGACCTCGGCAGGGGGAAGGCCGATGTCACCCATCTCATCGTCCGAAGACTCGCTATCTTCTGCGTCGGCTTCGGCCTCAAGAACTTTATCCATACCAGAAGTCTTCTGGTCTTGTGCCATAGCAAGTTGGAATGCTTTGCTGGCCTCCTCGATGTTTGATGCAAGCTTCCACTGGGGTCGAGTCAAGGCGAATACATCTTGGACGATGAACTCGATGTCCATTGGCAGTGGGTCTTTGGTGTAGATGTAGTACTAGAAATCGTTAGAAGACTAGAAAGTCAAGTAAGTTCCATAATCTTACCTGCAGGAAAGAGAGAAAGTAATCCAGTTTCTTGCCGGATGCGCCACGGTTAAAGTACACCCCGCATGACTCCAATATAGTTGCTACAAGACGAATACGAAAAAAGTCGTCCGGCATGTCAAATGGATTTAATCGACCTGGAACAGGCGGGCCACCTAGAGTGTCATCAGAAATGATTGGACTTGGGTATTTGACTAGCGACTTACCATGACCAAAAGTCAAAATTCGATAAAGCGTATCAAATATTACAGGGTGATCAACCATGCGATAGTTGTAAAGCTCACCCAGGTATTTGACCTCGGCGATTCGTCGTTGGTTGAACTTGAAGTCATTCTGCTCCAGGCCAAGTACGATAGATTCCATCACATTGTCGATGACAGTAATTACGAAGTCTTGGTAGTAGCGGTACAAAGCACTTGCCAGGATAGCAAGCAGATGAATATTGCCATACTTGACCTTGCCAGGCTTCGAGAATACCTTCTCCAGGATTGCAACAACCTTATATGTGTGTTAACAGTGCATGCAGTGCAATGAGTCAATGATCTTACCTCGGTCTCTTCCCAGTGAAGCTTTTTAATCTGCTTGAGGATTTTCGTGTAGTTCCGGGTGTTCATGTCGAAATAAACCAGTTTACGAATGAACAGGTCAATCGGTGTTCTCTCCTTCTGCTGGATGGCGGCTCTGACTGGAGGATCTACATAATACACGGCGTTTTCGATAAGCATACGCTCCTGCTGACCAATGTGCTGGACCGATTTCTTGCGCTTCAGAGTTTCAAGGAACGAAGCCATTCTGGGAGATGTCTCCGGATTACGTAGCAGATAACGTCCACAGTTCTCGAGGAGATTGCAAATGATCTCGATATTCATTCTTGAGAAATCGTCGAGACTGACTTTCAAGCAGTGGAAAATGACATGCTCGGGAACGACTCCAAACTTCGTCAGTTCAGCAAGATAACGGATATTACCGAGACGGGCTTGGCCGAGAAATTCCTTCTCCTTTCGTCTTTGAAGGCTTCGGAATTCTTGGTCCAAATGATCAACAAGGCCTTTGGTAACATCTGGCATGTACTTTCCAAGAGTTGCTATGAGTCGAGAGTATGAAGGCAAGAGATCGCTTCGACCTTTCGGTATTTCCTGGACGGCCTTCACTAGGCGATTTCGGGATGCTTTCGAGTTGAGGAAGCAGAAGTCGATAGCAGCTTGATCGATCAAATCCTTGCTGGTGAGGTCGGGCAGACGCGCTAGAAGTGCATCAACCTGAGCACCGATGGTTTTATTGGCAATTGCTGTAGACAAATCGTCCTCTTTAGTGCTCTGAGAGCTAGCATCGGCGGTAGCAGCATCTGCTGGATCGATTTTTTTGCCGACCTGCTCATCTGTGTCTACTTTCTTCTTCTTGCTATCTTCGAGGAGCATTCCCGGAACTTTACCCTTTAGATCGACAAGATTTTCGTAGAATCTCCGTTCCTCTTCGTCTTCCCAGATTCCGGCGCCATCGCCCTCCCCACGTAAGTACTCGCCCGCTTTGACCAGGCCAATGCCTCCATTTATGGCGCCAGAATTATCCTCGGAGTCTTTCAGGTCAGGCATTTCTCCGCCAATAGCTTCAGCAAGGACCTGTGCATTAGCAATCAATCGTTCTTGTGCCTTAACAACCTTTTCGTAATTGGCTTGTCGGTCCTCAAACACCTGGCCAGACTTTACGTAGGCTTCAGCATCCTTGCGTGCTTGCTTGCTGAGGGCCTTCTGGTCGCGAAGCAGGTGTGATTTGACGTCCTCGAAGTACCGCTTCAAGATGTTCCGAAATCGTTCCTGGAGTTCTGGTGAGGCAAGAGGTGGATCGTCACCTGCTGCTTCCACTGGATCGTCTTCGCCAGAATCATCATCTCCATCTCCATCTCCATCTCCATCCCCATCACTGTTTGCTTCTTTCGTAGCTCCATCGGCCGCCACGGTCTTTCGGCCTTCGGATCCAGCTTGCCTCACGCCAAGTATGTCCCAGCCAAAAGCCTTCACGAAAATGACAAGCAATGGCAAGTTCGTGTGCTCCCGGTCATGACCTAGCAGATCTTTCAGAACCTCCAGAGGAAAGGGTTCCGCGCCGCCACCCTTTGCTGCTGAAGGAACCTTTGCCTTCGTATCAGCTGTCTTGCCAGATGCCCCCGACAAAGATTCCTTCCCCCGAGAAGCATCATCCGGACGGCTAACATCATCGAGTGTTCTCAAGACTCCAACCAGCCATAGCTCCGTAACAACTCTCAAGAGGACTCTTTGGCGCGTGATTCGTTCTTTCTCTTCCTTCTCTCTTGCCTCAGCCGCGAGGCTTTTCAGTATCGACTTCTCCGGTGTAGCTAATCCCTTACCCACTAGCCAACCTAGGAACTCCGTGAATTCTGCAGGTCCAAACCGCTGGTGCAGCGCGCTGACGATTTCCACTCCAGCCTCGATTTCTCCCGGCGACTTCAACTTGCACAGTCCTTCGTAGCATGCAGAAATGATCTCCGACAGGTATTTGTGTAGACTGAGGGTGCGTATCTCTTGTAGGAAGGTGCTCAAAGTAGCGGCGGAAACTGCAGTTCGAAGTCGTTTGATGAATGCGGTATTCTTCTTGAGAGAAGAGTCGAGGGATTTGTTCACTTCGTAGACGCCTACAATTTCCAATCAGTATATCCCCCTTGCAGACCTCCCATTCTGTAGTCACTAACCCTTCTCTCCACTCCAAGCTCGGCTGTTCAATTCGCGCAGCTGGCCTGCAAATCACAGAGTCAGTAAAAGCCAATACGGTTGAGGCAATCCGCCGTATGACTTACGCTTCCGCTTGCGATCCATGGGGAGCAGCCTGAGCCTGCCCAGACCGGACCGTTCTTATGTAGTAAAATGTGTTGTGCCTTGTGCCCCCACATTCGCGACTTCTAAGGGAACATGAAGGACCAGTGAAAGGAAGATTTGATCGAGGCAGTGAAATGCATCGGTATTGGGGCGCGTAGTCAACGTAGAAATCTGCTGGCTGACGGGCAATCTGTTGAAGTAGTTTGTGAAATCTTTGTCGTTGTGTCCTGTCCTGCAAAGTTTGGGCGAGATGATCGATGAGCTATGTATTGATGTATCGACGTAGGGGCAGGCTTTAGCGCGGTGCCGTTCCGCTAGCGTTGATTCCCTTCCCTTGTTCTTTCATCAATCACAGCCTCGTCAATAGACGGGAGTCACGGACAAAATGAATATCAAAACCTCCTCGTCAATCTATCCGCTTTCGAGGCTATCTTGCATTCCCTGGCCTTATTTGAATTTCCCCAACACAGCCGCAGCCTTGCCAAGTTCCATCAGCCCCTCCTCTTGGCTGCCGCCAGACGACCATGCAGACCAGGCCATAATGGTCATGCATAAACGTTTGCTGAAATCAGCTTTCCCACAGTTTGCTTCATGAGTCTTTGTCTTGATATTGGATTCAGACTTCTATGAGTTGCGTCCCTCTGATTGGATGAGAATAATACTGGTCGGCCTTACACACTGGCCACTCTACATGCACGGGGTGCGTCGAATCTCGGCCTCCTGGTACACGACAGCAGCTTCCAGAAGGTAGCTAAGTTCTTGATTACTCTGGAGGATAACAGGGCTTTTGCAAGGACTGAACGTCGAGCAAACTCTCATCTGCTTTGAAGCTGCTAATACCTTCCCTTCTTTGTTTCCACAATTTCAATAGTAGTGGCCCTTACAGCCTAATCAGCACAGGTTTATTCATTATGCTCGTTGCCTTGGTGACAGAGCTTTCCATTTCACGAACTGCTACCTAGCTTTGTCTCTCTCTTTGCTAGGCTCTCGGGGGCGTGGGAAAATCCATGCATTTGCAAGTGCAAATGTCCACTCCCAGTCAGGAATCAAGCGGTCACAAAGCGTTTCCAATAGGAGCAACACAACAAGAGATTTCTCCTATCGTTTTTAAGGCAACCAGCTTCCTCCAGCAATTCCCCTTTCAATATGTTCAGCCTGGGTCATGAATAGGAGGTTTGTCGCACAATCATCATCTATAAGATATAGATAGGGCCTTAGCAAACTCTGTATCGCTACCAGGATGGATTACCGGCGCCATTATCGCTCCAAATTATGGCCCTGAATATGTCTTCATGGAATGTGAAGGTGGGAGTTCCACTATACACTGACCCGTGTAAGTAACCTGCAGCTCATTGGATCATTGCTCAAAAGATGCGCTGTCGTCGAACAAACTTCTATCCAGTATAGGCTATGAAACGGGATAGTACGTAAATAACTCAAGCTTACAGCATCTTCGAGACGCATAAGCATTGCCAGCATCTCCCGGCTGATACTTTGGAACATTTTTGGGCTTCTGGTGATCAATGTCGTGCTTGAGTTTCGATAGGGGACCCCAATCGAAGTCGTGGCCCAAAGACAGTCGAGTGGAGGGTCCATCATGGTGATAGGCCCAGGTGCTCAGCCTACGATGGCAACTTCATGTGTTGCAAAGGTCAAATAACAATATAGATTTACTTGAGTTTGCTACTAATTTCAAGCCTCACAAAATACACGTGGGGCTTGGGAATATGTCTATTGAGAGCGGTATTTGTCTGACTGTCGCATTGCCAAATGCCTACTGCTGAGTTCCCGAGCATCTCCGGGGCATCTAGTGACAAATTTCGATTGCAAGTCGACGAAGGAGGGGTTAAACAATACAGTACATGGATCAGTCGATCGCGGGGTATTGTTTACGGGAAGACCAGGATGTGTTCTCGGGTATTGAGAAACACGACACACAACGTATTGCTTTTGCGATCACTTCTACATATCCCAGGGGTGATGGTGATGGTGGTGATGATTTAGCATTGGCGCGAATACCGGAGATCCTGACGCCTCTTGACGACACCATTTGTTTCCTTCTGATGTCAAAGCATTGAATCAATCTAGTGGTCAAAGATAAGGCTGCTTGAAGCTGCCTTAGCGAGCGCTGCCCGGAGAAGTCTGTACTTCACCAATGGATCAATGGTGGAGATCTGGAACAACGGGCCAATGAAAAGCCTCAGCCCACAACTTCTTTGCTGATAAGAAATAGTCGACACCGGCTTGCCCGTTCGCCTGCCAGATATCAAAAGCATCCAGATCCCCTTGTGAGGGAGATCCGCGGAAGTGGCTGTGACGATGGAGACCTGCAAATCCCAGCATCCCACATTCTGGAACAACCAGCACCCGTCAAGGTCCAAGTCCTCCTACGAGCCCAATTCCGCGCAGATAATCGTCACTACCCACCATACCATACATAGTAGGTCTAGGTAAGTCTTGTTGTAATCCAATCCGATTTCCATAATTGGTAGGATCTCAGCCCAGATGGCGAGTCGTTCCTTCTCTTTCTGCTTCTCTCACAAATCTGAACTCTTCAGTCCTTGCTCAGCTTGTATTTGGTCCTGGACATTGAACACTCGTCAAGCGTCAACAGCCTCCTCCTTCATTTGTCCCCGGTCTCTATTGAATTTATCTCCATTTTCTATCCCTGACCTTCCATACTCGATTTGCTCACGCCCCCATCGAACATCTCTCTCTCTATACATCTTGACAAGCACACGACTCGAGTTTCTTTCACTGTCTGCACATACACCCATATCATGTCTATCAACATGGTATCAACAGATATTTTGACGCCTCTCTCGACGGCTCCTTCATCTCCAGCTCTGCAAACAAAGAAGCCAGTTCGGAATTCATCATCTATCTCTTTTCAGATACCACCGACTCCACCTAAATCTGAACACAGTGGAAGTGAAGTCTCTGATGATTCATCACCCAATTCAAGAAGACCTAGTTCGGCAGTACCGCCTCGATATCAACTTCCACCACCGTCCATTGCACCAACCGAGATCCTTAAAGAAGACCTCAAGACACCAGACAACCATGTGCCAAGGGATCCGAGACTCATCCGCCTCACGGGTATACATCCATTCAATGTCGAAGCACCGCTCAGTGCTCTGTATGATGAAGGGTTTCTCACCTCGCCAGAGCTCTTCTATGTACGGAACCATGGAGCAGTTCCACAGGTTGAAGATGCCTCGATACTAGACTGGGAGTTTTCAATAGAAGGAATGGTCAAGCATCCTATCAACATGAAGCTCAAGCAACTCATCGCGGAATACGAGCAGATAACTGTACCAATCACCCTTGTCTGCGCTGGAAACCGAAGGAAAGAGCAGAACCAAGTTCGCAAGTCAAAAGGTTTCTCCTGGGGAGCTGCTGGTGTCTCCACCGCGCTATGGACAGGTGTAGCACTGGGAGAGTTGCTGAAGCGAGCGGCACCATTGCGAGGAGCAAAGTACGTCTGCATGGAAGGTGCAGACAAGCTGCCAAATGGGTACTATGGAACGTCAGTCAAGCTCAATTGGGCCATGGATCCAAACAGAGGGATCATGGTAGCTCACAAGATGAACGGAGAGATGCTCAGACCAGATCATGGAAAGCCATTACGAGTCGTCGTTCCTGGCCAGATCGGAGGTCGGAGTGTAAAGTGGTTGAAGAGACTGATTGTCACTGCTGCTCCAAGTGACAACTGGTACCACATCTACGATAATCGAGTCCTCCCTACGATGATCAGCCCAGAACAAAGTGCCAATGAGCCAAAATGGTGGACGGATGAGCGCTACGCCATCTATGATCTGAGCACGAACAGTGCCACAGCATATCCAGCCCACGACGAGAAATTGTCTCTCATAAATCCGCCACAAGCATACAAAGTCCGTGGTTATGCATACGGAGGAGGTGGTCGACGGGTCACGAGAGTCGAAGTGACTTTGGACAAGGGAAAGTCCTGGGCTCTTGCAGACATCAGATACCACGAAGATGACTACAGGGACCAAGCCGACGAAGACGAGATGCTCTACGGTGGGAAATTAGATATGGGCTGGCGAGAAACCTGCTTCACGTGGTGTTTCTGGGAAATCGACTTGAAGGTTGCTGACCTTGCACTCGCCGGAGATATCATGGTGAGAGGAATGGATGAGAGCATGAACGTACAGCCACGAGATATGTACTGGAGTGTTCTGGGGATGATGAATAACCCATGGTATCGAGTTACAATTACCAAAGAGGGCGATTCTCTTCATTTCGAGCACCCCACACAGCCGGCTTTGATGCCTGGAGGATGGATGGAGAAAGTGAAAGCCAAAGGCGGGAACCTCGCCAATGGTTTCTGGGGAGAAAGTATGGGCGGCGAGGAAGAGGCTGGTATTGCTGAGCCCAAGAAGGAAATTAAAATGACCAAAGATGGGCTCGATAGGAGTATAACTATCGATGAACTCCGTAAGCATGACGAAGATACAAATCCCTGGTTCGTAGTCAACGGCGAAGTGTACGATGGCACGGCATTCCTTGAAGGCCACCCAGGCGGTGCAACATCTATCACCGGTGCAGCAGGCCAAGATGCCACCGATGAATTCATGGCGATCCGTATGTACCACCCCATCCCAAAAATGCTACCCGTACTCCATACTAAGAAAACAACAGACTCTGAAACTGCCAAAGAAATGATGCAGCACTACCACATCGGCTCCCTCGACGAAGCCTCCCGCACGATCCTCTCTGAAGGCATCGAAGAAGTTCCCTCCGAAACAGCTGCACCCCGTGAAGTCTTCCTGCAATCGAAAGTCTGGACGAAAGCTCTCCTCTCAGCCAAGAAGTCCATCTCATCCGATACACGTATCTTCACGTTCACGCTCGAGCACGAGAACCAAACTATCGGTCTTCCTATAGGCCAACATCTCATGATGCGTCTCCGAGATCCCGTAACAAGGGAAGCCATCATACGCTCTTATACGCCCATCTCAGAGGGTACCGACAAGGGGACGCTTCAAGTCCTCGTCAAAGTCTATTTCGATACCGTCGAGCGCGCTGGTGGCAAGATGACGAAGGCACTTGACGCCATTCCTGTTGGCCATTTCGTTGATTTCAAGGGCCCGATTGGGAAATTTGAGTACCTGAAGAACGGCCACTGTACTATTGGCGGAAAGCCGAGATTCGTGAAGAGGTTTGTCATGATCTGTGCCGGGAGTGGCATCACGCCTATTTTCCAAGTATTACGAGCCGTTCTCAATGATCCCGAGGATGCGACGAAATGTCTTGTGCTTGATGGCAACAGACTTGAGTCCGACATCTTGTGCAGAGAAGAGATTGATGGTCTCGTCAAAGGTCAAGAGGAGAGGTGTAGGTTACTTTACGCATTAACAAAGCCGGATGAGAATTGGAAAGGTTTGACTGGTCGTGTGGGTAAGGAGTTACTGGAGAAGGAAGTTGGGAAGTGTGAGTCGAAGGATGGGGAGGAGTTGGTTCTGATATGTGGCCCTGAGGCGCTGGAGAAGAGTGTGCATAGGTTGTTGAATGAGATGGGGTGGAGTGATCAGGATTTGTTGTTCTTCTGATTTGCTATTTAAGCTTGAGCGATTTGTACATATATGTGTGCCGCAAAATCGAAGGAGCTGGACTTGAAGGTGGCATATTAGCAACAATTCATGACTTTCTGCCATTTTACTCTACTATTTTGCTCTGCTTACAAGCGCCTCATGCTGCAAGATCTTCGTCACATCTCACTTCACCTCAAATGGTCAGAGCAGGTTATATTCGGCAACAGAAAGTATTCTTTCGAGATTATCTTCCGAAACCAAACCATCCTTTCTTCTGCTGCTGCGCAGCCTGTTCAGTTGTCTGACCCTTAGCGACCGTCTCGGGTGCAGATTTGCTCTCAACTGTCTCCTGGATCTCCCGTCCAGGGTACTCAATATAATTCCAAGCAGCATCAAAGAAAAGAGGCTTCACAGGGATAGGCTCGAGCTTCGGCGGATATGTCACGAGGTTATCCAAGTTCACGCCCTTGGTTGGATACTCGTTGAGATTCTCGACTAAAGGTTGGCGACTGACTTGTTCTTCAGACTTGGTCGTGCTCTCGTTGAGGTTGGAGAGCTCGACGAGGGCACGATAGTGTTGTAACTCGCTGTCTAGAAGGGTTTTCAGGAATTGAACTTCGTTGGGTGAGATGGAGATGTTGGGAGGGGAGGAATCGGATGTGTCCATGCCGGATTCGAGCTGGGAATGCGCGGCATTGCACTTTTCCGAGGCACGAGCGAGGAGAGCCAGAGCATTTTTGGGGTTCGAGAGTAGAGCGTGTGAGCGGGCGATTGTGAGGCATCTAATTGTTCGATATTAGCAAATTCTTAAGAATGATTTCATGCGAAAAACTTACTTCAGAGCTGAGAAGTAGCTATACTTGGCGTCAAGCTCTTCCAGAAATTCAGTATCGGCAGCCACTCCAGGAAGCTCCTTGATCGAATCGAGACTTTGCAGAATAGAGTCATAAAGAACAGCTTTCTCCCGCAGATGAGCGAGTTTACGTCCTGTTCCTTCCTCCTGAACTGGTTTCTTGCTCTTCTTCTTGGCTTGCTGTACCGTTGGACCATCGACCACTGCTCCGTCTTGTTGTCCAACTAAGACCCTGTTTCGTCCTATTCGCCAGCTGACCATCTCATAGCTGACTGCCGTACGGGTGATCTGTAGACTCTGCATTCGTCGATCGCCTTGGCCAACTCCTTCTCCGGATAGCTCGTCAATTGCATGCTTCGTGGCATCAACAGTATCTTGACTTGCGATGAGAATATCATCATATGCAGAAGCTCGTTCTTTCGCTTGTGCAGCTGTCACAGATGCTAGTGTCTCTTGCAATTTCTGAGCTGCACTGTTCACTGAAGCCAAAGCAGTCGCAATTGCAGCATCCTCCAAGTCGACTGTCCGCGACCTCCAAGTTATTGTCTTGGGAATTGTACCAGCCTCTGCAGTGGATGCCTTCGTTTTTGTGGGTCGCTCGTTCAGTACATCGGGATCCACCTTCTCAACCTGGGAGACCAGCTTTTCATCAGACGATGGAAAATACTTCCGTGCTATAGCTTCAATGGCAACAGTTCGAGGTAGTCGCATCTGGTATGCTCCGTACCGTATGCTTGGATCAATGGGATCCGACAGTAGATCTCTGAAGATATCACTCTTTGTAGATGTGGCCAGCGCACTGTATATAATTCTAGCTTCCGAGTAGCTCTTCACACAAGGCTCCCAGTTCTGCTTCTCGAATGCAGTTGCTCCAGATAGCGAAGCTGCATATGCACGTGCTTCCAGAACATCTTCATCAACTGCTCCGGTTGTCGCTTGGTCCGCAAGAAGTTGGAACAAATGGTTCGCATATGTGGTAGCTTTATGTAGACGCGAAATGATATGTGTGCGAGTCGAGCCAGTAATGCCTTTCTTCTCTGTAGAATGGATCTCTCTCATGGACATCGCATGTGCCCATGCACGCTCCGAGGTGAGTAGCAACAGGCGCACGAATCTGGTAGTATGTTAGCAGACGCAGAATATATGCTAGGTCCCAGACAATGCTGACATACTCCTTGTTACGCGCAATGTCCTCAACCGTTGCCACGGTCTTGCTGGAATCGTACTTCGCGCGGGGTTTTTGTGCAGTACCAAGCTTCGTTCGCAGATTGTGAATTCGATTCGACAGGCCTTTTCGATACGCCGCGTAGTCACCCTCGAGCTTTGCCTTCTCGCGCCCCGATGCGACGAATTTGGTGACCTCCATCTGTGATTGCGGCGTTGTGGTTGAAGTCCAGCACTTTCTGGACAATTGCAATTGCAGTGTCACATAGTGGGGTCGAGTGCTGTGCTCTCGGATTTGTGGTCGGTTTGCCGAACGAGCCAGCCCGAGCCCAGACATCATACAAGGGTCCGAAATGCGCTAAAAATGTTGTCGTTCGATATCTCCAGATGAGCTTTTGCCTCCTATCCATCACGACTTTCTCGGGATTTCTCACACATCTGGAAAGTCTGCTATGTGTTTGTAGCTTCGGGGGTGCAATTGACATCTGATAACAGCTTCGAAGCATGTTCTACGGTATGGCCATTGGAGCTTCTCTTCTTATTCAGAGCATTCTTCGCTGACTTGTTTATAGAACCATTATACAAGTTCGATTCCTCAAGGTGACCATCACTTGCGACGAATACTTCACCTGGAGCCTTTGTTGGCGCGAGTAGGGCATGCTGGAGCGTACGGCAGGATGTCTAGAATCAGGCAGTCTCCGGCGCCTACTGCCAGCATCCAAGAAGGCAACAAAGAGTCGCCGAACACTCCATTCATCTTTCTGGACTCATGGTGCTAGCGATCTAGAGATGTCTCCATTGTGGACTGCTTTGGTCCAGATAGCAGCTCCTGCCGATCAGCATGGAGGACAAGATATGCAGCAACAGCGACCAGCTGCAATGGGCAATACGGGCATGCTTCTGGACTTTCTTTACCCGGCTGGAACATTGAACTTTTTGCGGCAGTGCTCAGGATGGGGAGTCGACAGAGCAGGAGGTAGATTTGCCAGGCATGGGCTGGAAAAATTCGGTTATCGCCAATATACGTCCTCTGCACAGGATGTAACACAAAATTTGCAAGACACATCGACGGAAACGGCGATAGCGGAGGACGAAGCAGGTGCCGAAAGTGGAAGTATGGCTATGCTCTACGAGAAGCTGAGGCTCACCAAGAACTACGATTTTGAAGAAGCCTGGCGACAATTCTCTCTACAAGAACAGGAAGGGCAGCAAATTCCCCTTCGAAAGCGGCTTATGCGCTACTTATCTGCCTCAGAACGACTTATTGATGCTGAAAGAACAATCCAGCTCTTCGCAGCCCTGGAAGCGGAACAAAGGACACCTGTAGCATATCGACATACTATCAGAGCCTACCTCAAGTTGCGCAACCTTGCAGATGCGATGACACTGTATGCCAAGGCTCTCGACGAATTGGAATCACCAGCCGGATCAGAGGAGTTGTTGGCATATCTGGTCAAGAACTCATCGTGGGGGCGAGCATTCTCTGTATGGAATGAGTTCAACAAGTTCAGAGCTCAGTCGCCGAGTCTGAGTTACAACATATTTGAAGTCCTCGACAAGGATCCTACTATTGGAAGCCAGGCGATTGAATTGGCAGGATACGTGAACAGAAAACTTGAGAATCGAGTTCCTGACTCGGCATCGGATATGCCCTCAGAGCTCTTAAATTTCTCCTCACGTATTGTCCGAAGGGCTTTACTCAACGCTCAATCTTTCAATTCTGCAAGGTTCACTAGCCTCCTGACGATTCTGCAGGATTGGAACTTGGTTAGTCCTGCTCTCTATGAGCAAGTGAATTTCATGCTCTTACGATTGAATGAGACGAAACTTGCAATTAAGTGCTATCGTAGAACACGCTATTCGAAAGAATTCCGATTCACTCGTCCAACACTTCATTCGCTCTTGAAAGTCTGTTGTGACTATCACAGTGTTCTTGGCATGCAACAGACCCTGGATGACTTCTTTCGAATATACTCGAGGCCAACTCGGACAGCTTACAGGATGTGCATGAGCGAGTTTGCTGCTCAAGGCGATGCTGAAACTGTTCACGCTCTCTTCGATCAACTACTCGAGCGAGATAAGGAACAGAGATTGACCAGCATCAGCGAGATCACCCCAGTACTCCACGTTCATGCAAAAAGAGGCGAGGTTCGAGAGGTCGTCACCTATTTCGATCAAATGCAAGACAAATACCGCTTACAGCCAAATTTAGTTTGCTGGAATATCCTCATAAACGCACATGGCAAAGTTCACGATGTAGATCGTGCTTATGATTGTTTCGAGCAGCTCATCAGCGACGGAAGACTTCGGCCAGATGACTACACCTTTGGCACTATGATGGGCATCTGTGCGACTCGTGGTGATATTGATCGTGTCATCGGCCTCTACATGTTTGCCCAGGAGCAGAAGGTCGAGATCAGCGCTGCCATGCTCGATTGCTTGGTCATATCCCATGTGCAGGCAGGAGACCTCCAGGAAGCCGAGACCATCTGTGAAGATGCTCTCAAAATGGATATCAAAGGTTCTCGAACGCGAATGTGGAATTACCTTCTCACGGGACATGCGCTGAAGCGTGAACTTGTTGATGTCAATCGCCTGCTTCAACGCATGTCAGAGGCAGGCGTGGAATACGACAAGTACACATACTCGGCGTTGATGCAGTCATTAGTAATGGTCAAGCAACCGGACAGAGCTTTTGCTATTTTGACAGATGTAATGCCGCCGGCCGGAGTGCAGGCAACCGATTTCCACTACGCTGTCGTTATGGGGGGCTACCTCGCTAATGGAGAGGTTGAGAAGGTTTTCAAACTTCAAAGACGAATGGAAAAACGTAATGTCAAATCTTCGGCAACCACGAAACTCTTGACTTTGAAAGCCACTGTTGCGGAGGATGAAAAGTTGCTAAAGGACGGCACAAGTCAAGAGAAATTGAATCGCGCTTTGGAGATGTTTCAAGAGATTGTAACTTCCATTGACCCTCAGGATATCGCCAACCCAGCCAGGAAGGGGATCGGCCGGATGTCCGTAGATGTCGCATACTCGACCATGTTGAACCGATACATGATTTTTGTCCTCGGTCGGTACGCCGAGTTTACGACAGCGGGGAGCATCTATGAAGCCTATCTAAGATCTCTCCCTGCCGCGCGAAAGGGCGAAGTCCCTCTAGATATGATGCAGACTATTATGGATACCAAATTGGCAGAGGGGGACCATGAAACAGTCCGCAAGTGCTGGGTAGCTTCACTTGAACAAGCAAGGCGGCTGGGAACGCCAGTCAAGGCTGAGCCCGGAGATCGACCAGAACATCATCCCACAGAGCATGCAAGGAAAGGTATCGTCCCGGCCCGGCAACTGGATCTAGCAAGACATCTGGGTATATACTTGCGATCACTCCATAACCAGCGCATGACCGACGAAATGATTGTAACGGTAGATGGCCTACTGAACGATGGTTTTGCCCTAGACAATCATAACTGGAACTCTTACATTGAGTTCTTGGCCATTAGACACAAATACCAGCTCGCTTTCCGACTTTGCGAAAAGTATCTCATGGACCACTGGACTGGCTGGGCACGAATTCGATGGACTCTTCCAGAGCGCAATCGCCTCCCGACAGATCTTCGGGCGAGGAGGAAAGACCCCCTGCACCTACGGCCCAAGTATCTCACTATCTTGCATTTGGCAAGGGGATACCTAGAGCTTCAATCCATGGCAGCCGAGTCAGCCCACAGCGAAGCTCTTCTCGTCGAGCTGGAGCGGGTTTGTCCTAGAGTTGTGAGAGCCGTTACGACGATGCAACGGGTTGATGATGTTCTCGAACGAACTGTACTAAGAGGATACTGAGTGTACTATTGTATAATTTTATGTAAAGACTGCACTGTATTGTATCTCATATCCATAGATGTTCTCTAGAAAGGAGAATAGAACAACGTTTTCACTCTCGATTGCCCCTATGATGTCCTTCTGCGCAGTCAATGTGTCTAGTTCCACATCAATTCTAAAGCTCATGCGCATCTTATTGTCTGTCACAAAATGCATATTTCTCGAAGTAGAAGATGAGTAGACACGCTTCCCAAGCCATAACAAACTCTTCGCTTAGAAAGGCGGCCTTTCTTCCACAATCAACATGCTCCCCTTCACACCATCCCCTCTGACCATCCACCTGTCTCATAACCCCTTATCCTCCAATCCCCCCATTCATCCTCATGCTCGTAATCCCCAGTTCCGCCACACTCCCCATTGCCCACATTGCCGCCGTCCTCGCATCCTTCGCATACGTCAAATGATCCTTCAGCACCGCATCCCCGCCCTTACATATGTCATCTCCCGCATGACAAAATGTCCTCACCCTCGCACTCTCCACCCCTTGGATGACAGTCCCGTTGTTAGGATCGCCGAATAGAACGATGGAGGCTATCTTTGACGTGGTATTGGAGGGCAGGGAGGTCGTGGCGAGGTGGACGAGTTGGGCGCCTTGGGAGTATCCCGAGAGGAGGAGAGGGGTACCGGGACAGGTTGAGAGGGTGTTGTTTATGAGGGTGGCCCTGAGGGTTTGTTAGGGGAGTTCGAGAGGTTTGAATCAGGAACTTGAAAAGTACTCCCACTCAAGGAGGGGGAAAGGGCAGAGTGAGAGAGAGGGAGACGAACATCATCGTAGCTCCTGTGGCTGAACCACCAGCGAAGAAACCAACTGGCTGGGCTTCGTAGTTTACGCCTTGGATCGCAAGTTGGTTTGTGCCGTTCATATACTCTGCTATGGCAGCGAAGAACGGGGGTCCTGCCAGAATACCAACATTACCTGTTCATGGATCCTGTTAGTATTACCTTCCTCTTCAATCCAACTAATGAAGTCGCAAGTATTTTCCATCAACAACCATTACTAAATGACAAATTGTAGCGCCAGTACTGGGTGCTCCAGTTCCAGTCTCGACCTTCTCAAAGTAGACTCTTCCAAACCTTGATGGGTTCGAGAGAAATGAGAGAGAACAAACCAGGTTCATTTGTCCCCCTAGCAAAGATAATAGCCATCCTCGGACAATTCGTCGTTGTCCTATTCGTCTTCTCATCCATCAAACCATTCTGGAAGATAACGGATCCATGATCTCCCAGGAATGCAGTAAGTCCAGCTGCTAGGCTGGAGTTTGTTGCTCCTAGTAGACCCTCGATCGTATCTAGGATCCCTAGGCCGAGGAAAGGGCTGGCTTGTACGACTGGGAGTAGAAGGAAAAGAAGTATTTGCAGCATGTATGGGGGTTTTTGATTCTGCATCTTTGGATGTTCAAGAGTTTATTGCGTCCTTGAATGTGCTAGAGAGACCCAAATGTCGTAGAATGGACAACAACATGACACGAGGGGTCGTGATATGAATTGGACGGTCTGCGCAAATGCGAAAGGTGATTGAGGCTCTTGAAACGGAAGATCCAAACACTTCAAGCTTCAGGCACACGTCATGCATCTGGCGGCCCAGAACGGAACTCGATCGGTGCACATCAGAAGATTTCATCTGATCTTGAGAACCAGACGATATTCATGCGAAGGGTTTGGAGATGGACGACTAATTGTAATTGGCCAGATATAGTTTCACATCGTAAGGGTCTGGCAACTTTACGACACAACAAGCAGGCGCTTAATAAAATCATGTGAAGGAGGAATACCGAGAAAGGAAAGAGGGCAGGTGATACTGATTCTGACATTCTATATAGCAATATGTGCAAGTAAACAAGAAAAACTCCGAAATTGGCCAATGTTGCTTGGTGAAATTGACCATACCAGTAGTACTCCATTTCTCCCCATATTTCCAGGCTCCATGCTCCAATCCAGTCCGGGTATTCCTATGAACAATTTACTCCGGCAATAACTTATATACCATCCAAGTCATCCTGGGGATTTTTCAGCCCCACACCAAGGTGTCTCAATTTCTTTGCTAGCAGACCTTCTGCTACCACTTTGCCGTCAGGCGATCCCGTGAGGAAATTACCGCCGTACCCAGCATCGCCTTTGCTAAGCTTGTCATAGCCACCAATTCCTGTGTTGGTACTGTCACTGTTCCAAGACATTGCAGTCCCTGAGCCTCGCGACACTGGTGGCTGACTGCTCTTGCTCGACGACGGGGACTGAAAGCCAGAGAGTCTTTCTGGGCCCGCATCCCCGTCTTGTCGGGCAGGTTTGCTGAGGAGGCTGAATGGAATGGGCTGAACAGGGGGAGTGCTCGCACCTCGGCCAAATTCAAACGTTGACCCGCCTGAAAAGCCTTTCTCCAAAGCCAACGTGATTCCGTCGATCGAGTCAAGTGCTCGATTCGGCTGACCGAGTGGGAATCCTGACGACCTCCTTCTATATGCTTTGTCGGCTGCTAGACTTGCGCCTGCACCGCCGTTAAGGGCAAGGCCAAGACTAGAATCTCGACCAGGCTTGTATGTACTGAACCGTGGTTCGGGCAATGAGATCTCGTTCCGTAATTTTTCCTTTCCGTCTGGTACGCGATTCGCGAAAACAACTCTAATGCTTTTGTAAAGATAAAACCGCCCGCGAGATGGTGAACATATGTGTACATGTATTAGGTAGCGGAGTGTTGGTCGATCTAATGGGTTCGACTGTACGGCTGAAATTGGCATATCAATGATTGGGCCAGCGGAATAGCTTCGCTGGCGAATGAACGTCTTCGTCCCCGGCTCCATACCAGTGAGATCGTAGGGTACGAGGAACAGTTTGACAGCCGTTTTATTCGGGTTCTTGATAATGATTTGAAGCTGCCCTGTCTCAGGAATCCTATAACTGCCACCTGGTGGAGCTCTAGGTGATGTCGATCTTCTCTTCTGCTTCTCAGCCCTGCGCATTTCACATTCCGTAGGCTGGGCTGTACTTGGACTGTCGACCATGTCAATATCCTCAGCACGGTTCCGAGATAGATTACTGAGTCGCTTCCGTTTTGCATCTCGCGCCTCGTCCGGGTTTGGTAAACTGTTTTCGAGATCTACTTGGCCCACATATGGACTTGGTCCATCTTCAGATTTTGGTGTACGGCCGTGGCTTGTTGTTTCATAGCTGTAGAACACCGCAGGGAATGGAATCGTCACATGAGCCGGGCAGCGAAGATTCGATTTGCACTTACCAAGACCCAAAACGCCGATCTGAGCCACGAAATCTAAGGGTCTCGAAGGAGTCGTGGACATTCGACCACGGAGGATACTCTCCTCATATGATCCCACCATCGATGCATGGTGAAGTGGCGAGCTGTCCGACGTGTACGACGGTCTCCTGGACCGAAGGAATTGTGGAGTTTGAGGAGATGATGTCGGGTGCGGCATTTGGTTGGACGTGAGTGATCTTCTTGGTTGGTGGGCTTGGTAAGGGTATGTGTTGTCTCTTCTAAGATGTGGCAGGGGTCGGTTAAAAGATGCTGATGTAGATACTGATGGCGTGGAGTGGATTGAGTGTGAGGTTTGTAAAGTGTGTCGTCGATGATTCCTCTGTGAAGATGGTGTAATGTCAATCGGATTCATACCCGAAGACAAATCCAAGTCGTCGTTGCTCTCTGACTGGACAAGAGGGCTTGTCGGAGGCTGCAGCATAAAACTAGAGGAGTATGACGAGGAAAGCGAAGGTGCTCGGGACCGCGGTCTGTCGAGTAAATCCGGTGGAGGGAATCGAGGATCGAGTTGGAATGGAGAAAAGTGTCGAGGGGGCGAGGTTGCAATCCAGGGCGCCTGTTCCGACCTGCTCAAAGCAGATTGTGGTTGCAGCAAGCCAGTGTCATTCGACTGCCGTATGCCTTCCGTGAAATCACCACTATGTAATGCTGATCGCGGCCTTTCGATCTGTAATCCTGCCTGATTTCTTTCTTTGTCTGTTGTGGAAGGGCGCTGTGTATCGGAAATGTCTGGTGAGGGTAATAATGGTGAGGAGTTAGAAGCATTGGGAGACGTCTTTCGTGGAGTTTGGTCATAGTCTTGAATTAGGGATTCCAACTATTATTACTCGTTAGTGACGGGCACTTAAGTGTAGTCTGGGTTAGGGTTTCTTCGTACATTACGGTTTGGCAACCAGGTTGGGCTTTCTCCACGCTTCAATCTCTGAATAAGCTCGACTCGATCGGATGTTCCTGTGTTAGGAAATTTGAAGTTGGACGCCAGGCCAGCTGCTGCAAACGAGCTCTCTTCTTCAGGACTATCAGGGACCAGTCCTTCGCATAGTTCCGTCCGTATGCTCTCTTCCGAGACCTTTCTCTCCATCGTAGTTCCACCCTCAGGCAACTTGTTTGGTCGAGATGCTGTCGGCTTGGGTGGTGGGGTGCCCCGGCGGCTGCCGAAGTCATCTTGGAAGATGGGCATTCTGAAGTTGGTTCAAAATGCTCCTTTCCCTGTCATACATACATCGCGTTGAAATTGAAGGTTGGGAGCAGGAGGTCGGTGAAGCTGCAAGTACAGCGGATGTTGGTCGTTGTAAAGCGGGGAGACGGCTGGGGCGGTTCTTTGAAGTTGCTCGTGCAGCTGCAAGACTTTCCCAAAATGACTCAATTGTCTCGGCTCCCTTGAGTTATAATACGAGAAGAGGCAGGATGTGCTGTATATACTTAATTATGAAGTTATTCCAAAGGAATGACAGACAGCGAGTGAGTGTCAGGAAGTCACGGAGAAAGGAATGTCCTGATCAAGTACTGTACGTCAGTTGGATGAGTGAGCGTTGTGGTGGTGGTGCATTATCTTTATCGGAGAAAGTCGTCACTCGGCACTAGACTTTCGAGAGAACAGCGCTAACAGGGATGCCCAGCAGTGTTTCTCTAGCGGCCGCAGTCGATCGGATCTGACACCTAGCAAACCTTGAACATTTTGCTCCCAGTGCAGTCCAGTTCAGCCCTCGAAGCTAATCAATTACGAAGCTCCACGACAACTGCTCACAATTATACAATACGCGCACAAGTACAGAAATAATGGCACCTAAAAGACCAGCAGAAGCCGGGGCATCAGAACCAAAACCGAAGAAGCACCGCTCAGGCTTCAAAGTCGGCCCAGACAATCTACCAGATGGCGTACACAGGCGCAAAGGTAACCTCATTTTATTCAGCAATCTACTCGCTCTCAATTATATATGATATTAATGCATACTGACTGGTTATCTCAGTAATCAAAATAAAAAGGGAACTTATCCAAAAAGCCAAAATAAAAAAATCCTACGCCAAAATAAAAGCCCAAACCTCACTCCCCGCCGACTCCATCCCCTACACACCCCCCGAACCTGCCTCCCAAGAACTGCACCCCGACCGACAAGCCATGCTCGACGCCCCCGAAAAGCCTTCCCTCCTCCCCAGTCAAGAACAATCCTATTCACAGCGACCACAGCAGCATCAACAGAGGCGGGGGAAGAAACCAGGGTATTTCGAGAAAGAACAGGCGTTTGCGGCGCAAAAGAAAGAGGAGGCTGAGGCGAGGAGGGCAGAATTTGAGAGGAGGGAGAAAGAGAAGAAGGAGAAGATTGAGGAGAGGGAAAGGTTCAGGAGGACGATGGCGAAGGCGAGGACGGGCGGGAAGAATGGGCAGAGAAAGTTGGGAAAGGAAAGTCAGGTTTTACTGGAGAAGGTTAAAAGAATGGTTGGGAGTTGAGGGGTGTATGGATGTGATGATTATAAACAAAAATCGGTCTTCTGGCTAGGAGATTGGAATGATCCCGCCAAGGAAGCCATGTTGAAATAAGAATAAGAATGGCCAGGCAAGTTTTTCGAAGCCGATTGATGGAATACTAGAGGCTCCTGCGTCGAGCATGGAATCCGACGTTTAGTGGTAGACCAACAACAGAAGCTTGAGTTCAATGCAGTACAATGGCAGCTTACTTTAAGCAAGAGCCAGTACCAATGCAATAGACAAGACACAGAGGCCCGCAAATGAAATGCTCCTCAGCTATATGCACGTAGTGATTTTTATTTCGGCTATTATTTTGTACATTCGAAAAGCAAGTCGTTTTGCAAGAAAAAGCACCGCAAGTAGGTAAGTCCACCACCATCTATCATACATTCAGCCCCGCAGTTGGACTGCAAATACGTTGCTTCAGACTCCCAAAGTACAATGTTTAGCAATGCCTTATACGTCCCTGATATTTGCCAATATCGTGTCGTAAAGTTGTCGCCTTAAAGTCCACCAATTCGTTAGGCCTCATCCGAAATTGCTGCTTTCAGATCCATCAATGCCTTTGCTATCTGGGCCTTTCTGTTTCCAAGAATCTGGATTCGGCCGGCGTAAGTAGAGATATTTGCGTGTTTCAGCTGTCTAGCAGCAACTGCTACGTCTTTCTGGTCCTGAATCTCTCTGATTCGACGATCGAATTCATTGATTTCTGCCTCGTCGGCTTGTATTGCAGCTGATTCTTCCTCACTCTTCCTCATCAAGCTTGCCATCTCCTCATCGATTCGATTGACCTTCGTTGCCAAAATGCTTTCCATCAGTTGATCATCAGCGGGGACATTGGAAAGGTTCGGTAGGGCAGCATTTGCGGACGTGGACGATGTCGGAGCTGTGCTAGGAACATTAGAAGCTTCGCGGTGGGACGAGTTTGCTGGATCCAAAGACAGCCGGGAACTAGATGAGCGAGGTGGTTCTGATGGACGAGCGCGTGATAAGTGAGGAGGGTTGAGTGGAGAGCCGTATGGATTTGGGGAGGCTTTCAGCATCGAATCCTCGTAGCTGGGTGGAGGCAGTAGTGGCAATGAGGGGTCTCTCATAGGTGCTTTGCGCTTCAGCATGCCTGGACGGCTCTTTTTTTTGTTAGTAGTGGTCACTTGGGCGGGTGTAAAGTTATAGACACTCACTCCGTAAACCTTTTCTTCTGAGCTCATATCCACATCGGCAGCTGAGTCTTGCTTGACTGAGGGGGTCACCACAAGCGGTTCATCCTCAGATAAGACCGATACCATTGAGGAACGCTTGCGCTTCCTTGATCTTCTCGTCTTTACACCGATATCTGGGGCGACATCTGACACAATTAGAGATGCCTCCTCCGAGTCGAGTCCCTCTTCACCGCCGGCTTCTTTTAGACCGTTCAGCTTCGATTCTGCCTTTCTAGCTTTGAATCGAGCATTGCCGAAGTAACCCTAAAAGCATTAGCTACAATATATGCTCATAGATGTTGCAACTTACAGAGACTTGTTGTCCAGTCAAGCCGAGCTCTTGCACAAGGCGTGCGCGAGTCTCGGCATCGGGATTCAAGCCATTTTCTGCCTCTCTTGCAAGGCCGGCCTTCTGAGCGGGGGTGAACTTGCGACCAAGCTTGGGTGATTGAGCCCTAGGGGGAGCCTTTGGAGATGGAACCTCAGCCTGAGGTGGAGGTTGAGACTGGACTTGGAGGCTGTTCTGCAAACGTTTTGACTTCGTGGGAGTTTCTCGCAGCGTCATAGTCGGCGCATCGTCGAATGGCTTTGTAATAGAGTTCCTACTACCGTTTGCTGGAGCGACGAGCTTCGTAGATTCATTTCCAGAGCCAAACCCGCACGTGCCAGCGATGTTTCTTCTCCAAAAGATCATACAAGAGCTCTTAGTCCTATCGATGCCATGGCGGCGCTGTAACTCGGAGGAAGCCCACTCGAACAATTGGCCAGAATTGAACTCGGGTTGAGTGCTGTCACTTCGCTCGAGTTCCCGCCGCTCCTTAACCACCTCAATAAGTGCATCGCGCTCTCTATCTTCCCAACGGACTAGATTTCTGTGATTGGTAGAGGTAGCCCCTTCGCCATCTATGGCCTCATCGCCATTAGTAACATTGAAGCCTTCATCCCCTGCGAAGCTCGAGTCTAGGCCTTCCTCGGGATCCTCAGGTTCTTCGACCTCAAGCTTATCGTCACCGAAAGTGCCATGCTTCGACCTTCCTCTGGTGAAGTTGAAAAGCATCTCATTTTCAGCCCGATTAGTCATGCGATACCATTTATCTTTACATTGTGTAGAAGATTTCATGATACCTAAGTCGGCGAGTCGTTGGGACGCCAAGTCAAAGAGTTGCGCGTAGCTAGTTGGGGCACCAGCATCGCCGACTGCGCTACCAATAGAAGAGATGATTTCCTGATACTTCTCTTTATCGTCGTCGGTCCAGGAGGGGCCTTTGGTTCTTGGGCTGTCGGTCTTGGGAGACAATAGTTCAGAGTCGACGTCCATAGTAGCAGCGACCGGCGACCGGGAGGTTGGGGGATCACGCGGCGCCGAAGTTGTTCTGTTGATAGGAACGAACATGAGTTTGCGAGGGCACGACTTTGGTACAGCGGGCCCCGTACCGATTGCGTGGCGTATGGCGGGTGTTTAGGTGGGATGGGAGTGCAGATGCGCGAGCAATGTGATGCGCGAGGGTGGCAGCCTTTATGTCGAATCGATAGTCGTCACGTCGTAACCGTAGGTTCCCGAATTAGCACCAAAACGCGATGCGAACGTGACAGATTATAGCATCATAGTATCAGAATAAATGCGGCCCACGAGTGGGATTTCAATGACTATTCTAGACGTAATCTCACTTAAGTGCGTCTAAATCAATATTTTCAATGTAAAATTCAACGAACTTGCTTTTCTTATGCTTTCTACAGTGCACGTGACTGCTACACAGTCAGATAGGGCAGTGATGAGCCGGATATTTCCCATCCCTTTCCTCGTAGTGAAAGCCAGCGCATGACAAATACAGCATTCCAACACAGTATCTCACTCCTCCATCTCCAACAACTTCGTCCTCCGCTCAGCCTGAGCCAAAGCCTCTCCAAGCTTGGCCAATTCCTTGCGATTCAATAACTTTTGCTCAGGGGTCAATGTATTCCGGTCTATATTGCTTCCCTTGCCTTCAACATCTGGGAAGTAATCGTGTAAAGTTGTCCGCCAGTGCCCTGTGACCTTCGCAGCAGGGCGTTTATAGTTTTTTCCCATCCGCAATCTTTCCTCGCCATCTAGATCGTTGTCAATGTTATGTCGATTTCGCTTCAGGGGGTTTCTCTGGCGAAACTATAAATTTCTGAACAGGGGACGAGCTCACGGGGTGATCACTTACTTCAAGACATGGAACTGTCTTGGATATCTTCTTAGCCATGATATTCAAATTTCTCGCCTCTTCGGGTCCGATCGCTGGCAATGTTCTAAAAATCTCGTCGCGGGTCGCTGTAATTTATAGTCAGAGCAGAACGGTTTGATAATTCAGAGAGGGTACAAGTACCTACATTTGAGCCCCTTCGCCTTCTTATGTTTTTCTGCAGCTTCAAGAGCCGCGATCTTTGGAATGAGAATTCTTTTTTGCTTTCGAATCTCTAAGTTTTCCTCCGACGTAGCCTCTCCCTCTCGTATAACAAGGTTCTCTAGCTCCTTTCTCATTGCCTTCAAGGCTGGGGTCTCTGCATATATGATACTTCGCGACAAACTCTTGGCTTGTATACTCTCCGAGAGAAATCTTTGCAACTTCTCTGGTCGCTCCTCCTCCGTAGTCTTCTCCTTGACAATGGGCTCTCCGAACAGACTGTCTGTGCCAGACTCGGGAATACCGCCTCTGCTTTCAGCAGAGTTTTCGTCGAAGAGGTAGTCGAGCTCGTGGGGTTCCTCGGGTATTGTATTTGAAGCTGTTTTCAGGGAGGGATGGCTACGCCCTCCGAGAGGAGCAGTTGAGACTCTGCTGCGAAGTATATCCTTGTGAAGGAAATCTCTAAGGGTAGTCTTTGGAGGCATTGTTTCCCGCCTGATCTCGTGCAAAGGACCCGAGGAGGAGAGCGTCGTGGTGCCAATTCTAGAAGAAGGAGTTATGCACGAAAAGGTATGTAGAGAAATCCAACTTATTTGGCTGAAGATGTGAATGTCTGGAAGAGAGCAAGTGAACACAGCAGATACCTTCTTGTAAAGTGAATAATCCTCACTCGAAGAAGGTGAGAGTGGCTTTTTTGCTATCCAACGAAAACGGCATAGCAACAAAGCAATGAGGGGGAAGTTAAGAGTGTAATTACGTGCCACTACAAGCGCATATCCAAACTACACGTTGATCCATTTCGACAGTGACAGTTGAAATTTCAAGCCAAAGAAAAAATATCTCCACCAAAAGCACTTCCCGGAATATACCATGGTTCTGGTAGTACCTGATCTAAAACACCCATCAATAGAACCTTGCCCAGTTGTCGGGCGTACGAGACTGTACTTGTTTGTCAAGTGTCCATGACCATATGTATTTGGGAATACACAACATAGGAATCGCTATTTTCCCTAACTTGATGATGCCATCCCGAGACTATGGAAAGTAGAGAATTCAATGATAGGCACTTTCTTGCTTGTCAACTGTCAGAATTTCTGCTTCTGTCAGGCATATAAGTTATTGAGTCTCTCAATTGTTTCAACATCAAGGTCACGACAAAATGTACACACCTGTCTGTACTCTCTCTCTCTCTCTCTCTATGTCATCTCGTCTTCTGAGACTACGGCTGCAACCTAATGTCATATCATGAGGGCCGGTCTCATCCATCATCCCACGCAAACAAAATCAGTCCTTGAATGCACAGATGCAGACAGACACATATTTATGCAGGAATAAAGAATGGCATTCATTTCATTCGTCATCAGCCGCTAAAGAATACCAAGAGTATCTACTACAATGATGCTAAGGGGTCAAATATTCGCTCGGCCCTCTTCACTGCCTGCCTGCCTGCCTTCCATCCCACCAGCATAGCAGCAGCAGCATGCCCTCTCCACCATCTTGTGAACGTAAGTCGAATCGAATGATCGAAGCGAAGTAAAGTGAAGCGGAACATGACCTCGGCATCATGATAAATACAGTTTTCCTCCCTCCCCTTGGATGATGATCCAAAGGTCTGGGGGTGTTTCCCCCCGATGCTTCTTCCTTCCATGTCTCCCGACAACCACCACTCTCGCCAAGTCGCTCTATGCCACAGCGGCCAAACACCTCATCAATCGCGAATCTGAAATTGGATATCCATTTACGAAACATCTCGCAAACCACTCCCGACCTACCAAGGCCAAGAAGTCAAAGGCGGCGACAAAAACAATCCACAGAAAAAGTAGCACAGCAAAAAGAGTCGTCAACGCCAGAGTATGTAAGGGTCTGGAAAACAAAAAGCCGCGATTTGCAAAGCCCGCTGAAGATCATCCAAACGTAACGCCAGCCTGCCTCCCGTGATTGATCGGATTGCATTGGCGAGGGAGAGCAAAATGTACAGGTCGGCAACAGAAAAGGTCTGGTCCGAGTCAAAGTGGAGGGAGGTCGTTTATTGCGAGAAAATTTCTTGGCTGTGCTCAATGATGAACTGCATAGCATTGTTCTTGGAGTGCATGTCCGTCATCTCGCGCTCGAGGCTGTGGTCGCGCATGATTGTTGGCGCAAAAACAACGGCCAAGTTTTTGGTAGTCATCTGGATGCCGTTAGATACGTAGATTCTGGGTGTTGAAAGCGAAGCTTACCAAGTTCTCGCTTTCTCGGGTTGCAACTCGGGATAGATGAAACATCAGGAACTCGAGACAGTCACGATGCTTTTCAGGGAGCATAGAGAAGGTCCTCTTCAAGTGAGCACATCTCTCGGAGTCATTTTCAATAGCTAGGAATAGTGTTAGTGTTGATATGAATGGAAATACGAGGAATGCTCACTGATAGACTCTAAAATTCGATCGTAGACGTCAAAGGTCAAAAGTGGCGTAGGGAGTTTCCTGAAGTATTGCTTGAGGACACTGGTCACCGCAGTAATATCCAATTCCGGGTCAGAAATATCGAAATCGTCAATTCTTTCGAAACCTTCCTGTACGATCTTCTGTTGACCGCTTCCACCAGTCTTCCTGTAGATGCCCTCGGTATCCATTCCACGTAGTTCAACTTCTTCGATGCAGCGAGTCACCACACTTGGGATTTGGCGACGTTCGTAGTCGGCTCTCTCTACCAGTTCGGACCCAAAAAGTGTCGAGGGGGGTTCCGCTAAGGCAATACTGCCGTTTGACATGGATTTCGGCATGGTGTTCGATTTCTTGAACAGCCCGAATCCTCCTTGCTTGGGATCATTGGAACCATTTCGAGGAAGACTTCCAGATTGAGGGGCACCGGCTGGGGCTTCGACTGCCTGAACTGTCATGTTGTACGGTAGACCAATGCTGTCACCAGTCTGCCCTTGCCACTGTTGAGCTCGCTCTTGTTGCACTGAAGCAAAAGCACCCTTGAAGCCCTTGGACACGCCCTTTGCCACCGTCTGACCACCCTTCTTCCAATTGAACTTCTTTGCCTGGCCCTTGCGGATATTGACCACATGTGGTGCAGAAAGAACGGTCGCTGGTTCCATGCTTGGGTCCTGGTCCATGGCTTGCGGATAGCTGTTGGCCGAGCCGAACAAGGTCGTACTGGTTGAGGGTCGAAGGCTAGCATCGTCTAAGTGGACTGATACATTTGACTTGTCCTTGCTGTGGTGCGTGTAGATGCCTAGCCCATTCATTGGAGGTCTCGGGCTCTCCATCCCAGGGCCGCTCTGCGCCTTGAAACGTTCTTGGATTTGATGGGTTAGATCGTTGTTCATATCGGCAAGCTGGGCATTCTTGGAAGAAAGTTGTTCGAATTCCACCAGTGCTCTATCGCGGTCCGCAATGATTTGGTTCTTCTCCTCCAGAAGCTCGTTACGCTCCTCATACAAGGACTCCACCGCACCGGACATGGTCTGTTTCAGGCGTTCTAGTTTTTGAACGAACTCTTTGATAGCCGAATCCTCCAATTCCGCGATATTGATCGGTTCTTTGGACCCCTTGGCTCTCTCAACATACCCGGCCAAAACTTCCAGCTGCTGAATCATAATTTCCGTCTGCGAATCGAGAACCGAGACTGTCTTACGCTTCTCGATCAATTTCTTGTTGAGATTTTTGAGATCCTTCTCGCTAATGAACTGACGTTCAAGTTCGGCAACTCGCTGTTCTGAGTTTCGAAGTTGTCTTCGAAGGAGGGCTGGGTCATCACCGGAGTGAGGAGATGCAATAGAGATTGGACTGCTAATATCCTTCGGGGTTGCATCTTCGGCAATGGGTGTTTTAGGCCATCGTGGTGATGCTGTTGTCCGGGTAGTTTCGCTCACACTGCGGCCATGGCCGGGCTGGCGTCCATTACTCTGCTCGCTTGCGGTTCGGCCATGGCGTACAGCATTCGAAACACGACGAAGGATTGACTGCGAACTTTCGTCCGTTCCACCCAAAATCCGTGCCATGTCTTCATCCATGGTGAAATCCCCACCAGCACTCCATCTCGGTAGCTTGGGCGAAGCTGGCTGGCCAGACGAGGAAGCGCTCGCATCTTTGGGTGTATGTGCTGCGGCCGTTGGAGGGGCTGGTGGAGCGCGAGGAGTCATGTATGAATCGCTCAACTTCTGTTGAGGAGCAGGAGGTCGATTCGGTGCACGGGATGGAGGGGCCAATTCGTCTTTCATAGGTGATTGCAATGACAAAGGCCCTGAGATCGACTTGCCATTTAAGGTTGGTGTAAGCCCAGGCGTATCCTCCGAAGAGGCAGAAGATGGAGACGTGTCTGCTCCTGATGAAGAGCTCATTGAGCTCATGGTAGTCTTGACAGCCCCTGAAGCTATCTCTTTACGAGGAATCGATCTCGCAGTGCCCCCAGAATCCATGCGGTTGATTTGTGGCGGAGAAGTGCTTGACTCTATCGATTTCCTCGGATCCAATTCTTCTCGTATTCTCGAATCCTGGGAAGATCGAGGAGTCGACTTGTCTGCGTTTAGCATTTGCTTCGATGAATCGGTTCGCGGTATGCTAGATGAGCCTTCTTTACGTGGTGGGGCAGACAAACCTCCAGACCCGGATCGAGAGTTGTTATTGTCGCTTATTTCAGATTGTGAGTCCGTTCTCGAAGTTCCAGACTTCTTCCCCTTGGGAACATCCCCTAAGCGAAATTTCTCACTTCCACTCTGACCTTTGATGTTTCCATTCGATGGTTTGGGGGAATGGGCAGCATGCTGGACTCGAATATCATCACTCCCAATAGCAGGAGACGCCTTGGCAGAGGAAGACTTGCCTCCAGCTGCAGCCTTGCGCAAGCTATCCCTGATCTGCGCAGTTTCTTCCGCCGAAGGCTGGCGACCCTTTTCTTGAAAAGCGATATGTGGAGTGGAAGACTCCCTCTGCTTCTGCGTTTCAGTCTGCTGTCTACCAATGCTCTTGGCCCCAAAGTAGTCCTTCTCTGGAGGCTTGTTCTCCTTTGTCTTCTTTCCTGGATCTACCCATGTTTCTGAGGTTGAACGTGGAGTCATGCCCGGGGCTGGGGATGGATCCAAGGCAAGAGGGATAAAAAAGCTTTCGCCATCCCCACCATTGATGTCCGAGGCCTGAGAGATAGCAGAATGCCTGTTGTTTCGGTATGTCGTAGTTGGCAGCGTTAACCCATCTCTGGTCTGTGTGTCACTCGAGTTGCGTTCTGGTGACTGCTCACGAGGACGCCTCGAGCTACTCCGCGATGAGGAGTCATTTTGTGCGTAGCCCTGCCGCGGTCTCGGTGACAGCTCAGTTGGAGTATCCGTATCTAACGAGTCTGGAGTTTCTCGATCAGGAGAAAATGCACTCTGCAAAATGGCGTTGGGTGGGAGAGCAGGTAAAGATTTGTCAACGAGCATCGGAGACTGGTCATCCTTTTTCAGTTTGGCTGCAGCCCTTGATTTTTTCCGCCGCCGTGCCATTAACGATTCATGACAACTCATGCAGAATATCCCTTGTGATGTTCGTGCATATCTGAGGTTTTCGATTTTGCGCTTGCAGTTTCGGCAGCGAAAGCAGGTCGCGCAGAACGCTTGATCGCCAGTAAGAATGGCTAGGTCTTCGATTTTGTTGCCGCAGGCACTGCAACTATATGTACAGTTATTGCAGATGAGGGAGCCATCGCCAAGCAGAAGGAGGTTCGCATCTGAATCGAGGAGGGTGCCGCAGGTATTGCACCGGAAGCAGTTCAAATGCCATCGATTGCCAGCTACAGACTCATTAGATTTGTTGAACTTTGATATTGCAACCTTCATGATGATTAAACGTAGTAAAGGGGAGATGTTTCGAAACTCCAAAGACAGCAGCTATAAAAGGCCCATCAGAGTTCACTCACCAAGTTCGAATGCTTTACCTTCCTCGAGAATCTGTGAATCACAGTCAGTATCACAACGAACCGCAATGACCTCTGTTCGAGTGAACGTACGTCTCCGCATCCTTTGCACGGGTATGCCACATCATCACCATCCATCGGAGAATCGAGATAATCGGCCGGCGACTCCATGGTTGTCAGGCCGTCGAGGACAACCGTATGTTCTCCTTGTCCTCTCCAGTGTCTTCTTCAATGTATCCAACAACTCTGCCTCCTCAATTCTTGGCGTGGCAGACGATCAGATCATGGAATTGGGAGATGCGATCCCTCGAAGTCACCGTGTGTTCGAAGAGGACGCACGGTCGCTGGAGGATTGAGGACGCAAGTCGCTGGGGAGGAGGCTAGTCGAGGGATCTCCAATCGAGTGGAGTGGAGATGCGCGGGCCGGAAAATGAGCGGTATTGATAAAGAAAGAAATGCTTAGAGAGGGTTAAATATGTTACAGATGGAGGTCCAGGGCATGAGGTTATCGGCCGTGAAAGGGGATTGAGGAGGGCGAGGAGGAGGATGGGTGAAAGCGAGCGGAGTGGGGGAGTTGTACGAAGGATGGAGGTTGACGACACGAGAGAAGTTCAATTGTGGTCGATCGAGCGAGTGAGCGAGATTTGCAGAGGCTGATGGGATCCTGGCCACAACATTCCAGACGGGGGCCAAGCCTTAAAGGGAGTCGAAGAGGAGCGCAGTACAGTGCAGTGCAGTGTACGGAGGTGGAGGTGGAGGTAGTGCTACTTGCAAGCTAACAGGCGAAATGTCTTTCAAGTCACTAGTGAGGGACGCAAGTGGTGGAGATGGTTGTTACTGCATCTGTGCATGTACTGTATGGGACAGCACTCTGTTGGATCACTCAGTGAGTGAGAGTGGGACCAGGGGATTGATTGATGGTATGGATGGGCGGTGACTGGCCTCAGTAGTGGCCGCCTGCGAATAGCACGTCTGATTCTTCCCCAGCAGCTTCACAATGCTGGGACAGGCCCTCGATGAACGAGTCTAACAAAAATAGGACGTTGCTGGATGGCGCAAAGTGCAGGTACCGTACAGTATGGTAAACTATGAAGTAGACGTCTACTCTCATCTGCTCATAAAGCATACCCAGACCTAAGAATAAACACCCAAAAGATCAATACAAGCAAACCTATTTGGCCCCTGGAGCAGGGCACGCCTAAGTCCAGCTCTCTCTTACACACGGAGGCGGCACTCAGGTCAGGGGTGTTGCCGTCCAAACAGGGGGTAATAGGTTGGTGGCGTACACATCTGGTTTCAGGTTGAGTACCAAAAAAAAAGTCGACAACAGTCAACTCTACGTGGCTACCCGAGAATCATCCAGTCGCGACGACTTCGTTTCAACTTGTCTAAGGACATAAATATTCATTAAACATTACTCAATGTATTATGTACAGCAAGAAGATATATTTCGGATTACTACACTGTCAATACCTCGGGCTGCCCCGTTGCCGGTGCCTTTATTCCGAGGCTTCATGACTAACGCGGGTTCTAGCAATTAGATGTCCCCTAAACTCTGCCGCTCTCGACATTGGCCCCGATCCAGCTTCATTAGGTTCGTCCATCCAATATTTGGAAGTGTGGAAAGATCCCTGGCACCACGAGTTCGACAGACAAAGAGACTCGTGTTCTCCGTATCACAAGATTGCGTTCATTATCTCTTGATCGCCGGCCTGCCAGCGAAGGGAACACCAAAATCCGAAGTCACGGTCACAGGTAAGTAGTATTACCACCGTGACTTACAGGGATCGGAGGATACAAAGTCCTTTGTACTCAGAGGTCGCATCGGAGACTTCGTCAAGAGGCAGGACAGGATGCCAACAGCATGGTTGCATCTGTCTGTACCTTTCCATCAAGTTGGAGTTCGTGAAAGCCACACTCAATAATGTATGGTTCGCGGCATGGCATGGCATGGCAAGCTGCTGTGCCCAACGTTTCCAAAGTAGTACTCATCTCAGGCTAACCTTTCCATAACTTCAAAGTCCAACATCTATCCATCTACTCTGGCCTTTCCGGGGTTCCTTGAGCGGCGCACTCGACATTTACATTGGCAGTGAGAGCAATCGTCCTCAAATATCGATCTGATACCATCACACTCTTAGGATCAAGCTAGCCCAGTTATCGAAAGACTGGAAGAAATGAAATGACAACCAAAAGACAAGGACATGATGATAATTACTGTACACTATTTCGGCTGAAAAAGACACTCGCGACTGGAGCCACACCTCAGCTGTCCCTTCCTTCTCAAAGAGTTGAAGATACTCGCTCCACTGTTTCAGCATTTTGACAGATGGCTCCTGTGTGACCTCACATCAAACAGCCTGCCCATCAAAACATACACTCCATGCCTTTTCCAAACTGTGGAAGTCTTGAAAGTGAGGATCGCAGATGAGATTTAAGACATGCCCTCATTTATCCACAACAAAACACCGCATCTGAATCCTCCGCGCCACTGCAAGTCAAGTTCAACTCGTCTCCAAACATTTCGGCTTGGCCAGGCACACCACAACCAATGCAGTTCGCCCAGATCCGAAACGACCATGACTCGAGATAAGCACGAATGGATTCAATCTCAAACTTATCCACCCATCCCATCCATTCAAATAACACCAAGATAAACAAGCGCCCCTTGCGCACATTATTAACCTCCAAGATCTCCAGTTCCCAAAATTGCCAATCCAACCAACCACTATGTCGTATGCAACGCCATCTCCAACAAGCCTAGCCTGTCCCCTAGAAGGCCCCATCTGTCGATCACTGCCTCCCTTCCCGCATCCACCCAGCCCCTCGTCGTTCAAATCTTAAAAACCCCAGTCATCACGTGTGGCTAAGTTCATCTTGGAGTCTGGATTTCCAAAGGGCAAACATATAGCACAGATGATTCCATCCGTGCAGAGAATATCTCATCTGCACAGAATGCAGGTCGATCGATCTCAATAAGTCAGAGCGTTATCCATCATTCTTCCATCCGGTACAGCTCTCCATCACGAACCCTCCCAAGATCTCCCCGAAGCCGGCCAGCTCGGAGGTCGCAGCACAGGTCACCCCTGTGGGCCACCTCATATCGGGACTCAAACATCGCGGGGTCAGCGGACGTCGTGCCAAGGGCTTGTTCTTTCTCTTCTGTATGCCCCCAAGTCCAAATTCCTCATCCCGTCCATCATTCTGTGTAAGAGAGATGAGAGTGAGGCATACTGACAAGGCAGACTGACAACAACACAAACCAGAGGATGTCAAATGCATGCATGAACATCGTCTGTGTCCTGGTTCATGCCTAGGATAGCACACTGGTACTGCAAGATTAACCGGTCCAGTCGTCGGTACTGCGTACCTGACAAGATGGCCCGGAGCATGACAACCGCCCCTGAACCTGGATCTTCACCGGGATACCGACCTCGCATAAAATTTAAACATAAAGCTCACAAAAATGCTACTGCATCTCATTACCACGCAGACAAATCAGAGCATTCACTAATTCCAATGCTACATGCAAGCCATCAGATCAACCTACTCCATCTTCTTCAAAGTCGCAGCTGAAGTGCGGATCATAATACATGTTTTCGCTATCCACTGTCGTCATCCCTGACTCTCGTTTCGCGTACCTGACAAGAAGCGTTCGTAACAAATCAGGGGCCTCAGCGCGGTACCGAACAAAAATAAAACTCCATCAGCATTTCAGCGTTCAGCACGATAGCCAGCCACCTATCTGCCAACCATCATGCGATCAGTCAGTCCATCAGCTTACACGTTCTCAGCAGTGAGCACTCATGTCGAGCCCACACTTTACCTATTTATAATGTCGTCTGCCCCCCGCTCTTCAATGCCAATCAATCCTCGTTGAGAAGTGAGATGGTTGCTCAGCCCGCCCCCGCTCACGATGTTCAGCTAAACGGAGGACAGACCTAAACGAGAAGGTAAGGTAGGGTACGTATCAAGTCACGTCGCCTCATCCATTCAATTACGCATGCACCTTTCCCTACTCATGGTTGTTTGATATGCAAGTGAGGTGGGTACTGACTGAGTTGTGAGAGGGAGGGAGTCAGGTAGGTACGGCATATGGCATTACAGTTACTAAGTATTTACCTTAACTCAAGTTATCTTATTTAGCAAGGCTGGAAGGAACGGAAAGTACGCTCTCTCTCTACCCCAATAATCAACCACCATGAAAGGCCAATCGACAAATATTTCAACGCCAACGACCGAGAAGAACCTCTCGTCTCTCTCCAACTCCAACTCCCTAGTGCCCTTCAACGTATCTGACAAAGGTGACAGGCACCAGCACGTAGCCAAAATCATACTCGTACAACCAAGAAGAGAACTCCACACACCTCGCCTCCCAATTACCACGATCACTCATCACTGTAAGATGATTACGAAGCAGCAGCCAACTCTCTTTGCCTCTTCACAATGTAATAAGTAATCAAGCTCTTCGGATCATCCTTCACGCCACCCAATGCGCTCCAGAATCGGGACTCTCCAACGCGCGCATGCACACTGACGCACAGCTGCACAGCATCCATACGCACGCCGCTCTCCAAACTCTCCAGACATCGCGCAGCCAGCTTGCACATCTCGTCAACTTCCATGTCATTAGGTGCGAAACCCTTCTTGACTTCCAGAAGCTCCTTGAGAACGTGTAGACCCATGCTGAGTGTTCGGCATCCTTCGAGAGTCATTTCTTTGTTCTGGAGTTGTGTTGTAATGGTTTCGATTGTTTGTTGTGGGTTGGAGAGAGTGACGAGTTCGTCGGCGAGAAGCTCGAGTCCGCTTACGATATGCGTGCGAGCATCGTAGCAGCTTCGTGTTGATAGAATCGCTTCGAGGCCTTTGTTTACGTGAGGTTGGAATGCTTCGCGGTCCTTTTTGTACATGAGTTTGATGGTGGCTAGGATTTGAGCCTTGACGTCTTGGTCCTTTTCAGGGGTGAGGTTGGTCAAGCGAGCCTCGAGATAGTCGAATAAACCAATAAGGAGGGCGTCAAATTTATCATCAGACCACGCTGTTTTGTTATCTCTGATCAAGCCCTGAAGTTTCCGGAAGCCGTGAACATCAAGGGATTTAGCCTTGATCTTCGCAATACCGCTATCCAGTAATCTGGAGCTTTGCTTAGATCGTTCCGGTGACATGGCTGGATTTTTGGGAGAGTCTGTCATCTCGATACCATTGCGAGCCAGGTTTGCCGCATCTTCATTGACAGGGACTTCCTCAAGGACAGGCGCAGTCATAACAGGACGAGGTGTCGTGTTGTCGTTGGTGCTCGAAAACGGGTCTTCGTAGACCTTCATAGACTTCATTGGTGTTACGATCTCATCTTCATCTGACGATTCAGTGGCAAGAGGCACACTAGGCGTGTGGGACGCAGAAAGCCCAGAGAGGGTAGGGACGACCATAGTGAAGTCTTCGTCTGCTTTTGATGGACTTGATGAGTTGAAAGGCTTGTTCGCAGGCTTCGGCCTAGCTGGGCTTGAGCGTGGCGATGGCGCAACTCTACTAATAGTACTCTTTGCAGGACTCGTGTGACTAGAGCTTGCGTGGCTAGAGTGGCTAGTATTTGGTCTCGCGATCGGCTTCTTTGGAGGACTTGTACTGCTTCCACTTGGGGTTCTTGTCTTTGCTGGTCTGGTGGATGGACTTGTGTGAGAATCACTGTTGGAAGGGCCATGCCCTGGTCGTCGAACGGAATATGGACCTGCAGTCGCGGGTCTCGCAACGAGCTCTGGTCGTGGAGCTGGACGAAATTTCGTTGGCCGCATTGGGGCTACGGACAATCCACCATGAGCCACAGTAGTCGACTCTGACCTCTCTTTGGTAGATCCGGTGCTGGATTTGGCAGATGAGGTAGAAGACGATGAGACTGTTCGCATAGGAGAAAATGAAGACATTGCTGATCCTGGCCGAGCTGGAAGATTCCTGTTTGCCATAGCAGCTTTCTTTTGGGCCAGCATTGTCTCTCGAAGGGAAGGTTTCGGAGGACCAGTCGTGCTTTTGCTGAAACCCAAACCTGGTCGAGCAGCAACAGGATCTGCCTTCTTCGGGGAATTCGGGTTATCAGGCGCATTTTCCAATAGTCTTTGCTGTGTAGCATCCAATGTGCCCAAAATTCTAAGTCCTTATCAGCCTTGTCATAGCTTGCATGATTCAGATCTCCAACTTACGATTCCGCTCTTGCTGGCCAAATTGCAGCGAAGGCCCAATAAGTTGATCTCATGTTCTCTCTGACAGTTGGATTTGCATCTGCCAGACCCTTTTTCAGACACTTCTCAATGAGATCTAATCCGCCTGTGTGTTCAACATGGCTCTTGTGATGGGCTTCTTTCTTCAGTAAAGTCTTCAGCCAGCCAGTGGCATATGTTCGTGGCTGCACATTCTTATCCTGGCATGCTAGCCATATGTGCTGCATTATCCGTATGTTGTATGTGACTTTACCAATGATTATATCGACCGTCAGGTTCCCGTTTTGTGAGCTGATTTTCTTGGTTCCACCGCACAGCTTGATCAAATTTTGAAGAAGGATCTCGACCATAGGATCCAATCCTGGGCCAGTAATTCTGGCGACTTCCTGAATAACACTGCAACCTTCTTTGGAAAGACTCGTTCTCAGAGAGTTTACTGCTTTCAAAATTCCATCTAGGAGACCCTTGATTCCGGCGAGAAAGGTGTCGTGGAAGTCGCTTGGGGCATTTCCGGCGTTTAGTCTCCGTAATTTCGTGCAGCTTTGTTCTCTCTTTAGCCAATTCGCTTCGGACTCCTTGCCTTCAAAATGAGGGTGCATATCTCTAAAAGTATCCTCCAATTCTCTATTTGTGTTGACATACGAAGGTTCGACATGCTCGATTTTTGCTTCTGGGACTGGCGTCGATGGTCTAATTCCGGACATCGAGGACACACTATTAGAAAGTGTTGGCCTCGTTGGTATGTCTGCGAATTCTGACTCGACTGGTTCTGGTGGTCCTCCTGGACCAAGATGAGGTACGATAGCGGCCACAATGGCCGGACGAACATTAAAATTCTTCAACTGTTTCTTCAAGTCGGACTTCGCAGTATTAGGGGCGTTTCTGTCGACTAATCAGTTCTTGCTCTTGTTTCATGACTTGCTCGAAATTACTGGAATAGAGAAATGACCGAGTTCCGAGCAGTATCTCTGACCATCCCATCTGCATCCTCAAGAAGCTCCATTAGCGTGGATACAAAGCTTTTGAAAGGCATGCCATTTTCTTGGTGCATCTACACAGGCTGTTAGTACAGTAACAGATTGTGGTCTTGAGGCGAGCCTACCTGTACAACCCAAGTCATAGATGATTCCTTCATCCTAGAATTCTTGCCTACAAGGCCGGCATTCTTGACGATTCGCTCCACATCCAGTGGGGTAATTTTCCAAAAGGTTGTTAAGCATTGCGCCGCAAGCTGTCTATATTTCTCCTTCAGGTCGCCCATCTTATCAATAACCAAGGGCAAGGTCCGTCCAGCCTCCTTGACAACATATTTCGGCTCCTGTCTGGATAGTCGCGTGAGAAGATGGTTCAACGTAGAAAAGCCGGCGTTGACAATTGCGGCATGGGACGAGGTCATTGATATGCGCGTAGCTTCGAAGAGGTGGATGATACAGGGTTCGGGGACGTTGTTTTGCTTGATACCGGACTTGACATTGTTGATTTGATTGACTTTCGCATCGACCGAGGCATCGGTTCGCAGGATAGCAAGAAGGTTTGCGACCTGCTCTTCATTGATCTTTTCACCCATTTTGTCAGGAAAAGGGAAGGCTGCTTCCCTAATGAGGTTGTCAGTCGGGCGACGACGAACAGCTGAGAGAGAGGATTCGAAGGTCGAATGCTTCCTTACATGCGAATAGGATAATACGGAGAGGTACTTACCAAGAGACAAGAATTGAGGGGCAAGATGATTGTCGATGTTTAGGGTAAACAAATGTGTCGTTGCTACTGCGGGTTGTCGTCTGCGCGAACGCGACTAGCCAGGATACACAAAGCCCACACCCCTGCCAAACACGGCCCCAGCACTGGAGGGGCTGAAAGACCAGACGACAGTCGGGCTCACACGTCGAGACACATCCAGTTGCACAGTCCAATCCAACTCCACATTTCCACCCTCTTTTGGATCTGGCAGCGCCATCCATTCCACAGGACACTCATTTACAAAAACAGCAAATCATTTTGAATACTGAAACTCAGCTTCCACCATGATCGACTCTTCACCAATCCCTCCTTTGGTCTTCATGCTTCCACAGTCGTCCCGGACCTCAGCTCCTTCCCCCACCTCGACTCTGCTTCCCCCGCCTTCGCAGCAACCAGAAAACTCGAAGCCAGAGAAGACAATCGACAAATCTGCTTCGAAAGATGCTAAATTCTCTCTGCCCAAGCTCCGACTCGAGATTCGCGATCTAAATCATGAAGGATCCCTGACGTTTTTGAAGGCGGTTATAGCCAGCAAGGCACTCGAGAAATCCGTCCAAAGTGTTCTCTCCCTCCTATACCATTCGCCAGATTCACCGACAACAACTGTACCGACAACGCGGTCCGTAACCCTGATCTTGAGGTCTATGCCCGGCGTTGCATACACGACTGGCAGCGACCTTGACGACGACCACAAGGAAATCCATTTCTCTCTCGAGTACATACACGGAATTTCAGAGTCGCGGAAGAAGGACGAAATCATGGGAGTCCTTACGCACGAGATGGTCCATTGCTATCAATACAACGCTTTCGGCACATGTCCAGGTGGTCTCATTGAAGGTATTGCTGATTGGGTAAGATTGAATTCTGACCTGAGCCCCCCACATTGGCGAAAAGAGGCAGGGGGGAAATGGGACGCTGGATATCAACACACTGGATATTTTTTGGACTATATCGAGCACAGATTTGGCAAGGGGACCATCCGGAGATTGAATGAGAAGCTGCGGATCGAGAAGTACCACGAGAAACGATTTTGGACTGAACTAGTTGGACGGCCAGTCGAGCAGTTATGGGGCGATTATACCGATGTGTTGGAGAATGAGAAGCGGAAGGCGGAGGATGATGAGTGTATATTGGTCGAGAAGGAGGATGCAAGCACTCCAAAAGCAGTCGACGGGTCTTTGACCGCGACTTCGACCTAGGGAGAGGCAATCACGCTTCTGGAATGAGTCTCATTTCGTTTTAGAGCTGGCGTTTTGGGTTGCATTTTCACATATTTGAGCGATATTGGCGCATATGTCAAGCACGATACCCGGCGTTGTGGTGCCATGTAGGGTGCTATAACATATCAGTGATGACCATTCGACCGTCCTCATTTGAGTTCACAATCACCCCGAATTACTGAATTCCCGCTCTTATTTCAATAGCTTCTTTGATATCAATGCTTGATAGGATAAGACTTCCATTGGCAGAATTTGGCCTATTCGTTCCTTTTTTCGGCGCTTTTGTTTCTTGTCTCAGTCAATCTGCCTCCGATGTAGGGGAAGTCTTCGACAGAGGTGACGGCTCTACTGGGTTTCCGCACGTCAGCCGCTATAAACAGAGTACCATTCCCGACAGCATTTACAGAACTTTCTCGTAAGTTATTTTGGCTTGATACAGGGCAACACCAGTGGTGTCCGAAAGAGTATTGGTTTGCCGTCCATTCAAGCTCGAATCCTGGTCCTCGAGACATCTGTGGGAATTTATGTGCACACATGAAGTATGTGAGGGTATGCTTCGGACGATGAGATCTTTGAGACGAGCCGACGGAAGGTATTTCTTGCACATCAACCTGTTTTTTCGGTCGTAAAGGTAGTCCGGTTGTCTATGCTGGCATTTGATGAAGAGGGCTCTACCCACACAACAGAAGTTGGCAATTCAATTACTTTGCCTTATCAGCCCTGATGAATTCCCCCGTCGATTCGAGCTCTACTACATTTCAAATCCCATTCGAGATGGACGACATTTGGGAGCATTCTTCTGGCAAATGCTTCATTGTGCGTGCATTCAGACAGCATCCGACATCCACACTTTTCCACTACCATGTGTCACTTTAAAAATACTTATATCAACAATTTCGAACAATTTCTCTTCTACCCATGCCTCATCTAGAGCTCGTTTTTGGGGGGCGAATGAGCAGCTAGTGGTGCAGCTTGGGTAGAATTAGCCGCATTATTGCTAGAAGTTTCGAGATACATGTTGTCCCATTCTGAAAATCTATCTAACATCTAGAGCCCATCGGACACATGCTATGCTCACGGAAAAGCGTCCCTTAGACAATAATACATATTGCATGTCATAATACACTCGAAGCTTGAATGTCTTGACTTGAGATTGGCATGATCAGAAGCCTACTCAGGTCAAGGAAAGAGGTCGAAGGGCTTCACTGTCTTCAGCATGATTGCGGCATACGAAATCGAAAGCCTTTTCACAGTAGTAAAGGCCCAATCGAGAACCTTCAAATTCAGATCCACGAACAATTCCAAAAATGCCATGGAATCGGTCCCTGAGTGGTCATTGGCCCCCTCAGGGAAGCAAGAAGCCAAGAGGCACAAATAGTGCGAATGCGAGCAGTCAGTATCTTGATGGCTAGATCCTCTGATATTTAGCACCAGAGTGATATATTCACGGGAGCTCATATCGTAGTGTGAGACATTTACTCGACAAGAAGCACCTGCTCAAGAAAGACACCATCATCTTCATGCCCGATAAGTCCTACCAATTCAGCCCCTCAGTATGAGGACCCACGGTCGACCAACCGATCACCATCGCTTCATGACGACCAAGTGACCGCCAGGAGGGTTACGAGGTTTCAGAGGAGGTACGAATCTGTGTCCGTGACGACATCTCGCTACGATTGAGATTGTGGCGATGTGTCCGATGTTTGCGATTCGGTTTGACTTGAAGCCAAGCGGCGGAGGTTGAGCACATCCACTTTTGGATGAATCGGGCTTATGGATAATTGTCAAAGCTACCTAAGGAGAAGATGCTTGTTGATTTGTTCCCGAAAAAAGAATAGGAAGGTGGTCACTGGGGGTTCAGAATGTAAACAGAACCATAGACAAGACTGTATGGGACAGAGGCAAGGGCTCTGCATTCCCAGACCACTGGCCGCACCTGCTTTTCCTCGTTTCTGGTGCTCCAGCTCATGCAGGACAGGAGTTGAGTATCTTCTATACTTGACGCAACGTTCTTATATTCAATTCACACCCACGATAATTTTATATTCGACACCAGCCTCCCTAGATCCTCAAAATGAGCGCTCGAGCTCGTTCTGAACTCAAAGTCGAGCTTCCAGTTAGTGCAGAGCATACACAAACAGTCATCTTGCTCCATGACCATCTGAACACCGTCGACGAATTTGCCGGCAAGATCCTCACTCTTCAAGCTTTAAACGGTCTGACTCTCCCTCAAGCTTCCCCTAGCGACAAATGGGTTTTCTCGTCATCAATGGTTTCAGTTTGGCTAGATGAGGAGCCCAAGATGGACCCATAACCATGGTAGTGAGTGAACGCCGTGCCATTTCCCCCCTGTAGTCTTCTGAAAAGCTTGGAGCTGTCACACTACTTTTCATGTTCTCGAGATGTCTCAACGCTCTTAATCTATGATTGAAGTTCCAATACTGACTCCGAGATTGCTTAGCATATGTCCCGATGGTGGATTGGAATACTCAGGCCTTGAGGAGAGCATGAATGATATATTGACTGCCATTATAACGAATCGAACGACATACCTCCCCAAAACATCGTTCTCTGTGGAATTGGTCGGAATTGTGCCGCTGCCAGTCGAACCCTGATTTCTGGTGGAATCGAAATCGGCGATCTCATCGGGTTCTGTGGCTGGCTGCCTGATCAGAGGCATGTTCGTCACAAGTCCAGGGTAGAGAGATGGGAAATTTACTACGAGCGAGGCACGAGCCATTGAAAAGAGTTTCAGAAGTTCCAAAATACCAAGAAGCCGCAGAAGCAGTATGTCGTCAAATGCCGATCCGTCACTTGCGGTCAAGGACAAACGCATTCCGCGCAAGAAGCTTCCCATTTTTATCGGCCAATCAGGAAACGATACCATTGCATCCATAAGTCAAGGGCAGGCGTTGTACCAAGCTCTTGTAAATATAGGTGGAAAAGGCGAGTTCAAGGTTTACGACTACGAGGAGCACTGGATCAAGTCGCCAGAAGGGGTAAACGATATGGTGGACTTTCTGAACAAGATGTCCCTAACGACTCAATATCGAGCTCTTTGGGCAGGGAGAGGAAAATTCAACATTGTCTGAGCAGGCAGGCAGTCTGGATTGAGTCGTGCGGCAAGGAATGCTTGCCGAGAATATGTGTGTTCGCGCTGGACGAGAGGCCTAACACCATGGCATTCAAATTCGATTTCTGCCCTTATGATCAGAGGAGAAGCCTTGATAACCATACACCAATATCGTTGCCGAAAGCTGTCATCAGTATGGTCGTCACAGGCAAAGCATCTCTGGGCTTAGAACATGTGTAGCGATAGCTCTCTCGGAATCCCACCACAAGTGTAAAGCTTTCTCCCTACTTGCAAGTACTGCTAAGAATAAATTATCAATATAGACTCCATATTAGCCATGATTGAAGCCTGATATGTAGTTCAGCGTCCGTCTAATCGACCAAATGCTTCGTGTCGGTTTTCGTTTCTTCGTTTTTGTCCACAGCTCAAAAACACTTAAATTCCTCATTCGTTGTAAATAAATTTTCCCTTCCTTGCGATCTTTGCCGGGAATCAAAATGAGAGATCACCAACTACACTTTTGAATGCAACCTCATCTTGGTACCTTGAACCGGCAAGGAGAGTTCCATCAACTTTTATCGTAAAGTGTTATCCGAGAGACCTGAAACAGTTTTGAACACGTAAAAAAAGTGTTGCCTCACATTACAACAGCACAATTACAGGAGTACTTGATTAAAAGCTTCGGCTGCGCTGTCTAGATGCGATCATATTATGCTAGATAGCTGTATTAGTTTCAGCTAAACACGAACCTTCCACCCTTGATAATCAACAAAGGCTCGCTTAAATAGCTATCTCGTTAAAACTGAATCAAGACGACGACTAAAACTAGCCCATATCAACTGCAACTTGTTCCCCATACAAGCACTCAGTACTAATCAAGTATCTCTTACTAAAGACTCCCTGTTCGGACCTCTTCGCGATCAGTGCGGTGCATCATTCAAAGTAGTGAGTGCACTAAGTACTGGTCATTGTACCTTGAAAGGTCGATATCGATGTAGATTTAGGGGACGGCAGAGAAGGAACAAAGCGACAACGACTGGCAGTACTGTAATATGATAGGGCTTTGTTTGATAACCCTGCTCAACAACAACCGTGGGGAAGTTGTCTTGCTCTGCCGGCTGTACGCATGCTCATTGTCCGAGTTACTACCCAAACACTTAACGAATCTGGATTTACTGAGCACGGCTTATTCTCAACTGCCGTTGTTTATTTCTTATCTCGAGCTACACAACATGGACACCTGAATCGTCACAGATCTGCCTCCTCTGAGAATCTTCATCCTGAGTTCAGACCTTGCTGACCCCGAGTCCTTCCAAGTAATTGGACAAATCAATAACACCTTTAGATATCTATCGAGGTTGTGACTGGGCCGCTCATCTCTCATTCGTGTTAGGACTCGCTCAATCTGACTCAAAACCGGAACGGGCATATCCAAGATTTTCAAAGGGTGCATCCTCCTCCAGCAACGGTCTCTCAAGTCGTTGACTTTCCCAAGACGGTCCGTCCTCAGACCATGTTCTCACGTCACCCTCTATCAAAAAGCACCAAATTCCAAGTTCGATTGTCAATAACAATCTGCATTCTGATTACAAGAAACCTCACCAGCGCTGCGGCCCCCATCACCACCATTCAGCCTGAATATCTTCCCTCCTCACCGCTCAGAGTCCCCCCCCTTTTTCCACCAATGATGCCCTTATCTTATACTCCCATCTCAACCTTATCTTCACCTCCAAGTTCAACCCCACGTCCCACACGCAGAGTAACATTGTTCATCCCAAGATCTGGAAAGTCCGAGCACGTGGTGCGTGAGCTCTCACTTCGCGTTGCCGTCACTTCTGCTCGCGGAGGACCCCAAACTCTGGTATATATTACAAGCTCGTATATTGACTCTTTAAAATATCTATTTCCAGTAGCACACAGCAATCGTTGCGTAGATAAGCATGGACCTCGTGGATGTCAATATATCTGAGGTACATGGCCGCAAGTGTGTGTCTGCCCTGTGAAACTTTGAGTCTAAGCCTCAGATGTTAGCCAAAAATACACATTCTCGCCTCATCGCACAACATATGTAACTTCGTATTTACAAACACAGAAGTTATTAAACGCAATTGAGCCAGGAAGATCATGTTGCTCCAGTATCGGCTGCTCTGTCTTGCTTTTCAGGCGCAGGTGTTCTTCCATTTCTCGTTCGGGAAGGACAGGTTTTGCCAATGAAGTATCATAACGGCACAGTGACTTGCCTCGAGAAACCAAGAAGAGTTACGTGCTCACTTAAGAACCAAGGCCATTTCCAAAATTTAAACAGCAATATCAAATGCAACATAGACCGGGGCGTACGTCCGTGAGTCTTAGCCAGAAGAGGAGCTAGAATTTGGGATTGTGGACGACAAGGCACAGAAGCTCCAAAAATTATTCGCTAGTATTGACGAGAACATTTTTCTCTATATCCCTATGAGACAGATTGCCAGCAGCAACTTTGCCGCGACCGCCATTTACATCCCAAATCGGCATCTTAACAACAGATATATTACCACCTTTCATTCTTTAGTCCATGCCATCACTCCGTGCTTCCGAGAGTCGCATAAATGGAATCGAGGTGATCATGTGCAGAATTCCAACACAGTACACATCGACAGAGCAAGCCCTAATGTTCCATGTCGTTCTCCAGATTTTCCGTCTTGATCCACTTCACTGGGGACTCCAGATGCGCCTCCCGTCCTCAGCTCCGCTTTTGGGGGCAAACCCAGCTCGGCTCTGCGGTCCGATCTCAACGCCAACAGTCGTGTTCCAGATGCAGATTTTCGTACGGCGCAGTACATGTCGGGTCTCAATCGGGCGATTCGAGCCTGGCACCTCACAGTAAACCTGGACTTTTGAGGAGGAGATTTTGAAATTGCTTCTTCTTCCTGTTCCCTTGATTTATTTTGACCGACGAGCCGTGTGGATCATCGCGTCGACCTGTGATACCAAACTACCACGCAACGCAAAAATCGACCAACCTTGCATCATGTATGTCGTTCCTTTCCTCGCCTCTGCGATCAATTAGTCAATGCCCGGTATCAACAAACTTGGCAAATTGCAGAGAGGATCATGGTACTTACGTACATACATGACCGCCTGAACCGAGTAACTCAGCAAACATCTCAGTGATTCTTCACCTCCTTCAAGTTCTGCATTCAGGCCGCAGAGAGCCGAACTTTCCCATATTAAGAAGCGTCATTAGTGTGCTGAGCAGACGGCTGCTGCTCTCAATTCAGCAAGCAAGTGAAGCAAGGAGCGAATGCAGGATGTTGATGGCATGCAAACTTGTTGTAGGGTCGGATTTGGAAGGACATGAACATCGGTCGAGGGCAGGTTCGGGGAGGAAGAATACGGACAAGAAAATGTGATGTCTACATGTGTAGTGTCACATCTCATAATTGTCTGTTTTAGAGTTACCTAATCCCTATCTCTGGATGTTACATTTGAGCAAGTATTCCGCACAAATCACACCTTGAGGTCACGATGTGATGCGATAGTGGTGCAAGACCTTCGGCAGCACACATTCAGCTGAACTCCTCCCAAGCTCCAACCCCGCCAACCCCGCCATCCACTATTCTTCCCTATCGTCCAGACTATTCCAGGCTTCACGTCCACCTGCATTCCTTACACCCTCAAGCCATCCTTGAACGAGTCTCGTCACATTCCGCTGCTACGGTACCACCTCTCGTCTCAACGTTACGACAACCCCCACACTTCAGCCCTTCCCTTCCAAGCATCCCCCCCAAACCTCAAGAGGAATCCAAGGAAGTGGAAAAACAAAAGTGCCAAAGCAACCTTCCTCATCCATCTCTTAACCCGTCCCGAAATCGCACCATCTCAGCACTTGCCCTGCCTTCCCCTACGGGCATCTTTTTCCGGCATCAAGGCGCGTGCCTCACTCTGAGGTCTCTATTCGTGATTCGACAAAATATGAGGTAATAGTGCATTACAAACAGGAAAAGTGAAGCGTCCGTATCATCCCATTAGCAATTATCAAGCGCCGTGGCAAGCTGTCACTACCAGAGATACCGACTTGGCAACTGTGGAGTTGTGGGGATAGTCCGGGTCCGGTTGGCCCTTCTTCTTTAGCGTCTCCCCAATTTGGCTTTCTCCAAATGCCCATTTCTTTTAGCTTCACTTAGTGTTCAAGCTCGGGTGTATTTCCAACGCCGAGCTACGGAACGAATATTTCTCCGTATCTTTTGACATCATAGACTACTCTCCAGGAGTAGCTACGGAAAAGCTGGAGATAGAAGGTTTTGGGAAATGACGATGGGGCCAGCTAATGGAAAGTAACGATATTGGATTGAAACAGCGGTGTCGAGTCTGCAACGCAAAAGTAAAAGCAAAAGTTATCAGAAAACTTAGTGATGGAGCATCCTCATCCGGCGGGGTGGATCTTTCCCCACATCCCACCCCACGGGGAACGGAACTTGCGGTAGTTGACAGCATCACATCATTGAGGATCGCCAGAAAGTATAAAATTGATTACTTATCGAATGTTTTGACGTAGCATCTTCTTTTCTTTCGGGATTTTGTCGCCATATTGAAAATTATTGAAGTTAATTTTCTTCGGCTCATGTTATTACTTCTTCGGATCTAGTGGCAAAGTAAGGGGTGTTTGGCTTTTCATTGTATCTGCCTCTCAACAGTTTTCTTCCTATCTCAAGCCATAAACCGCTCGATTCAGGTAGATACTAGCCCCGCAGATCAAAGATAAGAGAAATCCGGGGCTGCCTTCAACTTTTGTTTTCCCTCCAATGGTTCCGAAGAGGAAGAAGTTCAAGACCTTGATGATGACGATTAGAAGGTATATTTAGAAATTCTCTCCAAGGATTCAAATGAAAAGTTTGGGGGAGCCCACCGCTGGGAAACTTGTTGTATGAGCTTCTCGTTATCATAGGCTACCCACTGAAGCTCCTCGTAGCTACCAATCCAATAGGATGGAGTGGAAGCGATCAAGGCGCTACCTATCATTTTGTAATATTGCCCCAAAGATAAGGTTACATGCACGCACTAATACGAGGAAGCTTTTCTATTCCCCAGAAATAACCCCCATAGAACAGCATTGGTGACTCAACATCCCGAGCGTTTTCCTCGAAGCTTCCTTCTCCAGTAAGCCCGACCTCAACTTTATTCTTGGATTTCTTCACATGCTGAAGACCCATCCGTTTCAGCGCAAGCGCTTTGGCACAATTTGACGACATCACCTCCTCGTGTGAGAAATAAGCTGACGACATCACCGTGTTCCAAATTTCCTCCATGTCCAGACCAAAACTCAACAGTCCCGACTTTCGTCCGACGGTGGGGACGTGGGGAACCTGGACACTTTCGAGACTTATTCGAACTTTATGACCCGTTTGGGCAATGAAGGAGCTCTCGGATATTGCTAGGACACCGGGGAATAGAGGCATTGGCATCCTTCCTGCACGCCAGGCGGGAATGGTGAAGGAAGTGCGGTGCCGGCTGGTAGGGTAAGCTGACTCTGGCCCCTTATCCAGGTCAATACTTGTAGTGAGTGGTTTCACGACAGGAAAAAGCAGCTCGTTTACCGCTCGTAAGATTCTCGTCCTCGAGCTATGCAATGCTACCTGACTAGGAAGTAAACTTTAACGCTTGTTCATGATTCGATTCGATTCCATCTCTGACACGACTCGAGCCCAATCGAGCACGCATGATAAGGAAGCGGCGTTTCTTCCATCATTCTTAAACTTTAAAATTGTCCCGAGTAATGAGGGGTCTCTGGGGTCTGGAGATAGTGCTAGTGTTCGAGTGCGGAGAAACTCTCGCGGAGAGACTAAGTGTTGGTATCTTTGTCTGTGAAGAAAGGAGGGGAAAGGCGGGATTAGTTCAGGGATATTTTTGTTGACAGCTGCTGGCTGGAAAGGAGGGATTGACGGGAAGCCACATGTAGGGCACAGCACGCACGGCTCGGTACCGTTGACCGAATTTAATGGAACCACCTTCGCCGCTTTGCTCAAGCATATTCAGTTTTGTTCAACAGAATTAGGGAGTCTGAATGAAAAGACGATGGGCGCTGATCATAAGGTCCCGATAGTACTGATGAATCATCCACTTTGCCGTGAGGAATGACTTAACGCTTGTAAGCGGACTGCTAACGACAAGTCTCTCTCTTGTTTTCATACCAGGAAGTGGGTCTCGGTTATTGGCGAGGTGAAAAAGGGAGGATCCACAGTAAATACACTGCCGTACACTGATGTTATTTCCAAGGTTGCCTCTTATGCTTGATGCGCGAAATGTGAATGTGATTGTGAAGATACAATGTAGCACATATTCGAAACTGACAGCGGGAGAGCGTGGGGTGCATATCCTCGAGCGACACCTGTATGTCTTCCCTTTCTTTTCCCACGCCCGTCTACCTGCTGCTTTGAAATGGTGCACTTTCGGAGGACGGTCTCCTTATTTCTTTTCTCACCGCCATGGATCCTTTGCAGATTACTCTAGAAGACACAGAATACCTGAATTGTTGAAGAACGCCTCCGTATGTACTGCATAAAAAAGCAAAGCATCTGATAACGGGCGATATAACTTCCTCGCACCCCACGCGGACCCCCATTTCGACATCTACCAAGATCCGGCCACCACCACATCTCCTCATGGCCATCTCGATCACGGGGACCTGAATATGCACTTTCCAATAATCTCCCTCTCGAACGCGAACATGTAAATGCATTTGTTTACGATTGTGCATGCATCGGAGTTCGGAAGAGGCCTTGGACCTCCAAGTACTCTTCGAGGATGCGGAAGCCCTAGGTCCCTTTGATACCGAAGGTGTGCACACCCTCAAGTATCTCGCCGCGACGGCATGACCTGTATGTACATTACAAGTGCGGCAGGTACGTACCCCTGATTTTGAAAGATACGACCCATCTCTAGGTTCGGGAGTGGCCGTGGTGTGTTTACTTGATGCACCTGCTTATCTGGGAGGATTTGAGGTTGGGGTAAGTGAGGATGAGATTTGAACGAAAGTGCATGTTTTAAGCAATGTCTCTTTCATCTTTCAGATGCAGCAGATAATTACTGAGCCGCTCAAGTCCTTGTCGTATGACGAGAGAAACTGTATCTGTGCTTCTTGCCTAATTCTGTATCCAGGTAAAAATATGACCACGGTCCCACAATCGACCCTGGAATAACATCACCACTCAAAACCACTCAAGATTCTTCATTGCTGTAGTACAATGACATCAACCCCAATCCCATCCCGCTCTCAATCGCATTCTCGCACATTGTCCATCTATCATCCCGTCTCCATTTGTATCTCCACTGCAGTTCTCGACATAAAATATCCCGCTTCCAACATTTGTTTACCCCGCATCTTCCACGACGGAATTCACATAACTACGCCTCACAACAACATGAAGAAAAGACATTGTGATATATCCAGATTCTCCTCATGCTTGACTTTTATTGTGACTTCGGCACTGGCCGAATTGAAACGGATCTGCGTGCAATTCATATACATGTACCCCACACCAACGCAATCAAATTGGACCAATACAATGAGGGGTATTTTCCCCGCCGAAGCTATTGCGTCTTGTATTGCGTCTCCTCTTATCTCGATCCTTGAATTCGACCAACAAACTCTTGACCTCATCGAATGAGGGCACGTGAAGTACAAGGAAGTTCAGGAATCTGTACCGAATCAAAAATCAACCGATGGATGGTATCTCAAATCCCCTCTCGCTCGCCTCGCTTAATTCGGCACAACACTGCCTGAATTACAAACCCAATATATCGACCCACTATATCGCCCGCAGAACAAGGGCGGACCGAGAATAAAGTACCTGCACGTCAAGACACATGTATGCCCCTCCCGTGAGCTTCCTACGCCGTTGTACCGTGCCATACCATACCATGTTATAACGTACCCACATGTTTTTCCTGCAGGCTTATAGAGTATTGTCGTTGAATGGAATTTCTCCGTCGGTTGCTCTCGGTCGGTTAGTTACTCGGGGGATTTGCGGTGGTATGCAATGCAGTATACGGAAGTTTCCAGGACCAGGTTTTCCTGTACGATACTGTATGTTAGATCATATGAGATATATGTTCATCCGAAGTCTTCTTTTCGCCGGAGGAGAATGAGATGGGGAATGGAAGGAGGAATTCCGTCTACAAACACAGAACCAACAGACTAACAGTGCAGATAGAACACTATCTGGTCAGGTACCGTGACGTGATGTTATATTGACGGAGAGATCAAATGGCCATATGCAGCGGATAGGAAGCGTATCGCTCGCGTGGTGGAGTAGTATTCTATCCGTCGGTACCTTCGAACCGGCGGTACTTCACCTGATGTCGCACCAACGTCCTTGCATATCAAGATGAGTACCAGTAACACGGAGCATTGCGACTGCGTCATCTGTGTGGCTTTCACATGCCATACCATTCCCTGCTTTACTACCTAACTTTGCTGCCTCAAGATTTAATATAAGATTATATTGCAACCGCTTGCACGGCACGGCACATGGCGGCTATTTCTTAGCTCTAAGCCCCTCACTAGCCTCAAAAGCGTTGAGACTTGCAGGACGGTAGAAGATGGAGATGGAAGTTGTGCCGTGTTCGCCTGGCCATTTGCTGTACAGCCGCTCGGCTGGATGAAGAGATTCAAGGAGGGAGAAGAAGGGATATCTAGCAGCGATCCTAGAAACTTGGATGGAGGAAGAAATTTGATGAAAGAAGAGGTTGAAAGGGAGTGTTGAACCCCTGATCCCAGGTCCCGGATGCTTGATTCTTGTGAGATGATGAAAAATTGAAAACGGTTCCTCTGACCCATTGGTATATTCTTGCATAGTTGCTGATATTGGAGGAGAAACTTGTGTGACGAGATGGTTATTCTCATGGAGAGAGAATAATGAAATTCCCGCAAAGGCACACTGAAATATCAAAGTAGGATTTGAAGTAAACAAACAACGCCACTAGAACGAAAAAGAGAAAGAGAAGAAAAGCATCAGTAGCACCTGACCACGCGCAAAACTCCTCAGACAATCTCAAACCTCCTTCCCCTCACTAAACCCCAGTGCCAAAAAGAAAACAAGTCACAGTCCCCCATATCCACAAAAGCCTCCATGCAAACCGCGCCTGCACCTACGCTCCCTCATGATCCGAAAGCCGAAACCAGATCCTCCTGCAGCGGCAGAACTAGCCTTCCCTGCACCGGAAGCAGCATTCGTGCATCCTCGCGAACCTCTTCTTTCCTCTACTCGCCTCTCGTCTCCTCGCTTTCCCTTCGTGTATCGCTTCTTTCCAAGTTTGGATTATGGCCGGAACCGATATGTATGTAGGTATGTATGTATGTATGTAGGTAGGTAGGTACATGTGCTGCGACGTTGACACGCGAGGTGCTTAGCTTTTCTGGCGAGTTTTCAAGGAAAATACCTCGAATAGCCAGCCGTACAAGCGAGACCGATGATATGTCTGTAAAATTCACTCACTTTCAATGCCCTTCGCTTCTAACTTCACTCAATCGGTCCAGACGAGGATTCTCTCTTCCCCCTGCCCTCACTTCACTTCCATTCACACGCGCTAGCTACTCCGCACGATCTCCCCCAGGCCCCCCCGTCCCATGTACTGTACTGTACGAAGCAAGCCCATGTTCGTACGGAAGTACCTGCCTAGCTACCCTACCTAGTAAGTAAGGGAAGTCGATCCTCAGCAAAATCCAAAACATGTGAAAGGAATGGAATTTCTCCATTCCCCCCTCTCCTGCTTCAGCTTTACATGGCAGGCAGGCAGAGGAACGGCAAATGGTGGGATTAGGGTTTCACCGCGCCGTCCAGCCGTGAGTTTTGTGCTTGCTGTTCGGTGCTGGACCAGGCTGGGCTGGGCTGAAGGATCAGCGTCTTTTGCGGCGTCGGCGCTGAGTGTGGAGAGAATGTGGGGAATTGGGGGAAGGGACGGAAATGGTGGACGGGCAAGACGGAAGATGTTTGTATGGCTTTGGCTGCTGCTGCTGCTGCTGCGACTTGCTTATTTTTGGAGGTGAAAGTCAAAGTGTCACGACTGTGGTCTGATGGGCGGATGATGGAGTGGTTGTCACATGCAGTGGACATGTGTCTTCACATGTCTCAGTTGCTGGATATATTTTGGGGTGAGGGAGACGAGGAGATATCACGATGTACATAGCATGTGACGGATGTAGCGAGATATGTAGAGGTCGTTTGTAAATTTTTTAATTTGGCATGGCCGGAGCCAAGGCCATGAAAACTAGCTAGCTGGGTGTTTGTAGCTGAAAGCAGGTAAAGAAAAGAGAAACAACGCTGTACTCCAGTTGCCATGATGATGAAGACCCCGTTGTCATATCATCATAATCCCAGCCTCGCTGCGCACAGCAAACCCGTCTATAGAAGCAAGGAACAAAACACACACAAGTAGATCCTTGGCGACTTTCAAGCACACCAGGCCATGAACCCAAAGACCTCTCTCTAACCTGCCCTTCTTCCCCTGAACGAGCTATGTCCCCCGCTGTGGGAAGACAGAGTGTATGAAGGAAAGGGCAAAGAAAAGAGCCACATCTATACTGCCCGCGCGCTGTTCTATACATACACCGTGAAGAAGGAAATAATCAAATCAAATGGGTCGTTGCCCGTAACAGCCGTAAAAGTGGAGATCTCGAATCCGAGTCGTTGCAGTTGATGCTGCAAGTCGAGTCGTCGAGTGCATTATCGAAGTAGGGTGGGTTCGTGCAAGTACCAGTACTCCTTCCTCTGCCGTCAGGCAAATCCTCTATATCGCGCCTGAAAGTCATTCGGACGGTCCTAGCCTCCTATCCTTCTCCTAGAAGAGAAGCTCGACTACCTGTCCATGGGATCTCCTGCAACACTACCCGTTGTGCTGCTGTGTCCACTTGTACTGAAGCCGTTCTCGCCGGAGCTGATCAGGTCTTGCACTGCTACTTTCGGAACTTGCGGAACTGGGAGTTTTCTCTGAGTGCCATCGGTTTTTGACATGATGTCACTGATTGACAGACCGGTCCTTGGAGCTGAAGTGGCAGTGTTGTTTGGGTGATACTGACCCTCAATGTTTTGCGGCTCCATAGGTGCGAGAGCTGGTGTATGCTGAAGGGTCAAGTTGCGGATTGTAGGCAGATCGTAGCCACCGCCATATGGTCGAAGGCGTGGAGAATGGGCTGGAGTAGCGAGAGGAGTGTGGTCGGGCGTAGGCGACAAAGAATCGTGGGAGAAAGTTGGAGAAGAGGGAGCAGTGCTGTTTGGAGAGTTGGGACGAGACCGCTTGGCATGTCTATGGGCGTAGTGATCATCTTCGTCATGGGAATGCGATCTCGACATGGCGTAGGCTGACAACGAAGGTAAGTGGTTTCTGCTGCTGTGACTGCTGTGGCTGTAGTATGGGTGATGTCGTGAGCTGCCATGGTGAGGGTGATGCGTGGCGAATGTGCTCTCTCGCTCAACTTGGGTTGCAGCTGTAGCCAGAAGATTGATGTCGAGATTCGGACCATTGTTTGGACTTCCTCCGAGGCTGCGGAATGTCGGGTTCAAGACTGAGTGGGGAGTCGAGTATGAAGCGTAGGAGTGAGGAGGTGATACGTTTGGAGAGCCAACAGCGGAAGTTGGGGCAGATCTCGACATGTTCTTGTTTGGGGGTGGCATCATGGTAGCCATGGCTCCTGTGTGCTCGATTCCACCCTGATGCATCTTGTTACTCCTGCGGGAGTTGGGGTTGTTGTGTATCCTCGAGTGTCGAGTCAACTCGTCTGATCTCGAAAATCGCTTTGTGCAGCCGGGGAACTGGCAAGCGTGAGGCTTCTCGCCGGTATGGGTTCTGATATGTCTGGTCTGATGCTCGAGACGGTGGAAAGCCTTATCGCATAGAGGGCACTTGTATGGACGAGGGAGATCTTGTCGGTCCTCTCCATGTCCCCCCATCATATTCGGTTGCATCATAACGGCTGCCATTTCTTCTTCGTGCTGTCTTTGCTGTTGCGCTTGGATCTCTGCCAATTTCCTCCTTGCAGCTTCTTGTTCCTTTTCCAAAGGTGTTTGTGGGTTCAGTAGAAGATCTACTGAAGTCTGCGCGCGTTGCATGTGATTGCCGCCGCAGCGTTGGGGATCCCGCACTTTAAGTCTTTCTGTGGAATGCGGAGTGTGGCGGGGAGAGAATTATTTCCTCTTCAATAGCGATCGCAATATGAAGGAGGCTGTTGTTGGCAATGCGTGGTGGGGTTGTCAGGGTATTTGTGGTTGTTGAGTAATTTACAACGTGGGGATGGTTGTATGACGGAAGTCGAGGGTTGATATAGTGGTTGTGGTAATGAAGTGGTGGTGGTGGGATGGAATGCAGCGTGGGTAGGTTTGGTGGTATTGAGTTTCGAAATCTTCTGACGGTAACGGAGGAGGAGAGTACCGAGGGGGGTCGGAGTCTTATACGAACGATCAGGGCTGCTTAAAGCAGGCGAAGGTTCTCCGTAGGGGGAAGAGTCGGAGTCAGGGAAGCCAAGGCAAGGCAAGGGCTGTCCAGTCCAGGAGAAAGTGGAGGGGGAAAAGAAGGGAACAAAAAAGTGTGGGCTTGTGGGCGGACAAGGGCAGGGCAGGGCAGGCAGGGCAGGGCGGACCAGGGAAGGCGGGCTTGAGCGTGGGTGGGCGTGGGTGTGGGAGAAGAAAGAGTGGAGGGATGGGTGGATGGATGGATGTCGACTCTGAGGGCGGAAAAGGGATTTGGGAACGAGGCGTAGGCGTAGGCGCAAGACGCTGGGGGGACGGGGGGCGGCGGACTGGGGCTTGCTGGAGACGAGACTTGACAATTGTGCTGGGATGAGAGAGAAAGAATATTTGGCGGGTTGGCTTCTAGCGCTTGCTTAGCGTAGCGTATCTTAGGCGATGTTGGCTTTGGTTTGGTTTGGTTTGGTTTGGTTTGGTGGGCGGGTTGCTGAATCAGGCTGGCTGGCTGGCTGGCTCTGGGCGGCTGGAGTGCTGGAGCGCTGGAGGAATAGGATGAGGGATGCTGAGGGCTCGGGGAATCGGGGGTCGGAGAACGGGGTGTGAAGGGATTAAATAAGACAAAAATTCAGTTCGAGCTAGTCCACTCTGCCACTGTGGAGAACACCTGGAGGCAAGTGGAGTGTGAGAGAGTCAGGCTAGCTGCTCTACTCCCCTGCCCTGGTCGAGGTGGGGGGAGATAACTGTGCCCGAGATCTGAGGAGTCTGAGGGAGAGGGAGATAGATGCAGCATGCACAAGACTGACAAGACAAGTCCAAGAACGTCCAAGAGAGGAGGCCTAAACGGATCTGACCGTGAAGTCAAAGGAAATAGAAACAAAATGTTTCTGCTTCTCCTATTCTTGCCTCTCTCCGATGCGCGATGCGTGCTTCAGCTACTGCTTCAACTGCCTGCGTGATTCAGCTCCAATGATCTTCTCCTAGACGTGCTCGCAAGCGCTGGGACGGTGGGGCGACAGTGCAGCCCGGTTCGTTATCTTGCACCTTGTGTTTGTTCTGGGTGGATTCCGTATATATTTCGAGCCTGCTGCCACTTCTTGGATGTTTGGTGCACGATGTTTTGAGAGCTTGTCTTTGCTCGTCGCTGGCCGATCTGTCTTGGTCGGTGTATGACTTTGCTCTTGTCGTGTGTGAGCTGCACATCCAATCCTCTTGGAAGTGTTACCGCCTGCCTGCCTGCGAGATCTGGATTGCGAGATACTCGAATCAAATCGAATCAAATGGCTCCTTTGGCGGCCGCTCACTCGCGATATGGAACTGCACCTTGAAATATACTTTGGCTTGGACTGTGGGCAACGAATGGGGCCGCCTGGGGAAGCAACTCGACGTGTGGATGGAAGGCCTGCTTGCTTGCTTGGTTGCTTTACTGCTCGCAACCAGGCTGTACACTTGGGGACGTGGCCGTCGATATCACTACGGTACTGTTGGAGAGGACATGGGATATTGACGTTTGATGATGGCTCGGCTTGACTCAAATTCGATTCGACTCGAATCAACGGAAGTTTCTTTTGCCTCTTCCTGGAATGATGTGTTGTACAAAGAGATACTCATACGATACAGGATCTGTGGAGAGCAAGATATCGAGGGATCCTGCCAATCCTTGATCTCGATCACAGTATCGTGCGTTGACATTTGGCACATCATAGGCCTGGTGGCATAACTCCATCTCGCATGTGCTCCATGGCCCCCGTCTTCATCATGATCGCATCATCACCAGTGGATTCTTTCCTTGCCTTTTCAGGCCATTGATTTTCTTTTTTTCTTTTGTTCCACCCCTCACCCATTTTTTGGTGGGGAGAATAGATAGTGGGGAATAGCACTAACGAAAAATCCGCCCTCTCTCCTTGTACCTCTGTATATCTACTACTCTAAGCCTAAACGGGCAGTATTCCACCAAAGCCGGCAGTGCGATGGACGCTGAGATGCAGATGCAGATGCAGGTCGAGATTGGATTTCGTGAGATGGGCTGAGAGCAAGCACATTGAGCTGAAGGAGGACGGCATGTTTGAAGGACAAGGACAAGGACAAGATGAAGCTGTTGTTTGATGGTCAATCTTCTCCTTCGACGATCAAGAGCCGCACCATACAACAACACCGGTTTCCTCCAGATCTTGCAAACAGTGGTAGGTAAATATATCCTGATACATGCGTCAAAGGCAGAACAACACATTTTCATTTCGATTCAAAACCGCATATCCAACTCCTTTCGTTTGTACTTCCATCTCGCTATCGTCCTAAAACAGCTATTTCCATCACATCACATTTTCCCCAAGCCGCCTGTCACAATTGTTGATCCGGCCCCGACTTCCCTCTTTCTTCAGTCTCCCCCCATTCCTCGATGATTCAACCCACATTAACTCCAGACTTATCTTGTCTGGCCTTGCTGACTCGGCCTCCCCAGCTGAATAATGCATACATATCCTTCTCAGCTTGTAAATAATTCGTCCTACAGCCATCCTAACATGCGTACTCATCACTCCATTCGCCTCTCTCTCGCCTATCACAACCTCGTAATCCTGACTGTACGCTCACAGTGGTAGGCACCGACAAATTGCCCCGACTCCTCCCAGCTGTCCCAGTAATATCAGCACGACATAATCGGGCGTCTGGGGAGATGGCTCAGCCATTAACTGGGGTCGTGGAGACGACTCTGGAGATTGGAGACAGACGCCAGGCTTTCGTCGGGTCAACTCGGTCGACATCGCTCCGTCTGGGGACTTCTGGGCTGAGAAAAGAACGTGGGGAACCATCGATGCTAATTTCAAGCGCCAGGAAGGCGTGATTTGTATGCGATGGTGACACGAATCTACTGGTACCAAAGCCTCTCTCTCTATTAATCGTTCAATTAATTAAATACTTTCGCAGATCGAAGTCCATGCCATATCAAGCCACTCTCGTCCCACCCCTGTCTTTCCGTTTCTGGACGCATATCAAACGATAGATATCTGGATGGCGTACGAATCGTGTTTGTCATTCTTCATTCCATACATAAATTCTACTCCAGTCCAGGCTTTTGATTCGGCTTTCCCTATCTTACATTACCTACCAATCCATTTTCTTCTGGTCTTTGGTAAATGAAGTATGTAAGACGTAAGATGTGCCGTAAGCCAGGACGGAAGACCCTCGGAAAATACACGACTTGACATGAAATGTTGACATCATCTTGACAAGACGATGCGCTCTGTACCCCAACATTTCACCATCCAAAGTACACCATGCCATCGAATGCACCCCGGAATCGGCATGAAAACACCATCCTCGATTTCCAGACATCCTCCCCTCACTCCGATATCATTCCGGTCCAACCAACCATCCAACAACAGAGCGAGCGCTTCACGAAACCAACCCAGCATTAATCACATCACCACACCACACTTTTCTTATTCCTTGATGTGACACACACCTACTCCATCTCTCCCCAACATGCATAAGAAAATAAGTACTAATCATCCTAAGCAACCAACCAACCAACACAACCCAACTCCATCTTCGCCCCCAAAAGCCTTTTCTGGCCAGACCCCTTTCATTTTCGTTATCTGGGGTTCGCCCAGCCGTGGGGTACATACATCAAAGTCCCAAACAGGCAAGTCATTCACTCACACCGTGATAGCGTCTCCTGTCTACCCCACAATACCTGTTTATCTCCAAAGGTAAGCCTTGTACCAGTCTCGACATGGATCTCATCTCATCTCATCTCTCCAAAAGGAAAAAGAATGGGTCTAGTATAGTATCTCTAAGGTTTTTCTCTACTGGAGACTGTAACGGAGAAATTCGAGTCAGTCTTTTGCTTGAGAAGTACCCCCGCAATCGCATGATATCTTAACCGCCTGCCTCCCTCCTACACTTAACGCCAAATCAAACATCCATCCCACGTCCACGTCGCCTCGACTAATGATATGATGTGATTTGATATGATATGTCTTGAGGAGGGTACCAAAGTAGGTATGTATCATGTAGGAGGGAGCGGTAAGTCGGAAGCAAGGGAAATCATACCGGGGTACAGTACACCCACACTCCACTCCAGTGGGAGGTTGGCAGGTTGGAAGCAAATGGCGGAATGTGGGGTTGGTTAGTCACTGGCAGGCACCTCCACCGCCTCGTCAGTGAAAAGGGAAATACTGATTGGAGCGCAAAAGAATGTCACTTTTTCTAATAATCTCCTGGGGAAACTCGCTGATTCATTGTCATGTCGAATACGGTGACAGATACCTGAAGGTCTAGACACATCCAGCGGTCAGCGAGTATCTGGCTGGACCTTGAAAGCGAAGCAAGATGATAAGTCTGCGCGCATGGAGATACAGACAGGGGTCTTCCTCTGTAAGTGAGGATGACAACACATCATTTTCTTCTTTCCCTTTCTTCTCTTTTCTTCTTCTTTGGAGATCTAGAATCTCTTTTTCCAGGAATACTAGGTTACCTAACCTGGCATCAAAAGGAGAAGAGTGGACCTGTACACCTTCGGGAGTTGACCGCCCTACCTCCAACCTGGAGATCAGATCATGCAAGCATAAACTTTTTAATGCCGAAGCGTACATCGGGAGATGTGTGCATGACTTAGGTGGAATCTGGGGAGTGCATCGTATCCGTATCTTGGAATATGTGCTGTTGTTAAATTTATCTCCGTATGAGCGAGCGAGCGTCGCGGAGAGAAGGCCGTGATACGATTCGTAAGGTCAAGCAATGCTGGGCTGATCATGGCGAGCGAGGTTTTGACTGCCGTGTTTCGCCTCAGACATGAAAGAATAGGCGGGTGAGTTCCGACAGGCCTGGAAACGAGGCTGATGACTGCCCAGATATATCGTGTAACCATCGCTTCCATTATCAGATTCTCTAATGATTATCATTTCGCAAACATTTTCAACGGCCTTTCCATCTTGACGCGACTTCGTCATCTTCATCTTCATCTTCACCATCAAAAGGAATCAAGTCGTGATGCGACATCCAATCCAGCACCGCCACATCCCCAAAACGTAACAAAGATGCCCCGGATACATAAACAACCATGACCATGCCGTCCATCCATGAGACCCACAAATGAGTTTCCTGCGTACCGCCGCCAGATCTGGAGGCTTGCCTGCCTGCCTGCCACAGCGCTGGAATCCATTTTAAATTTTGCGGATCCCAGATTACGATCTCTGTGGCTACAGCGGGTCCCTCAATAAACCCTCCCCCAAAGACATCTGACTCGTGCGCCTAAAGCACAGCAACTCCAACCACCCCCCGTGCTTCGAAACCGGATCGATGTCGTGCGCTTTACGGAGGTTAGGAATGCAAGGAGAGGACAAAACGTCATCTTTCTGGAGACTCCACACTTGTGGTGACGGGAACAGATAGACTCTGGAGAAAGCTCGGAATCTTTTGGGGCCGCCTCAAGCGCTTGCTTGTTGGCGGTTTTTTCCTTTCTTCTTACTGACATCACTGACCGCCATGACCATGACAAACTAAAGATCCAGACGATAAGAAAAAAGAGCACGAGAAAAAAAATCCTCATCACAAAATTTCGCCAGGCCCTCAAATTTCTGGGTCCCTTCATGAATCTCAGAAGAGACATCCGGCCCGAAGAAGGCCCTGCTTCTCGGTTCTTTTTTACAGGACAATGGAAAATAATGCAAGCGATGGGGCTGCGCTCCACACCTCTGGAGAAAGAGCCGTGGAACCCATACCCAAGAGCCAAGCGCGAGAAAAAGAATCGGGATCGCCTTGGGTGAAGGTCTGAGGCTCCCCTTACTTGCCATTCCGTAACATATTCGTGACAGTCGCGCCGTCTCATGAGTGAGGGCTTGCTTGCTTGCCGTCGAGAAGTACCGACGACAGCATAGGTTATTTTTGGGGTGGGCCAGCTCGGCTTTTGAAGGAGATGAGGATGGATGATGATGAGAACGCTGTTTCGTTTGGCTGTGGTGATGGATCTTGCGAGGTACGTCGTTACGGACGTAAGACATAGCAATGCGACAATCATCAGATGAAGCGTGATTCCACGTGCGTGTCTGGTGGGAGACCATCGAAATAGGGGAGCCGAATAAGCGATGCTTTTGTTCTGCTCGTCCTCAATTTCTGTTGGCACGTTGCAATGAGAAAACGGTACAGCGCTGAGTAAGACGTCTTGAAGCGCACCCAAAGTGAAGCAGAGATAGGACAATTATTGAAATGAAGGCCTTGGGTATCTTTTGTTGAGCACCCAATCTGCGCTCAGAAGCGCTTTGGTACGCTTCGGAATGGGTCGACAGTGGGGGGGGGGGGGGGGGGGGGCCTGCCACGAAGAAAGAATTCTTGATAGCGATCCCAATGGAAGGATTTGCGCACTGCGCTGCACTTGCATTGGCAATTCTTGGGTGTCTCTATCCATCTATCAAATGAGACCGAATCAAATAGAGACTACAAACGATTGCATTGCTTGAGGAGCGCAATAGCCGCCTGGAGTCTTCAGAACTCGAAATTGATATCAAAAAGGAACATCGTGACTTTGCCCATTGGCACTGGCAACAGGCCTGAAGCCCTTCGATGAGGTTTCCAGAAGCATTTTAGAGAGCTCCACAGGCTTGGCCTTCGCTAGAGCCCCTGAAGCCCACAGTGGAATTCATGCTGGGGGCGGGATTGGCGGCTTTAAGTTTCGCCGAAGGGCTTGTAGCGGAAGGTTTGTTTTCTCAGGCTTTACAACTGCCCCTTCAGGATCTGAGGACCGCTGCCAATTCTTCTTCAATAGTTCTGATTAACTTCCACTTCTATATGTGGTATCAGCTAGAGTTCGATAGAATGGAACCTTACGAGCTGATTGGAGTCGGACATCCGTGATTCGAGTTTTGTTGCTGACAACACCTGTCTTGTATTTCGATCATCGAGATCCAGACTCCGCCTCACCAAATCAACTCGATGTCTCGTTTCTTATCTGATCCCCTGGAAATAGCGTAAAGTGGAGAGTGGAGAAATTAGGGGTTCCCCTCGTTCGACTCGTTCCTGGGTGTCTTGGATGAAGATCATGAAGCTGACTCGTTCGATCTGGACAGCTTCCGATCGTATCATCCTTCCAGGCGTGGTTTCGGAGGTTGTCCGACCTAGCATTCCTGCCCCAGATATTTATGTCGTGGCCACTCGTGTCAGCAATATTTGTGTTTCTGACAGGATTCTGGGGCTGGGGCTGAGCAGGACGCCTCATCACATATCCAATCCCAAAAAGCATCTTGTGTTTTGTCATGCGCCCCTTGGTGAACCTATCACTCAACCATTTCCACTCACAGGCCTGGACGATCCGCCAGCCTGGAACTGGACCCGGGCTTTCTGTTGCTTCCTTTGATGAACAAACGCCCTGTCTCACGGCTCTCCGCGACGAGCGTCCTAAAGGGGTCTGGTGCGTGGGGGTTGCATGGTGAGCTGGGGAAATGTGGCATCTGTGGGGACGGTCGACGGCGGCCCGTCTCGTCCATAGCAAGCCATTTTCTTGCTTTTTTCGAGATCATCTCATGCACCTGACAGCCAACAAAGCACAGCAGGATAATCAAAGCAAAAAGCATTGATGATGGCTTGATCGTCAGGATAGGAATGAAGCCGTCAAAGCCACGAACCAACGAATCATCAGCCGCAAATCATGTTCATCACATAACGTAAGGACGGCTCCCTTGGCTTCCTGTATGTTACATCGTACGAAGGAAAATCCAATTAATCTGCCCCCGGAACGAGCAGCCTAAGTGTAAGGGGAAACAGGCGCTTCGCGATGCACGGGAGATCAATGCAAAGTACAAATCTCCAAACATGTTCACAGGCGAGGCCCATCCGAGTCCGACGACCAGGTTCCTTTATCATGCCAAGCAGAGAAAGGCACAAAAGTAAGATACACCGAACTTGACACATGCCTAAACAGTCGAGTTATCCGACGCTGTGTACACATTTGGAATGCTCCTAAACGCTCCCAAATCTGCCTAAAATCATTCTGTACGAGCACTTGGATCTGGTTGGCGCCGCGGCTGGGTGAGAACTACTCACGGCTCCACGAATTGATCCTCTCGAATGCGGAGACGACGGGCGATAAGACCCCGGAATGTGGAGAAGAGATGCTTGCTCCCTTGACAGGGGTCCACGGGAATTCAAACTGCATGTTCCATCCGGCAACACGGCCATGCAAACCAACGTCCGGCCGGAAGAATTTCAAAGTGGTAATGCGAGATAGGAGACGCGCATTCCACAGTCCGATCAATTGGATGTCAAACACCAAAGTCGTCTTTCTTGCTCACTCAGCTTGGTTTCTCCCTGGTTTGTAAGTCTAGAACCAATGGTTTGAAATTGCCTTGAAACTAAGACAACGGCCTATTCGGTTTCGGAGCCTAGCTTCCGTGCATGGGAAAATGCAACAATTGGCAAAGGCAGCAAAGTGACGACCTGAAAGGCACCGCATGGGACGAGTGTGATACGATAGGAATCCGACATTCTACCTACGTGTTACGTGTGGTGCGGGTTGGCGAGCGTGGGGGGCAAACTTTCCCTATCATACCACGAATTATATGGACATACTTGGCACGCCTACCACGGGGTATCAGTGCTCAAGAGGAAGTGTGGTAAGAAAACTCATAGTGGCATCCTGCCATTCGTTCACTTGTAACATGTTATCTTAAATTATGCAGATGGTGTCTGTCCCAAAAAAAAAAAAAGCACTCTCCCAACAATGCCCCCAGACATGGAGATCGGTTAAGAAAGGGGAAACACGTGGGTCAAATTCAGCCAGATGTCGTTGCAAAGGGGTTCGGGGGACGGAGGTACGGAGGTACTTTTCCACGTGTTTCAGCAACAATATTCCATTCCTCCACAATTCGCGATCTAATTGACCGAGAGCAGATACTCCACAAATTCCGAATTCACCCGAAGCATCATCTCCAGCGCTCCAGCGACCTGCCTTCCTCTCGTAAGCTCGACCCAGCTGGTACAAAGCTCCGTTCAAGGCGAGGAGAACCAATTTCCAAGTATCGATACCTGCATGCGCGCCTATGAAACGCTGCAGGAACTGGTACACCTTACCTTCCCCTTGGGTATCTCTCGGTCGGTCGTCCCGAAGTTCGCGAACTTTGACGTCCGTCCACTTTCAGGAGAGGAACCGAAGCGAGAAACGAGGGGTACGCATCAGTGCGAGCATCGCGAGTTGTATCATGTTTGACATGTGAAAGTCAAATCAGCCTCAATTTCCTTCCAACCCCATCTTTCAACCACAAAGCTTATCTTCCCCACTTGTATTCTTCGGCTTCCCCGATTCGATTCCAATCTGAAATCGAAACCCCACGTGAGAGCGAAGTATACTTACAACTTGCTGCTAGCTAACAGCATTTCCAGAAATAGGCCGAGATTTGCTCAATAACTTCTCGACGGCTGAAAGGGAGACAGGGAAGAGGTGCGTCGGCTGCACGGACAATTCCCGTCTGAAAACATTTCCTCAACCCCAGACGAATAGTCATCCAAGAGCCGGCGCTGTCTCGGTGGCCGCCGAACAATCCCCCATGGTATGGTATGATGATGACGGCGATTGTCCTCAACAATTTCAGAAATTCTCGAAAGGCGACTCGTAATGCTCTTGGCTTTCGTGATGCTCATTGATCGAGGGGGTTGCAATTAGGTTTGCAGAGTTCGTCGCTGACATCATGACTGACCCTTCCTTCCCTGCAGAGGGCCAGAATCGGACAGAACGGCCAACTCTCTTCGCAGACTGACTCGTTCAAAAATGCGAATCACCTCATCCATTCATCATCGTCATATGCAAAATAAGCAGGATGCGTAAGAACGACACCTGCGCTTCTTGATGGCGAAAGCTACACGTACGTATCGGCTACGAAAAAAAATCAGTCGAAACCTCTTTCATCCTTTATACCGGATACGACAAAGCCAGCCGACCAAGCCCGATGCCGTCGTCCATTTCCCCAGACCAGACCAGGCAATCGAAACATCCAATTGGCCCACTTCCTTCCATACTATCCCATTAGCTCTTCTTTCATATCCCCTTAGCTCTTCTTTTGGAATTCTAGTTTAACCTTGGCCTGCTATTAAAGGGCTCGAACGGACTTCTTCCCTGGTGAGGCAAAGGAACACCTCCTCGCCAAGATAAAAATTATCAAGTCAAAGAAGAATTCGATCAGTTCGTTATCGGCGCTAAGTATCACATGAAAGCGAAGTGGAATAGCCGCATAAGCGTCCTCTAGCGCATCATCATGCCACTTTTCCCTGTCTCTCTCTCTCTCCTCTCAATGCTGTGGCTCTTCAGGGCAGGGGGTACCAAATAGGAACATTCCATGCAGGAATGGTGTTTTTGCTGTTTTTGCGGGGCTGAAGGGCCGAGTTGCCCGGTTCTGTCTCCGCTTTTCTCTCTTATGTGAGGTCGTCGAGGTTTGTCTGAGATTTGGCGTGAAGTCTGCCCCTCTTTTACTCCCCATGGTACACGACAGCAACTTACACTAGGGGAAAGAGACAGATAGGAAGGAGAAGAGGCAAAGCAGTACGGACGAACAGCGCCGGTGACGCCGTGGCGGAACTTCCAATGCAGCCTTATCTCTACAAGTAAATTGCCAAGATGAGAGGATCTTGGAGAGAGGGGAAGGAGGGGAGGGATCATGGTCTGGGAGGTTGTGGCACTAATGCCAGGGCGAGGTCTCGCTTGACCTGCCTGCTTCACATGGCATCATGGAGACAGACAAGGTAGGACAAGGTGGCATTTTCGATAGCCGTGGAGTATGATGTGATGGGGCGGCGGTGCTACTTACGGGGAAATTTTAGGAGACTCCATCTTTTGGGTCTCGTATTTTTTTGGTGGGAGTAGTGAGTCTTTCATTCCTCTGCTTTCAGCTGGTCCCTTAATTTGTGATTTACTGGGAGCGAGCGGATGTTGATGGGGAAGGAATGGAGGGAGGGATGTTTGATCGGACTTGATGCGTGGATGACGATTGTTGACAGGGGCAGCTGGGAGACTTCGCTTGGGTATTGCTTGATGGTTTGAGGCAATGGTGTTTATGCCGGGGTGTTGCCGAGGTGGGTCGTCGCCGGTTGCGCTTCGTGAGGATGAAGCATCCGAGGTTGATACAGCCGGATCAGAAGAGATGGAATAGGAGACGAATGATAGTCACGTGTGCCGAGGTTATGCTTGCTATTAGGGGAGCGTTGAGTTCGATGAATACATGATAGCCAAGGTACAAATTGGCTATTCGGATCTGGGGGGAATGTTTCCTACACGAAGGTTGGGGGACTAGGGAATGACAAGGCGGAGAGATCAAATGCGGAACTGGCGAGACAGAGAATGACCCGAGGTATTTGGCCAGCGGCATGCGAGGTTGTGTGAGGCTTGATATTGAGGGTACATGTCAAATGTCAAGAGGAGATGTCTCTGTTGGGGGGCATCTAGACTGTTGACCATACAAATGCGTCAAGTCATTAGCCATTGCAAGCAGCTATATGCTGCAGCAGGAAACTAGTACCTAGAGAAGTTCCTCTCCTCTACATATCGTCAAGCCTTGATATGAGAGTTGTTTGACAAGCCCGGCATTTTCCCACTGTAGCTCTCACAGAAGAATGAACTCGTCTGCTCCTGCTTCTGCTTTTCGGCAAATGCCCCCAGCATGCCCAGTCGGGCTTGGATAGTCTACTCAGTTGATTAAGAGCTACATGGCAAGAACGGTTCCAATCTCCTGGTCGATGAGAAATTCACGTTACTGGACGATAAGTCTCCATCTTGACATAAGTGAGTGGTCGTTCTGCAAAAATTCAGCACAATTTTTGTTGTTGCTGAGCGAATCTACGCCCCTGAACCTCATTTCCAATCAATGATACAGAGATAGTTTCTCGAAGAGGCTATCTAAGGCTCTGACTGTGGAGTCTCAATGAAATGAAATAAAACATGAAACGACTATGTTATTGTTGTGCACCGAAGATGCGCGTCTAGGTCTTTTGTACTAGCTGCGTCTCGAGACCGGTAGTGGTACAAATCGTGGCAAGTCTGGCGGCAAAAGGGAGGCTTCCTTACGATCCATTTTAGTATTTTCTACTGAACTTCTGCAATGATTCTATTTGCTACAGCACAGTCATTCGAATGAGGTATTAAGTATTGTATCAGCTGCGTGAAAGTACTAATCCGTGTGTGTGAAGATAACAATGTTGATGTTTCGTTCGCTTCGCCAATTCCCACGTCAACATTGGGGACTGTACTGCAGACCACTGGCTTGATAGAATGTGTAGGCGTGGAGTCCATAAATTAAGCTGCATGGAAAAGACTCAGTGGTCCAAATACTCTACTCACCCCGATCGAATTGCGTGGTAGGTCACATCGTCTACCACTCTGAGTAGCTTCTCGGCAGCATTTGTGGTTCTAAAAAGGGTTCTACGATTTATTGCTATGTCTCGGAAAGAGGAACTCTTCAATTGGCCTCCTCAGCATGTAGAATGACACTACACCTGGAAAGGATAAGAATAAGGTTGTAATGCAATTTATTTTCTACGAACATCTATGGAATTCATTGAAGTCCCACGATGTCCAGGTACAATGAGGGAACGCCATTTAGAGAACCATGCAATATCTCCCACGAAATCGAATATCCTTGACCGATACCCTGGTTTCCAATGCGATACCACAGAAGCTAGAGCTGTAATGAGTTGAATTGCCTTCAGAACCTGCTGATACCGAAGGTTCCTCAACCACGACTCGCCATCAACACCTCGACGCCACGGACCATCACCCCCAGTACTCAACTCAAAACCATCAGCACGAGCAGCCTTTCTGGCTGCAACCTCTGGCGAGCTACAATCAAAGCCACTGGTACACGCCATTCTAAAGCCAGGATAGTCATTCGAAACCCCCGCATTCCAACACCACGAATTCGTGAAACCCCAACCATATCCCCGATTACGGAACGTATATGAATGAGGTTCCGCACTGCTGATTTGCTGGAGCACAATCTCCCCGCCATTCAAAGACCGGAAGTTGAAAGCTTTGACGGGTAACGAGGCTTTGTTGTATCCTTTGGCGATGCACGGTCGTCGAAGACGTAGAGGTCAACGGTCTTGCCGTCGTTGCGGACCACGGAGGTGAGAGAGCACCAGCCGAGGATCTGTTGCATGCAGTATGGTGGTGCGTGGAAGGATTTGCTGCGGAGTTGGATGAGCCAGTCTGGTTCGGTGCGTGTGCTGAGAGGTTGGGTTGATGATGCTGCAACGAGGATGCTGTTGTCGGGTGACTGAGCCCATGGAACAGTACTCAAGTCAAAGTCCTCGGCACGAGATACCTTGCAATCACTCACAGATCTTGCCCAGGTAACATTGTCTTCAATGAGTAAGTCGGAGTCTTCAGCACGAGCTTCACCTTCATTGCGAGAAAAGACCTCGTACGATGAGGAGGTGACAGGGATGCTGGTGGCGGAGAAGATGAGTGTGAGAACTATGAGGATGAGTGCGATATTTGTGAGGTTGTGGTGCCATTGCGAGCGTGTATATTGAAATTGAAGAACTTAGATGATGGGTGAGAGTCTTGGGTGTTGATTAGATGACTTGAGGTCTGTTTGAGTCTGTTTTCGGTTTTAAAATGACGTTCGCTGGAGGTGTGATTGCGCCGAGTATGGATGGATCTGACGTAGTGAAATAGGATGGCCTTCAGTGGTGTTAGAAGAGAGAAGAGCCTGCTCGTCGACGACTTTGAGCTAAGCCTGAGGAAAGAAGGAATAGTGATGACTGTCTGTAAATGAAGAAATAGGGGGTAGTGTTGGTGAGTCAAGAACTTTGATTCATTGAGATCATGTTCGACGACATAGCGTTGTTGACTCACGATAATAATGTGCTCAAAAGTGAACGAAGAAAAGGCAGGCACGGCTTTTACCTCAGTTATGATGATTGATGAAGACTAGAGGTGAAAAAAAGCGACATCATGTAGCAGTAGTAATTGTGGAGCTCAAAGTGACGAGAAAGACGATTTATACTTCGAGAGGGAGGAAGCTGTTTATAAAACTATCATGGAATTGGAAAAAAGTGAGATTACAGCTGAAAGCAAGGGTAAACTAGTTTATTACAGAACATGCTGGACTTTTGGAACCTTGAATATTTATAAGCCACGCTTACTTCTCCTGTAAAGTGTCCATTTCTCTTCCACTGTTGCTGGCCGTCCATGTATAGGTCAGTATTTGACCACTATCCTTGGCGAGAATGGCTTCAAAAGACACCGATTTCCTTCACTTGAAGCAGGTGTCCACGCAGAATATAATGGTCTTGGTCATAATTATTTATCAAACTTGAGCTGGCCACCATACGTGGCTGGAATCATCACCGGCTGACGCGAAGGGATAGGGATCAATATGGCTAATGTAGTTTCATTCTTGAACTGAAGTATTCCTGGAAACGGGCATCTTTCTAAACTTTGTGTCTATATCTACTAGAACATACCCTGTCAATCTTTCAGACTAAAATTGTGGGTGTGATTTGGGATAAAAGTAATCAAGACTCATTCAAGTGGTGAAATTCCAAGAAACATCTTCCCAGCCCTCTCTTCTGGTAATCCTAGCTCCCATCGTAAGCCCATTTCCAAAAGGCTTCGAAACTGCCTCGCCAAGCTTTGCCCTCCTAATCTCCGGCACCTCAATCAATCCACCATCATCCTTTTTCACATCGAATCCCATCACCAGCGCAGCAGCAAAGCCCAGGATTTCTGCGAACGCAAAGTTTCGACCCGGACAAAGATGCTTTCCTCCGCCAAAGGGGATATATGCTCTCTTTTCCTCCTTCTCCTTCTCGCTTGCGGCGCCCTTCCCTTCGATTTTCATGAATCGTCTGGCATCGAACGAGGAAGCATTCGGACCCCAGGAACCTGGAGACAGATGGGATACACCGGATGGCATGTTTACATCCCACCCTTTACGAAGGAGGTAGGTTGACTTTCCATCCGAGATTGTGGTATCTGCCATGACACGCCGAGTCCCAAGCTGTGAATTCACAAGACGGATGACCTCGCGGTAGCAGGATACCAAGAGGGGACAGTCAGGATCGAGCTTCGTGATGTCGACTCGAGCTTCGCGTTTTCCGTCCTTGGATTTCGAAACAGTGATCACTGAGGGCACTTCTTCTCTTAGACTGGCCACGAGTGCAGGGTCTGATGCAATGAATGCGATGAGCCAAAACAGGGTCGGAATTGCGTTCGCCGTTGAGACATGCAGCAAAGCGAGCTCCATCTGTCCGATGCCGGCCGATGATATATTGTAACGTCTGTACAATGCCGCGCGGGCCTGCGCTCGAAAAGTTAGTGTTTGTAACTTTACGGTAATGGCAAGTTTATTCTCGTATGCGAAAATGGCAAGTCAGGTTTGGGTTAGGCTTACCTTTGTCAGCTTCGCAACATCTGGTTCAAGATCATATTCCTTGCCGTAGTACTTTTTGAGTGCTGCTTGAAGGGTTGCCCTTGCCTTGTAGGCCCTTGGAGCAACGATGGACGGCATGATACCGAGCACAAGTGGAAGGATTCCAGCCTCAAATTCCCACAGAGCATCTACCAAGCTCAAGTCATCCTTCAAAGGATTATGCGACCCGAGAAGGGTATTGCAGGTAGCCATAGTCAACGTCTCTCGGATCCAAAGGTACAGACTGTCCGCCTTGAATGTTGCTGATAAACCATTGATAGTGACAGCTACATTGTTCAGCGCATCGGCGTTCATCTTGTAGAGGTGTTCTCCGAGCATAGACCCATGGATCTCCTTTACTACTTCTGGAATAAAGCTGGGAATGTCTCGGACCGGGACCATTACCTCCTGTTTGTGTGTAAGCATAGATTTGGCAGACTGTGACGCTGTAGAAATGGTAAGTCATTCCACCTGAGTGTCCTCCCGGAATACCATTCCGAAGACAAAGGGAGAATGGGAAAGGTAGAATCCAGAGAGAAGTTGCGAACCTCAGGTAAGTCAAGCATACGTTGCGCAAAATCAATCATAAATGGATCGAATGATAAGTTTTTGTTTCGATAAGCACTTTGGATCAAAGCCGGCTGCGTGATGATGTACAATTTGCCATTGATCATCGGCAGAGTAGCAATGGGCAATGGCTTTTTGGCACTGTGATATTTAAGCATATTGGCCATGTCGAGACAAAGAGTACATACTTTAACTTCTCGAAATACTCGCCATTGTATCGAAAAAGTCCAATGATGTGGCCGATATATGGAATACTCGGTTTTAAGAGAGGCGGCTCTCGAGGATCACACTGCACGGAGAGTCGCTGCCAGCAGACGAGCAGGACAGCCGCGATACCAAGAATGATTGATGGTGTATAACCTTGCAGCAATACATCGAAAGCAACAGAAGCAGACATGATTGCTTGGGTCAAGCTACAAGATCAAGATGACGAATAGACTTTTAGATTGAAATGAGGTCTGCCAGCGCTACGGCGAAGCTTGGACCTAGAGGTCTAGCGATCACAAGGGTGTCTTTCGAGATAGCAAATTGTGAGTAAAGTAGTGGTCTCTGATGTGCAAAGGGCTGTTGATGTTCAAAAAACATTCTAGAGGAGAGGTGCTGTCAGAGACCATTAAAGTTGGGTTGAAACTGTGCCACCTGGATTGGTGGTAGTGCTGACACTAGGTAAGGGTCCCAATTGGAGCACTGATTATAACCAGGCGACGCTGATTGGTCAGATCTACGATGAGGATATCATTTCGCTTGTCTAACGACAGCGCGAGCACCCAATAAAGCATATTTTCCTTCCAAGGAAGATTCGTTCCAAGGGGACCAATTCCGCCTCATCGCGAACGATACTCAGGATCTCTCCAATGCTCTCTCGCATTCCATTGAGCTGAGTTTCCATCCCCTCAGATGGGTTCTCGACAGACCACATGTCAAACCACTGCGACATCTCTACATCGAAGCGAGCTGATCGTCGTAGCTTTGATGTAGGGAAGACCCATTTCACAGTTGGGACTAATTCACGTAGTGTGCGGCCATCTGAGGCTTGACTCTCGAAAAATTCTTCTGCGAATTTGATGCGATGCTGTCGCGACCATGGAGCAGAATAATTGTGTGTGTCTGGCTTCCTCCGAAAGGAGGAACCACATATGTGTTACTGTCCATGATTGATGCCGCTGTCCCAATGCTCTCATATGACGTGGGATGTACCGGATGGAATCTTCAATTTGGGATTTGCTGGAATGGGTTGCGAAGACGAGGTAAAAATGGGAGGCAAGGTCAGGAGATCTAGGTCGCCGGTCGCTCCTGCTTGAACGGAGGGTGGGCTGCCCTGATTGATATTGAATATGGCAAACAACAGTGAATGAGTCATAGGTGCTCATCCGTAACCTCCATAAGCTGCTGACAATTTCGGTATTATTCATTCTGACTTTCCTGTAAGGGCAAACAATCGACAGAGAGCTGTGATCGCAAGCTACGATTAAAATGTCCGCATCAGCACTGAGTCCTCTTCCGAAATCAAAAATTGATCACACATGCCCCGAGTCTTCAACGGTGACTGAAATCTCGATCTGATACAAATCTGCACGAACAGTCTGAATATCTGGAGCACTCGACCAGTATCGAGAGGACTTTCTCAGCCGATGGCCGTGAAGCTTGATCCTCAGCTAACATCTTTGAGATCAGGGTATACGACCAAGGATCTGCATCAGACTCAAACCAATCACCCAGTTTGTGAGCTGTGGCATAGTAGCAAAGCGTCAATCGGTCAGGCTCATCTACAACAGGTTCGCTCCGAAACTCGTGGAAGTCCTCGATTGCTCGACGGCCAATGACTGTCGCCATCTCCGCAAATACACAACCCAAGGAGTAAATATCTGCTGGCCTGCCTCTTCGATCGAGAGATATGACTTCCGGTGCGCTGTACATTTTGGTGATGCCCGCGGCGTACCCTTCAGTTGAACTGGTCAGGCCGGCACTGAACTGATGAGCTGAGCCGAAATCGGTTAAGAAGATGTCACCACCTTTACAAATGGCATTGCTTGGTTTAATGTCCTTGTGTCGGACATTACGGGAATGAATGTATGCCACAGCCGATGCTAAACAATACTGCCACTTCTCCAGCCGCTGCAAGTCTTCGTCGGGGAAGTCATCCTCACAAACACGCTCAAGGTAGTGGCTCAAGTCCTCATCTCCGGCAGGCGACAGTAATATTCCGAATTGTCGTGGTGCGGATGTAGTCTCGTATGTACTGATGACTTGGATAATATGCTTATGTCTGAGTTCTCGTAAGACAGACACTTCTTGTTGAATAAGAGGCAGAAGTCGTTTTCGAGCCATGTTAGGTAGTCGGATTACCTTACGGGCGAGAATTACACCGTCTAGATCGTCACTGTGACGAACCGCGTCAACGCTTCCGAGAGACCCATGGCCGAGTTGTTTGACCGTCGTAAACGGAACGACTTTGTGGCTCGTATACTCGAAATGACCGAAACCAGACGTGCTCGGTGGTTGTGCAACGGCCTTGGAAGGCTCTGAATATCCAGGATCACTTTTGGTCGTCTGGCTTGTTGAAGAGTCCTGAAGATCTGCTTCCACGGTATTTTTCTGCTTCACTGTAGAAGAAGAGGATGCAGCATCCTCTGAGCGTGTAGTGGCAGAGGCAACCCATTTGGTACTTCCATCAGCATACTGCCGAGGCGATACTATTCCAAACTCCTCAGAGAAGCCTCCACCCTTCATTGACGTATTGGTCGCAATGGACTTCCGAATGTAGATTCGCTCGGGCTCACACTGCTGACTGCATGTTCTACATGTCCAGCCATCTCTCTTCACAAGGATACTTGGACCCAAGCATCGGACGCATCGCCACCACACGGGCGAAACAATTCGACTCGCCCACCATTCCTGCTCCCGATTTTTCTTCTTATGCCTCTTTAGCATATCTTCTAAATGATACTCTCGAAGGTGGTCTCGGTAGGCGTCTTTCCTGGTGAAAGGGTCATCTGATCTCTTACATGAGTCGTAGCTGCAGGGGATCATCTCAGCTTCTATATTCGCTGGATGTGAGCGTTTGTAGTGATGTGCGAGATCTGTGAACACGTTGAAGCGGAACTTGTCTCTGACGTCCCAACAGCTCGGGTGTTCACATCGAAATACGCCCCAGGAGCCTTCTCCAGAGCCTGCTTCCAGAATTTCTTTCTCTTCGATTGAAAGACTCCCCAATTGTTCTGGAAAGTCGTAATCATTCGCCAGGACATGCTCAATTGGAATGAGCCTATTGGACGACTGGAAGACGGTATTGAGAACCACAGATTCGGATCTCTTTACATCGCCGCTGAGCGACAAATCCGCCTTGTATGAATCTTGGTTGGTGAATGATGGAGAATGCTGTTGGTATCTGTCCATTTCATCCAGAGCAATGATATGATTCCCATCGACAGCGTCCAAGTGTGGTGCAGCACTGAGCAACGCAACACCTGGCCCATGTCCTTCATCCCCCGAACGCACGATCTCATCCACGCTTTGCTGCTGAAGCGGGGTGACATTAACCCCACTTCCGAGTGAGCTGGCCATCTTCAGATGCCCGGTATAGTCTTCGTAGACTCATCGCCGTCCTCTTCTACCCAGTTGGCTACCGATTTAAACAAGAAACAAGTTGGGAGTTGAAATGAGGACATCACAGTGAGTGAGATGGAGATATGTTGTTCAGCTCCTTCGAGCTAAGACAAATCAGGAACCCAACCTCAAAACGTGACGCTTTACGCGTGCCTTGGACCTTTTGAGTGCTGTTACCCCTCCGAAAGATGCTTGAATTACTATATCTCACGTAAGATACACTTTCCGAAGAACAAATTATCTGCTATTCCCATTCAATACCAGTTTTCCCGCAAGTAACCCTCCGGATGATCCCCCTTCCCCCTACTCTCTCGCTTCGGCATCCAACTACCGAGCACTCGATCAAAAACCCCAATCAATCAGAACACCCATATATTACCATTTCCCCAATACGGCCCCACAATATTGATCACAAGAGGAATTCTACTCTAAGCACCGGATAAGGTTGTGCCAAAAGCTTTTCTTGGGGTAGCTTAGCCATACCTTCATCCAGCAATTTTCTGGATACGATATAGGTAGGTGTGTGGAAGACGTATTTCCCTTCCCCGCGTTTCACGAAGGTACTTCTCTCTTCTTTCCTCTTTTGGTGCGATAATATTTTGATCTGATTTGAATCTTATCTACGCTTTTCTTGACAATAGTATCATCTCTTTTCTTGAAGATGATGTTCTCCCTTGTTTTGTTTGTGTTCGCTGGTCTTGCGTCAGCCATTCCAGTCATCCATAATGATGTTGAGAAGAGAACGGCAGTCGGTGAAGGATGCTCATATTGCACACCGGGGCCATGGGTGACGTCTGCTGGTACGTCAATTGTTCAAGGCCTTCTTCTGGATCACAAATCAAGTGAACATGGAACAGAGACTGAACCTATACAGCATGTAACTCCTACGAATATTTCGCTGTAGCAAGCAGCATGAGAAATCCGTATGCTCCTCTCGTGCCTCTCATGCCTTCCATCGCCGTGCCACAAGGTAAAGCAGCTAACACCATCTGTCAAATCACAGACCCGACCAGATCAAATTCGACGCAACATCATTCTGCTCCGAATTCCTCCGCCCTCTAATAACCGACCTCTCAATCGTGAAAGTAACAAGCCCAACCACGACATCAACATCAGTGGTGATAAGTCTGGTCTACGCATCACCCGTGACAACCAAGCCATCGTACGTACACCCCGTTCCAATTTCCGTCTTCTGATCCTCTCCAAATGCAACATAAATCCAGAATACGGACTAATCTCTCTTTTCTCCAGTATCCCCGCCAAAACCACCGCCCTTTCTCCAACAACACAACCGGCAGCCCTCATAACCACTTCACCTGCCACTACCCTCTCAGCTCCAGCAAACGGCCTCAAGAAACGCAGCTTCACCGTTCCAGAATATCTCGAACCATGGTATTTCTACGGGCGTCTGGATCCCGGCTGTTCATGTATCATAACGAGTGCTGATCCCTCGATCCTGATCTCTGCTACGGAGACGAGTACGTTTTATGAGTTTACTGTGGTGAGTCTTTCTATTCTCCCTAGAACTTCCGGTGCTCTTAAATGTTTGGCGTAGTGGATTTGCTTGGTCGTTGGTTGCTTGAGATGAAGAGAGAGGGGAAACATATGAGTTTGAGATTGATGGAAATGTACTTTTACTGATATGGGTGCTCAACATAGTCTACGACGGTGACAGAGGTCTATACTATCTACCCTGGGATGCAATAGAGACTCAAGGTGTTGGATGAGCATTATACATTGGCAAACGAATATCATTTCACAGCTATCTGCTCACAAGCTCGATCCACTTCCGATGTGACAGAAAGGTTTGCTGTCCAGAAGCTTGGGTTGCCGTTGTGAAGATGCTCTTTGTTTGATTGCCAGCAGTACAGGAAGTTCATAAAATACCGTTGATCGAGTCACTTTCCAGCGGTGGGTATTGGCTTTGCTTGAAGTCACGGTATGCGTGACGAGCGCAAAAGGGGGTCCAACTAAATTAAACGAGACTCTTGATTGTCAAACTTTCATGCTCACCAGCCACTTTTGGAAAGCCAACCAAAGCGAATCGCTAGAAGGCACAGTAGCAACGCTGGAGCTTGTTGGAAATTCAAGGTCATGCACTCCAAATTTTGCTAATCCAAAGTTCCCATTCTAAAGTACAATTTCTCTCCTAAAACCCCGATTTACAACTTCGACTTCCCATCCCCTAACAGCTCCACCGCACCACCACTAATCGCCAACTTGCCCGTCTCCTTAACCTTACTCTGGAAGATCACCTTCCCACCCTCCTTCCACATCTCTGTTACAATCGTCTGGCCAGGCAGCACAGTTCCCGCGAATCTAACCTTAATATTCTTGAAGGCACCATACTTCTGATACACAGCCTTGGCCGCGATACCAAAGAAGCAGAGACCGTGCAGGATGGGGACATCAAAGCCGCCAACTTTTGCGAATGCAGGGTCGACGTGTAGCGGGTTATAGTCGCCACTGAGACGATACAGTACAGCTTGTTCCTCCGTGGTTTTCTCCTCGGCAACGACGTCTGGTGCGCGGGAAGGCGGCTTGTTGGCTGCTGTGGAGGCGCCTCTGTCTTGGGGTTTCTTGATGCCACCAAAGCCGCCGGAGCCGCGGATGAAGACGGTGCTTTCGTTGTAGAAGAGGGGCTTGCCAGTTTCTTTATTGATGGTTGTTACGCCGGACTTCACGATCGCCGCATTGCCTTTGTCGACTACTTCGAGGAGGCGGGGCTTGGAGATCAGTGTACCAGAGGTGGGGATGGGGTAGGAGAGGATCTCAAGGTATTGCTCGCCGTGCAAGAGCATCATGGGGCTGAAGTTGGGCACGATATCCGAAATTTGGTAGGGCGTTTCGGCGTTGAAGAAGGGGATGACACCGAATGTTGGGAGGGCTTGGAAATTCTCGTCTCCCTCACTGTGATCAAACAATCGTTAGCATAGGCCAGCCACGAGCAGGATAATGGACGCCGTACAAGACGTAAGACAAATCAGTCTTCTTTGCTCCAACACCCAAGTTGTAGAGCATTACATCTCTCTCGTCGTATTTGAATTCAGTGCCCGAATTTTCTGCCTTCTTCGCCTTTTCGATATTCGCAAGAATCTCCTCGTTCACTTGCGAGCCTTCAGTCTTCTATTGTACGAATAAAAGTTAACATCTTTTCACTAGACATGGAGTACAACTACAGATATAGAAACAGCGCCAGGTTTCATGCCGGGAAAGGAGTGAATTTTAGAGAATTTGGCTCATACCTTACTCGCACCACCCTTCTTATTCTGCATGTTCGCCATGATGCTCTTCAGTCCGTCTTGGCTGGACTCTGGGTGGTCTGCTCGTCCATCTTCGAAGTCGGTGATACGCTTCCATTCCTTGAGCACAGCTTCGGGTGTCAACTTCTGGTCGACAGGGAATCCGTGTCCACCAGTTCGTTGCCAGCGGGTTTGTCCCACCCATCCGCTACCGACTTCGTAGAGGGCGCCAGTTCCTGGCTTGGGAACCTTGTCAGAGCAAAGTGCTACGACAAGAGGCGCTATGTAGTCTGGCTTGAAAGCTTGAACCATCTCTTCTGGAAGGATGGTTCTGGTCATGGCAGTACCGGCGTTTGGTGCAATGGTGTTCACCAAAATGTTGTACTTGGCGCCTTCGCGAGCAAGAGCGCGAGAGAAACCGAGAATACCGCATTTCTACCTATGTTAGCGAAATCAGGAGGTGTCATAAGGTAAGACTTACGGCTGCAGCATAGTTGGCTTGTCCAAAGTTACCGTAGATGCCACTTGTTGAAGTAGTGTTTACGATACGACCATACTTCTGCTTAAGCATGTATGGCCAAGCGGCCTTGGTGACTTTGTACGTGCCTCTAAGATGTACTGAAATAACTTGATCCCACATCTTATCGTCCATGTTGGTAAAGGCCTTGTCGCGGAGAATACCTGCATTGTTGACGATGATATCAATGCGGCCGAAAGCATCAATTGCTGCTTTTACAACTGCCTCACCATCTTCAGCCGATGCCTTGACACCAACTGCCTTGCCACCAAGTTTTTGGATTTCCTGGACGACATCGTCTGGGTTCATCAGGTCGTTGACAACGACAGAAGCACCGTACTTAGCGAATGCCAGACAGTAGCAGCGGCCAATACTAGCAAGAGTTAACGAGAAAACTGTAGAGTACCAGTGTTGTTACTTACCCAGCGCCACCACCAGTAACCAAAGCAACCTTCCCCTTAAAATCAAGAGTCTCGCCCTTATCATTGGGCTTCATCTTCATGGACTTCTCGAGCAGACCCATAAAATCCGCAACGCCAGTTGGATACTCAGCACCCTTGCTGAAATCACCGACCTGATCCCATTTTTTCAAGATAGCACCAGGGGTATAAGAATCGTCAGCCTTCAAGAGCAGACCGCTGGAACGCTCCCATCGGAGCTTGGCGATGTGGCCACCACCAGCCTCGAAGATGGAACCATTCTCCTCGGAATCCTTGTGTACCAAAACAGCCACGAGAGGAACAACCCAGTCTGGCTTGAGGTTTTCGAGGACATCAGGTGGCATAACGGTTTGGGTCATCCGGCTGGCAGCTGCGTTTCTAGAATTAGCATGTGAAAATCCAATGTTCTGCGGGGAACTCACCAATTGGGGCGATGACATTGGCGTGAATGTTGTATTTCGCACCCTCCTTTGCCAGCGTCTCTGTGAAGCCCACCATAGCCAGCTTAGCAGCCGAGTAATTTGTCTGTCCGAAGCTTCCAAAGAGACCAGCCGCAGATGCCGTATTGATCACTCTACCATACTTCTGTTTCCGGAAGTATGGCCACGCTGCGCGAGCGCACTTGTATGAACCCCTCACATGGACGGCGATGATCAGATCCCAGTCCTTGTCCGTTATGTTCTTGAAGCTGATGTCGCGGAGAATACCGGCGTTGTTGATCAGTATGTCGATGCGGCCATAATTCTGGATAGCGGTCTCAATGATCTTGTCACCGTTCTCTACACTGTCGTAGTTGGCCACTGCTTTGCCGCCTGCGGCCTTGATCTCGTCGACGACGACATCTGCTGCCTGTGCGGATATCTGTCAGTGTTGTCCCGCTTTAGCTTGAATGTGTGCGGGGACGTACCTTTGTCGAGTTGCCCTCGCCCTTAAATGATCCTCCAAGATCGTTTACAACGACTGAAGCACCTCTCGAGCCGAAGAACAAAGCATATGCCTTTCCTGAACATCAAGAATTAGTAGCCAATCTTCTCAATAGTTGTCTGCGACCTACCAAGTCCTCCTCCAGCGCCAGTAACCACCACCACCTGGCCATCATATCGTAATTCCGACATGGTCAAATCAATTGTGTTTCAGTGCTCTATGTCCAAAGCAATCAATCTGTCTCTAGTATCTCTCGTACCGGATCTCAAGGAACGTGTATTGAGGATACTTAAGAAGAGGAAGAGGAAGGGCAGGAGAAATTCGGGACGATGAAGATAGAGTTGAGAAAGAGAAAGAACTTTAAAGTGTTGGTGAGCAGGCTGTTGACAGAGCAGCTGGCACCTTCACTCGGCTCTTGCATGCCTCGGCAAGTTGACACGGACAGGCCAGACATGACGACCTCTAAAGCCGGGGGGCCAAAGAATCGGCGTGCGGGCGGGCATTCGACGACCCCACAAACTAAAGCCCCACACCACACCACACCAGGGCTGGCACGCACTGCTGGCAGTTGGGTGCGGCGGGAAATTCACATGCAAAACCAAGGTGGCAGAAGAAAGACCCGTGCCCGTACATAATCTTACGGAATTTCGGAAAGCTTCAACTGGTGTGAGGTGAGTGTCTTCCGGTCAGCTGGTCAGCTGGTGAGAATGGGCGCAATCTTCGTTCATGTGAAAGTGTAGTGTTTTTATTGTTATTATTATTAGAAGCGAGTAAGAAAGGAAGGGAGCCGCCAATTCAGTCATTACCAAGTGTGAATAAAGCCAATTACCAAACCCACCCGCAAACCACCGATTGTCGCGGGGAAGAGCTGAGCTTCATCCCACTTCGGCCCAACACAGAGTCTTGGACTGGCAAGCCTCAGCGACCGCAACGATGTGAACACCCAGCATCAGAAAGTGCATTGCACAATCCATCCAACCCAACTCAGATCAGATCAGGTCAATCAATTCCACTTCGATCCTGCAAGGCACTGCGAATCCTTCCAAATGTCAACCTCCAAACCCACGATAATCGACGACAAATCCCCCCACTGCATCCCCTTCATCCTCTCCCTCCTCAACACCCACCCACCTGAATCCAAGTCCAATGCCTCATCCTCGCCCTTCATAATCGGCCTCAACGGCGTCCAAGGAGCCGGCAAAACAACCCTCGTAACAGCCCTCTCCTCAACCCTCAACAGCCAGGGTCTCCGCACCCTCGTCTGCAGTATTGACGACCTCTACCTCACACACTCCGACCAAGTCTCCCTCGCAGAATCCCACCCCTCCAACCCCCTGGTACAACACCGCGGCGAGCCAGGCACGCATGATATGCGTCTGGCCAGAGAGCTATTCTCTGCATTGAGGGAAGGGAGAGAAGTAAAGGTCCCGGAATACGACAAGAGTTTATTCTCGGGACAAGGAGATCGCGTTCCTGAGAAGGAGTGGAAAGTCGTGAATAGGCCTGGAGAGGAAAAGATCCAAGTCGTGATTTTCGAGGGGTGGTGTGTTGGCTTCAGTGCATTGAGTGATGAAGAAGTGCGGACTAAGCAGAGAGGGGAGAGTAGGACGTTGAAAGGGCATAGGATTGAGGATTTGCTGTTCGTAAATGAGAGGTTGAGGGACTATGAGGTTGTGAATGAGAGTTTTGATGCGTTTATTCATGTAGATGCTGAGGAGACCGAGTACGTGTATAAGTGGAGGCAGGAGCAGGAGGAGGCGTTGAGGAGGGAGAAAGGAAGTGGCATGAGTGAGGAGCAGGTGGTGAGGTTCGTGGATGGGTATTATCCGGCTTATGAGCTTTATACCGAGAGGTTGAGGAAAGGGTTCTTTCAGGGGAGAGAAGGGGCTGAGGGGAGGCAGTTGAGATTGGTTGTTGGAAGGGACAGGAGGGTTAAGGAGGTGATCAAAATATAAAGCGAGATCAGATTAATTGAAGCAGCTTTGCTTGAATGCACTTGATTCAAGAAAGCTCATTCATTGAATTGGCTATGATGCTAAAGCAAATGGGTATTGTGATAACTCCAAAGTTTCTGCACGCTTTTCCGACTCTCAAATCATAGCCATGACTCCTTGCAAATGCTAATAACGTACCGTTTCATGCACCGTGATTCCGTCCATCCCCCATATCAAAACTTTGAAATACCATGCCGAGAAAGCCTGTATGAAATGTTCCATATTCCCAACACTTCTCGTCCTCGATTCTCCCGGCCACTTGATCAAAACCATAAGTTTGCCAACTTTGCAACAGGAACAGCACGCATTTAACAAAGCATGTGAATACAAGGTGAAGTTCTGTCTTTCATCCCCTGGTCCGCTTCTTCTTTGTTCCCAACAGGGACTTTCCAGCAACCTCCATTCCTTCAAGTTTGGTGTCGAGCATAGTAGCATGGTCTCGCACAGCTTTCTCCCTTTCCTTGATTTCATTTTCAAATTGCGATGCAGTCTCACGCTTCACTCGCTTCTTCTCCTTAAGCTTCTTCATCAATTCAGCAAACTTTTCAATAAACAGATCTCCAGCTTGCTCCCACTCCTCTGTTGACAGATTTTCGTAGAATGGAAGCTGACCATGCTCCGGATCTAGCTTGAGGTGGTGTGCGATCTTCATCTCCATTGTGACTTTGCGGCCATGAAGCTCAGCCGGCAGCTTGTACTGCGTCGCCTTCGGTACCATATCCCAATTCTCTCCATCAAGATCTGAGTATTTCATGAGCTTGAGTTCCGCATCTGAATAGTCTGGAATGAGACGATCGTCGATAGCAAGGTTCTCCTGGGCCTGTGGATTCTCGGGTTGTTGGATATTTTGAGAACTCGGAACTTGTGGAAGTGTTCGAGACTTGCGTTGACGAATTGGACTCTGGACTGGAGTTGCCTGTTCAGTACCATCACTCTTCAAGTGGACGTCACCAAGGCGAACAGTGGCATCTGCTTGCCCACCTGCAGATTCCGGATCAGCTTCATCGTCGCCATCATCAGGGACTTCTTGCTGTAGGCCTCGAGTAACCTGCGCATGAAGTGCACCGCCCGAACGAGATCGCTTCCTGGAGCCTTGATCACGATGAGGTTCAGAAGCTCCGTGACCACTTCTTAGTTGAAGATCCTGATGCTGCTTGTTTGCTTCGAAGCGTCCAGCGATAGCCAATGGCTGTTGTCTTTGAGTCTGGTGGGCGGTCTTGGTACTTCTCAACGGCGATCGACTCTGTTTATACTGAATCGTGTGAACTTCTTTGGCACCGACAATCTCCACATGAGGGCGGCGGTCGTGTATGTAGCCATTGCCATCATCTGTGGAGAACCCACCTTCATTGTATTCGTCGTATTGTTCAAGCTCGAAACCAATGTCACTCTTGGTACGGTCAAAGTCCGATCCCACAGTAGTTTCCTCCAATATGTCCTTCTGATACTGAGCCTCCTTGGACCCATCCATGCTTTGACCATATTCCACTTGTTGGTATAGGTTGTGGGAAAATAAATTGGCATCGCTAACCTGGTTCGAGGTATATCCGGGCAAAGGCTCGGTATTTGTGAGCGTTGTGTTGCCTGACTTTTTCGAGAACTTCAAATCTCGAGCTGATGAACGATCCGGGCGACCGTTATCACCATTAACACTCTGACCTAGAGGTGATGTTGGAGCTCTTCCATTTTGGCCATTCTGGTGGCCATTCTGGGCGCGAGTTTGGACGAAGCGGTTCATGATCAGCTGGTTGATATATCTGGATGGATGTCCAACATTCAAGCAATGGCCTGGAGGTTCGGTGACCGTATGCGCGTTCAATGAAGCTTCTTGGGAGAGGGCAGTGGTCTCGATGGAAAGTCGTGAATAGAAAGTCGTCCGGATGGCAGCCTCGCAGTGGCTGTAGACCAAGATCTACCAATCGACGCGGTATCGAGAACCGAGAGAGCAGGATTATTATCCGATCGACAGATAACAGGCCAAACTCAAGTGCCCATCGCCGATGGATGTTCGTGGATGGTTAAGGATGAAGGACGAGGGACGCGCGGTTGAAAGCGACAGAGTCGCGCCAAATAGTCAAGCACGCGAGAACGTGACTTGCCTAATTGGGCATCTCAAGAAGGGTTTGAAAGTCACTCAATGTTAATGAAGTGGTGTGATTGTAATGCTAGAGTCTCTAGTATTTACTTTTGGCAACTGATTTAATCGAGATCTTTTTTCAACGTCCATTAATTCATGTCACTAAGTGAAGTAGTCTTATGACTTCACTGTGATATGGACGATGAAGATTACCGTCCTGCTGGTAAGTCCTTGGACGTTTGCTGAGGCAGACATAACCTTCTACTCATCCAGGTCAATGTTATCCGCGGGATGATTGTCCGCTAACGCAAGATGCCAATATGAACCACGAATCCCGAGTCCGACTTCAGGCCATCAATGAGGTCTTTATCTGGAAGTCGCCAGACTTGAAATGCTTTATGGAATTCCTTGAGCCACCCTTCAAAAACTTCCGACGAACGAAGCTGCTGTGCTACAATGCAGACAGTTGGACTTTTCGCCGGGTCGTCTGTCACTCGTAGCTTGCAAGCATCGACGCAAGTCTGTACTAATGGTCTGATCAGCGCATCGTTATAGATGCAATCACAAGCTATCACGACATCAAAGCTCTTGTTTGAATCGCTGCCTGTAAGCGAAGGTGTCACTTCGTCCGTCTCCCAGTCCAATGGCCGAGCAGTGATGTTGCTGACTGTTTGCAACGAGTTTGTCGATGCTGAGCCCCTTTTGGGTTTCGATGAGCTCTTCCGACCTTTGCTTGCTGTGGATGTTCCCTGTCGATTCTGGGTCAGATTTTGATTCAGAAGTTTCATAACATAGTCTTGATCGGTCAAGACATAGGAGTCGATAAGTGGCCCTAGGGACAGCCCAATGATCCCCGATATGCCACAGCCGAGTTCAAGCACATTGGACTTGGAGTCAAGAATGCCAAGTTTGAAGAGGAAGCTGGTGGACGTTATCCATCTTGCAAAAAGAGGGGTAATTTTCCAAACGACTGCGAAAGTCCGTCAGTTGATGCACCCCGCAAATGAGTTCTAAGTCAAACCTGCACCGGTTGTACCACCACCTCTATTCGAAGATAAAATCGTCGGTGATTGGTTGATCGTCAGGTCCCGGTCACCGATTGTCAGCTCCAACAGTGTGGCTTTTGAGTCGACGAAGCCGAGATTCTGAGATGGAATAGATTGTGAGAAGAGAAGAAATGATTCTGTTTCGGGGTCGTCTATCTCTTCGCCAAGAGCGTCCAACAACATTGAACTAATCATCGGGTGAATCAGGGTAAGTTAACCAGGAGTCAGAATCCTCAACCGATATGCCTAACCATTCACGGACCGAGATTTGAGCCTTTGTCTCTGTACAACCGTTTTGCAATTCTCCAAGGAGCCAGGCTGAGCTCGCTTGATCATTTGCCCAGGGCTTGGCTCTACTCAGGATGAAGGAATTTGATATGGCGAGACAAAGGATGTTGCCGTGGCGGTCCAGAACTGGACACGTCGGCGTCCTTGGTAAGCGTAGGATGAGATTACTGCTCTGACGGGCGCCGGCAAAGAGTTTTAGGTTTCCGATGAAGTGAAGAAAAGAGCGTGAAATGAAATGTTGAACGCTTCGCCCAGTAATTTGAATAAAGCTGTAAATTCTACCTCGGTATGGTCGATCATTTTGACGAGAACTAGTTCCATCTCCAAACCCCATCTCCATCTGCAAATCAGTCTCAAAGACCCTGATGGGGCGGTGCAGTGGAGGCAGAAAAGGGGAGCATCCCCGACGTTGTGCAGAAAAGACCAGGGAGGGACCAATGCTGAATCAATCTTGGCGCTGGCTTCTAGCCCAGTCTGGGAAGTGGCCGGCCTGCCGCTCTGTTGACAAGAACCCAAAACCATGACGACTGTCCCCGTTGCCCAAGCTCACTCACCAGCACTCAACTCAACTCTTTCCACCCCAATCTCATCCACTTCCCCCACCGCAACGCTTTTTCGAATTTAATCTTCACTCTGTACGCGACCGCGTTTCGAGTCGCATTCCTCTTCTTGTGCCTTGTTTGCATCCACAATTCCCCAAACACAGAAGTTGAGCTTCCCAACAAATTGCTATCCAAGATGTCGCTCAAGAACATCCAGCCGCAGCCTAAAATTTACCATAAGCCGCCCTTCAGCGTCGAAGCTCCAGGATATGAGGCAGTCGAGGGCGAGACGATCCCTCGCAGACATCCTTTGTCAGTGAACAAGCTCCAAGAGCGCCCGGCCGAAGGCGTCGAAACTCTCTTCGATATTGTGAAGCTCAGCTCAGAGAAGTATGGCAACGCCAAGGCCCTGGGCACCCGGAAGCTCATCAAGACGCATCAAGAGACCAAGAAGGTCAAGAAGATGGTAGATGGGCAGGAGACAGAGGTTGATAAGAAATGGACATACTTCGAGCTCAGTGGATACGAGTACCTGAGCTTCCACGATTATGAGAAGTTGATTCTACAGATTGGCTCGGGTTACAGAAAGCTCGGCCTGAACAAGGACGATCGGGTGCACATATTCGCAGCTACCAGTGCTCACTGGCTTGCAACCGCACATGGCGCTGTATCACAATCAATGCCCATCGTCACTGCTTACGACACTTTGGGAGAGGAAGGTCTGAAGCACTCCCTGGTGGCAACGAAAGCCAAAGCTATCTTCCTCGACCCTCATCTCCTACCTACCCTCATCAAACCACTTAAGGAAGCTACCGAAATCAAATATGTCATTTGGAACAGTCAGAATGAGGTCAAGCAAGAAAACATCGACGCTCTGAAGAAAGCCCACGATCGGTTGACAATTTTGAGCTTTGAGGAGTTGCGGAAGCTTGGAGAGAGCAATCCAGCTGAGCCTGTACCGCCCTCTGCTGATGATCTCTGCTGCATTATGTACACCTCCGGATCTACTGGTCCACCAAAGGGTGTGCCTCTCAAGCACAAGGCTGTCATTGGCGCAAGTATGTAAATCCCCAGACCTCATGGAGAAAAGTACTAAATGAAGCAGTCGCTGGCGTCAGTGTTATTGTCCACCCATACCTTGGTCCAGGAGACGGTCTGTTGACCTACCTACCCCTCGCTCATATCCTCGAATTTGTCTTCGAAAATGCATGCTTATACTGGGGTGGAACTATGGGCTATGGAAACCCAAAGACGCTGTCAGATACATCCGTGAAGAACTGCAAGGGAGATATTCGCGAGTTCAAGCCCACAGTTCTTGTTGGTGTCCCAGCTGTCTGGGAGTCCGTTAAGAAGGGAATTGTCGCAAAGGTCAATTCTGGAAGCCCGATCGTCAAGAACCTTTTCTGGGGTGCACTCTGGGCTAAGCAGAACCTGCTTCACTACGGATTGCCAGGAGTTGGCGTTCTTGATAATGTGGTGTTTAAAAAGGTCAAGGATGCGACTGGTGGACGATTGAGAATCTGCATGAACGGAGGGGGGCCAATCGCAAAGGACACGCAGAGATTCATTTCGATGGCAATCACACCCATGATCAGCGGTTACGGACTGACTGAGACTACCGCTATGGGTGCATTGATGGATCCTATGGAATGGACCGACGAGACCCTTGGTGATATCCCTGGATCTGTGGAAATCAAGTTGGTCGACTTCCCTGATGCCGGTTACTATGCGACGAACAAGCCAAACCCACAAGGAGAGATCTGGATCAGAGGTGTTACTGTCATGGAAGGCTACTACAATGACGAGGAACAGACCAAGGAGGCTCTCAGCCCAGATGGATGGTTCAAGACCGGTGACATTGGAGAGTGGGACAAGAATGGCCACTTGAAGATCATTGACCGAAAGAAGAACTTGGTCAAGACTCTAAATGGCGAGTACATTGCTCTCGAGAAGCTGGAGTCTGTTTATAGAGCCGCAACCGTGGTGGCCAACATTTGCGTGTATGCCGATCAACAACGCACTAAGCCAGTAGCGATCATCGTTCCTGCTGAGCCAGCGTTGAAGAAGCTCGCCGAGAGAATTGGTGTTCAGGGTAACGGTATCGAGGACCTGGTCCATAATCGAAAGATCCAAGATGCAGTTCTGAAAGAGCTGCAACAAGCTGGACGAGCTGGTGGATTGAGCGGCATTGAGATCATCGAGGGATCAGTGTTGGCCGATGAGGAGTGGACACCACAAAACGTAAGCTTTCCCGATCCCTCGCATCATACTCTAATACTAACAAACATGATAGAATATGGTCACCTCAGCTCAGAAGCTCAACCGAAAGTTGATCTTGGAAAAATACAAGAAGGAAGTCGATGCTGCTTACTCCCGGAATAATTAGGTAATGGTCTAGTCTTTGCTACGGCAAGACTCTGTATTGGTGGGGAAACTGGTCGGGACTAGGAAGTGGTACGGTGAAAAACAGTGCTTTGGTTTGAGCGTCTTTTGTCGTTTCGGTTGGTGCGGCTTGTATGATATCTTGTCGTGCCAGAAATTCAAGTTCTCGTTTAACTAGGAGTCGATTCTGACATACAAACGTGTTTGTAATTATGATGAAGTGACTTTAGCTCACTCTAACACAACGTACGACGAGTCTATGGATAGGAGTGTGCATTACTGACCTCCATTCCTTCATCTCTCCATCACCCAATTTATAAAGCAAGTTCATCCTCACTGTCATCAATAACATGCTTCCCGATCGTTCTCTCCCTACTTTTTTCAACCCCAACTCTATCATCCTCCTCATCTTCCCCCATCGCCAATTCCAACAACTCCTCGTCTCCCTCGTTCTCCTCAACCGGCGGCTCCAACGCGTCCTCACTCCCCTGCCACTGCGGCGGTGGCGGCGGCAATTCCTCTTCATCTTCTTCCGCCCACCCGTAGTCCTCGTCATCTTCTGCGTCGCTGTCGGGGATTTCGAGGTCTGTGGCTGAGAGTTTGCGTTTTTGAGGAAGCATGGTGGTGTTGGAGGGTGCTGTCTGGATGTTGGTGTTGGTTGGTTGTCGAAGCGCTTGGGGCGATGGTTGGGTTGGGAGGACTGTGAGGGGGAGGGAGAGTGGGTGGATGCCTGTCTGTTGGGGGAAGCGGGTATCAATGATCGTAGTCTTGTTTTAAGGTGATCTGAGAGATGGAAACAAACATACCTCACGGACCGTAAATCCAACCAGTCTCGCCCCACTAACAGCCACGCCCTCCGCCTTCAGCACCCTCGCTAACCTCACTCCATCGACCATAACTCCTTCCTCATCCTCCCATCCCCAGTCCCGCATGAGCTCAACTCGACATCCGAGACCTTGTTCCCAGGTTGTGGCGTTGACGGCTGGCACTAGCACGGCGCCTGCTCCGGGTCGCATCTTTGTGACGCATTGGGAGGTTACGACGATGGCGATATTGCGTGTGGTGGCTAATTTAGCGAGGGAGGAGATGAGATGTTGGAGGATGGGGAATTTGCGTGCTGAAGGATTGGGTACTGGTAATTATTAGTAAATTCCGAACAAGACAGGACGAGGGAGAAGAGTGAGCTGGAGAGCTCTATCCTTACCCCCAGGGTTTCTAGGTGTGCCATTTGGGTCTGTAGATCGGGGGAATGCATTGGCAATTAGTGTTGAGAAGGAGTCGATCACTATTAAACCTGTATTTGGAGGTGGGTGTGGGAGTGTAGGGTGTGTGAGGAGGGCGAGGAGGTGGGCGAGACTTGGGGTGGAGAAGTGGGTGAAATGTGAGAGGAGGGATGAGATTGTCGCTGGGTCAGATGGAGCAGAGCTTGATTTAGCTGGTTTGTGTGAGGTCAGGATTTGAGTAAGTCGAGATCCGGAGATGGGGTGTGAGGCATCTAGCTTGAAGTTAGAGAAGAATGTGACAATGACAAAAGACTAGGAAAGCAGAGGTCTATAACGATTGGGAATTGGACGTGATGAAGGTTTTACGTTGAAGAAAAAAACATTCTCTTATCAGAGAAAAGACACAATTATAAGGCAATGTCGTAAAGTAAATAGAGTGAAGGACAAATAGCCGAGCCAATGCTTTCTCGGAAGAAAAGGAGTCAACATGAAATCAGAGGAAACTGAAGCTACTTACCTATCCAAACAACTCCTTCCCCAGCATGTAACGCACTAGCAGCCAATTCCATTCTGAATCTTCGTCAGCAACAATCCCTTCCGATGACTGAATATCACTCACCCGAGAGCCGTCTTCCCAACACCAGGTGGACCATAGAATTCAGTCACCTTCCCTCTCGACACACCGCCTGGGAGTGATTCTAAATCTGAGAATGCCCGCTCTCTATTCTGTAAAACACAATCCAGAAGATTTAATCCCGTGGAGATACATCGCGTCGGTGATGTTTTTAAGTCTTGTAATGCTTGTGCTGCTGAGACTGTGGGCATGCGGTCTGGAAAAATTAGTCCTGCTCACATCTTCTTAATTGGATACCTACGAGCTATTGGAGACGAGAAATTAGATTGCCCAGGGCCGTGGATAGAGTTGTAGTCCATGATTGCTTGACTTGGTGGTTCATGTTCTGGGATTGTCTGGTCTCGCTACGACGCGTTGCAAGCTGCGGGAGGCGGCACGAGGGGAGCGAGATCACATGACCGTTTCCAAATTCGGAAGCCTCATTTCGTTTCTGTTTCGTTTTGAAACTTCAACGTCAACATCATCCATTCAACAAGAGCTGTCCTGGCAACATGTACACGGGACCTACGCCGGGATTATGCCGTATTGTGTTGTCTCTTTCATGCTTCATTCTCCTATCTGGGTCTAGCACTCCACCAGAAGCACTCCACGATCTGACCATCGTATCCAGCAGATGACCGCTCTTTGCAAGGCTGGGTAGGTATCACTATCGTGACAATGCAGCTATCGAAGACAGGGGCTTTCGGAGAGGGTGTAAGGAGCATTTGATGACTACGGCGCGAATTTCATATGGAATACGGGCAATCACGAAGGCCCACTGGATCCTTATCGCCTTTGCAGTTTCTTGGGTTCGGAGTCTCGGATCCACAAAACAAGATTGGCATTGTTTTCCTTTGAAGCCAAACTTGGAAATTCCTTGGTCGGTCAAGTGTACTGTATGTTTCCTAACTACATCAACATTGCTTTTCTATCGTATCTCTCCGGGCTTGTCAGAGGAGGAATGATCTTTGGAATTCCGCCACAGTTCTTCTGGTCAGCAAAGTCTCAGTCGATAAGCGGCGCCACTTTGCAACACGACACACCTTGATACGAGCTCGCGCAGACCCCCATACTGGCATCCTTGGTGTCGATCAAAAGAGAGGCTATTGATTGGCATGGCCTGGAGGTCTTATGCGGGTTCGGCATGCTCTAAAATAAACCCCTGTCTGGAGATCGACTCTATGATGCGGGTCCTGCAGTCTTCAAGACGAACTTGCTGATTCACGAACTTGGTAGAAATACCTCCCTTCATTCCTTCCCTTTCCCTGTCGCCTCGACTCTTTTCCTCTCATCATCATGCACAAATAGCACAAATTCAGGATGAGGATATTTCTTGCAGCATCTGCTGTGCTTTTATCAGTGCTTGCCCCGCAGTCTGCAGCTATCTTCTTGAATATCACTGACGATGGTTTGCCCCTCTCCCTTCGCATTGCTATCCCTTGCCTGACACTTTATAGCGTCGATCCGAGAAGCAGCAAGTACAATCGCGTATGGGATGGTCAAATACTACGACGGAAACGTTACCAACAATCCATGGACGATAGCAGTCTTGCCAAAGCCCTATTATTGGTGGCAAGCCGGCGCTATGTGGGGGCTGCTGCTCGATTACTTCCATTACACGGGCGATGATTCCTATAATAATATCACGACCCAGGCTCTTCTCTCGCAAGTTGGTCCAGAATTCGATTACATGGTACCTCTGTACAATCTTAGCGAAGGGAACGACGATCAAGCTTTTTGGGGTTTTGCAACAATGTCTGCTGCAGAAAAGGACTACCCCCAACCGACAATTGGCAACTATTCCTGGGTAGAGCTTACGGAAAATCTGTGGAATACACAAGTGCGGCGCTGGAACACGGAGTCATGCGGAGGAGGCTTGAAGTGGCAGATATTCGATTTTAATAAAGGGTTTGACTACAAGAACTCGATATCGAACGGCGCATTTTTCCAGCTTTCTGCTCGACTCGCAAGGTTCACTGGTAATCAAACATATGTCGATTGGGCACACAAGGTCTATGACTGGACTAGGAGTATTGGTCTCATCACTGACGACTATCGTGTGTTTGACGGCACTGACGACCTGAAAAACTGTTCTGAAACAAACAAGATCATCTGGACATATAACACGGCTGTGTTCATGTACGGGAGTGCTGTTTTGTACAACTACACGAATGGATCGTCTCTATGGGCCGAACGTACACAAGGTTATCTGAATGCGTCAGCAGGCTTTTTCAGTCCCTACTCCAATTCGACGAATGTTATGTACGAGCCAGCTTGCGAGACAGTCAACACGTGTAATACGGACCAGTTCTCCTTCAAAGGCTACCTTTCGCGATTTATGTGGGCAACCGCACTTGTTGCTCCTTTCACAGCCGAAGCTATAACGACGTACTTGACAGCATCATCTCTAGCCGCGGCAGATAGCTGTACTGGCGGAACTGACGGAGTTACTTGTGGAGCCAGATGGTATGTGCCTGGATGGGATGGGAAGCTTGGCGTTGGACAGCAAATGAGTGCTCTGGAGACCATTCAAGGTCTCCTAAGCAGCAAAAGTTTGCCACCGTTGCATAGCAACAACGTTCACTTGAAGGCATCGCCGTCAGAGACGCCGTCCGCAGTCCCTCTGCCGACGAAGACGGAGACTGCGAGTCTTACGACGTCCAAAAAGAGCGGTGGAACCAGGTCTGGACAGACAAGTCGGCGCCTCTGGGTAGTCACGGGTATTTTGCTGGGCATTTGCCTGTTGACAGGCTTATAGACGGGTTCTTATGGCGTTTTAGACTCTACATTCGCAGTTGCATTAGAATGGCGTTTTTAGCTCTATAGGATACACAATACCATTTGAGGCGTTGATGTTTTAGATTAGACAAGAAAAGATGATTATCCCAGTGCTGTCCCTGGGGGCTTCCAGTTTTCGAGGGTCAAGATCTCGAGTGACTTTTTGTCTCCTGCCCGGTGATCCAACAGATCTCTGTGCACGTTGTGGACGACCTCTGTTGGAACCAATTCTGGAGAAAAGAACTTGTAAGGTTTGGAGGCTTGTTCTTGTTTTTCTCACAGGCAATACGAGCACCGGGATAGTTGACCCTGCAGTTGCATTGCTGCGGCGGATTGGTTACAATAGCCACATGTTGGGCATCTACAATCATTCAAAAAAGGTTTATCCCCCATGTGCTTTCCCTGCGACAAGACTCGATTTCTGGTGGCACTTGAATTTCAGTTCTGCGCAGCTCGAAAGGCTCTGTTCTAGACTGTCCCAAGGACTTTACTCAGAAGTGTAGAGTGGATAATGTTATACCTTTGACTGGCTGGCCCGGGATTTTTTGAAGGAAGATCCACCAACAAGTGGGCTGCCGCAAGAACTTACGCAGACAATTCATTGCTGCGATACGAGTTTGTCCCTCAGACGGAAGCCACTTCCCTCTCGAAGCAGTGAAGCGCATGGTAGCTAGGAGCGAGAGAATTCTGGAACTTGCTCGACGGGAAAGTGTGTTGGGCTTGCGTGCCGATAAAATTTTCAGGACGGGACTTGGGTGGTTTAGAACTAGGGTGAGGCTGCCGAACGATGTTGTGAAAGAAACGCCTTGGAATAAGATGGGCTTGATGAAGAGACACTGTCGTTGGTGTAGCATCAGGGTTTCATGAAACGAGAGGCTCGACAACAGCCTGCGATGACGATGACGAAAGAGAAGTAAAACCACCTCGATAATAGAGATGTGCGGTGCATGACGAGAATCATTGTACGTTTACATACATTGACCACGTAAAAGAATGAATCGCTTTCCAATGCTTCACTGGCAGACTGCAAGTTCTAATTGAGACATTGGAATGAAGACGATCAAGTTGCTCGAGCACTACATAACATGGCACAACCACTCCTTCCCCAAATGAGTGTCCAACTATCTGCTCTTCTTCACAGTACTGGCAAGCCAGCATCTGCAATGAAAAGGAAGGTGCTGCCTCGAGGCAGTGTAGTACAAGGCAGCACCCAAAGACAAAATTAAACTAATTAACTTAAGTCCCCTGGCCCCAACTTAATTTTTTTTTCTTACTTTTTTTAACCTAGTTGTGTCGTACTAATGCCACTAGGAGCTTCTAACTCCTAGTAGCTATGGAATCTCCCCCGTACCACATGACGAGATGAAAGTTCCAAAGATTGAAGATTGTAGCTTCTTCTCTGATTGAGTGTGGGACCTTGAGCAGGTATGGTGTAAGAATGCAACTTAAAAAAATACGTTGCGATTCAACACGATGTGCGGACCTCCCACATGTGTGTTGGTGAGGAGGTATGTAGGTTTTGGTGTTGCTACAAGGTGGAAGTGTTGTACCGAGTAGCAACGACAACAGCGATCTTTTGGAATAACAGCCACTTGAATACAAAAAATTGTATCACAATGTCCAACGCATCAATGATGCTGTGGAATCGTAGGGTGGTGTGCGAAGGCAAATTGGAAAAGACATTGCGCTTCTCACGGTGCCCTTCACACAAGTTCGCATGAGTGAGGATGTGTAGGATGGAAGAAGAGAAAGGAGTTCCGGGGGATTGAGAAGGGGCTTTATACTCAGGACTTGGATAGTGTGTGACTCACACTGCTAGCTAAAATGATTCCCTGGTGATGTAAGGTGCTGAGCTAGGTGCAGGATTGAGTGCTGTGATGTAATGGGAGTAAGGTAAGTGGGAACGCTATAGACAATTTTCAACAAGTACCTAACCTTGTATTGCTACCATGAATGACGCCGCGCATGGGAGAACCAGAGTTGGATTATTGCTTAATACGAAGCTATGTCACGTTTGAATTTTATGGAGGATGAGAAATAGGTCATAAATCTAGATATTTTGTGCTTCATTTCCAGGACTCATGGATCTCGTTTGTTTACATGCCCCACATAGAAACTCAGCCAGAAAGCCCACCTTCTTTTTCATTTAGCGAGATAAAATTGTCCGAAACAACAAATGTCTTCAACATTCAGATTTTCTGGGCAAGGCCTCTCACTCTAGAATGATGAAAGCACAAATATCTGAATGGTTACCACTAGTCTACAGCCATGGCGATAAAATATTGCCATAACATGCAAATCTCTTTAGAGTGGGAAAATAGGAGCAAGGTCATGTCTGAGATTCGTTATTTTCGTTATCGTAAGAAAGACAGAGGAGAGAATTGAACAGCACACTTTATCGAACCACAACAACTGCCATATTTGGTACCCCGCAACCCAATACCATCACGAAACCTAACCTCCACAGCCGTAACCACTGCACCTAGACATTGAACCTGATAAATGCCCGCCAAATCCATTGACCAGCGAAGGACTGCATGGCTGTTCCAAAGATGCTTATACCGCAAGCTTTCCCTTGCCCTCGTCTTTCCCTTGAGGTGTCCAGAGATCCAACAACGCCTTCACCACATCATCGCCCCTCTTCAAGTTCAACTTGACCTGAATAACATCCTCTTCACTTTCGTTACCACTGACATCACTATCACTGTCCACGATCTTCCCATTTTTCCTAGCTTTTTTGTTCTTCTTGCTCATCTTCCTTGCCCTGTCTCTCCTCAGAAACAATCTCATTCCTCGCTCACTGTCAGAGCTTGAGGAATCAGAATCACTATCAGAACCACTACTATCACTGATATTTGTGCTCCAACGCTTTTTGTTCTTCTTCCGTCGTTGGCTTGACGGTCGCATGACGAGAACCGGGGGCGATGGCTGAGGTCGTGCAAGAGGAGGAAGCGGCTCCGTTAAGGAGTTGTACAGCTCTATCGGCTTACAGGATGGCTTTGGCATTCGCTGCGCGATGAGATGAATCGTTGTCGCTGTAGCGGAGCTGGCTTGAGACACGAGTCTGAGCTCGCCTGCATCGTTGTATAAGCTTATTTCAGCCCAGCACCATTCAAAGCGTGCTGAATCTCGCTCGAAAGCTTGGAGCTCGTCCATGAGGCGCGTCAATTGCTTGTTCTGGTCGTCATTCATCCGAAGTTTCTTCTCGATTATATTTCCCCCCTTCTGATGGAAAGCTTGAATGCGCTGGATAAGAAGACCGTGCTCAGCGTTCTCTGGAGTAATAGCTACTCGTGCCCATGAGCGAGGTGAGCTTGGATTCAAAGGATCCGCTGGACGGAGAGTGTACTCGGTGTAACTTGTCAGTGCCATGATGGCGGCATGGTTGGTCAGAGGTCTCTTGTCACTAGTACTTCTTCCACCGATCCCGCGGGGTCCTGGATTGTCCCTTCTCATTGGAGGACACGGCATGCTGGAAGGCATTGGCAGAGGTGGTATTGGCATTGATAGGTCGGATATTCTGGAGATTCTGCGGTGATTTGACGGTATTGGAGGCGGCCGTATCGTCGGAGCGGTCGGGGGATAGCCAAATCCGGGAGGAAGAGGTGGTGGTGGTGGTGGCATGCCGCATCGAGGACCGAATGATATTGATTTACCATCATGCAACTTTTCGCGCATAATTGCTAGAATCACACGGTTATTGGAACCTTGTGTTACCGGGTCAGACTTGAAGAGATTCTGGAGTAACAATACCCAAGCACTTGGCTTATTCTCCCGAAGAATTTTAAGGACAACAATGTCACGTTCGTACATTTTGCCCATGACAGATGGGTGCAAGAGACGCTCCACAGTTTGGTGTTCGACCTGATTCAACATTGTAAACGTTTTGTACCAGGTATTATCATTGAGTTGTGCGAGGATAGTCCGCATATGTGTGGCTTCCAAAGTATGGAAGGCTGAGTGTGGAACCAGTCTCGTTTCATGACCTCTGAGGACGAACGCCCTCAGGTGAGAATCGGAATCGCCCAGAGACTTCTTCATCTCTTCAGCTAGCGACTGTTTACTTCGAAAGATGCTCTTAAGCTTGAAACCAAGACCATTTGACTTTGTCTTGAACAGACGAGGTTCGAGAGTAGTGGTACTAGTTATGTTAGATACCGAAAGTATGCCTGGTCCAAGGTCACTCACTTGATACCTTTCTTCGCTTCTGGGCCAGCCTCCTTCTCAGGTGGGTGGGTAGCAGCTTGAAAAGTACGCATATGTTGAGGTGGCATGGCCATGGCTTTCGAAGGGCAGTCTACAATAGCCGGTACAGTCAAAGTCCCAGAGCTGGGGGTCACTTCTGAGGGTCCAGCCTTATGGGCTTCAGAATACGCTGGAGGCTTGGCCTATCAAATGTTAGCCCATAATTGATGTTTACATCGGGATACTAACAGCGTCAGAACTTGGACTACGCATGACTATGACTGGAGACGGTCCAGGTCCCGCCGGCTTGGGACTTCCAGGCGAGCAGTTTGCGGGTGGTGGAGGGAAGTTTTGAGCAACAGGACGCACAAGCGGGGAAGGTGCTGGAGGCTCGCGAATACCTGGGAGAGGGCAGAATGGCGGAGACTTCGGTGAGGATTTCTTATATCTCTTTGGGTTATAGTCGGATTCGTCGCTGTCAGTGTCACTACCACTGTCACTACCACTGTCACTCAAGCTAGACATGCTATCGCTGTCACTGGATAAGTTTCGAATGGAGTGGCTGCTTGTCTTTATGCGGCCAGGCGATTTGATACCAATGAGATCAGCTGTGCGCGTAATTCGCACATGAAAGTCGACTACGGTCTTGACGTCGACTTGGCTGGACGAGCTGACAGATGTAAGTAGATATTCCCAATAAGTGCATGTTTCTAACCTAATCCACGATATTTCGCCCAGGGAGATCACTTGATGGACAAGAAGAAGATAGAGTTGAATTTCGTGGAGTCGTTTCAAGGCATCTTCCAGAGAATCCCCTGCCAAGAGCCAATTTGAATTCTCAACGGACTATTCTAATAATCAGCACCAACAGAGCCTAGGGTTTCGCTGTTAAGGTGACCACCGGCAACCACTGGCAACCACTCGACTTCAACAAATCATTGTCTTATCGAGATGCAACTTTAGTTAATCATTGCTGACCTTTGTGAAGACTGCCTTGCTTAGCTCCAAAGCATCGATGTTGAGTTTCGGGTCATCTCCTTTGACGACAGATTTCTTCTCCAACTTGCGCTTAGCTTTAAGCTCCTTGGGATCCAGACACGCGTCAGCCATGATCGAAGGAATCGTGACAAGTGTAGCGGCACATTCTGTGGCAAGGAGCTGAACGTATTCGAGACCTGGGCGACTGAAGAGCTGCTTCTTGTAATCTGGGGATGCGCCAGCTTCGGCTGCGAGATGACTCGAAACCTGTTGAAGAGTCGTAACAGTAGCATTCAGGATGTTTATAGCACCTTCGAATCCTCGCGGAATCTTCCTTGCGCTGATTGCATGATTGGTGAGGACGCTTATGATTGCTCCTCCGAAGCGAGCGACCTTGCTCGTTGTTGCCAGAGCATTTTCAGCAGCATGCATGTCCATGATTCTGAGCTTGGTTGCAGCGGCTCCAAATTATCTCGCGAGACGGGCAGTCGGTGCCAAAGCTCTTTTGAATTTAAGCAGAGGTAAAGAGAAGATGGCAGGAAATAGGGCAAACGGCGGGGACTACTTAAGAGTGTTTGCACTTACCCCGCTCCACGAAAGCGAGGCTGCAGCTGGTGAGGACAGCTTGAAGTATTCCATGGGAGATCCAATGAAAATGATTGAGGCCAGCCACGCAAGATACATCATAGCTACTGTAACCCAACTTTGACCAATCGTCCAGTTTGAGAAAATGCAGTTGGCCGATAGTGGACGTTCTACGACATCTAGGAACGACACAATGAGGGCGTATGGGTTAAACGAGGCCACCTGTTGCAGTCAGCACTGGCCGAGATGCAAGCAATTCTCAGTGGAAATCCCGAGCCGCATAAGCTGTTTCCGATGGTTTATCGGAAAGGTAAATGAATGACTGCTTGTACAACCTCTATGCCAAGGAGTGGCTCACTGCAATGCAGACGAGGTGGCCGGCCATGATTGGATTGAGGCCAGAGATTGAGGAAAAGCAAGTAAAACTGAGCCGATGTTTTCGGCTTTGTGGTAGCAATAGCCAACCAGACAAGCAAAGGTGCAAGAGCATTGTAATCGAAGATACGACGCAGACATTTGCAGAAAGCGTCATAGCCGCCGACGTCATCAACAATACTTTTGTTGAGGACAACAAAGAGATACTCGGTAAGTGCCGTCACAGATACGAAGCTCACCAATCCGTGTGGCAACCGTAAGAGTCCTCGGTGACAGCTCACTCTACCGGAATAGGGATTTGAATCGCGATACTGTAGCTTGGCTGCAGGGCGTATAATTTCAGATCTCACGGCACCATTTGGCCATCACCCCACTCAGGCTATCGACGCTTCCCGTTATCTCCTCGAGTCCAACATCAATCTTCCACATGCGGCCACCAGCTCCAAAGTCCCTTCCGCCCCCACCAATTCCTGCAGGAACAAGCAATCCGTATTCAGCTAGTCTCTCCCACGCCCCTAATGCAACATCGCGCCCCGAAACCTTTGCACTTGCCCCAAGAGCCGTGATCCCGGTGCTTGAAGTCTGAATCTTGTATCGCGAAGTCAAATTGCTATACTCGTCATAAGCCATGGCAAAATTGCAGGTATCCGTATCTAAGATAATGTCGAGGCGCGCAGCGGCGATGAGCAGTGCAAGCTCTAGCTCAGAGAGACCCTGCAAGATATGTAGCTTGGAATCAGGGGCGGATAAAGTATTCGTGAAATGTTTGCCTGTGAGAGGCAGGTTTGCCGGTCCCAGGTTCGCGATTGGGATGATGCATGACGTGAAGAATACTGGAACAGACTTTGATCGGTAGAACTCTGATTCGATGAGATGCTTGAAAATTGCATCTTTGCTGTACATATCCTAATTTTATTAGTAAACAGACTAATTATTATTACTGAAGTTTCTCACCTCCATCATGGACTGCCAGAATGAGATAAACTCATCCTGGCTGGGGCCGCTGAGGCCAGAGCTCTCGTCATCTAACTCATCTGCATCGACTAAGAGGCCTCCTTTGCAAACATCCCAGAACGCTGGGAGACTACGTGGCAATGATAGATGCACATAGCGGTGACTGAAACGACTCTTGACCCTCTTCTCTAGACTCTCAACCACATCGACTCTCGTTGTCAGCCCAAGGACAACGATTGGAGCCTTCCTCGCTTGTGCAATGTCAAAAAGGTTGTAAAGCAAAGTCTGGCGTGGATGGGTTGTGAAGAGATCGAACTCATCTAGGATGAAAATAACAGATTTGGCGGTCTGTTCAGGCTCTGCACTGGATATTTCTGATGGATGGGATAAGAGAGCCAAAAGTGAGGCCAGTGTATCAGAGTAGTTGCTCGTCTGTGAGATATTAGCAGTGTGAAGGTAAAGAGTAGCATCATGCCTCACCTTGCCGGCGAGATCATCCTCCAAGTCCATTTCACGACCCAGTTGCCTCCAGGTCTCCTTCAAAGCCAGCTTATCATCAGTGTGGATGAAGCCGTTCAATCGAACAACGTGGAAGTTGTCTCTGTGATCTTTACTAAGATCCGATATGACAGACTCCACAAGCTAGAGATACGTTAGCCAGACCTAAAATGTTGTGTCGCATTGGACATACTGTTGTTTTGCCGCAACCTCTAGCTCCAATCACGAGCATCGAGTTTCCCTCACCAGCCAGCACTGTCTGTTCAACGACTTGGTGAACCTTCTGCATCTCCTCGTCGTGACCTCGTAGTCTGGTCCGGCGCTGACCGGTCAATCTGTCCAGCACAACACGTTGCATGTGTCTCAAATTATCATTGAATCCTTCAATATCAGGGACGTTGGAGCTTCCAATAGCCGGGACAACAGCTTCTAACTGTTGAAATTGCACTTCCTCAGCTTGGGACTCGCAGTCTCGGCAGAACCAGTCACCTCTAGGTACCCTTGCAACCGAGTAACATTCTTTATGAACAGCAAAGTCACAGTCTTTACCATCACAGAACAAGATAGGGTCTTTTCTCGTGGACTCGAGGCCGGAACAAATTTGGCACATCTCATCATCAACGTCATCCGACTCCTCTTCATCTCCCGCTTCCGCCTTTTCAATCTCCTCTTCCTCTGCAATCTCCTCTGCCTGGTTTTCTTCTTCGGAGTCTACGACTGGTTCTGTAGATTTATTCTTCGATTGGGAAGCAAGACTTTGAGATGGACTCTGAAGGGACTTCTTGGATCTATTGGACTTTGATGTTGCGGCGGATGATGGCAGGTCCTTAAATCCCAAGTCAACTTCATCACTCGCATCAAAAACCACGCTTTTTCTTCCCCGTCCAGCCCTTTGCTTGACAGGCGTCATAATACCCTTCGGTGCCTGTGTTCCTTCGAATGCATGTACCCGTGCTGGTCGGCCTCGTTTCCTTGCCGTAGAAACTTTTCCGGCCCTGGATAGTGGCTTAACTTCAATATCTGCCTCAGAGTGGGCCCTTTTCCTCCGTCTTCTTGTAGGTGTTGCAGTGTCGTCCCCCTCATCCTCCGATCCATCAGCACCTGTCGCCATCATCTTCTCCCGTATGGCCTGGTTAGAAAGCTTTTTCGCATTCTTCAGTATGTCCGATTTTCTAGGTCGTCCAGGCGTCCGTTTCACAGGCTCAGGGCTTGACTGGTGGACTGGTGGCGCCAAAATAGTCTTCACCCGCTCTGCTGTAGAAGCACTTCTGCTAGGTCTCGGCGGAGATTCTGGTACCTCCCAGATATCCTCTCCCTTGCCGCCAGATGCCTCTTTGTCTCTTCTAGATTTTGCCCTGCCTCCTTGTGCCGACCGTGCGCTTTTTTGCGTTGCTTCTGCTTTCTTGCGCCCGGAGCTACGTCTTTTCCCAATTACCTCCTCAGGTTCTGAGTCCTCGACCGCCCATATATCATTGCCCGCTTTATCATCCGCGGCATCGTTGTCGCTATTCTGCTCGGCAAGTTCATCTTGCTCACCATCCTGCGGTAGATTCTCCTTTTCAGTCTTCCTAAGGCCCAAAAGTCCACCAATTGAGCGCTTGATAGAACCAAATCTACTTCCTGTCGGGGGAGATAGGCCATCGGCATTCAGCTTCCTCTTCTTGGTACTCGAAAGCGGTGCAATGTCCTGCTCCGTTGCTAGCTCGTCTTGCTCTAGAAGTTGCGTTCTGCTACGCTTTCGAGTCACCGTCTTGGACGACATTTTGGGAACGTTCAGTTGTATATACGAGAGATACCAAACATCATGCAATTGTATGATATGGCAACGGGCCAAGGTGGGAAAGGGACTGATGAAATTGACCAAGTTTGAGGAGAAAGAACCTAAAGCTGCCAGGTTCGACGCGCCGATATTCGCGTCTCGTGCTTGGGTCACGTGGGCGGGACACAGTGAATGCTGTGAAGTTTGGCTCATGGGTTTTTTGGGTTTCTTTTCTCAACTTACAAAAAGAATATTTCGATTTGGAGAGCGATAAGCGCATGTTCATTGAATTCAGTTTATGTAATTGCACAATCCCTGAGGTCAGAAATCAATACCTCTATTTGCGTACTCAAGACAGGTGTATATATGCGCTGGAGTAAACAGACTCTGTTACTTCTTCTTCTTCTTCGTGGCTCTTACCAAGCTTCCCACATCTGATTTCCAATGGTGATGAGACGATTGAAAAGCTCTTCACGGAGTTCCATAGCTGTGAGCTGCTTCTTATTTCCTTGCTTATCGACGATGAGTATACCATCAGCGATTTCCCTCGAAGTTGCCCATCCGACAACAAGTCTAGTCTTCCATCCGAGACCTCCAACTTTCTTGATTTCCTGTGATGACAGTCAGCTAAGTCCAGATGTTCCAGATCGAGAATGTGAGAACCAACCTGAATATCAGTAATCGCAATCGAGAAAACAGGATCAATATCCTCCTTCTCGGTTGTCCAACTCAAAGCGGGCGTAGTGGCGGTCGAAGTGATGTATGCATGCCCTTTCTTTCCCTTAAATCGGCACGGAAAATCAACTGGACCAGCATGATCTATTCCCCCAGACTTCAGAACACCAAGTCGATTCTTAGCATGCTCTCCGCCAGCTGCAGCCTTGAGGCGATCAGTGCCCAGAGCTGTCTCAACGCCACCTTTAGCGACGCCCTTGATTGCAGCAAGAATCCTTCGTCCATGTTGCTTCTTCTTGGGTGCTACATCTGTGCCAGTCGTTACCGCAGCATCTGGCTGAATGGCATTGGCTATCTCCTCGTCGGGGACACCTTCTGTGCATGTCAGTATAAATCATAGAACGGACAAAGGCTACACACCGAGGTGTTCCAAATTCTGGCCAGCAGTTTCATGGGCAACATTTGGTGGGGGTGGTCCTGAATAGGGCGGTGGAGGAAGAGGGGCTTTCTTTGCCTCGCCTATGCGAAGAAGCGTAACAGTAAGCTGGGCATTGGTTGGCACTCCTTTGAGTAGGGTGTTCCTGATTTCGAGAAGTTTTTGCCAGTGTGGATATTTCCTATTTAGGTACGTCGCCGCCCTCCAAATAATAGGATCTGCAAAGAATCCAAATCCAACAAACAAGCCATTCATCTTCATGAAGATGTAGGAGTTTGTGAACAACGAGATGAGAAGAACTGGTGCAAGAACCTGCAAGTCATCAGTGAATACTCAAAGAAAGATGCCTCTATTCCAATGGTGCCTTCTGGTCATTTGTCCTTGCAGAAAGCCAGCTCCAACGAGAAGTGGAGGAAGGGTAGAAAAGGACTTACCGCAGCCAGCTTCATTCGAGGTTTCTCTTTTGGAAAGGGTGCCGTCGGCGATAACGCGTTGCCAAATCTCTCCCAACCATCGCTGATATCACAGATAGCATGCATAACAGGTCTTGTTTTGGACCACATTGCAGCTGACATGGGCTCTTTGGTCTTATCCTGCACAGCGGTTGGTTCTCCTCCGGCTGTCATATCCTTAGCATCAGCCGCTCCCATGGCAAAGTTTGTAGGATCTGGGGCTCGAGATTCGAGGCTATCCGGTGCTTCATCAGTTTGATCGCCCCCTGGGTGCTTGCCTGTAGCGCTACTGATCGCAATGGAAGTAAATCCGTTGACAAAGTTGCTAGCCTCTTGTTCAACCGCCTCTCCCTGGTGCTTCTCTGGAGCTCCAGTCAAGCTGTCATCACTTCCAAGTACACCAGCTGGTGGCTTCTTGATCCCACCCGTCTTGGAATCGATCAAAGCAATTGGAGCAGGTGGAAAGCAGTATGTTCTGGCCGGTGGATACACAATCAGCACCATCAGGAAAGCTATCATAGTCGGGACAAGGAAGTCGAATGCCCAAGCGCAGAAGTAGACCGTAGCAAAGACCAGTGTTCGGGTTCGTTCCCTCCAAGATCGAAGCCTTGAAATATGTTTCCAAAATCCTACTAAACCTACCCCGATAGTCATGTAAAACCTTTCTATGTAGGCTCTTAGTTTGTCTGGAGAGAATTCTTCCTCGTCTGCAACATTCAGATCGAGTCCGCCGAGAGGCGGCTCAGGAAGAGCCTTGACATGATACATGTGCTGGAAGAGTTCAGTGACTTTCCCACCTAGGATTGTACGCTAAAAGGTATTGCAAATCACCTTATTAAATCGTCTAATAAGTGTCCACAGCTCTTCATTTGGTAATCCTCCTACCAATGGCGCAGGAACATCAGATGGATGGTCATTCCATCCCAGGTCCTTCACTTCAGTATGTCCATGATCAATTTGGGCTGCCCCTTTCTCTTCGTGCTCCGCATTTGCTAGCGCGTGGCTTTCGGTAGGAAGTTCTTCTGGTGCAGCTTCTGCGATTTCTGGCTCGTTGATGTTGGGCGCGTTTACAACCTCGAATTGCTGTGACGCCGCCAGCGAAGTATCGCTTTGCACTGACGACATTCCGTCCTTGATAATCCCAAGATAAATGGGACGATAAGAAAACGTCGAAGTAAAGTTTCGGGAAGAAAGTTAGTTTGCTGAAGCTGGCTGGACTTCGAGATTGTTGACTTGGATGGCGTTGAACCTACGTCATAGCGGCTTGACGCAAGGGGGCCAGCTTTCTAGCATGTGCAACCATTATTTTTGGCTTTGAGGACGTTCAAAATATGAGAAACATTTATCTTCGCTATGTTCATTTCTCTGCTTCTGACTTACTGCGGGTTCCCACTTTTCAATTGTTTATACAAGGATGCCATTAACGAAGTAAATATCTTGAAGGAAATCCTTGATGCGGTCATCATACTTTGGCGAGGACTTCCACTAAAATCAGTGACTACCTGACAAAGAAGAACATGAGATTTTGACAAAACCATGAATTGAATCCTGTCTGGTACCTGATATTAGAGAAAGCACTTACAGATCGTCACATTCTGGGCAGCTCTGAAGGCGTTTGAGCATACTTTTTGTTTACCTTGACCAAAGTGAACAGGATGTTGTTTCCGCAAGCCATCCAGTAGGCTTATCTCTGATCGGCAAAGAGACCTGTGTACTTGCAAATTTGCAATGCAAGAACCGAACATCAGTGTATCAGACTCATCAATCTTAAATACAAGAAGCAGGATTTAGAGGCTGGTCCACCGTTTGCGGCTTGGGATCATCAACTTGCCTGATGAGACTCAATGCTCGCCCTTTACCTTTCGATGACTTTAGTGTGTTGCTTTCAGCTGGACCTGGATTCTTGTTGGGGTAAGAATTCTGCTTTTAAAACATGTTGTGTTCCTTATCATCACGATTTTGCCATGTCGTGAAATGTTTTTGGGACAGTGAAGTTGCGTAAGGAAATGACTGAAGGGCGGCAGGTTTGGCCATCCGATCCACAGGCTAGACCAAGGGATCATCCAACAGGCCGTAGTCTATTGGGAGCATTAGCAAGCTTCTTGACTAGGTTGTCGTGCCGAAGTTTTGAAGCTGTGTTTATTCTCAGGACGAAAGAGAGGTTTCGGCTAGCTAGCGAGCGAGCGAAGTCAACATTGAATTTACAACCGGGAACCGCGTCACGATAAGCAGGCAGGTAATTGCAAGGAAGGCCTTGAAGCTTCTTCCGTAGTTGGTACTCTCCATCCACTCACTGACGCCCCACTGGTCACAATGGCTTGCCAACATACCAACACATGTGATCCACCATCATTCTGGGGCTTCGATAAGAAGAGGTCAGGTCTGGATGGGGCGAATCTGGGAAATATCATTCAACTGTTCAGCAATCAGCTTTCATGTTCTTATGCCGCTGAGGACTTGGAATACTGAGAACTTATTCAGTTGATCTACGGACCCTGTCGCCCCTCCTCTCTTCGCAATCCCGACTGACCATAAAATAATCAAGCGAATGAAATGACGTGTACTTCTCGCATTCTTGGAGTAGAGTATCTTTCTCTCTGAAGTCGCTGAACTCCCATGTCACCTCCCAGCTTTGCGTAAGGCATGCGAAAGTAGTGGAATATCGCTGGAAAAGCTGTTGAATAGTACAAATATGACCCGAGACCACTTGCTTCCTATTGAGAGAACACTTGGCGCTCTCACTTCCAGTCTCAATGGTTGTTCTCTGAAAGGCAGGCGTCATGCATCGAACATAAAAAAGAGTTCAGAGGAGCAATGCTCACTGGTGCGTGGAAACATTTAAAAGAATTTGCATGGAAAAGCAAAAAGGTTGGTTGGGCTCAACCGGGATTTGACTGAATGTCTTATTAATACCGCGTTTTCGATGGTTCGTAGTGGAGAGAACTTACACCCGGGCTATCATCAGTTAGCTTCGGGTGTTTGCTGAAGTGTAATCTTCAGTAGACTTACGCCTGTCACAGTCATTCTCTAGAGAAAGAGAGGGATTCGAGTTCCCGAAGCAACAATCATACCACTAGACCATTGAGCCACAAATCAGAATGATTTAAGCTTTTTTTTCTTATTTGCTTACCTACGACAATTAACGAAATGAGTGGCACGAGCCTGCATCTACCCTACCAGCCTCCCCCACCTTTCCCACTTTTGCAAGACTGTCTGTCCAACCAGCGACAGCTAGAACCCGTCCTGCGCTGACGGGGACTTTACTGTACGTAATAGTTAGTCTACAAACCATTCTTGGTAAGTTGATCGGAATCGGAGAAGGAATCATGAACGCGAATATATCTTCCCCCAACGTGCAATGATTAAAAACGTATTCCATGGCGGCATACATATGAAGCTTGGCATGATATTATTCGGGATGAAAGGTAGGAGATCATTTTCATCTCCGCGCTAGGTCTTTCAAACAGTTACATGAGACTAATGTGTATTTTTTGAGTTTAACATTCTCTCTATTTGTTCAGATGTAGAAGGATACGAAGTTCTGAATCTATTCCTACCGCCGGCTCCATAGCCCTCATTCCAAAAAAGACTTCCACAAGCAAATAAATGCGCACCAGAAATATATTAAAGTCGCAAACCAGTACGGAATCTACTTTATTTATGCACGATTCGGTAGTCAGTAAGTCAACCCAGAGAACGGCATCCAAAGATGGATGACTCCCAACATGATAAATGTTGAGATCTTCTAAAGCAAAGATTTCTTTGGTGTGGGATAGCTGAATTTCCATGCATCAAACGACATGAATTTTATTAAACCGGTATCTTTCCAACTACACCTCCCAGACATGACATATAACTTCACTCGACGCTCTCCACAATGAGCTTCAGAGTATCAATTGTACTAATTCGCTTCGACGGATATGGCGGCCGCTTATACGCTGGCTCGAAGGGTCTGCTGTCCTGACAGCGTCTCGTGGAAAGAAGACCCGCAGGGACGTCGCTGGACAATCTTGCTAAGCGAGCTGGACATTATCGTTGCAGCGGATGCTATTGGGAAATATCTAACTTCACCTGAAGGAGTCAAGGCCCTTGACGATGATCGAGACTGAAGCGTATGGAAGATAACGAAGTGGATAGGTGGGCCTTTGGATATGATGTGGCTCAACGGTCTGAACCATGCTGAGGTATATGACAGGAACGAAATAGAAAGATGGTGATTGATATAGCTTTGAGTTATTGGAAGAGCGAGAGTATTAAGGTTGTTGAGAGGTCTGATGAGTTTGCTAACTTTGTTGAGAAGGGTTTGCTCCTGAAGGCATCGCCTGCGAGGTTTGCTTGGACCGGACCTTGAGCTGGAGCCCAAAGAATGAATTGAATCCTTAGCTGCAAGCACAAATGGAAATTTGAAGACACACTGTAGCTAGGATGAAGATCTGAGCTGGATCGCTGTTCAAAGAGTCAATATAATTCACCAACTGAGAGCTTTTGAGAACGAGCGTGTGAGGTGAGCAGATCTTAAGGCGACGATAGTTTACTTTCGAAAAAAAAAAAAAAGTACGCCGACCACTAATCTGTATCGGCAACATCCACATCAAGTGGCTTTGCTTAAATGTCAGTTCTGAACAATGGGCAGTTGTAGAATTTGAATTGTCTCAAAGGGTCTTCACAATTAGTCAACAGGTCAGCGGCTCATCCTCAAAAATTCCTATAATCGTTGTCTATAGCAACAGTCACTCACCAAAACGACCTCCAGGTATCTCTCGCTCGGTAGCATCAAATCAAGCCAACCATCATCACCACCATGCCGGCCAAGGAGTATCATCCATACAGGTCTCACCACAGTATTTGGCGATATACTTTCACAACCTAACAACACCCCCCACAATTTTTTCTTCATCTGTTCCAAGATTCTCGTCCCCATGCGTGAAAGCCATCGATTGTATTACCGACCCAGTTACCCCGGTACTATCCACCAGTCGTTTCATTTATAGCTCAGATGCCTATGACCAATCTACATCGATCCATCTATCAGGGTAGTGCTGACTGACTTCCTGCGTGATTCCAAAACTCCCGCCCGCCCAGAAAGCTAAAAATTCCGCTCTTTAACCTTCACTGCTCTCCTTTCACAAGATTGCGCTCGAATTCTAGGAACGCGATATTATCCACACCTTCGCTATGCCGTGTAACACTGCAATATATAAGAGAAAGAAACTGCGTCTTACGAACTGAATCGGAACCTCTCTGGTTCAAGTCTGCCCAAGCCGTCTCGAGGCGCAACATATCGTCTTCGGTAGCTGTTGGTGAAATCCTGGAGCAAGCTGCGAACCTTTCGGACGCCCTCCCGTCCTTCCACCAAGCGGGACCTGATACCAGCCATCAAGCGATCTATTTCAGCTTCGCTCACAGTTCCTGCAGGTAACATGCGGACAGTTTTGTCGACCCAAGTGGCAGTCGCCTCTGGCATTAGCTCAAAAAGACCGAGCAAGGCACCACTGCCGTCTGAAAAGCAGTCATCGGGGAACGTGATCATCATGCCAGCAAGAATTTGCTTAACAAGATCCTCACCGTGAGCCAGGATGAGCTGTTGAACCACACTCTGAATATCGGGAGGGTTGGCAGCGTTCGTCGAGCTTGGAGGATTTTCACCACCATAACCAATAACGTCTCGGATATAGTGGAGAACAGCAATGAGAGGATCCCGTTGCTCGAGGGCCAGGGCTGAGACACCAGCCTGGAATATAGGTGTAAAGAGTTGAGAGTGTACCAACTTGTGGGGATAGTATAGCAGGGCATCAACGAGAAGGCGATAGAAATCCTCGATGACGTCCGGCGTCTCTTGAGGGAGCAAGTCGTTCATGATCCGGAGCATGTTTGTCGACTGGGCCTCAAAAAATGTGTATATGGCCTCCGTAGTCTGGTCATCCACATGCTCTCGGTCTTCGGAGAACTCCCGCAAAATAGCGCTTGTGGCCCAGAGGAAACAACCTTGTCTTGAGCGTGCAAATCCGCTGGCAAGTTTGGTTGCCATTACGGGAAGAAGTGGCGCAATTGCTGTTCGGTATGAGATAACCATGTGGCGCCAATTTCGACAGATTCGCTCGCAAATTGGCGTGAAAGTCATATAGGTGTCGAGTATCGTAGAAAGGATAGGGAAAATTTCTTGGCAGTATCTAACTGCGGGGTTCTCCTGATCAGGTTCGACGTATGGCTTTACAATTTGGATGAAGAGTGTGATCAGCTGGACATGATCTGAAGGATGTTAGCACTAAGGATCGCTATAAGAGGCAAACAGGGAACACCTACCTGCAACTGCCAATTTGCCCTCGTCATCTGAGGCCTGATTAGCGAGTGCCATTAGTCTAGCCATGAGAGGATCGCAGTAGAGTTTCAAAAGGTCAAAAATTTGTCCTGGAGGTTGAACCGCAACGACTGATGCTACACCCTCCGTCAACTCTTCCTGACTGACGAGAGGCAATTTGTCAAGCGTTTGGTTGTAAAAATGTTGCAATTGCACCACCTGGCCACCTAGTTGATGCTTGCAGTCGGTGCAAAAGAACTTCATTGCCATGGCAGCAGCTCGAACAATTTCCTTGGAGTCGGTTTCAAAAGAGGAGACGATGTAAGTGAATTGCGATTCGAGAAGCTCAGGATGGTTGGAAGTCCACTCAGTATAACGACCGAGAACCATAATGGTGGCAAATCGTAACTTCTCGTGGTGTGGAATCTGAACGATCAGCGGCATTATCTGTGGAAGGATAATGTCTTCATCCTTGTCAACCATTCTGCCCAAAGCTCGCATACTGAAAAGAGGCGCTTCGAGTTGTTGCCAATGAGGGACCGAATCGTGAGTTGCCATCGCAGCGTATGAGCTCATCCAAACCTTGATCCGGTCTAGGACTTTGGACAGACATTCCGTAACCCCCATAATTTCGCAGCAGTCCTTCAAGACATCGCCCATGTGGTGCCTAAATTCACGGAACTTTTCCTCGGCTTCGCGATCACCATCAAAGAGATCCAATGGATTCGGTCCGTCTGCTGACGGGAACTCCAGCTCCTTCAGCATTACATCCACAAGCTTGGCGTACACGTCCATGTATTGCATACGAGCTTCGATATATCTCTCCAAGATGAGATATAGCTTCAACTCATACCAGAAAATAAATGTTAGAGCAATCGAATCTCTGTCCATATCTCTGGCAGCACATTCCAAGACAGCCTCAACAAGAGGGCGGAATACTCCAGGATCACGGGCAATAAGGACAACCCATGCTTCACCAGCTTCAGCAAAGATGCGTGTGATGCCTTTGAAGAGTTCCGTATCTTCTTGTGCCTGAGCTTGCGCGATTCGAGGTTGTAACGCAATTACTCGTGGTAAGAGTACCTGGATTGTTGCAAGGTTATCGTCCACATCACGAGTTTCCTTAAAGATCGCGCAAAGACAGTCCGTTGCGGCCTCGAATGAGCGATCATTGTCCAAGGCGCTAAAAACCACGTTTAGAAGGGGAGAATTTACGACATCAGCTACCGCTACTTCACGTAGCCATGATGTTATAACTTCAAGTAGTTGTGGGTTCGTTGCCGCAGTGTCTAGGGTAAGAGTTAGCGAATGAGCGCTCCATGCTCTCGGAGCAGCGTACCTGACGATTGGGCGTAGCTGATCAGAAGTTGCACGACGATAGTGGCGTTATCTCCCAACAACTCCTGTGTCCTTGTTTGCAGCTCCGCTTCCTAATATAACGCATTAGATTTTGATACTTGTATTTTCTCGCCTTCCTAGCGTCGTTGTAGATTCTCGGAGGATGGTGATTTTCGGCCCACATACAGTCAAATTGATTTTGCGTCCCTCGGTGACTTCTTCGGGAAGAACTTTGAGGAAATCAAGGATACAGGCGTGGCTATCGGAGCTATTGCCCAAGGCGGAAACGACTGCTGGTATTACATCCTTCCAACCGGTCATCTGTATTGCCAGAATAGCCAAACACACGCATAGTTGAATTCGAATGGGTCGCGGTCCAGTTGCGAATATCTTCAAAAGCTCCAGGACCTGGTCGCGGAGTGATGGCAGCGCATCAGCTGGTATTTGAGAGACGTCGTAGGTTATCTAGCACGATCAGCCCAGTCTGAACCCGTGTATATCGTCCCGCTGTCCTACCTTTCCTCTTAAAGTTGTAGCCGCAAATAGCTTGGCCTCTGCATCTGCGGTAGACTGTAGGATGCCGATGGTGACCTGCCATGCTTCCGCCTGCGAAATCGGTGAGCCTCATGAATCAACGTCACAGCCATAGCCCTGCCTTCCTGCAACGTACCGATTTCTGAAAGCTCTCCAGGAACGCATGCGCCGCCTTCTTCTGTTCCCTCTGACCATCGCGCATGGTGGACATAGCCGTGAGTACAGGCGCGAAAGCCCCCGCGGGGGTATTGCCATTCGAGCCCATGACGACCATCTGATGATGGAGGGGTAGAGCGGAGTGTGGAAGAGCGGAGCGCTCAGGTATGGAGAGGCATGCAATAGCTGCAAAAGACTTTCTGGTCGGTTGCAATACGAATTCGAGTAGTCGAGAGGTGATGTAGTGTGGAATAACGGGGGAGGAGTCTTGTTTGTTTTTTTGGGAGGATGGATTGTGCAGCCGAAGTTGAAGTGGTCGTGCCTTCCCCGCTAGCGCGCCGTTCTTTTTGACAGCCTCGTTCAAAGGCTCGTGAATCGCGACCAAGCATTTTCACAGACCTCTCAACAACGCGGTAACTTAGAAAGACCACTCTCGACTTTCTAAATCAACAACTCCAGTCTTGGAAGGTCCTCTGACCTCTTAACAAACACCCGACCGTCAGCAAACATGAACAGAGGCGGAGGCGGTGGGCGCAAGGTCCTACTACCCCCCATCAACTTCATCTTCAAGCTCCTCCAGCAGCGATCGACGGTCCAGATTTGGTTATACGAGCAGTTGGCTATCAGAATTGAGGGCAAGATCAGAGTCAGTGGTCTTGCATCTGGACTGGTTTTGGTTCTAGGCTGATAGCATTAACAGGGCTTCGATGAATTCATGAACCTGGTTATCGACGATGCAGTGGAGGTTAAGCAAGCCACAAAGACAAGTGAGGAGAGTCGGAGATCGTTAGGTGAGAAATTTGAATCAGATGTCGAGCTTGCAACAAGCTAACATGCGCCAGGACAAATTTTACTGAAGGGAGATAATGTTTCGTTGATCCAAAGCTTGAATGGATAGAAGGTACCAAATGGCGTTATTTGCTTTCAGGCCGGGCTCAGTAAGGACAAAAGTACCGAATGGTGCGCAAAGTGGTGGGAGGAGTTTCGATTGGGCTTCTTATTCATTCGTCCTCGAATTCTATTCCCTGAGAGGGCCTTCCAAGAGTTTTCCATCGCCTACCACCAGACTGTGCAAGAGGTGATCATGGTCTCCTACAGGCACTGAAGACCCTGTCTCGGTGTCCAGAAATTGCTCCTCAAGAGCCAAACCACACAAAATTACATCTCTTTCTGGACTCGTTGGTTCTATCGTCTGTGACCCTCGACTTTGCTTATATCTGTGCAGAAAGTAATCGTAGAAGCCTTTTCCATGACCAAGTCGCCTTACATATCCAGTTCTTGGGTCAAGATCAAAAGCCACGCCGGGCATGATAATCAAGTCAAGTGGCTTGCTCCCTTTGGTCAAGCCTTCCAGTACATGTTCTCGCTGCTCCACAGTACCTGGGCTGATGGTCGGTATTCCCCAGCTATCTCTCTCCAGAGACTCATATTCAGATAGGGACCGTAAATCCACCATCTCCATCACAGAGCGAGGAGTGTTGGAAGGTGGGTTCTGAGCCCTATGAAGATAAGGTACAAAGACCTGCTTCCCACTTTGAAGAGCATGGCGTACAATAGCATCTGTTTGGACCTCGCCTGTTGGCATTGAAAGGTACACACCAATACGTTTTGCGTCTTGGTATGGCTTGTATTTTGTCACTGTCATAAAGAGTGCAGCACCTAACTTATGATCAATCCTGAATTCAGATAGTGATGAGTAGACTCACTTTGAGATTCAATTGACGCTGATGGTACACTTGAAAGCTTCCTTTTCATCAGCGTTCGCAACTCCTTCTTCGCTGCTTTCAGAGCAACTGACGAAGCCATTGCTGGTTCAGGATCTTTGAGGCCAACAATGCCACCCATGGGAATATCAGATATTGCTCTTCAAACTTTGTGAAGACTCATAGCTTCCGTTCAAGCCACCACCCAGATGGTCTCAAAAGTCTTGAGTGGTGCACACTCCTCAAGCGAAAGAGAGTCCGCTGAACACAAGCAGCACGCCAAGACTCCCGAACAGATCTTCGGCAGGGGTAAAACTCGATAGGCGTTGTGGCGTCAAGTGTGGCTAGTGATGGACTTCCTCAAAACCTCCCTAAACTTGAACGAACTCACGCCTCTCGAAACCACAACCACACTCGTTCACACGCAACAATGTCTTCACTCTCACTACACTCGCTACTCATCGCAGGCGCATGCCTCATCTCTTCAGCCTCAGCCCTCAACGCCCAACTCGTCGGGACGTGGTCTACGAAATCCGCAAAGGTTTTGACAGGACCGGTATGTGCTATTCTTGGAACAGGGAGAGAGGGCGACAATTGACGACGGCGACGAGGCCTTGGGAAGCGTACATTTACTGATTCGAGGATATAGGGCTTCTACAATCCTGTCAATGATAGTTTTATCGAGCCGAAGCATACTGGAATTTCATACTCGTTCACAGCGGACGGACACTACGAGTCGGCATACTACAGAGCAATTGCGAATCGTGAGCAAGTCCAGACTCCTGGATCCAGGTGGCAGTACTGATTTCACATGCAGCCGCGAATCCAAAATGTCCAGGCGCGATCCTACAATTTCAACACGGCACCGTTGTGGAGAACGCGGATGGCTCTCTCGACTTGACGCCCATCTCCGTCGATGGGAGACAACTGCAATCCAATCCTTGTGACGGCGACACCTCGACCTACACGCGCTACAACCAGTCCGAGAAGATGGAGGCATGTTCTCCCTGCCCGTAACCCTCCATCAATTAAGTTACTAATAAGTCCCAGAAATACCAAGTCTACACAGACGCTTACTCAAAGCTCACTCGTCTCGACCTCTACCAATTCAACGGCGCCCCCATACAACCCATGTACCTAGCCTTCACACCCCCGAAAATGCTTCCAACCATTACCATGAACCCGACGACCGCATCCACCGGAAAGAAAGCAAAGCGGACAGCTGGAGCAGAGCCAGAACCAGACCATGGGTACGATGTACCTCTGAACAAGGACGCTATTCATATGAAGCGAGACTTCGAGCAGCCGCTCCTTCATCGCGTGGATCTGAATATGGTGTGGTGGACGGGTGTTGGCATGACGCTCTTTGGAGGTGTCGCTTACTTGTTGTAAGATGAGCTTCTGGTCATGGTGTTTTGCGTATTGATTGTTCTGCTATGGGAATAGATGGCACATGTCAGGGGGGTATACCATGATTTGCTTGTCTACGGTCTGGAGTTCAGGAGCACTGGCTGGGTAATTTGCATATAGGAGCATTAACAGCATTGAAAACGTTATACGTGTATCGAGGGGTATCATTGTCGCTAGAAGCATAGGTACATTCTCTTTGTAAAACAGTTATCCAGGAATCAATAATCCCTGTCCTCGGAATGACCCTTTTTGAATCATTCATCAGATGATACGATCCAAGCTCATAGCAGCCGCAACGTACTATTCCCAGCCGCAGGCGTAAAGCAGCTATCCCAGAGCCCACCCGCTCTCGCAAACGAAAGGCTGTTGACCCAAGCACTCAACGTACACCTCCCCAACGCATCACCACCACAAGTATCCAGTGGCATAACCCGGTCGTTAATAACCACTCTCACCATCTCCTCTGCCATACCCGTACAAGTCATCTTCTCAAAATAGGCACGGGAGCTAAAGGGTACGATGCGATTTACCGCGAAGCCGTTGGTTTCTTGTACGGATTGGAGAGTGGTGTTTGAGAGCGGTGCGGTGCCGTTGAAGAGGCCCATGGCGCTGAAGATGGTCATCATGTCGTTGTCGTGACTGAAGTCAGCGTAAAGGACTGCATCGAGAGGGAAGGTTGCGGGATTGCCATCGAGCGTTGAGTTCGTAGTGGTCCTGTCGACAACAGCGGACTTGGTCATGCGTGCGATGAGTTCGTTGGTGAAGCCTACGCCTTGTGTTGGGCCGAGAGGGTTACCGGTGGAATAGCTGTAGAATTTGCCGACAGTGGCAAGATAATCATATTGCTGCCATTCCATGGCAGTGAATAGACCGCAGAAGGGATGGAGGGTGCCGTTGTCGTTGGCGACGGTGTTAAACGGGCACATATCCATTAGACTGACTGTGTCATCATCTGTGAAGTTGACACCCGGAAGGTTCTCGTTCATGCGTGCAGTGATGGGTGGTGCAAAGACAGCTTGCCATTTTGCTTCAGCATCGTCGCCGATCTCATTGATGTGACCCTCTTCGAAGTTGGTGCACAGGTCGTGATTGAGAGTGTTATTTTGACCTTGATCCTCGCTAATTTGAACAATATTGAAAGGTAAGCTTTCATTGACAGTCGAACACGCATCTTGCAGACGAGCATTATGAAAACCTTGTGTCCAGTTCTGGGCAGATTCCACGACTCGATCTTGTCCGGATGCCCGGACAAAAGGGGTGATGCCTTGAGCAAGAGTCTTATACCTCTGGTAGAACTTCGTACCGGAGTTGACGAGCTCTTGCTGGCCAAAAGTGGTGAGCTGATCGGCTCCCAAGGTGTAGTTGTAGTCTTTGATAAAGGCAAAGCTTTCGCTATAAGCTGTAGCGTTGGCGTGGATACGATCAATCAAAGCTTGATACTTGACAGTTTTTCCTGCGGTAGGATCTCGAGCACCGTGACGCGAGAGGATTTGCGCAAATGTGATTTGGCACTGGTCCGGGACTTCAGTTGCAATATCTGAAGCGACTGCGAAATAGGGGGAACTCTGCCCCCAGAAACGGGATATCTCAGGCGAACAAGTGAAGCCATCTAGACCATCACATTGTGCACTGACATGTTGAATAGTATGGTCGCTGGCTTGATGTCAGCAGTGATCACATCAAAACACAAGAGTTCGGCCGATTCTCATCATGCAGATCCATGTGTTTGAGGACTTACGCAATTGCCAAGTAGAAGAATAAGAAGACCCCAACAGCACCCATGACGACAAACCAAGTTCTGTTTGTGTTGTTCTTTCTGAATTTTCTGAGGTGCTGTTCTAAAAGAATGTGATGTTCTGCGTCTAAGTCGGTGCTGAATCGAAGCTCTTCCCGGCCTGGTGTGCCCTCCCCGAGCGACACAGGCACATAGTTATAGTTGTCTCTGTCCCTGCCCTCATCTTCCCTGATGGTCGAGGTCCTCCTGGAGTGGTTGAGGACCGCGGCATAAGCTGCCGTCTTCATAATCCTTGTAGCTTCGAAGCATCTAATTTAGGTGGATTCAAGTCTGAGAGAAAGGCCGAACCAAGTTTCGCAGTGATGGATGCAAGGTTCGGTCGGTCATAGGTTATGGTAGAGGCACACAGCCCTGCGGAGTAGTCGAGGAACTGATGATGTTTCAAATTTAGAGAGCATCGAGAATAATGTAGAAGTGAGAACTTCTAGGAGGCGGATTACAGACGGATCAAAATGACAAGGTTGAGATTTCTTTGTTTCTCGCCAATGTGACTTGAGACAGTAGCCACGATTTCTTTGAGGCTGTCCATCGGCAAAACAACCGGGTACGGGCAGGGGCAGCCAGCACATTGTCCCTCTCAGGATCATGAGTGGCTGGAAACAATTTAAGCTTCAAAAGAAGTGCATTGTGAATTTGTGGGGAGCCCGATTCGATGCCCCATCGTATTTTTAGTACTGTTTTTCAGGTGAAGTCGATTTCTGGATATCGCTTGAGATCAACTGACACTGGCATGGTCCTACCATACACAGTCATTCACGGACGATATCAAAATTTGTGATGCTTTCTCTCACAATCAAGAACCTGTCCATGAAGCCTGAGCTGCCCATTCCATCTCGCTCACCTCACGTGCAACTGTAATAGACTCGCTTGTTTCCCAACTTTGCATTCCCCCCTCCCCAGCCCCGAAAGGCAGATGTTTGGAAGCCCAATGAAAACAAACACTAATCCCAAGAGGTCCCATTACTCAAACAAGCTACCGATCCGAACTTTATTAGTCTCAAGCTCAGATCTGTCAATCTATTTTATGTGATGGATCGCTACCAATCGCCAGGAGATGTAACGGCAGCGTGTCTCAAAAGATTACATCGCCTCCGAATGTTGTCATACCTCATTGTCGGCCGAAGACGACCCGAGGGCTCGCAACGGATCCTGGAAGAAATTTCTCTACTTCCTGTCATGATGTTTGAACGTTTTGTCAGGCTGTCTTGAAGCTTAACGCAATGCTCCATATTCACTTCCCGATTGAAGAGTCTGCAGCTTGGGTTGAGCTGTCAGAATTGCCGAGGAAGGGGCTTGCAATGCATCTGAACCCTTCTTGACCCATACTTAGGACTAACTCAATAAAGTCAATTTTTGGGATAGAATTGCATTGGCTAACTCCACTGACGCTGAAGATTAAATCAAGCGCCTATACAGCCCCCGCAGGGACGAACTATGCATTCATCTCATGGTACAGTCTACAACCCAGGAAGAGGGTATATTTACAAACGCTTGATAATTGCACCAGCATACTCGTGCGTCTTCGACTTTCCTCCCAAATCACCAGTCAACGTCTTTCCTTCCGCCAGGGTATCGAAAATAGCCTTCTCTATCCTGTCTGCGTGCTCGTTCAACGCCATGTGTCTCAACATCATGATGGAGCTGAGAAGAAGAGCAGTTGGATTGGCGAGTGCCTTGCCAGCGATATCTGGTGCAGAACCATGGACAGCCTCGAAGATAGAGCACTCATCTCCAATGTTACCGGAAGGAGTAAGACCAAGACCACCAATCAGGCCGGCACACATATCGGATAAAATATCTCCGTAAAGGTTGGGCATAACCAAAACCTTGTCGTTGTATGGTGCTGGGTCGGTAACGATCTTCAGGCAGGTGTTGTCGAGCAGCTCGGAGTCGAATTCGACCTTAGGGAAGTCCTTGGCCACTCTCATAGCGGTGCTCAAGAAAAGACCATCACTCATCTTCATGATGGTAGCCTTATGGACGGCACGGACCTTCAGTCTTCCAATATCTTCGGCATACTGGAATGCATATCGGAGCACACGCTCACTCGCCTCGCGAGTGATAAGCTTGATGCTTTGCACAACGCCATCTACGACGATGTGCTCGATACCTGAGTACTCTCCCTCGGTGTTCTCTCGGATCAGAACAGTGTCAACACCATCGTATGGCGTCTTGTATCCTTCAATGGAGCGGCACGGTCGGACGTTAGCGAAGAGGTTGAAGGTTCGGCGGAGGGTCAAGTTGAGAGAAACATGGCCTTTCCCAATTGGAGTCTAAAAGATTATGAGCTGAGACGCAAGAATAGGTCGCGGAGTCTCTCACAGCAAGAGGTCCCTTGAGAGCGACTTTGTTCTTCTTGATGCTCTCAATGGTTTCTGGGAGGATAGAAGTCTTGCCATCAACCAATTGCGGTGTGACATCAACTGGCTCCCACTTAATCGGGGTCTTCTCATACATCAGCAAGCTTCTTGTAGCCATTGGGGTTCCATGCGTACCTTAGCAGCCGCGAAGATGTCCTTCACAGACTGGGCAATCTCTGGTCCGATACCGTCACCCTCGATCAAACTGACGGTATAAAGCCCCTGTAATCTCATCAGCGAGTGTAATTCCCATATTGCGCATCTGCAAGCCCAATTGACTTCATTGCTGAATCGTAGGCAGCTGTCTTGGGTTTTCTTTCGCATCGTAGGAAGGGGAGATCCGTACATCAGATCCTTTTTGGCCTGTGAACTTGGCAACGGGGTCCTTTCCTGTCGCATATTGGCGGCAAGCCTGTAAAGAAATACTGTTAGCAAAATGGATCATATGGACATTTCATTCCGTTCCTAGAAAAGGCCTCTCACATGGACAGAAGTGGGAACCCAGGCGCGGCGGGATGCTTGCAGACACTGTCGCCGCGCTGGCGCAGCAAAAGATCGAACTGCTAGCATTGTGAGAGAAGAGAGACCAAACTATCTCTGCAGTCTATGTGCAGAAGTATGTCGGAGGTAGTTGTAGGAGGTTGAAGGGAGAGGAAGGATTTGCGAGATAGAGCTGGGCGCGGGAACAAATCGAGATTGGTGGGCCGGAGCTTGGATCGGCAAGTATCGGGAAGAGCTGTCAAGTATCAACAATCACGACTCCAGGATTAACGACGAGATAGCCAAGAAATTCGAAGACCAAAGCAACGTGATGGAAAGCAGCTCACGAAGATATTGCTCGCAACGTTGTTGATATTCTGCTTTACGACGCTGAAGTACTGGTAGTGATTGGGCATGATGGCGGATTACGAGCGTACTGTACTGGAGCACTACCAACTGTCTACAGCATATCCTGTGGAATGGCCTGCGGAGAAGGATATGAGCGATGCTTCAGATGAAGAAGAAACAAAGCCTGTGCGAAATGCTGGCATTAGAAGGTCGAAGTCGAGGTACTCTGCGCTGGAGCGGGCTGCCAGTGACAGGAAAAGCATTCTGCCAGGATCCCAAAGAGGTGACAATGGAGTTGAGAACATGGTGCAGAGGGATGAACCCGACCCCTTAGGCACGACGGACAGTGTTGTTAGGATCCTACGGCAGCTGGGTCTGCCAGTACAAGAAGATACCAGATTACGTTTGTACATCTTGCTGCAACATAGATGCCAATGCTAATGTGTTCATAGGAAACCGATTCCTCTTGTCTTCGACGACTTTCTCCCCTGCATTGTTCCTCTCGCAAGTCCACTCTACAGCTTCTACGCAATCTCTTCTAGAGGGATTGGATGTCCTTTCGAGATCGATTGACCAGAAGTCGGCATCGTTGAAAGTCTTGGTCGAGTCTAATTTCGAGCGATTCGTCCGGGCCAAGGCTACGATCGATAATGTCTACACTGAGATGAAATACCGCGGTGTAGAGCCGCCTCAGCCACGGCGAACACACTCCCGGCATGCTAGCAGAAACAGTTTTCGAACAAGCAGTGGAAACCAAGCAGGCATGGCTCTGGCGACACCAGATGTGAGGAAGAAAAATGCATTGACGAAAGAGAGTGAGTACGGAGTGCTAGGAATCAAAACACCACTTCTGGACGTCTCTGCAAAGGCAGAAGAAGTCTGGGGCCCAGCACTCGGTGGGCGTGAGAAGGAGGATAGTTTAAAGGTCATGGGTGGCACCGTTGAGCAATATAAGGAATTATACGAAGTCGGTGCAGCTATCACAGACAGTATCAAGCGAAAAGACTACGAGAGTATAGTGGAAGAATATGCAAAAGCACGGCGTTTTGCAGATGATGCAAGGAAGCTCTCGGATGCTCTGGGGTCCGCTCCCCCAAACGACTCTCAAATATATCAGTTGTTGCTGGCAGCACGCGTCTGGAACGATGTTGAAGATCAGATTGAGGACTTTAAACGTGAAGTTTGGCGACGACTCATTGCTATGCAAAGTGTTTCGACTAGGATGGTTGCGAGTGGTGGCCCCCAAGATCAGCATATGGAGCTGATCGGTGTCCTACTGGAGCTTGGTGTGACTGATAACCCAATTTGGGTGTGGTTGCTTAGTCGGTACGATCATTTGAAGAGTAAGATCCAAACAACTTCTGAACGCTCCAAAATTGAAATCGAAATCGCACGAAGACGCTTGGCAAACGGCGAGAGGCCAACAACTCAAATTATAGCATCGCATTTGAGGTCACTCGGCCGACAAACCGTTGAAGACAAGCCAACTTCAGTAGATTCATCTGAGATCATAGAGCTCTGGGAGAAGATGCACATGTTCCTGAACACCATGCTAGGCGGTGACGGTATACTTGGTGAGGTTGTGGAGTTCTGGCAGACCGTTCAGAGTTTCATTGATGGCAAAGCACAAAAAACCCTTCCTATTGGGATCAATGGAGAATCTCGTCAACACCACAGGCTTTCTGATCAAGGTACTCTCGATTTACAGAAAGGGACGGTTGAGCTGATTGACATGATCAGAGAGAGTATCTTCGCGTTCTTTTCCGAACCTCCAATCGAGGACATCTCGTCCCTGTTCTCACCATTACCCCCTACCCCCCGGACTCCGTCATCGTCTGCAAACGGACAGCTTACTCCGTCTGCGCTTCGAGATCCCCGATTCAATCTAGATCCGAATAACTTGCCACCACCGTCTCCAAAGCGGGGCGAAGCGTGGGAGAAGCATGCCTTTTGGCCGCCTTGGTCTAACTCAATAAGCGGAGTACACTACCTGGGAAAGCTTCTGGTTCTGGTTGGGACTGGTGCGAGCGAGATGGCTGCAATCTCCCCAGTTGGCAATGGTGATGGCTCTGCTTTGGAGCGTTTGAAGGGACTTGTTGGCGAAGCTCGAGAGAGATGCGTGATTGCCATTTGTGCAGCCTGGAATAAAGATGCCGAAAACATCAAAGTGCTTGAAGACTGGAGACGATCACCAGAGAAGCGAGATTTGACCAGAATGCCTGCTTATTTCGGCGCTTTCGAAAGTGCCGTCTTGACGGGAATGCAGAAGATTCTATACATTTCCGAAGCAATGGCCAAGTCAGACTCGACTAATGTTGTCTTCCCACCACCGGCGAAACTTCTCCAGATGGTTCGTAGTCAGTTTGTGACTACGCTCTACAGATCCTTGAGTGGAATGGTTGAGAATGCTGAAAAGTCCGTGAAGAAGGCAGAGGATGATTGGACAACAGACAATGATGGGCTCGCTAGCCCAGTCGCCATGGTCGTTGCGACCAGCATTGGAGCCGGAACTGTCAATGCCAGTGATCGCGTATGTCACATCTCCATATTGACTGCTTCACAAGCTAACTGTAGTAGAACGTCCGTATGTTGTTGACTCTGAGCAACCTTCAAGCGCTTCGAACAGACGTTGTTCCCAATTTGACTACTCAATTCGAAAATGCTTTCTCAGTCAAGCTCACTGAGGAAACGAAAACTATTCGGGACGTCCTCGGACAAATTGATGCGCGTTTATTTCAATCTTATACCAGACCCTCAGTCAATGCTCTCAGCGCCATTATCCGCGAGGGTATATCCTCTCCCAGTTGGCCTCCCCGGCCAAATGAGAAACCCAAGGAAGTTCGCTCATATGTCTACGAAGCACTTCTCAGCCTTGTGCTGGTACACACTCAAGTGTCCACTACAGCATCAACGCTCACTGCACAAGTCCTCTCCTACCTCCTCGAGCAAACCTCACGCGAGCTCCTCGAGGCTTTCAAGGCTCGTCAGCGATACAACCTCGCGGAACTCATGCAAGCAACGCTCGATCTGGAATTCGTAGCCCAAACACTGAATCAATACACAACGGAGAGAGCAAGCGAGATCCAAAGCCAGATCTACCAAGAGCTAGACAAGGGAACGGACAATGATGCGAGAAGCAAATTGCAGGGCGAGCTTCCTGAAATGAGAGCGGTACTCAAGAGGTTGAGAGAAGGTAGCAGGAGCGAGTTTGCTTGCTTCAAGAAGTCAAGGCGCCAAGAAAGACCATCCGCAGTCCCAGTGCCGTCTCAGCCGCAATCTCAGGAGGGGCCCATGATTTAAGAGAATGTGGATATCTACGTCAGTTCTTGAACATCCTCTCAGCTGTAAAGATAATCGAGTTGCTCTGTCGACGTCCAAATCTTTCCACATAGGCCCCTCGGCATTGATATATCAGTCACTGTGCTTGTTGTCCTTCCACGTTATCTCGTCGGTGTCTACTTCAACTGTTATTTGCAGCATGATCCGACTCAGCGAGACGGCCAGCTGCCTGTCGTTGGACCTACCGTTACACATTGAAATATGAGATGCTAAGCACGTTCGTGGTTGTATCAAGTGGAATCTTAAGAATCTTAAGCGCTTGGGTTTGAGGCAACAAACTGGAATATTATGTCACACGCTACGGAATCATCTTTGCTAGTGTCATTGATACGATCGTCCAGTTTTCATATTGCTGATTGCCTATTACAGGCAAACTTTGATGAATATATACTTTTCTATTTGATTCTGGCCAGATATTGAGATATGTAGTCTGTGGCCAGGAAAACTGAATATTCCCCGGCCAGCGCGTCTCCAAGAGCATCTTCGAATATGACTCTGGCAAGCAAGCTCCTCGGACTGTTCACAGACTGCTGAAAAGCATTCACTGTCCTATACTGGCTGCCCAAGTGAGTTCTTCTGGAGATAACAGCAGTGATTCATCGGGCTGTACCTTGCACGCGGCGTGGAGCTGGCGTGGAGCTGGCAATGGAGAAAGATGGAAGTATTCGGGCCAATCAGAGACACACAATTCACGCGACATTTGCGATTCATCTAGCAGCATAGGAATCAAGACGTCAAAAGCTCAATACCATGCTCAAATAGGCATCCTTGAGCCAAAAGCACTGCCAAATCGGGTGAGTAAAGAAGCTGAATGTCGCTCGTCACTCGATTGGCGCCCTTCCGAAGGAAATCGAGACTTGGAGGATTGGCACTTTTTTCTATAAATATAGACAGACTTGTGGTCTCGAAACCTGTTCTGCTCCCTCTCCACATCGCAAATCTTCGAAACATTGAATTGCATTCGACTTCAATTCTTCGATTTCGTAAAAACTTTTCTACATTCCTGCTTCTTGCGAGACACCAAAATAACACTCTCCCTTCCTCGATAAGCACTTCTCTCTCCTTTGATACTACAACATACTCTCCGCACTTCGCTATGTCAAACAACAACAACTCTGTTCCTTCTGGCTACGCTGCCTAGAGAGCCTCAGTTACGAGATCGTTTCCCACTGTCCCTTCTGTGAGCCCAGTTTCTTGTCACTAGTTGTTCGCTTGCTAACAAATGTAGCCATCTCCTGGCTCGTCTGCCCCTGACTTCCATCCACTGTCAATTGGTAGAGATCCCATGGCTCAAGCCGATCAACACGATCAGCCCATGTCTAATGGTCTGCAAAAGAAGGTTAATAAATGGCAACCCCTCGACCTCGCTGGCGTTGCTCCCAGCAACTCCGGTACCTGCGACAAAGCAGCCCACGAGCTAATGCTAGGATGGGTAATGCGTACCTAGTATCTCACAATGCTAAGGGTTGTCCAGGTACTGAACGAAACTTCAGTCATGCTCACCAACGTGGCCACTATCCAGCTACTAGTAGCCTGGGCCTGGGACGCCCAATTGCCGTAGAAGGTCTGTCCGATGGTGTCAACAACTTGGCCATTAGTGATCACAGAAATTTGCCAGCCCAAGAGCCAAGGTGAGTTGCCTTCATATCGAGTCATTCAAGCATCACCAATAGAAATAAGCGTTCCCTTGACAAAGTTCACCATTTTTGGGAAGCTTCCAAGCGAATTGCGTCTTAAGGTCTGGGGTTTAGCACTCAATACCGAGCGCATTCTTGAAGTCATCTGGGATGGTGCTGAAAAGGATCCGAAGGAGGCTTCCCACTACCATTACCGAATCTCACCACGTTCTGGCGCTCGGCCAATACTGATGGACATATGTCGCGAGTCCCGAGCCGAGGCTGAGCGATTCTACACTGCTGTGGACTTCACAACCACCCTACAAAATGCCCATGCGGACTTTGACAAATGTGGCTCTATCATGACCTACTACGATCCAGAATAGGACATCATTCTGTTCGGCGAATACTCATGCATGTGGTCAATTGTTCGTGTCATCCAAGACCAACGTCGTGCCAATGTGGACATCCACCGCATCGCCATCATGAGCAGTGGCAAGATTTTGAACTGCCATGACTGGAACCATGATGACCCTTTCCATGGTCCTGACCAAATGGAGATTGACTATGGCTATGCCATCGCCGGGGGATGTACAGTCATGCAGGCTCTCCATGGTATTCACAAGGACGGTGCTTGGACTGAGATGGCATCTGGGGTCAAGGGTTTGAAAGAAGCATTCTTCGTTGTTCCTACCCACTTGATCCCTGGCATTGCTGCCAACGTGGATGAGTCTATCGGCTTTCGGCCAGCTCGGGAAGGTGGCTTGACTTCTGGCCAGGTCAAAGTCAAGCATGATCTCCAAGATGAAGTGGACCTGATCGAAGCTGGCGGCGTGCTCCCCTACTGCTCTGTCGATAATAGTATGAACAACTGGTCTGGAGACAACAAGCCGCAATTCAAGTTCGTTACGTTCGCACCAAAGTCACACGTTCTTGGAAAGGTCTTCGACTCAGTGATTATTCCTTCTGAAGACCTTCCAAAGCTCAACGGTGGTGATTGGAAGTTCATTAAATATGTTAAGCGACAGTCGGGATACCATGTGAAGATCGCCAATCGCGACTATCCAACTCAGCCATTTCGCGAGATTGGACTCTATGGCACAAGATTTGGCATTAAGAAGGCCGTCAAGCTTATCGAGGAACAATTGGTAAGGCGGAAGTTGATTTCGTACTTCGAATGCTGCTGACTGAAGTTTAGAAGGGTTTGTCAAGAAATAACTGGACCAAGCCCAAGTATGCCAATATCGCTCCCGGCTATACGACAGACCTTGGCTTGAAGGTTTTATCACCCTCAAGCAACTGCCACAAAGTACTAAGTGGGAGCCGGAGTTCAGATCATTGTCGCTAGCATAGTATGTGGGTGGTTGTTCTATTTGGAAAGCTGTCTCACCATTTCATGCCTTGCTGGCTTCGGAACCACTCTTCCATTATTGGAGCTACGACTCTCCTTTTGGTGGAACAATTTACGTTGTACTTCATTTCGCATTCTTTTGTATTCTGGCGCAGTCGTTGGGCAGCACCAAACGTGGAACGGGCTTGTGAGCGATTTTCCGTGGTGTCGGGGTGCGATCACAGATCTTTTTCTTCCCTTCGCATGTGGTAGCAAATATGGGAGGTCCATCTCTCCACTGTTCCCTCATTGGTTCACTAGCTTGGGTTGGTTAGTCTTTCGTGATCAGCCTGCGAGGATCAATTAAGTTGCTCTTGGTCACTGCAGGTCACAATGTTCCGTCTCGTAGATAGTAAAACACCTCACAGTATCGAACGTATGAACCTGTCGGTGCGTTGCTGTGATATTGCAGTGATATTTTCATCTGCACCCTGTATCGCTAGGTGAATCTCATAGCTTACAGTCAGCCGCGATGATATCCTTGAAGCCAACATGGTCATTGATATCGCCAATTATTACGAATCTCTAGTGGTACGTGCCGAAAAAAAACTTTCGGAAGTTCTTAAGGTTATCCTTCGCAACTATGAATACTTACTTTGGTCTGGATTCGATGTTTTCCGATCTATTAATCGCACACTCCCTTTAATGTTTTCTATTGATTCTAGGTTTTGATTCTGTGTCGGATATTGGACCGTAATCGATACTGGTTGCTAGTTGGTGACGAATGAATGGGATATAGTTTACACATCGAGAGTAATCTCGTGCCAGTGTTGTTAATTGACGATGATAGAATCTTTAAATCAGGTTCTGGGAAACTTCTGATATTTTCCAATGATCTCACTCTCCTGATTTGACCATCGAGACCGCAGTATTGCAGCCTTCGAGCAGGCACTAGCATCAGTTACCCCCTCGCTTCAATACAGTCCTTAAGCGAAGGCCCTTTCGAAGTCAACATCGGAAGAACTTTGTGGATGAAATCGAGACGCGCCTCGGGGCGGCGAGAATGACTGTGAGCCGCTGCAAATTATTTCTTTGTTCGAGCCGACAGATGAGGACGTATTCGATTGTCTTTCAAGCTTCAAGCATAGCCGGATCCTTATTCTCGATTCTAAGCCTCATGTGATTGAGGGGTAATTCGTGGAGCTCATGACGGATTGACTGGGTGTTTCAATCGACGTTCGTCTATCTACTATCTCACCGCAGCTTTACCGTACAGTAAACAGAGGCTTGGTAGGATCTTACTGACGGTGAACAGAATACCTGCAACTCCTTACACAAGTATGAACAAGATTCATACACAGATAGTCGATTCAATTATCTTGGTCATAAGATCATGGGTCACCACCGTCGTGCTCTCACTAGCATGCAAGGAAGCATCAATGTATGTCCTGATAAGACTCCCGCTACCCATAGGCCATGTCCTGCAATGAAGCGAAGCCACAAATACCACGCAGTGAAGAAGAATAAAGGAGGCATTCAAGACATCCATCGTAAGTCTCCAAGCCCGCCTAACAGCCGCGTGAAAAGTACCATGTGCCCCACGTACACCTTGCCAAAGCAGAAGTCAAACTCCAAATTCTAACCAATATGCACTCGGTCAAGCAATGACGATTGACTGGAAGCGAAATTATCGCAGCACTACATATGCTCCCACATAACGCCAATGCAGATGGATCATCGAAGTCAATATAATGCCCACCTGAGCATAGCCTATATCGTGCCACAAGGTCAAGGCAGACAGAAACAGCATGAGAAAACGAGAAAACGAGAAACCGGAAGCTGCGTCGAAAGATTACTTGGTCGGGAGAAGAAGCTGCGAACAGAAGCGGAGCTCATAACAGTGGGTATTGGAAGTGTGGAAGGTATGATTTGCTTGCTTGTTGAGAACATCGACATCTGGAGACCCATTAGAAATTGATGGAAAAACAAACCGGAATGCAAACTCACAGTTCAACTGCAACTCATTGAAATACTCCTTAGTAGTCGGATCAACGTCCGTGGCAATGATACCCTCGGGATTGACGTATGTCTTGGGTATAATTTGGCGCATGTGCAACAGCATTTGTAACAAATTAGTGAGCTTCTCTCCCTGTGTGGCATAGAAATTAGGGATCTTGTCTAGAGGCCAGCGGGCTTTGAAATGATCTTGCTCCCAGGACTTGAACAGCCAAGTTGACTTCTCGACGCAATTCAATACGATGAGGGCGATGAGGAAAGTATCGAACTTCGAAGAAGCCGATCGGGCCAGTAGACGGCGTTCCAGAACACTCAATACTTCTTTGCAGAGCGTTGAGGCTTTCTTCTCGGCTGCAGCATTTAGTTGAGACACAAGTAGATCGTAGCTAGGAACGTTAACGGTTGGACCCTGCCCAGCTTGCGCGTCGATGTTCACCCGCTCGGAGATGGTCCATCTGGGATTGTGATCAACCAGCATTTGGACGACCGACCACAATTCCAAGGCTTGTCCCAGAAGTGGATCATCGACTGCCAACCTCTGGGCTGTGTTTAGGGTCACATTCATAAAGTGAGAAGCCTCGCGCTCGATGAAAACATTGGCGATTCGCTTCATGTAGGCTTCGAGCTTCATGGGAAGATCGTCATTCTCGTGATCGAGAATATGAAGATCATGTAGGTTAAAGTCGCTATTCAGATTAGGGTCGACGCTTCCTTGCGCAGGCGTTTGGTGTCCTTCGAGAGCGTTGAAAGTGGCGAACACGCTTGATTCTGGGTAATGAGAGGCTTCAATCTGATGTGCTGAGGGTTGGAAGGTGATTTGTGTCTTGGCATTTGTGAGCTGCTGATGTGCTAGTACAACATGAAGGCCAGCCGAGTACATTTCTAGCTCGTCTGCTAGGCGGGTACGGACACAAGGTTGCTTCCACAGCCGCGCACTCTCCACGCTCTTGCAGGTTGTGCAAGGCGTTCCGTCTGAGCATGGTTTCTTGAGCATTCTGCACCGTAGACAAGCTCCTATGGACCGAACTTTGGACACTTCCTTGCGACGTACACCTGAAAATTTGACTCGGCCTTTCTGCTTGGGCGCCTTTTGACCATTGCCAAACTCAGCGCTGAATTGTGTCGTCATGGCCGGTTGCGAACCCGGGTGCATTGCAACGGATGCAGCAATAGGTGTAAATATGATGGATCGTTGCGGCTCAGACTGTTCCATGCCATGTTCGAGATGACCGCCTTCTTGGAAGTGGTTGACCCCCGATCCATCAAGCATGGGCCACTGCAGTGGCTGATCTTGACCACCATTGAATATGTTCTCAGCAAATGACACATTGGCCTCAGTAAGAGCTTGTTCAATTGTCTTCGGCGGCAAGCTGACTTGCCCATTCGCATCGTCTGCAAGCAGCTGAGGGTCAACCATCGATGGAACAAATCGAGCTGCCGCCGCAGCCATATTTGTCGCAGTTGTTGCCATTGCCAAGTTCGGAGACGCGGATCGAGAGTCGATCATATTGGATGTGAAGTTGGCATTATTCGTTGAGCTTTCGCTTTCCCGACGCGGTTTTTGACTGAATGCTATTGCGAGTCAGTTTCGGGTCTCCAACTCGAAAAGCAGCAACTTACGCTTCTTATCTCGCTGGACCCGTTGCTCATAGCTGACAGGCGGGTTCTCTGGGGTATAATGTTCTTGGAGTTCAAGTCTGGTACTACGAGGAGGTTCTGAAGATCTGCCACCAGTAGCACTCTGATTATGGACTGAGCGGTCATCGTGCTTCTCCTTCGAGTCGATTTGTCTTGAGACCTCAGCCAAAACCGATAGAGCGGACCAATTTTCTTGACTCTGATGGCCGATCGGCAACTCCATTTGTTTGCCATTCATGAGCGGCTCACCACGCGTACTTTCTGGCAAGTGAGGTAGATTGTTGAGCTCGAGGGCGGCCTTCTGCCGGTCTTGCATAGAAAGGGCTGGACATTTCTTCGTGAGATGGTTCGAGAGACTATCGATTCGTCCTTTGGGAAACTTCTCACCGCATGCTTTGCAAGTATGCTCGTACCGATTGCTGCTGTCATTGAGCTTCGCGCCGCGCTCAAAGTGCTGCAAGATTAGGGCGTTTGGTTTACGGCCCATCGTGAGAGTTGTCGCGGGGTTGAGGTTGATGAATTCTGCCTGGTTGAAATGCAGACCGCAAGTACACCGCTTCGAAATTGGATCTTCAGGTTGAAATACTTCTGCGCTGCACCTCGGAAGGATTTACTTTAGTCCGAGATATGCCGAGTGGATGCAGGAGTTTACCCGATTGACAACCTCAAATTAATCCACTGTCCGAGGACGTGGCAACGTGAATGTCAATTGCCTGGGCTCAGCAATATATCTCGACAACTGCGCCAAAGAGTAAGCCTCTCAAGCATTAGCTCACTACAGCAGGCACATTGTAGCTTAGTCATTGTTGTAGTCGTCAAGCCCGCCGCTTAAGCCAATGCTACCAAGTTCCGCCTTCGTTATCTCTTCAGCTTTCTTTACTGTCACAAATCTACGGATGATGCGTTATAGGAGCATCTCTCGCGAAGAAGACATAGATGTATCATTATGAAGAGTGGGAATCCGATGTTGAGACTTTGCTGAGCGAGCTGGATGCCGAGGATACTTTTTGAAGAGTAAAGGAGAGTTTGAGGAGGGGATTTGGCGCGAGAATTACTGATTCGGTAGCACAAGACAGTGTAGAGGATCAGGAGAGGTTCAAGAGGGGATTTTATGAAGTGGAAGTCCTGTGTGGCCAGTGGGATGATGGTGAGGTCGTGAATGGGGACGGAACGACTTGTCGCCAATCTCCAGAAGAAAAGCGCGAAAGGAGTTACTTTTCCTTAAATACATTGGCAGTGATCATTCTACTTACCCGTAATTCACGCAGTCATAAGACAAAAATTACCAAATCCCGTCAATTATTAACCGTCCTTCCTCCTGGTTTTGCATCTTCATCCAGACTCGTCCATGCCTAGCCCATCGTGCTGCTACTTCAGTAGCCCAAGCTTCAAGAAAGTTGTTAATGCCCGTGTAGTAAAAGGTCAATGGCTGCGTACCAACTTGGAAACGCTCCCTCGCATTGGATACACCACCTAGAAGTAGACTTCTATCAGGAATTGTATCGTTTTCTTGCCATCCGCGAATACATGTTCCCACAGGCAGAAATCCAAAGGTGAACGAACACCCGCGTCTAGGACTTTATTCATTAAGTCCAAGCCGCAGTCCAGCACACCACGATTTGTAGTCCTTGGTCGATTGTAGGTACAATGCGGACTCTAAGCCACACAATTCTGGCAGTGTCCATCTTGTAGATTTGGCGCACAACTGATGCTGCGCTTGTAGCATAAGTCGCAGGCTCTTAGAAGGGGCTGATGTCTTTGACGTAACATTGATGTTGCATTTCGATTTATTTGAGAGCATTGAGGTGGCATCATGGATTTGTGATTTGGTAAAATGGTCTGTGGCTTCCAACCCATCTCGAATGATACTGGAGCTCTTGGAATTTGGGCGTTCTGGAGACGACGCATCTGTCGTGATCTGAAAGGAAATGTGGGAGCACGAGCAGTAAATATGCCGGATGCACAAAATCACCGAACGAAACGAAGAGAGTACAACCCCTAGTGTCTTTCATGTCTCAATTTTCAGTGGAGCCAATCATCGTCTGTTAGGTTTCCAGAGGCCAAGGAGCTGCTATTCGGCTTGATTAGCTCCAAAGATATCTATCTATAATGAGTATTCATGTTTGTAGAGAAGCCATTTACATACCTAGGCTTCAACACCTCTGGGCCAAGTAGTTAACATCTTCAAAACTTTTTGATATGCGAACCTTTGCCATTTTCGATAGGTTTTATAAGAAAGAACGAACTTAGTATTACACAGCAGGGAAATACCCACTGCTCATGTTCAAACATACCAAATGCTCGCTCATCAAGTCTTTTGCTTTTCTATATCATCACAAATCTATGATACATTATCATGTACAATTCTCCAAATCGTATCATAAATGCCCCTTCTGTGCACAAATGGGCAACTCTAGAATCTTTATCCAGACCAAATGCTCACTGGACGCCCCAATCGTCATCAGCAACGTCGTAATCCAAGTTCTCCTGTTGCTCATGATTGCCTTCAGCTGTAGCAGCACCCTGTGCTGGACTGCCCGTCGCCATCGCATCACCTTCGTCCATGTTCGTGTCCTCGTCATTCTTAAACTGAACAGGCTTCGCTGCAGGTATCGTGACTGGTGGCAGAGGAGTCTTGACCCAAGCAAGCTCAACTTTGCCTGCCGAGGGTATCTCGCCGCCATCTCTGGAAACGCTCGCCAAGAAGTTCTCGGCAGTTTTGCGGTCCTTGAAGGCAATGTGGGCACGATTTGGCGTGACTTCCAGACTTGTGAACTCGCCGATGTGCTGTGACATGTTAGCAATACTTCCCATGTTCTAAAGTCATCATACTCACCATCAGATACTCCCGGAGAGTCTCGTCTTTTGCACTATCTGTGAAGTCCACGCCAGTCAAGCTAACCGTCTTAGGACGATTGTCGAGGTTGAACGAACGACCCGCTGCTGTAAAATTGGTTGGCGTACCCCGCCCTCTATATCCTCCACGGTAGCCCCGCGGTGCGTATTCTCCTCTCCCTCTGTAGCCACCACGTCCTCGACCTCGCCCACGACCGCCCCACGAATTACTATCCGAGACTGAAGTATCGATGCCAAGAGACTGTGCCTCAGCCTCTAGTGCAGCTAACTGTGCCTTCAAAGCTTCCGTTTGAGACGTGGGCTTGCTCTCTGGCGCAGGCGAACCATTTGCGGATCCGTTGGTCGATCCGGATATACCACTTTTGGCAGCTATTCTCTCCATAAGCTTTCGCTTCTCCTCCGCCTGGTTCTTCATCAGCTCCTCCTGACGCTTTTCTAGTTCCTTCTTGGCTGCTTCCATTTCTTGTTTCTTCTTCATCTTCTCCTCATGCACCTTTTGAGCCTCCTGCTGCTTTCGAGTGAACTCTTCGATGTCAATCTGAGGTTCTGAGGTTGCTCTAGCGGGGACCGGCGCATTTGGGTCAATGCTATCCTTCTTAGGTCCATTGGAATTGAAAGCTGGAGGTGGCTTTGGCAGCGACTCATCACTGGTGTACCAATAGACTTTGACGAATCTATTGTCGAAGATAACAGCTGGGGATTTGTATGCCGTATTGGCACTATTCCAGTCGTCATATTTGACGATCGCTAATCTCTTATACGGCCGCATCGATACATCAAGGATGTTGCCAAATTCGGAGAAGAAGCTTCGAACCTCTTCCTCGGAAAATCTCTCCTCTGGAATGTTTTCCACCACGATTGTAGTGTTACTCTTGTCGTAATTTGGTCGATCAGAGGAGAATTCTGATCGCCCGTTCCGTCCTCCTCGATTGCCTGGCTGGTGTCTGTCACCTCTGAATCCGCCCCGGCCTCTGCCTCTATCCCCACCTCGAAATTGATTGAAATTGGTCGCAACGGGGCCCGTATTCTCAACACCCGCCATGATATTCGAGTTCATCGGGTCGTATTCATCGGCTCTACTCGAAGGTGGAACCCATATCGAATGCTCCCCATGTTCGTACTGGCAAGTATTGCCTCTGGCACAGAAACCCTTCTGATCATAATCTCGACATCGCTGTTTCTGTTGCGGGGGAGGCGAGGTAGACCCAGGGAAAGTGGGCATGCCAGGGATCGGGAAGCCCATGGCTTGCATAGCCAGAATTACTGCCATAGGATTGTTCGGGTCCATAGGGGGCATTCCTGGTGGGGGGCTGGGCATACCAGGTGCCGTGGGAAATCCTTGTGGAGGCTGGCCTTGAGGGTTCATCGGTGGTGGATGTCCACCTGAAAATCCCCCTCCTCGGCCGCCTCCTCGGTGGAAGGGGTCGAAACCGCCTCTGCCAATTGCAGTTCCTCCGCGTCTTGGTTGCTTGAAGGCTCTGGCATTCGGGTCTCCCATCATGTTCCCCCTGTCTTGTGCATCCCCATCACCTCTATCGTTGTACGACCGCTTTCTCGAGCCATTCTGAGGGCCTGTTGGAACACTCATTCCGAGATTTCCATACGAATGCGCAGATGGACCGCTTGGTGGCGCGAATGGTAGGGAGGGTCTGCGCACTGGAGGGGCTCCAGGGAGGTATGATTTGTATTGAATCGCATCGAAAACGTCTTGTACAAAGATTGTTGAATCCTCCTTCAGAAAGTCGGGGATCTCAGCCTCGCAGAGCTGTCGAACCGCTTGTATGTCGCCATCATGCCGCAAGAGTGCAAGGACGTAATCAGCAAGAACATCGGCATCGGCATCTGATCTGCGAATAAATTTTGTCAGCAAGAAGTATATTTATATACAGATTTTGGAAATACAAACGTGTTTTCCAGCCGCTTTATGATCCACTTCTTGAGAAGCGGCGCATCTTCTTCAGAGAATAACATCGTGGCAATCGCAGTATCTGCAGCGCAATGTTTCTCAGAGGGTTCTTGTGCTCGGAATCAAATACTCATTGCTGTTTGCTGGTTACGTTTGTGCTTGTCGATTCGCGGTCCAGCAGAAGCGCGAGAATCGAAGTTTGGGCGACATGCACAAAAACTCCATCCGTGCGTCTGCGCTAGTTGGACAGGGGGTTGTGGATTGTAAATGACAGTGAATTTGGATCGAGACTAAAAAATATGATGGAAACGCTGTATTACAGTGCTTGAGCCACTCAAACGTGTTTCATTCTTATCTTCTCTGAGCTATCATTTAAGTCAGTTCAGTTGACTCTGTCCCGATGCCCAACAATCACTAAGCGATTTAAGTCTTTGAATGTAAATAATCAATCATGATTCCAAGGAAATCGACTTGTGGGAAATGCGGAAGGCAAACTATGCACAATTGAAACCCAAAAGCTTTCATGAGCATATCTTCATAACAGCGAGACTAGTCCCAAATGTACTCAGAAAAGACGACACACTGCATGATTATTTTATGTTTGTTTCTCGAAATTCTGGTGTCGCTGTGAATAAGTTCATGATCTTCGCATATCATTGGTCCAAATACCCTCAGTCAAAGACTATACTCCTCATCAGTCCACCATCAACCTAGAACCATCAGATTCGCTTCCCTTCGGCCGCTCAATTGCTTCAATTCTCTTCCTCTTCTTCAGCCACCTCAATACAACTGTAGCAGGAACAAAATTACACCCATGACCCCTAGTCCTAAATTCCTCCACTTCATAGATTCTTCAGCTGAGCTATATCCTCTTGGTCTGTCTTGGGTATCTCCTCGGGCGGTACTCATGGTCGTGTTGGAATCAAATTCGGAATGTGAGCCTTTCAAAGCTCGCTTGCAGAGCTGGGTGGAGGAGATCAAGCCGTCCAACTTCTAGGTGCAGGACTGAGGGAAAATTCCATGGTTTCAAGGTTAGTAAAGACGTCGCCCTAGGTGATCCAGGATCTTGTTCATTCTTGGCCATCAAGCGAGAGTGACTATGCATAGAAGGACGTGTCTGAGCCGACAACTGTCGTGATAGCCAGGAACGGGGCATGATGAACAAGCTTTGTCCTATCTCAACTTAAGCCTAGTCTTCACCCGAGGATCTGGTTCCCCACACCCGTATTCTCAAGACTTCATACTCGTCCAATGTAATGGTCGATAGTACAGTATTTCGTGTGATGTCGCCGTCGCTTGTTCTCGGGGAACTGTTATTCATTTCCATTTCTGAAGGCCCCTCGTACATTGGCCAGTCAAGCTCATGGGAGGAACTACAGGCACTAATCTAGACTCTAACGCACTGTGGGCAGCAGTTGATCTATCAAGCTCTGGAAGTTTCAAGATATATGGTTCTTTCATCCAGATCCGTTCCCATGGCTACTTATAACTTTGATGAGGTTGAACAGAAGCCTCGGCAATTTTGATCTGAGAGCCATGTTGGGCTAAGTTCGGCCAAGCGAAGCGTTTTCTAGGCTCTGGAACACTGCACCACCCAAGTCCTCTCACGAACCACATCAGGCCAAAAGAAGCGATCATCTCGAACTTTTTGAACTACGCTTCAGGTACGGCGCTCAAATTCGATAGTATGCAGTATCATTGGGCGGCAAGACGTGATATCAGGTGCGGCCATAAAAAGCATCCAGCCATTGGTGCTGCTGGTTCGGGCCACACCATAAGCGCCCTCCTTTCTAGCGGCCACGGATATCGAATCAGGTTGCACCAATGGCTTCGGATGAAGGATTAAGGATAAGCCAAGCATCGCCATCCTCACTCATCGGCCTCTCGATGCATCGCATACCCGCTGTCAAGAGACACCAGCATGATACCGATTGGTACGATTATTTTGCACATGGTGTGCGCGCGTCGAAGATGTGCAGGCCCTCGCACATCTTCCAGACCTCTCATGACATTGCGTGAACGAATGACAGCTTCCTTTTGTACCTCCCGTTCCCCATTCTTTCCCTCCGCTTTTCTCCAATGAAGAAGTTTGTTCCTGGGGCTTTTTCATCCTTTCTCCATCCCTTCTTTTGACGCTTTCTGGTGTGTATGTTCGGAATGAAGTCGTGGCCATGAAACTTTTCACGGGGTATCTTGATGATGCCTATAGTAGCTGGCTATCGGCTTCGGTCAACTGTTGCTCGCCTTTGAGGGAAGAAGCGCCTAGACGGGGTGAGTGAGATCTGGAGGCCTCCTGAAGTGCTATGTTCTAACCTCCTCAGCTGTTGAGAAGCCGATGAGAATCGAGCACCATCAACCACGCTTGATCCCTCCGCCAATTCCAGAACCTCAAGAACGGCCATCGACCAGAGGAAGAGAATGGGCGACTCGAACGAGAAGCTTTGCATCCCGCGCATCTAGTCGTGGAAGCTTCTCTGTGAGAAGAAAATTAAACGCTTATAATGGACCGCGCCGGCCGCGAATAGGACACCCTTCCAACTTTCAGCATCTGGAGAATGCTACCACGAGAAGGGCTCCAGGACAGGAGAGATTTCGACCTTTAGAGCTGAGTATTTATATGCCGGAAAACCAACTTTCTCCAATCCTGCCGCATTTCAGTACCATTGATGATCTCTCATTTCCACCTCGATACTCGAAAGAGTTGCCGCTCCCACCTACTGCTCTTGTCCATTCAAGAAGTGAAAGTTCAATGTCTTTTCGAATCCCTCGGAAGCCTGTTCGATCGGGTTCTGGTACATCGTCAGAATGGTCGGCACAGTTCAAGGGTCGCCCAGGATCTCTAAGTGCCCAGGAATTACTGTCTGCATTGGAGACTCAGCTTCCACAATCGCCACCTCCAGCACGTCTTCGGGCAAAAACGGAACCACCTGCATATGAGCGAGTAAAATCAGCTCTACATGAGAGGTATGAACTCGAACAACGCTTGAAGGATATCGAAGAAATCATCGAGGAGCGAAAGAGCATCTACTTCAACAGCCGGCCCACCAGTCGACTTACGAGCCGACCAGACAGCATTTATTCCGACTCTCAAGGTAGGAAAGATCACTAATCTCTCATCCCCTCGATATGTACATTCTGACTCGCTGTTACAGAACCGATGCCAGCTCCAACTCTTTTGGCACCATTTAATCCTACGCCGGTCACTCCACCAGCAGCTCCATCATTCGCTGAACGTGTCTCCTCTCCACTCGGTCAACGTCCCATGACTGCCCCATCCAAAACAGTCCATATCCCATCCCGCCTGGTACCCTTTACAGAAGCTTCAGCCACATTCACAACCCCGTCACCAGCATCAGTCTCATCACGACCAAATCTTGCCTTACCTCCGCCACCTCCACTCCCCCTTGTCCTTCAGGCACCTCACCCGCCTCTCAGAAAGAAGAAGTCCTTCTCCCGCGTCTCAAACTGGCTATTCCCAGCTTCCGGGGAGCACTCACGAAACATCTCACTGGATTCGGTGACCAATACGCCCAAACCAGTAACAAGCCGAGAGGGCTTCTATCAATGTGTCGATCTCAGACCCACCATACAGCACACGCGTACCGGCTCCCTCAGCACAGTCAGTACACTCGAGAGTGAGCTAGACGAGCCGACAATCCCAACCACATGGTCACCGAACTCGACCCCAGGTAGTGATCACCGCAAGCAACAGGAAGTCACGATCCGAGAGCTGTCAATGGACTCGGATCGGAACGAAAAGAGCATTGAGCTTACGAGAGTAAGGACTTTCGGAGAGAAAACGATGGGACATGACGATAGCTGGAGAATGGAGCCGATGCCAGGCCACATTCCAGGGCGAAATAGTGTTGGCGTTGCGTTTTGATTGATACCATGCTTAGATAGGGCGTCCGTGAATTTGGTCGGCGGATTGATGCGACATTAATACTGGTTTGGTTGGAGAATTATACCCGTTGGGAAACTTGGCTTTCGGAAGAGTTGTATTTGTGTCTGGCATCTGGTTAAAACAAGTTGGGGAAATCTACTTACGATGATTTTCCCAGATAGCACCTCTCATCAGTGGTGTCTGATTAATAGCAAACTAAGCTCTCGAAGATTTCTAGGTCTCTTTCACCCCAATTACGATCTGTTCATGTGTCATAGGAATCTCGTCACTGAAAAGGTTACCTCAATAGTGAAAGGGTTGCTTATTGCAACCGAATTTGTGAATGTAAACAAAACTCAAGAGTGCAAGCCCCCCGGAATTTGAGAAACTTGCAGTGCAAATTCTCCAATTTGCAATTGAGATCCTTTGTTTTGACTATGAGTTTTTCTTTTCAAGGTCTCCTAACTAGATCACAATGAACCCCTTGTTTCATTTGGGGTGTTTAAATGTGGTATATCTCGTCGTGTTTGACTAGCACTGAGCGAGATTCCAAGAAGTGGAGCCACTAGTTTTAAAGCACAATACTGCGATTTTTATTCCAAACCATCTTTGTTTTCGGCAGTCAGTCAACTAAATCGCTTCAGTAAATTAGTTTTGAAAGCACGGAGACAGATTTGAACTGTGAATTGTAGGAGTCGTGAATCCAGAACAGCTTGACTTGGCCCTGAATTTGGTCCAGTCGGGATGGACTGCAAGGGTCCACCCTGACCTGTGACGCGCGATGTTGAGCAACCATGTATCCCTAAAACCTGCCCACACGAGGTGACCATCATAACCAACACACGTTGCCCTCAATACCATGTCAATCAAAAGGTAGATAATTCAACATGCCTAGGGATCGACCCGCAACAACGGGCTACGCTCGAATAGCCCAGGCCGAAGACTCGGACTCAGAGAACGATGATCTGGCAAACAGCTATGCCTCCCTCCAGCCAGCTGGCGCACCACGCTTTGCATCCATCACACAACCCCGCGCCCATGGTGGCATGTACACAGATGGAGCGAACTCACCGACGACCTCACGCAGACCTCGACATCGGAGACGCATGCGAAGCAATTCCTCGGGCGTGGACATTAAGGCTATCAATGCGAGGCTGGAGCGATGGGCAGACGAAATAGCTTCGAAGTTTAAGATCAACAAGGTCAAGGGCAAGACGGAAGAAGAAGAGAAGCTAGAGATCCACCATTCTGTTTTTCAGGCTCCGGATGGCATACGGCCCGCGACGGCCGAAACACTGGCTTCAGATGTTGATAATGGACGGATGTCGAAAGCGGAGTTTGAGGAGGTCGTGGAAAGTGTCCGAATTGCCATTGAGCAGGGTATGCATCCTAAGATGATCACACAAGGTAGCTCTGGGAGTTACTTTGCACGGAATAGTGATGGGAAGGTTGTTGGTGTTTTCAAGCCCAAGGACGAGGAACCATACGCGGCGGGTAATCCAAAATGGAACAAATGGATACATCGGAACCTGTTTCCATGCTTCTTTGGCAGAGCATGCCTCATTCCCAATCTCAGCTACGTTTCTGAAGCTGCTGCATATACATTGGATTGCCGACTACGGACGAACTTGGTCCCATACACGGACATCGTGCACCTATCCTCAAAATCCTTTCATTACGACTTCTGGGCTCGGAGAAACTTCTATAGGAAGAAGAAGGCGTTTCCGCCGAAAGTCGGCAGCTTTCAGGTATTCTTGAAGGGATTCAAGGATGCGAATATATTTCTACGAGAGAATCCCTGGCCGGATCATCTCAGCGGAGGCTACAGACCGACAGATGCGCCAAGGAAGAAGACGAAACCATGGAGAGAGACTTGCAGACCCAATGGCTCTAGATCAGACGATGAAGATGATGAGACAGAGAACAATCCTACGCCCCCACTGGAGGGCCAAAATAGACGTTTCGTTTGGACAGACACACTTCAACAGTCCTTCAGGGAAGAGCTTGAGAAGTTGGTCATTTTGGATTACATTATGCGAAATACGGATAGAGGTTTAGACAATTGGATGATCAAGGTGGATTGGGAGAGCCAGGATGTCTCTATTGTCTCGGAGCCTGTTCAGATGAATCCTCGGGAAGAGGAGCGTTCGCCACGGCTGGTTTCTACCGACAATCTGGAGGCACATCCATATCGTATTCAACAACCTATGGAAGTTACTAGCAGATCTGCGACTCCTTCAAGAGTCGGTGGCCCTACGATGTCGATCGGAGCCATCGACAACAGTCTCTCCTGGCCTTGGAAACACCCTGATGCGTGGAGAAGTTTTCCATTCGGTTGGCTCTTCTTGCCAGTATCACTTATCGGTCAACCGTTCTCTCAGAAGACTAGGGATCATTTCCTACCGCTTTTGACATCCAAACAGTGGTGGAGCGAGACTCAGTTAGAGCTGAGAAAGGTCTTCAGCCAGGATGCCGACTTTCAAGAGAGAATGTTCGCCAGGCAGATTGCAGTCATGAAAGGTCAAGCCTGGAATGTTGTCGAGACCCTCAAGCTGGCTGATCATGGACCACTCGAGTTGACCAGGAGGGCTCGAGTCTGTGTCTGGGATGACCTTGTAGACATACCAGTTGCAGTACCCATGCGGGTCCCATCCGCAGAAATGCGGAGGCGACATGATCTGGGGCTCAACAAGGATCTCCACGAGACTGAAGAAATGGACATCAGTGCAGCGAACTCTTCGGCACCACAACACGCTGACCTCCTTGGTCTTGGTCTTGCGAGTCCATCAACTGAGTTACCGAATCCCAATCGTTTCAGTCTTTCAAGCCCAAGAGCGAGTCAGGAAATCCAATCTTCGCCTGCTGCAGACTCTGCGAGTCAAGCAGACAGCCGGAAGAACAGCCAGGTCAAATTCTCGGACCGTCCGACTTACAATCATTCTCGAGCCCGAATGAGCTATGATGGACCATCGAGATCACCTGTCGCGACTCGCGAGAGACGATTTTCTTTCAGCAATCGCAGCCGGCGAGGACCGATGTTGTACGATGATGATCTAGAGGGAGATCTGGGATACGCGGCAGCAGAGGGAATGGAAGGCAATCAGCGCAAGGTCATTGTAGAGAGACTCGAGACAGTGAAGAGTAAAAACCCGGTGTTTACATGGTGTTAGAGAGGAGAAGAGTATAATGGTATTCACGTGTATCATAGCAAACAGCAAACGGTTCGGAGCACATGAGGCGAGGCGTTGGTTGATGCGTGGTGCAAACAGCTCTAGATAATTTAGCAGCATGTATAATGGCTTTAGCACATTGACTTTACTTTGAATAAGACCTCGGTCTCTGAGCAACCTCCATTCCTTAGCAGATGAAAAGACGGCTCTGCTCTCGCTTTCAACAACAATTGGCAAGTGCAAGAGCTCAAAATAATGAAAGCAAACTCCTTCCCTTTGGAAATAGAATTTCTGAGTACGGCTCTACGGTACGCTTCACGCGTATAGGTTGAAGAGCTATACCTAGGTAAGGACTCGCCAGTTCAACGATCAGCTACTACTAGTTAACCGATGCAACGATTTCTCTCTTTTATTTCCGAGACTCATACCTGTCGACGCTGCACCATAATTTGTCCTTAATTTGTCCAACGTCTGACAAAGCTACCTCCGAATAAAACATCGGCGCCCACAACTTCTCGTAAGTATGCACCTGCACGTCGCCACCAGTGAGTCAATTGTGACGGAATTTCCGCGCAGAGCTCACGCGGGATTTGACGCAGCAGTAAAAGGTGGCAAGGAATTGCAGTATCGAAGATTCATTGCCAAACTTTGAAGCCACCTACGCCTTCATATTCTGCTATTCTCAAGTTTTGAGATTCGTGATTCGATATCAGGAACGAGAAAACATGCTCCCCTCTCCCATAGAAGACCTTACATAAGCCAGCCAGCCATTCCACTCCACCTGCTCTGCCATTGTCTTGCATGAGGAAGCGGCAGGCTCGCAAGGCTCGGTGTAATTCCTCGCGCTTAAAAGGCAATTTCACAATTCTAAGTTTCACACTCTTTTTTAGGTCAAATCGGGTGAAATGTCCCGCACCGCCCTTCTGGGTTTTTCCCGTAGGTAGGACCTAGTCAAGCCAAGATGTTTATCTCTTTCTACTTGCAGTAAGCGGTTCAAACGCCGATGGGATCTCGCACCTCCCCCTCGTCTCTCGCCTCTCGCATCCCAACCACTGGTGATCCGGTATCTAAGCGCCTGTGACTGGGATTAGGGGTGGTTGGTACGTAGTACCGGCCGTAAGTAGGATATTTACTCCGTGCGTATCTCGAGAAGAGGCAGTAATGGTGTCGATCTTTGCCATGTTCATTACGACTGTAGCTGAATATCAAGGTCGCAATTGATATCTGAATATTTATTGGGAGAAAGTACGACACCCGAAGTTCCCTGCTACATTTGGCATTTGGAGACAAGGAACTGCCCAAAAGAGAAAACATGAGATGCATGGAATGGGACAGATGAAATGTCTTGGACTCTCTTGGACAACGCAGGTTGGAGGAAGATATAAGACATCTTGGCCAGTTGGTCGTGCATACAAGATGTCTTCAACTTTTGCCAGAGTTGGCCGATGAATGAAGTCGCATTTAAGTGATGAGATGACTCAGATCAGTAAGTCCCAAAGAGGAGTGAGTGAGAATGCTGTGATGATTATGATGAGGAATCTGGGGACTGGAGAAACCCCAGCCCGGGGAGGAACTTCGTAAGAAATGAACATGTCGGTACTCTCTAGTTACTTTTTTCGTCCATCACCGAGATCTGGTCAAGTAATGAGCGATTTGACGTTTTAGTTGTCAAGTAGAGTACTCTGTACGAAGATAGAGGATATCAAAGATAGTATCAGTTCACTACTGCTAAGCTAGTCATTTCGTGGGCACGGTGTAGCTCGTTCTCTTGGCGTATGGAATTTGAAAGCTCACCAAAACCTTGAAGTAACAATTCATTAATTTACGAAGATTCTCGTTCGGCTTGCCAAACTAGCAACACTAGCATACAATAGCCGACAGAGAGGATACCTAGATAGGTGCAATACTAGCGGCTCGGATTCCCTGTTCAAGAGATATGCTTTCTTTTCAGGGTCAATTGGCTATGATTCCAAACAAAGTACGAAGATCAAATTAACACTGGACGTTCTGCTCAACGCCGTTAGCTAGGTTACGAACAATCGGTCCCTGCAATCACCGATCGGAACATGAGTGGCATCCCCAAGAATCCCATTGGAGGCAGAGTCGCTGCACGATGGCATCAGTGTTCGAGAAGGTCAAGAGAAATTTACGTGAAACCCTCGAAAAAGGCGAGAACGTGCCCTGGGCTATGCTGCTCCCGGAGGCACATTGGGAGGCACTATTTGTCGTATCTCCGATCCACATACATACAGATGGTCTAGAGCATGAAGGCGAAGGAGGGAAGGAAGAGAGGGAGTCCCGTTCCCTTGTCTCGTGTCCACGCCAACACACACCCAAGAACGAGTAACAAAACTTAATTGCATTTCATCTAAATTCCATCCATCCTGTATATCCGGAGATCCCTGTACCTCGGCCGAACTTGTTGCGTGGGTACGTGCTCCTGCCAGTGTCTGTCTGGACAGAGCGGAGCGGGTGGATTCATGACCCCGCCACACTCGGTTGTCACGCTACCCGCTACGAGCTCCCACACTGCAGACTACTACCTCAAATTGTCAACCTTGTTATGGGCAGGGCGCGCAGCATCGAGCCAGGAACGTTCGGATGCAGAACCAGCAGCAGCATGCGTGTGATTCCAGTCAGAAGGCCCTCCCAAATTCGTGTTCACTGACGTACAAGGCGTTCCCCTATGCTGGCAAATGCCAAATAACATTGGCGAGCGACCGCTCACTGGTCAGGAACATTCGGGATCCCGAGAAAGTCAAGTCCTTGAGGGACGCGGTCGCGGTGCTCGGAGGATAAAAGATTGCGGATTCGCGTCCGTTCGGGGTCTTGGGTGTGGTGACGCATGTCACGAAGTAACGCAAGGCTGCCAGAAAAGCTACGGGAGATCCGGCTAACACTCTGGTCACAGGGCTGCTCGGGTGTGTGGTGAGTGCCGGAAAGGCTGGAGATTTATTTTCTTTTTTAAAGTTTTTCACACAATTTGGGAGGGGTTTGGGTTTAATCACGAGTACGATTGCGATTGCGATGGATGGACTCAAGAGAGAAGATTGGTAGTATTCAATTTTTTTTTGCATTTCGTGCCTCCAAGAAATCAGCACCGCTCGTAAATGTAACTGCAACTGCCAGACAATAAGTGTGTGTCCAACCCAGGCTCAGTGCGAGGGTATGTACAGTTGACACAAAGAGCGAACAAGACAAGAACGTATCAGTAGAAGCAAAAAAAAAAAAGGATTTCCCAAAACACCAGACGGCCATGCTTTCCATTTCCCTTTCTTTCGAAATTCAATCCAAGCCAATTTCATCATAAACTTCCTTCCCATCCTCTAGAATGAGTGTCGAGCGCTTCGAACTCTGTTTGGTATTCCCCCACCCCAAGTAAGAAATGACATTATTTGTTTTTCATCCCGAGCCCTCATATTTGGGACAAGAGTCGTGGGGAGGGAGGCATCGAGAGAGGAGTTGAGGGGTAGTTGTAGCCGGACTCCGAACAGGTCGTTGAATGCTCGTAAGAATGAGAAAGAGGTGGTGTCTGCAGATAGTTTGTTAGAACGGGTTGGTGTGCTGGATGTGTGCAATGTCTACTTACATGAGGATTTGAATCTTCGTAGTTGTGATGTCCCTGGATATCAATGGCTGGGAGACCTTGATAGCTCATATTGAATGGACTCATTGTGTCGTCCTCGCGCTTGATAGCCTCGTGGAAATGCATCATGGAAGGAAGAGTGACTGGAACTGGTGCGAGGTAGTCCGAGTATTCCGAAGAGGAGACTGGACGGTATGGCTGTGATTGCGGGTATGGAGGATAGACGATCTCTTCTGGTGCTGGGTATGAGTGGTATGCGAAAAGAGGAGGTGTCCTGGACCCCTCGCGCTCAAAGCCATGAGAAAACATCAGGTTGTCCTCCATGGGTGGAGTGTACTGGTTGTGCAAAAGTCTGGGAGATGGCTGGCGTTGCATGATCTCTGGGCTTCTTCTGTACTGTTGCTGAACATTCTTCTCAACTCGCTGCTGTTGTTGCTGGAGCTCAGCGTGGATCTGAGGAGGCGAGGCTGAAGAAGATCCGGCGCGTCTCTCAAGGTCTTCGAGACGTCTCTTTAGCTTCTTGCCTGAAAGAAAGTCAGTTACAGCTCTAGCAGAGAAGTATATTGAAAGTGCTCACGGTAGTTGCGTTGAGCAATTCTGTTCTGGATTCTCCTCCGCTCGGCCAAGTCGGAGATCTTGGTCCAGTCTTCATCTGGGTTTGCTGAACTGCTGAAAGCACTGCTTGTGCCGTGGCCAGTGATATGCCTCGTCGCCGGAGCGGTCGAGTATGAGTATGCTTGTCTAGACATGTTGGAGATATTTGTTGATATTGGTCAACTCTGTTTGCTCTTGGATGAGATACAAAGTGTAAGGGATGTCAAGTCTTCAAGAAGTGTAGATGTATGTTGCACAGTTGGAAGAAGACTTGTTTGACTGTAAGGCTGGATTCGAGAAATCTCAATTGGGGGTTCCTCCTCAAGTATATATGTGAATGCGGCACCACACATCCTCCGCCGTAGGCATACGGACTTTACCACAGCCATGTCCTGACAATCCCTGCACGGTCCAGCTCAGCTCCAAACGGGGACGGGGACCCTGGTGAGGTGATGAACAGGCAGGAACAGGGGGAGCAACAGGGCTGGCACTTGGGCAAGGACAAGGGTAAGAAGAGGTGTGGCAGCCCCGGCCTCTTCGACCGTTGCGTTGCGTTGCGTTGCGTCTCTCTTCTGATGCTCTCTCTGATGCTTCCCTGCATGCATGCAAGCCATCCTGCCGGGGCCGACTTTCTGCACGAGCTGGGGAGGGTCTGCAGCCACCGAGTCCAAGACTCCTTCAGGCCTAGCTTGGGGCTGCACCTTTGTCCTGTTTGACGAGAGGGTTTCTATTGTTGGTTAATTAGCAGCATTTAAGAATAGACGGGCCCTTCCCCCTTTAGCAGTTGTTCGTAAGGCGGCACCAATTGTTGCCACAGGCACTGAAAGTAGTAGCAGCGACCATCACCACCACCACCACCACCACCACCAGCGCCTCAAATAGAACCGCGCTACTCCAGCGAATCCAGATAGGCTATGCGGGCAGCCCTATGATAGCCAAGCTTTTCGACAGAATGGCCGTTAATTATTAATGGCAGCTTTCAGAGGTGGAGAGAGGAGTGGGAGGAGGAGGAGGAGGAGGCAAAGTGTCCACCGTGGCGTTTTGGACTTTGACTTTCCAAAGAGGCATACACTACGTCTCTCTACGTAAATTACAATACTGGTGTGCTATCTGGTGAGTCGACGCCGGAGGTTGCATTTCAAACATAGTAGCGGGCAACCTAAACAACCCTACCTACTTGATGCCTTGCGGAAATGGCTTCTCGGGACGGCGCCGCCAGTTACACTAATTGAGGAATCGAGATCGCCATGTTTAAGGCCGGATATACAGTCATGTTACAGAGACAGGGCCAAGGGCTCTTCAGTCGCTGGTCGCATCTCGCACCTCGCACCTCTGGCCCAGCAATACCAAATCATCGCTGCAAGGCCCCTTTCTCGCTGTCCTTGTAGGGATAGAAATGGGGATGGGCTGTACTGGTTTAGGATGCCCACCCTGATCGTCGTCGGACGGTGGAGCAATCACAGGCCTCGCCGCAGTGCGAGCGCGACACATTTGGAGATCCCCCAAGGATCCTGAAGTCTCAAAATGGGGTTGGGAAAAGAGATTTGAGTTTCGCTTCAACAACCTGGAATCACGACGAGCTAATTGTTTGCTCCATACCTCGTAAAGTGGAGACTGGAGGAGAGAGGCTCATGGATTGTCTGATGTGTCTGTCGTCTGCTTTGGTGATCCTACACTATATCACTCAGTCCTTTATTTTAACCATCATTTAATATTTTCGGGTATATGGTGCTGTGGATTATGGAGTAAGGTATGTATGTATGTGTGTGTATGGGTATGGCCTCATGGATTGCCTTCTCTGGCTCTTGGCAGGTCGGGTGAGTGGTTTGCTGGCTGTACTTGGAAGGATTGCAGGTGGAATGGAAGCTTGGACGAAAAGTTCAGGGGCCCCACACTGGAGCTTCGAGCACGAACGTGCCAATGAGAGGGCGGATAGCAGGCAGCTTTGATGGGCCATCGCTTTCCTAATTTGACCTCAACTCGGTGTCAAATCTAGACTGCGAAAATCTCCGCTCTTGCTTTAGCAGCAAATTCATCGCAATGCATCACTTCAGGGAACACCAAAACTAGAGAATTAATTGTTAATCGGGGTCTTGGTCATAGGATGCTGCAAGAATGGGCAGAGCCTCGCTATGCTCGCTTGATCAGGGGGGGTGGCCAGAAGGGGAACGGGATTTGATGCTTGATAATTGCAAATTACTAATTCAACAATCGAACATTGAAGATGACAGATTATATGATCTTGATGGCGATGATATCAAAGCAAACAGCACAGCATGCCTCACTCCGTAGACCTGATGAAGGCAAAAACAGCGGTTAAATCCGGCAATCTTGCCGACCCGTAGCCCGGGACTTTACAGGTGTCTGTCGCTCGGTATTCACAGCTCATCCTCGCCGTCTCGTCGTCTCCCTGGGTAATGGGAACGGGAATGGGTATCAATCAACAAGGGCACAAATTGCCTGCTTCAGGGTGAACCCGCCTCTCCACAAACCAAAGCACGGAGCTCTCAGGCTGTGTGGTAACATTCCTTACCTTGCCCTTCACCTCCCCTTGCCCTCGTCTATCGCCTGTGCCTTCTCGCACTCTATCCCACATTCTTTGTCATATGTTTATTTTGGCGACACAGCTTTGTCATCGCTAAAGCCCTGGGCGGACAGGGATTTGCACCAGGCACATCCCAAGGCCATCACACATCTGCACGATTTCGCATAGCGAGCCCACTCAAGAGCTTCACCGCGCTCTTGACCCTGCACGACGTACGAACAAGGTATTTTGACCACTCACAGCGAGCCTGTCGTATTTTAGGTCGGCCGTGACTTCTAAGGGCGCGGTGAGGACCTCATGGAGGGTCGGGCAAGGCGACGACAGGTTCCCCTCTCCTCCACGTCTCCTCGAACTTCATTTGCACCACCACGACCACGGCCCGAATAGCTGCTACGCGCATGGCATGGCATGGCACAAGCCAGGCAGCATGGGCGCCGCCGCATGAGCTTCGATCCAAATATCCCATCCACAATGTTCAGCCCTACCCGGCGTCCTGTGCTACCGCACACATCATCTTCAGTCCCAAGAAACCGTCTTTGGACATGCTCAGCTTCAGGGATCACGATTTGTCTTCACCGTCATCTGTCAGAACTCCGCACCTCGTACCACAGAAGCTTCATCGATCACGATGGAAGCTTTTCGCGATGTTCGTTGGTGTCTGGTGGCGCTCCGCCAAGTCACGTCGATTCTGGATGGTCAATGAAGCCCGAATGCTCCTGCCGATCTCATCACGAGCAATGCAACGAGAGACTGCGCTCAGAGGTCTTGCGGTGAGCCATTTCTTTCTCCATCCATCTCATGGTCGGAGATCGGGGACGGCTGTCATCTCCCTGTGAGCTGGTAGTGTTAAAGTCCGATCTCGTGCTGGGGACATAGCCGAGTGTTTACCCCTGAGCGCCAGCCCATCACGTTCTATGATCCCCTTCGATTTGTCATGTCCTTTGAATAGCATTGCGTATATTCTCAAATCATGTTCTCCGAGTATGTTTTTCTGAAGCATGAGCACTGCTATCGGTTCTCGCCACGCCATTCTTAGCAACAGATGAGAAGGATCGAAGCACCTTGAGGCAGTGAAGGATACCTCATTCCTATTCGAACTTTTGAAATCGAGGCAAAGTTCATGTGTGCCTGGCGTTATTTGTGGTGGTGATTGATACTGGTCTCTATGGCCTATCAAATGCTCCAGAACCATGTGTATGGTCTTCATCTGGAACGAGCAGCCTGCTTCCAGCACCCACCAGCTTTTCAGCCATGGCAGCTAGAGAACGCCGTCTCGCCATCGTGGCTCTCAGAGCCAATGCAATTCTGCACGGAGAATAAACCGTCTATCCGCCACTACACTGCAACATGCAACCAGAATAGGTACAGCTCAAGATGGGACAACAATGCAGATGCATCGGATCTCAACCGTTGAGAAGTTTCAGTTCATCCCAGAACGAGGAGTGGAAATTGCAAAGACCTTTCTTTAGCGACTGGTCCTTGGTTGATCAGACGCTGATTCATCTTACGAGCCGACAGGCGGATATGAGGGCCCATGAGTTCTTGCTGAAGACGGCTTGGCTGCCCCCCTATCACACTTGACACTGTACGACTGGCACCCAGCGGCCAGGTTCACTGACTGCTCTTTCCGCCTACCTCCCGCCCGTACATTCTGCATGGTCCCTCTTCCAGGCCCTTCCTGTCACCCATCCATCCTTGTTTCGAGGACTCCCTTGAAAGTATATCGCCTGTGCCGCTCGGGTTCAAATTATCAGTATCCCAGTTTGAAGCAAGAGATCAATTGTCGTCAACAGTGTCTTTTTGACCTTTTCCCGGGGATCGTTTTCAATAATACTTGGACAGCTTCATCTCCAGTCTCTTCCCAGTCAAGTCCTTCAGGGGTAGATAAGGTGCTGACGACCCCCGCCCGCTCTGACGGCTCTGTTCCAAGAACATAGCTGTGGGTCTGTGAAGGGCTGAGCGCCTGAACTCTGAATGGTCCTCGCTTACGAGGTGTGTTGGTGGCTCACTCAGGCGCTTGCTACGTCTACCAGACTCTAGACTTTGCAGCTTAAGCGCCATGAAGCTGAATAAAGATCTCACGATGAGGGCGTTTTGTACGTACATCGACGGAAGGCTGTTTAAAGTTCCTTGGACGATTTACACATGTCTGAAGAGGGCTATGGCTTTACTGATGAGGTCATTCCTTGGTCAACCCCTTTTTTTTAAAGGAATTTGACATCCGAGAGAGATTGAAGCTTGCGAAGCTGTTGTTTGATAGGGGAAATTGTCCGAGGATTGACAACATCATCGCACCTCCCACTCTTGGGTCAAGAACCCTGAAGGGACGTATTTGCCGAAACTCTGTTTATTGATCTATCCTCACACGGACATAGTCAAGCGACGGGAAAAGTTGCGCGGAAGTATTCAAGCAGTTCTGAGACATGAATCACATCACAAAATGTTTGACTTGCAGCTCACAGAAGCTCTCATATCGACCATCCATTCGTTCTACGCCTTTCTTTCGCATTTTCTAGACCAGTGGTGCCGGCCATGTCGGTAAGGGGAAGGTGAAATGAGGCACGTTCTGGGATGACATGGGGTACTAAACGGTTCGTGCGCAGACATCCCTAAACGACGGCCATGGTTTCATTGGACACTTCGTTACCTCCTAATTTGACCCCCAAGATGGACATATCTACAAGTCAATGGATTGTGCCCATGTGGTGCCAGCAAGTCAATGCGCTAGAGATAGCTGTTGAGCTGGCTCAAATGCGAGAATGGTTGAGATGCCATCATGGAACTTGATTGGTTCGAATCACGAGAGATATGTAAATCAAATCATTCAGGGTGGAGCAGCACAAGGGACTCCTATGCCTCAGGCTCTAGGGGATGTACTTTGGACAATCAATGGAATCACAGCATGCGTCACTGGCCACAATGATTCCAATAGCAGTGTGGCTGTGAAGGCTTCACATGCACCAAGCACTCACTACTCCATACATGTTGAGATTAGCCTCCGGTTCTGCAACATTACAACATGTACGCAACGTGACAGTGGATATAGTGTTTTAGGGACTCACCGCCGCAAATGCAGTGGGTTGCCAGTCTTCAGGCTCAACAGTCCAGTGAAAGACTGCCATCTCTGCGGTGTTAAAGCTCGGGACCTCCGCAATGGCGGGTGAATCATAAGGCTGAAGCTTCAGGGATGGCGCATCGATGTCTGCAGGAGGAGCTTCGCTTAGTCTGATTGGTTGAGAAAACGACAACTGAGTGGAGCTGCACCAGGGGTATTTAGGTGCGTTCGGCCGGGTATACGCAGGAGGTCGGCGTCTAATATGGGACCAGGATTCCTGCTTCAAACGCGCAGTTAATTATTAGCACTCACCGCCGTTGACGATCTCGATGGTATGGACAACAGCACATGGGCAGGTTTCACACGGCAAATAATGGGTGTGTGGTAGCGGTCGCGAAAAGTGCTTGCTCACTGGCCACTGACCCGGAGGTGTGTTGCAAAGAGGTTCATTTCGTGATCCGGTACCCCCAAGCACTGGCATGGCACATGGGCATGGTGTGGGCGGGCAGGCAGTTGTGGTGGTGGACAAGGGACCCAGGCAGTTGAACAGATGGATCTTGCTTCGGAAGTGGTCGTCCAAAGCGGGGCCTGTCCTGTCTGCTCGAGTGGTGCGTGCGTGCGTGCGGAGCTCCATAAGCTAACCTCTCCTGGTCAATTAACAGCAATTGCCAGCCCCCCCCCCCCCCTCCCGCCATGTTTGCTTCAGCCCTATTCTTCTGTATGAGCGGTGGTCGGCCGCCCCTAACTCTTTCCAGCTAGTAGTTCCTGATACATTACTCCGTTCAGTAGAGTTCTGACTATTATCTATCGGTCGCTGGGGTGGGCCACCATGTCTTTTTGCTGGGCCTTACTAAGAACCTTACGACAAGGCTAAGTCCTTCTACTGTACTGTACATCAAGATCTGCGCCTCCCTCATTCACAAGGCTATCATACTACTCATTACTCACTCGTCTGTCGTATTTTGGACCAATGGTTGCGTCGAGACTGTCTCTGTTGCTGTGGGACCTATCAGAGTCCCCGTTTCGCATTTTGAGAAATGGCCCCCACGACGATCTCTCCCGTATGTCATTCCTCAACGGGCCTAGCAGAGCACTTTATTTTCCTTGGTCCGTCCCAAGATCTTGAGCTCCGTGCTTTAAAGTTAACTCCGCGGTCTTTCTTCGTCAATCTCCCACCAGATGGACTTCACGGCGTTAAACTCCCTCAAGGCCGTTGTTGCCATCACAAGGTCGTCCAGGTAGAGCTTGGTTTTGTTGTCGTTGTTTTTGGTAAGTAATTCGGTGGTCTCCATCTTTGGCGTTGCACAGATTGCGCAGCGGCCGAAATGACTGGGTCCAGAAGAAGTCTCAACCACCCGAACCCGACGCATGAAATTCCTCCGCCGCCTCTAGCTGGCCTTGTTGACCTCTTTCCTATCTCGATCACCCGAACCCGACCTTAGCTACCGGTAGTCTGTTTCCTATCTTTAATTTGAGATATAGCTTCTCGGTCCTATGCTACTACTGAGTACTATTTCAAGCGCGCAAGCTCCAGGATCGTCGAGCCTGGTCCTAGAACCCTACCCTCGCTATGGATCCACGATCCCAAGTCGCAATGTCTCAATGCCGCTACTCGTACCTGACAGCCAATGAGAGCTCGCCACTCGAATGCTTCTCTGTTCCCTGACGACGATGGCTGGTTGGTTCCCAGCATCGGATTCGGCCGCGCGCTGGCTCGTAGGGAATTAACGTTCCTTGAAGCTTCCATGGATCTGTTAGGCGGCACATGGCGCCAGTTCAAGAGATCAGTACCAAGCTTCGGAATCCTGCTGCCACTTCGGACGGTAGACAAATCCCAGGCTGCGACAGAAGAAAAGAGATAACTTGTTTGGTGAGCATTTACGACTAACGACGATCGTAACCAGAAAGTTAGAATTGGCCTCTTTTGACGATTCTGTTTCAATTGACTGCAACCGAACTGCGCTTCGGGATTGCGCTCAATCACAATCACTGCTTGGCTGGTTGATACGGCGAGGTTTCACCGTTTCTTCCTTCCTTCGTTCGATTCTATTCTTCCGGATAGGGGATGCGACTTACTAAATCGATCCCACGTTGTGGCTTTTACGCCTCCCAAGCCATCGTCGTGTATTCAGGAGTTGTTTCATCTTTTTCACGAACCGTTGTGCCTGGGTCCCTTCAAATGTGCCGTGTGGTTTGTGTGCGCCAGAGCCCAGCCTCGCATTCTGTGATCCAGCCTTGCAGAAAACCCTGAACTGAATGAGTTCACGGTCCCCTGGTCCCAGCATGGTGTGGTCCCTTCGCCCCCAATTCGCATTGCATGCTCGGTTGGGAGTGCACGTCGGATTCGAAAGACCCCGATGCGTTGTCTAGGGCCTCGAATGGATCACGACTACGAGACCGCATTGGACATCCTGTCAAGTGATTCGGACATTGTGCGGCACAGCAAGCAGTCGTCGTCGTCCTCTTCCTCAAGCTCAAGCTCTCTACCGCTATTTTTCTATCTGGGTATTTCAATTCTTTGCTGCTGCGGCCTGTCACACGTTGCTTGCAGATCTGCGTTCGAGTTTACTTACAATACATTCTTGATGCCTACTTCGGGTACAACTGCTTGCTACCAGGCTATGTCTTCGGTGCATTTTCTGCCTATTTGTTGTCGTGTACAGAGTAGGAATTTTACGAAGACTGCCCCATTCGGCCGAAATGCAGGCTCCAAATGGGTTTACAACTCGTTGAACAATGATCTACTAAAACAATGCTTCTAAACTTTCAATGCGCCATTCCTCCTGCAATTCGGATTTGCTTTTTGGGGTGGGAGAGTAATGTACTTTGGTGGGCCTCAGTGTTTGATACTCGCCGAATCGCCTACATACTTTTATTGCACGGCTTGAGTTAGTTGTTTGGAGTCGTGAGGGCTGCATCCATTGCTGCTGCAAGTTCTCAACCATTGCGCTTAGAGGAAAACATACTGCCCCACTTTCAACTCGAGGACAGGCCATTCTGGATGCATGTCTCCATATCGGTAAAAGATTCACTTTTCGCTATCTCAAACACGAGGAGTACTTTTGTCTCTTCATCGGCACTTAACCTCAGTGGTGCCTGCTACTCAACTTCAAGCTGCACTGTACTCAATACTGCATTAGACGATTATACCGCCTTTATCTTCGCATTCGCATTCGTCAGCCCCCTTGCAGACTTGGAGCATTGGCCATCGGTATATGGGCGCTTATATCGCTTCAATGGCGGCAGCCCGGCAGCATTCAAGCCCAAGTTCGATGCCGCATGAGTCTGTCAAAGTGGCTGCAGAAGTCCACAAAGGAGATCGCATTCTGGCTGTGACCCGCTACTTAGTTATCCGCTGCACAAATCCTGCGAATGCTCGCGGCTCATTGGTTCCCTCGTATCATGAATCCAAATGGCGTGCGTTGCTAGACGGCGCAGCCATGCCTATTGGAATATCCCCCAGATCAGATCTGCGACCGCGCGTGTCTTCTGTGTGTTGGAGAGAGAAGGCCAGATCGCATTATTGCAGCCTGTTATGTCTATCAAGTTCTGAAGCTACAGATTCTACCCCTTGTCACTTGTCGCTAGTGAATAGGGAGTGCTGGAGCTTCATGTGGATGGCGGACATCGGAGTTCGTCCGAAATAACAGGTTTGGAAGGCAGCGCGGGAGAGACAGCTGGGACGAGAAGCTGCAACAGCGTTTCATTGCCGTATCCCCTCATTCGAAAAAGAGGGGTTGAGCTCGAGCCTCGTGCAGTAAGGAGCCGGTGTTCCACGAGAGGCAAAACAACACATCATGCGTTGTGTTGTTTGCCCGTACCGTGCGTTCCGTCGGGAACCGGAGCTCATAGTTGTGCCGGATGAGTCGATGACCCGCGGGCCTTACAATACGGAATTTTGTCTGGGCTGCGAAATAGTCCAGCAAGATAGAATTCGGAATGTGGAATGCAGAATATGGTGGCAAAGTGACTGAGGGAGGATGTGAAATCAATCCACTGGCATGGCTGTGTTGATTCCTGATCGCATTCCCGACGGAAGCGGCACAGTGTTGAGCGCTTGCGAGCTCAAGACTTAGTGTTCCTGCTGTAGCTATTCCCAGATATCGTATGTGCTGCGGACAGCTTGGTCGTAATTCCCATCGTATCCGGTGTGCATTCTCCTGTGAATGGGAAGAAGGATTTGAGACAAAGGTAGGCGGTGACCGTATGCTGCAATGGGCTGGTGTCGGAGTGACGATCTTCTGATTTTTTCCCTCGAGAACTTTCGATGATCGAGGTGAAATGGAGCATGCTGTGCGAACTCGTGCCTCTTCTCCTCTTCCTTCTCTTTTCAGTGATATCGACCGGGTACTCGTGGACACATCGCACAGTGATAGTGGAGAGTTACGACATTGCTCCAGGTCATCTCGGGAATGAGAGGAAGAGAGAATCATGGAACAACGACCGTCTCCATCCACGCTTCGCAGTTATGACTCGAAACCGCCAAGGATTTTGTATCCGTCATAAAATATCGGTCGTTGTTCCTATCATTCTTTCGAAGTAATGTAGCTTTGGAAATCTGCAAGTTCTCAACTCGTCAGTCCATGTTCGTGACAATCCACAGTATTTCCTTCCCTCCTCACGAAGCTCATGGGATGAGTCCTGCCAGCTTCAACTTACCTTCTACATGCCATATCTGTACCGGGCTCTGAAATCCTTGCCTCTCGCAATGTCTCGACTCGCTCTCGCAGATTCCCACCTTCCTGGTTGTGTTGTTGTAACAGCCAGTCCTCGTCTTCCACCCAACAACTCGACTTTCAAGAACAGCACTTCTCACTAACTGGCCTTCGTAGAAACACACAAGCATAACTTCAACATACCTTTCATTCTGACTCAATGAACCCCTCTTTCCATACGCAGCAGCAGGCCCATCTGCCGTCAACAGAACCCCACCCCCCGTCCTTCCCATCTCCATTCTCCTCGTACCATCCACCCACTCTCAACAATCCCCACAAAGACCTCGACCCTCAAAATCCACAAGCTTCCTCGATTCCCAGAACGAATTTTCCTTGGGACAAAGAATCTCAGTGCTGACGACCAGACTCGGTAGACAGGTTCAGGCGTAAGCTTATATCCACCAACGGCCTGCTGGTCTTTCAGCTCGTGGGTCACTTACTCACTTAACTTAGCTCAGCTCCTGAGTAAGCTTTATTCGGCTTTGACGGAAAGTTCGTCTGCGTAGGATCGTACTTGCTAAATGAAGTGATGAATGCGGATTTTTTGGGGATTGAGTCAAGTCTTGCTGGAAAGGGAAAGAGAGGTTTTCTGGTGTGATGGATGGGGTTTTGAGTTCTGAGGTGGTTGGCGATGGGGGAGTTTGTGCTAGGTGGGAAAGGTGTTGTTTGGGTACGATGTGATGGGTTGGGGTTTGGAAGGTCATGGGTTTTTGTAGATTGATTGAGTGCTGGATCTTGGAGTGCGGTGTCTAGAGTTCTTTACGGCACTTCTATAATCAAATCGAATTCCTCGTCGCCTTTCTTCCCACTTCTAGTAGAAACCAACACGTCTCAGCCATGATCCAGGTCAGCATCTCGAACTGTTTAGATGCCTACTTGAAGAGAATATTTTCCAACTAAGGTCTCAATCATCGAGACATTGGTGCATGCCGCATCCGAAAATATACATCGATTCCGACTACCAAGGTCTTGTTCGCTCTGGAAATGAAGACATATTGGGTACCTGGGATCATCGCAAATGGAGCTTCGATGAATTTTCTAACAGTACATTCTATGGATGCTTCATGAGAGTTGAAACTGCATTCTTGAGGGAAAAGGCTCGAAAGGGGGTTCTGCAGTACACCAGATTCACTCCTTTACCCACTGAATACAACGTGTAATTTCACCAGCATTTGCGCCCGGTACATGCAGGCCTTGTCAACGTTCGGATACTTTATTTGGATTTCGTCTCAAAGGTTTTCTATTTTCAAGTTCCATATCACAGTCAATTTTGATATTGACCTCTCCAGGCTCTGATATCAAGATGTCTCCTATCTTGGCGACAGTGAGAGAATGCACCGTGAAGCGGTCAGAACATGTCTTCAGAACCTGGTGCCGTGCACGAACCGAGAGTTGAGTAGAGAACAATGAGCCACATCTATGCATCTGCTTTGATGTGACTAAAGTTGATCGACTGAGATTGTCTTAGGTTAATCTCGGATATTGACCGGGCTCGAGGCAAGAAAGTTGCGCCTTTTGTTGACTTTGCGTATTCACTTCGCTCATGTCTTGCAAGATTGGGTGATAACATTGCTAACATATCTTGCGAGTCTTTCTCTCATAAAGGATGGCCAGAGGGCCAGAGTTCTCCTTTTTACCTCTACATAAATGCTCAGTAACATGAAACTGTTTGTTTTTTTTGTAGAAGGCTGTTTGAAGAAAACCCACCTCCAGCAACATCTCCCTCACGTTCAGACTACCAGTGAGAAGAAGAACGAAACGAATACACATCAACCATCTCCATCTCACCTTTAAGACATTCAAACCTTCAAAGAAGCCTCAAATCAACGCAAATATTTCCCTTCCGCCCACCACGCACACCTCTCATTCGCCGTCGGATCCACAACCTGCTCACTCGCATCTCCAACTCCCACAATCTGCAACGAAGAATTGGTTCCATACGCCGGAAAATACGGAACGGAACCTCCATTCGGTGAGCCGCTCAGAGCGAAATTCGTCAAGTAGCTTTGGAGGAGAGTAGCGACGGTGGCGTTGACGGGTTGGAAGAAGATGGTCGTGTCGGTGGGGCTGGAGTAGAATGTGTAGGCGATGTCGGTGCCGTGGAGGCCTGGAGGGATGGTGAAGAGGTAGGCTGGCGGGGTGTCAGTGATTGGGTACTTTGAGAAAGGGTTTGAGAGAGTAGTTTGTGTGCAGGATGTGGCCTACTCACAGAACGATGTATTGCCTGTTGCCAAATTCAAGAACCTCGTATTACAAGTAAACGTCACCTCCGACTCTAGCAGGGAGTTCCGTTCATAGAAAGTCTTATATCCCAGGGCACCACTGAAATCAGGAGGGTACAAGACCTGCGTGATGTAATCGATGACCTCGGGTTTCGCACTTGGAAGTCGACGTGCAACCATATCGTGGAAAGCCGTTTCGTTAGTGATGAACGGCGAAGCGAAGAGCGCTCCTTCATTCAAATTATGTCCGATCATCATTTCCACGCTGGTGTCGAACTGGCCACTCAGCAGCAGTTTCGCTGGGATATCAGGGACGAACACGCCGTCTACTACAGGACCGTAGGGATAGCTGCCGTACTCAGAGCGCATGGTTGTTATGTAGTTGGCCAGGTAGATTTGCTTTGTTGTCAGGTTGCGGAGTTGCTGGAGTGTAGTTATGGGTTCGCCGACCACGTATGAGGCATGTTGGAGGACTCGAGCGAAGACGCTGTCTTGCTCCTGTGGTGATGATGATGGGACGACCGCGGGAGATTGGATGACTGCTCGGTGGAAGGGTGCTTTTACCTTACCGCCGAGAGCAAGGACTTGGTGGGTGACGCTTCCCCCACCGGCGGATTCTCCCATGAGAGTCACTTGTTTGGGATCGCCTCCGAATTTGGAAATGTTGTCTCGGACCCATTTGAGAGCGAGGCGTTGGTCAAGTAGACCCAAATTTGGGACTGCGTTGCCTCTCTGATATGAAGGCCCTGCTAGGAAACCCTTGATTGGTCAGTTCACTGTAATGTCTCGCTTGGGTGGATGTCAACAGTGAACTCACGAATGCGCCTAGTCGGTAATTCAAGCTCACAAAGACTGCTCCTGTGCCGTTATTCTGCTGTGCAGATTTTAGAAGTCCAGTCGGGTCCCCGCTGGAGCCTCGTGTTGACTTGCTGCCCGAAACGTAACCTCCGCCATGGATCCAAACAATGACCGGCGCTTCTCAATGATCAGTTCGGTATTCGTCAATGTCAGAGTTGACTTACCACCGGCGGACGCCTTGCGAGCATCGAAGATCTTCGCTGGGACAAAGACATCGAGGAATAGACAATCCTCACTCTCTCCTGGCTGCGGCCTGGGGATGCTGGTCACGTTGATGCTTTCAAGCGCTGGCACCGTGTATGAAAGCTGGCTGGCATTGGCACCAAGAGCGACTCTGAAAGCCGTGATTATCCAATCTGAATCAAGTATTTAGAGCAAACGGCGACAAATGGCATTACATTCCACATACCGGATGAAGCCTGATAGCAGACGATAGGGTAAGAGCCTCCGTCGTCTACCTCCTTGCTTTTGTTTTTCGGCGCTACGGAGGCTCTGAAGCGAAGGTCACCAATGGGGGCTTGGCCATAGCGTATGTTTGTGAAATTGTAAATTCCATTCTGGTAAAAACCTTAATTGAAGTCAACGTGTCAAAGAGGGATTGGCTTACCTTCGAGGAAGCCTGATGGATTGTGTAACCCAGGTTTACGGTCGGTAGAGAGGAATTTGTCTCGGTTTGTGCCAAAGTAGTAGAAGCGAATAGCGACAGCCCGAAAGCTAGTAACGAAAGTGGTAAAATCATGGTGAACGTACGAGTGACATCAAGACAAATCAAGTTGCCTTGTTGAAGTTATAGATACGAATATTATCTTCTTTAAATACTCCAATTTCAACCTATCATTCTACTTGTAACTGCCGAGATAGGTTCCAAGCGGGGTAGAAGTGAAGTTCAGTACTATTTTGGCGGTTCTCCGAGGCATACCTTGCGCGAATACGAATCGATGCGAGTTTTGGATGATCAACCAATCTTGGCTCACCAGGCTCACTACTTGGAATCCTGGTCAGTGAAATGGCACCTCGGCAAGGTTGATCTTGTGAAGTGCTCTGTTGCAATTGCGAAGTCTGAAGCGAGTCCAAGATACCATGTAAACATGGGACATCAGATGAAATATAATAGGTCGATGACGGCAATGTGAGAGAAAGAGGAATGAAGTGACAGAAAACATGTCGCAACTCAGAGATTTTCTCAAAGATTCCTTGAGTGTATACAATACTTAACACAATTGGATTTGGTGGTGGCTCCCTGAGCTGGAGCTGTCATGAAGACCTGCTCAAGAGAACAAGGATCAACTTTTTCCAAACGAGATCAGAGGCTGATGTGCTTTCTTGATATGTAAGTAAAGGTACCCTGATAACGCCTTTCCATTTGACTTACTTCGTAGTAAATGTTTTCAGTCTGTTACGAAACCCCGTCGAGCTAGAGCAACGAATCCTGATCGTCGACAAGCAGGACAGATTTGCGCAGGGCAAAAGAATTTGGAATCATCAGTACCACATGCTCATGCCACTTAATTGCATCGGCGATCAATCTCTTCCCCTTTTGCAGGATATTTTCAGTACCCCTGGATCTCAGAGCGGATTTCACTTCCGAGCATATCGGGATTTCATTGTGCAGCAGAGTCGGAGCAACGAGGCTATCTCTGTCCCAGATATATGGCAGCTCAAGATAGCTGCATAACAGACGGTTCGTCGACACCGAGTGCTGGACTGTAGCAAGGAGCGCACTTGTTAACTTGGACATCTCTGTTGGTGGGGACCACGAGAATGCAGCAATTATACGAGGCGTATAGGGAAGGTGTCGACTGCAGTCCACTTAGAATGAGAATCTGGAAAGGTTACGAAGAAGTATGCAACAGCTGTTGTGCTTCAGCTCGCCTGGGTATCTAATGTGTCATCAGGTGAAGCGGAGGACGAGAATGCTGTGGACTTGTAGCGGGGCAATGCTTGGCGGAGGGTGCGTTATTGTGATCGAAGGAACCAATGGACATTTCTGGAATGATCCAAAGAAGGAGATAAGACGTCGGGTCTCAGCTGAACGTGCTGTGTCGTGTCTTGTGGTACAGCATGTTCGCTGCATCGATAATGTATCAATGTGGCGTACGTTGGACAACCAACATCAACTTTAGATTCGAATTCGTCTCAAGAAACCCCGAAAAGGGTTTACTCTGAAGTAAAAAGTAAATGATCAAACAGAGCATGATGAGTAAAAGCAGAGAGCTGCAAAGTTCCTTTTTTTGAGGAAGTTTAAAACACCAATTCATCAACTGAGCAATTGCAGCTGTTCCCTCGCACATATTGCTTTTTTGAATATATTGTGACTGTCAGTTCTTACGAATAAGACCTGAGCTGTTCTTTTGCTGCCCAGCACTTTCGTGTATACTGATATGAGGATTGATGCCCGTTATACCCGGAAGCTGCAATAGATTGGAACTTGAGGCGGACGCCAGCTCGATAGGCTACAGACACAGCTTGCAGATAAGAAGATCAAATGAATCTCCATGTATAAGTGAGTATGCCACCCTTATCCTATCAGAAGCTTGTTTCGGGTCCAAATCATGCAGCACTTGCAGCAAGCCTTCCGCATTTTCGGAAGAAGCCGTTGAAGCATTCCGAACCTAAATTCTCTTTCGACGAATGAAGCACAAGGATCTGGAAATATAATAAACTCTCTTGTTCCGATCCTACCTATGGCCTTTTCATCGAGTATGTGTCCGGCAGTGTCGACCTCTTACGCGGACGACTTCTAGCCATATGACTAGCTACGGAGGTGATTCCGTCATCCAGCCACCTGCGGTCTCATGACAACATTGCCCAAGCATGCAAGAGACAGAGAGCTCTTTCACGAGAAGCACCGCATGCGGAACCGCACCTGATTCGTGACTTGAAGACTTGAAGACAAGACGCTATCAGCTCAGAATGCCTGGAATCCGAGAGGGTGGTGTGATAGATTTTGAAAATGCAAGAAGGAAAGAGACATTGACTGGAGGAAGAGAAAGATATCTGGAAGTCGAACAGGCCAGGACCACGAGATAAGGGTCCTTGGACCCTTACTAATGGGTGCCCAGAGGGTCTAACGAAGTAAGGTTCAAGTCCCTGTAAATTGCTCACACCTCCAACCCGGAAGACCACGCAAGTGGTTCTAGAACCCGGCCCAGAATCCCCAAGAAAGTCAAGACACTGGGCATACTTGGGACCATGGGCAAATAATGTACATTCGCTTTGGTGCACTTTTGCCACAGCCTTGCCTACTTGGGGAGTTAAAGACTGCAAAATCAGACGTTGATTCGCTAGAGAACCATGGATTTTGTAGAAATATCTAGAATCCACATAGACAGCGGAGGTAGAAGTACTTGGTAGCAAATTCGAATATGTTCGAAGTGGTTGTTTTATGGTGGGTGGGTGCAAGGAACAAAGAAAGACACGGCCGGGTAGTGGACCCTTCGGGCGATCACTTGAAGTAAGTCAGCAGTAGTCGTGCAGGTCGTGGAGGTCGTGCTGACAGCGCCCGCCCATGCGCCAAACCAACCCGAGCAGCCAACCCCTCCAGGTCCCTGTCCTGTTCCATCCCACCCCCCCAATAATCGCTATCAAGCCCCACCACCACCAACCACCACAGCCTCGAACCATCTCGTACCCACAAGGCTCCAAGCTCCCAAGCTCCTCTAAACCCCCCTCCGCCCCGAACTTTCCCAATCATCCACACACGCCAAGCTCTTCACCGTCCAACGTCACCTCCCATCCCATCATCCCATCCTCCTGCATTGCATTACATATGTCAGACTTTACTACCATCTGATCATGTTGTATCCTACATAAACTTCCATTCCCCGAAGTCAGTCTGCCTCCACGCGACAGACATCGTCTGGGGGCGATCAGAGAGAACAGAGAGAAACAAACGTTGTCCTACCAAAGAAACACATCTGCCCATCATGTCGCGCGTTGCTTCTCAAGCAGGAGTCCTGGAGGGGCTCAACCCAACTACCTATGATCCCAAATATCCAATTATCATGTTCATTATCCAGGTAAGAAGTCCCCTGAGTCCCCTGCTCTCATTCCATGGAGAGCCGAAGAATAAACATTTGGGTAAAATCCCGTCAATGCGTTTCGGTTCTGCAGGTACCCCTCTACTCAAGATCTGCCGGATGGTGTAGCTTGAGTACTCACATGTTGCAAACATGCAATTGCTCTGCAGAATCTGGGATGTCATCCACCATCATCCCGGCTTTCCCAGGTTACAGGGAGCGGTAAATGGACAATGGGCAAGCAGAGGCTAATATTTCTTTCAGGCAGGAATTATCGTCATTTTTTGCCGTCTCCTTCACTACCCCCTCGGCAAGATCCGACAACCCCGAGTTATTGCAGAAGTTATTGGTGGAGTTTTACTGGGCCCCTCGGTGATGATGCGGATTCCGGGCTTCAAACAGGCCATATTCCCACCAGAATCAATGGTAGGCCTGAATCTGGTGTCTACCTTGGGGCTGATTTTCTTCTTGTTCCTGGTTGGCCTAGAAGTGAATATGCGTATGTTCATAAGCAATTGGCGCGTGGCTTTGAGTGTTGGATTGGCTGGAATGATTATCCCATTTGGTCTGGGATGTGCCATTTCAGTTGGCCTGTACAGCCAATTTAAGAATGATCCCGGCGTCGTGGAGATCAACTTTGGTGTCTACATGTTGTTTATTGGAACGGCATTGTCTGTAGGTGGTTTCCCAGGATTTGCGTTTCCAGAGCTAACAAGAAAAAGATCACTGCCTTTCCAGTTCTCTGCCGCATCTTGACAGAAATGAAACTCCTAGGAACTGCCGTTGGTATCACGGTCCTGGCTGCAGGTGTAGGAAATGATGTCGTTGGCTGGATTCTCCTCGCGCTTTGTGTTGCACTAGTCAACAATGGTTCTGGCATCACAGCCCTCTATGTCTTGCTGACCACTGCAGGATGGATCTTGTTCCTTGTCTATGCCGTTCGGCCCGTATTCTTGATTTATCTGCGCCGTTCTGGAAGCATTCAGAATGGGCCATCGCAAGGAGTGATGGCAGTCACCATTCTTTTGGTTTTGACATCAGCTTGGTTCACTCAGATCATCGGAGTGCATGCTATTTTTGGAGGCGAGTATCCCTAGATCGTTTATCTCCAACTGCTGACGGACCATTCTAGCCTTCTTGGTTGGGCTCATTTGTCCTCATGATGGGGGATTTGCAATCAAACTCACTGAAAAGGTCGAGGATCTAATATCCGTCATATTCCTGCCACTTTACTTCGCTCTATCCGGTCTTGGTACCGATTTGGGAGCATTGAATGATGGGATCACTTGGGCTTATACCGTTGGAGTTATTGCCATTGCTTTTGTCGGCAAGATCTTTGGCGGCACTATAGCTGCACGAGCTAATAAGCTTGTTTGGCGTGAGAGTTTCACTATTGGAGTTTTGATGAGTTGCAAGGGTCTTGTGGAACTCATTGTCCTTGTAAGTGATCTTAGCGGCAGAAATAGGAAGTAGTTGCTGACACAAGCAGAATATTGGGCTTCAAGCGAAGATTCTGTCAACAAGAACATTCACTATGTTTGTTGTTATGGCTCTCGTCACCACAATCGCAACAACCCCACTTGTTCTCGCACTGTACCCGACGTGGTATCAGAAGAAACTTGAAGCTTGGAAGAAAGGAGAAATCGACTGGGAAGGAAACCGCTTGATATCCGACGGCGGCGACGGCCCCCAGGAATCAGCTGAGAAGCTGCGCAACAATCAAATTCGCAAACTCCTCGTTTACCTCAGACTCGACAGTTTGCCCAGTTTATTCACATTCATTGCACTTTTAGGTGGCGATAGAGCTACGGTAAGCACGAAGATTCATAAAGCTAAGACTGAGCTTGCGCCAGTCCCAGAGGGAGAGAGCTCGGACTCTACAACCGTCGAAATGTCGGACCGACCACTTGAGGTCCACGGCGTGCGGATCTTGGAGCTCACAGAGCGAACGTCTTCAGTCATGCAAAGTTCCGAGCTTGATGACTATGTTCGAAGAGATCCGGTTGTCAACGCATTCCGGACTTTTGCTCAGCTCAACAATGTCGCAGCTTCAGGAGATGTAGCTATCGTTCCCGAGGATTCTTACGCGGAAACATTGACTAGCCAAGCTTATGATCACTCGTCGGATCTTGTGTTAATTCCCTGGAACGACTCTGATAACTCAGCTGAGTTTGGTGCTGTTCATGATTCCCTCTCGGCAAGTACTCAAGACGATTTCGTCAAAAAAACACTGGAGACCGCTATTTGTAATACAGCAGTCTTCCTCAACCGTGGCTTTGGTGGCCCATGGACAGCCCCAGAACCTAGACTTACACGGAGCGTCAGTGGTCTTAGTTTGCGAAGCCACCGAGACACAACTACATCACCTATCGCAGATCGTAGTCATCACGTCTACTTCCCATTCTTTGGCGGAGCTGATGATCGAGTTGCTCTGCGTTTCGTGCTTCAACTTGCACATAATAGCAACGTTACTGTCACGGTCATGCACTTCAATGCGCCTGTCCAATCAAGAAACGAAAACCGCGCTGAAGTGACAAGCGAAAACGCTCAAGCAGCAGCCCACTCGAACTCTTCCAGGCTCACCATTAACGAGAGAGTTGATACCGACACTATGCAGGCAACAGCAGACCAAGACGTGGCTCTCTTGCATACACTCCGTGATTCTCTATCAGCGTCGCTCGTCAACCGAGTTGTTTTCGTGGACGTTGCTACCTCAAATCCTATCTCGGACTGTCTGGACCACGCAAGACAAGAAATTGGACAATCGCCAAAGAATGCTGGTGATCTCGTTGTTGTGGGCAGAGGCAAACATTCACACATCGTGGAGAACTTCCATGTGGTTAATCACGAGATGCGGAAGACATTGGGTCCTATTGCTGAAGCTATCATTTCGGGTGGTGTGAGAGGTAGCGTCTTGGTTATCAAAGCTGGTAAGAGTGACGAGGAGTCTTGAGTAGGTGTGTATTGGGTCGTTGCGTTGGATCTGGCATTTGATTTGGATATGGGTTTGTATTAGGTGTTCTTTTGTGTTTTGGATGGTAAGAGAATGGCGTTTGAGTAGTCACAAGACACACTCAGATTACTGCAACCATCAATGATCCTCGGATAGGATGTCCGAATTTCCACAAGCCTTCGAGCTTTCGCTTCATATTGGGAGCCGGGAAAAATATATCCCATCCCTCAAATCAGGGTCATGCAAGAAAACGATATATAGCTGAGAATTTCAAACTACACTACTTTACAATACAAAATGAGACGGGGTATACCAAGCGTACCGCAGTGATATTCCCTGACGTCTTTCTTCAACGTTCAGCTCAACTCGGACGGATAGCACAAGAAGTCCATCATCTATCTCCAATGCTCTCTGCCTACCGCTCAAGCACCACCCTCCCTCTTAGCGTACTCCTCCTCAATCCTCTCCTCGTACAATCTATCGGCTGCCTCCTCAGCTTCCGATTTCGTCTTGCTTCCCACGTCTCCATTACTGTTCTGGCCGGTCGGGGCAGCAGTGGTGGTAGCTTTGGGCTCTACCTGGGTGGGGGAGTTTGAGGGGAGTTCGGTGGTTGGTTGGTAAGGAGCTGACATTTTTGAGATGAGATGTGTATGTAGGGGGTTGCGATGGTTGAAGTGAGTGGTGTGATGTGATGATGGGTTTGAAGGATTTCGTGGTTTGAGATGTTGAAGTTTATGTAAGGAGTAAGAGGAGGAGATGTTTTATATCGAGCCACATGTGGCAAATATATGTGGCGCAGTCTCTGAAAGATTATATCACATGATTGTACTCACATGACATCGAAACTTCTCGATTCAAGATCCAGGCCTCAGAGCTGGGAGAATCTTTGTAGATCCCAATTGGCCGTCATGGCGCTTTTCACACAGCGCTTACGCAGACCGATCACTGGCTGAGAATCAAAATCCAGAACATGTAAGTCTCGCGCTTCTTCCTTCCCTCAAAGGGTTCCGCTTGGCAATAGTCCCCCACCGAGGCTGGTGGGGTTTGAATATTGATGCCGCTTTTACATCCTCCTTCCCTTCCGCCTTTCTGCATTTTGATGCAGACAGATTTAGAAAGTAATTTACTGTCTTTTTCTCTTCCTCAACCTTATTTGCGACAAAGTAAGTAGACGAGGATCCCCTGGACTCGAACGAAGAGGTCGCCGATGACATACATGCAGTGGGCAGCAACGCCGAGAAGTGCATTTTGCCTGGAGAAGACATTGGAAGGGGCTGCCACCTGTGGCTTCTGTGGCTGCTGGAGAGCTGGAAGGATTATTGGAGTGGGACGATGGGATAGGATGAGGGGAGCTTGGGCACGGAGGGTTTAGCTTTCTGGACCCCACTATTAGCGATTCGGAGCTTGATGGTGGCGTTTTTGTTGCCTCGTTTTGGCTGGCTGACTGCAGAGTATATTGAGTGTGTGCTTGAGGCCCCGCTATGAAGCTGCTGTGTCGGTGGTGGTGGCTGGGGGGAGGGGACGGTGAGGGACTTTTGATTATTGAAACTCAGTGGAGTTGGTGAGAAGAGAGGATTGGATAGGATGGTAGAAAGTAAGATAAATGTAATGTAATGTAATGCGGGCGTTTGGATGGCTGTATGTGGGCTGTTGATGGCGGGTGCGTGAAAAGTCTTGGACTCGGACATGTGGTTGAGACTATCAGGCAACAGCTTTTGTACCTACCCCTACCTCTCAAGCACAGTAGATCAGAGATCAGAGATCAGGGGTCCTGTGCCCTTTTCTGGTGAGGGCCGATGCAAGATGAAGTGAAGCCATCCATACAGATTTCGTTTTCTTAGTTATTCATCCCATCACGTCAACTCTTCCCTGGTCCTGCCAGCACAGGCCACAGGTACAACATGACCCATGGTAAAGGACAGTAAGGGTACACCTGGAGAAAAGTTCCTCCACATCTGCTTAACCTTGTCCAAGTCCTTGTCTTTGCGTTGATTATCTGGAGCATAAGGTGAGTACTGTAACATGCCATCGCTATCGGCGTCTCCGTTGCGAATTCCCTGTCCTCAAGGAACGATTCGTCGGTTCTTACTGATTAGGATCATTCGGGATAAGCTTCGATCCCTTCCAAATACTACAGTTCAGGAGGGCATCTCTGTCCACTGAGATAGACGAGTAAGACAGACCCCGAAAGCATACCTCCACATGTCTGGCCGATCCGAGCTGGGCACAGACGGATCGATCTCATCGAATCCAATCCCATCCCATCCCACGTTGAACTACTGCTCCTGGCAAGCGAGAGCATACCATGCATCTGGTCTCATAGACTGATAGATAGAGCCCTATCTATCATAGCCTTTCCCGCCGTCGATAAGGACGAGGCTGCTACACTTCTTGGAATAACCTCGCTGTTGGATAGCCTCTTCTCCAAGCACCCGGATCTGATCTAGTCCTTGGTAACACCAATCGCGACATTTCCCTCGGCGCATGACCAATTGTCCACCTTCCACCTGATATGCATGCGATTCTCGAGAATTGGCTGGCAGCAAAGTCAATTCGCATTCCCTCTCCGTATAGAAAGAAAATGCCAAGTGGTTTTCTCGCTCCCAGATCCCATCCTTCCAGCCCTTTTGTTCTCGGTCACTGCTCTGCCAAGGTGGGGAACCAAAAAAAATGACCGGGGGAGGGGGAGGGGCAACAAAACGGAGAGGGGAGAAAAGAGGAAGGGATTTGCAAACTCGTTCAAGAAACAGAGCCAAAAATCTGCGATAGCTCGCGATGCAAGCTCCAACAAGCAGCTCTGAAATACCTACCAAGAGCTTGGCGAGCGTGCTATCTTCCTTCCAGATTCTTTTCTCCTCTTAAGGTCGTGCTTTCCTCTTGGATTCATGTCGTGTTCTCTTGAGTTGTCTCCGATTTCTCTCGAGGTTTCTTGACTTTCCAGTGTCGCCATTTCTTGAGTGGCTTGACGTCGAGCTGTCCCGTGTATTGGCGAGGCTTGTTTACATCGAAAGACTCGGTATTTATTGCTATACAATTGATCTCTGTAAAGCATCATGGCCTCATCTGGAATTGATGTTCCTGGTTCTGCTGTATGTTTTCTTCCTATCCTCCCACTTTCCCCTCCCCTCAAAAATCAGCAAGAAAGAGCTCGGCCAAGAATCGCGAATCGCTTCCCAATTCCACGAAACACCAAGTCTGCAAATTTGAGCAGTTGCTAACTGGGCCGGCCAATACAGACCGCAGACTATGTTATGCACGAACGAGACAAAGAATACGACAGCGGATACAAGAAAGAAGTCCACGAAGAAGCCCAAATACCATATGATTCAGACTCTCTCTCGCAACATGCCGTTCGATCAGACCAAACGCACCGACAGCTACGACCCAGACATATCCAACTTATTGGTATTGGGGGCACAATCGGAACTGCATTGTATGTGCAGATTGGTAAGGGACTGCTCAATGGCGGTCCTGGCAGTTTGTTCTTGGCTTTTACAATCTGGTGTACCTTCATCCTCGCCGTCACGAACGTTAGTGAAAGATCTCACATGCCCTGCCCCAAGCACCTGCTACCTAATCTCCCTCACGCAAGCAAGCCCAAAGCAACTAACTCTTGCTCAAGTGCATGAACGAAATGGTGACATATCTGCCGATTTCTTCGCCGTTTATTCGTTTTGCTGGGCGCTACGTCGATGAAGCGTTCGGTGTCGCTGCTGGGTACAATTTCTTCGTTTTCGAAGCTGCGTTGGTGCCGTTTGAGATTGTGGCTTGCAATGTCATTATCCAGTATTGGAGTGATGCTGTTCCCGTCGGTGGAATAATCGCTATCATCATCGTCTTATATGCGTACGTGTATTCCTGACTTTCCTAATCCGGTAGTCTGTCTGACACTGTCCCAGCATCATCAACCTTTTCGCAGTCCAGTGGTACGGTGAGAGTGAATTCTGGCTTGCCCTGGGCAAAGTTCTCCTCATCGTCGGCCTCATCATCTTCACTTTCATTACAATGTTAGGAGGAAATCCTATACACGACAGGTTCGGATTCCGCTACTGGAAAAATCCAGGAGCCTTTGCCGCATTGTACAGAGAAGGAAACCTGGGTCGTTTCCTAGGCTTCTTGCAGTGTCTCATCCAAGCATCATTCACCATCGCCGGTCCAGATTACGTCTCAATGGCAGCAGGCGAAGCTGAGAATCCACGAAAGGTCATGCCTAAAGCGTTCAACGGAGTCTTCTACCGTCTCACAGCTTTCTTCGTCCTTGGCAGTCTCGCAGTCGGCATCCTCGTCCCACACAACGACCAAACCCTCAAAGACGCTTTCCTTAACGGCCTTCCTGGAGCTGCTGCCTCGCCGTATGTCGTCGCTATGGACAGGTTGAAGATCGTGATCCTGCCAGATATCGTCAATGCCATGGTTCTGGCATCTGCATTCTCCGCTGGGAACAGTTACGTTTACTGCGCATCACGCTCGCTCTTCGGTCTTGCTCTCGAGGGAAAAGCACCCAAAATCTTGACCAAGTGCACGAAGAGCGGTGTTCCAATCTACTGCGTTGGCGTCACGCTGGCTATTGCTCTGCTGTCCTTCCTTCAAGTGTCGAACAACGCGGCCAAAGTCCTGAGTTGGTTCGTCTCGCTCGTCACTGCAAGCCAATTGATCAATTTCGCTGTTATGGCGTTCACGTTCATCAAGTGGAAGAATGCGTGTGACGCCCAGGGCTTCGATAGGAATCTCTTGCCGCACAAGAGTTTCTGGCAGCCCTTTAGCGCGTGGTATGCGTTCACCGGGTGTACGATCATGGCGTTCGTAGGAGGATATACTGTGTTCATTGATGGTAAGCCTATACTCCCCTTCGATTTCGCCTCCAAATCCAAAAACCAATTCCTCCCCCCGCCAAGAACCCCATCCCATCCCATCCCAAGCCCCTCGAAAGCATCAAAACTAATACACAACTTCCCACAGATTTCTGGAACGTCCCCGACTTCCTCTTCTCCTACCTCATGATCGGTGTCTTCCCCGTGATCTTTGTCTCCTGGAAACTTATCAAGAAGACGAAATGGCTCAAGCCACATGAAGTGCAGTTGCGTACTGCTGAGGTCGAAGAGATTGAGGAGTATACGAGAAATTATGTCGCGAGGCCGCCGAAGACGAGGTGGCATGGGTATCTTGATAAGATATTTAGTGCGTAGGTTTGTGCAAAGGGAGAGGGAGGTGATATGTGAGGGGAGAGATATAGATGTTCCTTTTGGACGACGAGACGGTGATCATGAGGAGCAGGGAATACATAGAACTGGATGTGTGCAAATATATACGACATACGAATATGATTAAATGAACATTTTGAGCTAGAGATGCACTTTCTATAGACGGGTACTTGCTCCATATCCTCCTACTCATGTGGAATATTGTAGTTCAGCTCATTCACTCACTCACACATCCCTCTGGCAAACTCGAAATCGATCAAATCATGTTTCGAAGGTGTCAATGGAAATGCTATGAGAAGCGTATTGACTGCGGAAGCAGATGTTGGAGTGAACGCATGTTGTAAATAGTGAACATAGACTTCAGGCACACAATATACCCTGCTCTGAGCAAGATTGATACATGCGATTGGAGATGCGAGCACCAAGTACCTGAATGATTGGCTACATAGCCGCACCAGTGTCAAGACACGGTAAGGAGAGGAGGGTCAGGTGCGGTAGGGGAATGGTAGTAGATACGAGTGGGAGAAAGAAACGTGGTTGATATCATTATGTATGTTATGACTTTCATGAGTGAGGGGTATGAGGGAGAGTAGATAGATACATTTGGTGAGTCAAAGCTCAACTTGAGCTTCGAGAACGTCGGTAGCCATGAGTGAGGGGGATCAACACTTGCTGTAATTGAGATCCGAATTTATTGTAGTCCATTCAAAGAGATATCATTCCAGACGGAACCAATTCTTAAAATCTCAAAGGTAAAACATAAACCTGCGTCACCTGCCGCAATCATTTACATAACTAGCCGAGTCGGAAGTATTCCAAGCCAGGGTTCTGTGAAAGCAAAGTCAGCAAGTTTGTCTCCCAACTTTGTACAGATAACATGTTTTGAAGATGTAGAAGCTAGGATCAGAAGGAAGGCAACGGAAAATCTCCACATGGGGTTTGCGCTCTCGGAGAGTATATGATTTAACATCCGAAATTCTTTCATCATATCGGTCGTGGGTTGAAGGCGTGGTATTCAAAGGGAATTGGGGTTGGATGGAGTATGAGATGGATTGGCTTACTTTTTTGATGAAGTGACGTCCGTCGCAACTGGTTCTTATCGTTCTGGAATGTTTCGTCCTGCTTGTTAGTGTCTCGAGCGTTCAGACTGTGTAATGGAAGAAAGGTGCTTCGTGGTTTTCAGACTGTTCATTAAATCACTCGATTCCCAAAAACATACCATCACTCAAAACTCCTGATGCCCATTTAGTATCTTTTGTGCTTTGTGATGTCGTTTCGTAATTGCAAATCTGATTACAAAGCGCCCATAGCAAATACCATTGCCCCAAGGCCAAATGCACGATGCGACTTGTCAATCCCTACCCACATCCGCTGGTCTAACCCACGATTGCCTGCCTGCCCCACGCAAAAAGACGATTGCTTTACCAAGCCATCTCGTGTGGCCGGTCACCCTTTCGCAAGCTGAAGGTGCTGGCGAGGTATGAGGCGAGCATTGGCTCCTTCTTGATGTTGGACAACAAAGCCTTGTCAATGGACTTCTGGTCTGCGGCACGGCTGGTGGATGGCTTCTTCTTCTACGCATTATTAGTTTATGTCCCATTTTCTCTTCCCACAGTGCCAAGATTCATACCTCTGGCTTCTCTCCCTGTGCGAAGAAAGCCTCCTCTGAGTTCTTCTTCTCGTCCTTGGCGACCGCGAAATACTTTACGTCGGAGGCCTCCTCAATCTTCTTCTTGTCAATACCGGAGAGATCGACCTTCTGGGAAGTGGCGATAACGTAGCGGGCGTTGACTCTGCGGAGGGGGACACCGTTGATCTTGAAGGGGCCGGTGACGAGGAGAACGCCTTGGTCGAGGGTGTTCAGGAGGACGACACGCTTGCCACGGAATCGGCCAGCGAGGAGGATGAGGATGGTACCGGGAGTGAGGGATGGGCGAGGAGCAGAGGTTCGGATGGATTTGCGGACCTGTTCTGGATATTAGCCATTTGTTGTGCGTCTTGTCCCTATTCCCAGAATCTCCAAACAGCTTGGGGCAATTCCAATCGCAGAATTTCCGCAGAACTCTGAGATGATTGTAATTGCGCCGTCGCCATCTCTTCCCAATTCTCTTCCTCCTGGATGTGACGGGCACAAACCTTTCTTGCGACGGCCTCATCCTCAGCAGGGTAATATTTGCGGGCCTTCTGAGAGTGGTGAGGAACCTCTCTGGTTGACTTTCCGAAGGTCTTGGTTTGACCTGCAGGTCTTGTGGCTTCTAGGACGGCGGACATCGTGAAGGTTGTCGAGTTTGTCGTTGAAATCTTCCTCCTCAGATCGATGCTTCAACTTTGGAAGGAGCAGCCAAAATGATTGTGCGGGAGCCAGGATACGGTAAACGAGCCAATAAATCGTTAGTGTTGTTTGAGTCTCGCCTGAGGCAGCAATCTGGCTAATTGGAGTTCGACTTCGAGCTATGAGCACAAAAAATCTCTGACAATTTCAAACAACATTACTTAAACTTAACAGCAATACTTTGTTGCATTGCATCTTCTGATCGTGCGCAAACCAGATTCATTTATTCATTCGGTTCAGTATCACGTGATCACGGCGATGGTACCTCAAGTCTGACCACTCACTCATGGCTTTCAGGTTCCATCAACATCACGAGAACATTGGTTGCAGATTCAAGACGGCGGATGCATATGTCTTCCTGCCTTATCACTAAATCGACTTCCCTGATTTCTCACGTCCAAGTTGAGATTCTAAGGATATTACTGACCCTCCCTCGACATACTCAATCTTTTGGAAGTTCCAGATCATCAACAACTTCAAAATTACAGACTTCGTCTCCTCAATCGATTATCAAACCTACCCGATAACTCAAAATGTACCTGGTACAATTGCAATGAGATTTCCTAAGCCTCACAAACCGAACACCCGGAGACTCGCTCGCCGAGATGCCATTGAAGAGTCCTAGGCTTGTCACCCCCAGAACAATATACCCCATCACACAATGAGCGCAATCTACGATCTTTAAGTACCCTTCGAAAATCAACAGCATCTATCTCGACAGTTGTCAGGCGCTGTTGGAGCTGCTCTAAGCAACGTAATAATGGCTGTCATGAAGGCGGATCCGAAGTGGGGTGAGGAATCGAACACGCATTCAAAGGTCACGGATAGGTCTCGGAACTTTTATTCAGATTCATAGCTGTTGCTGCCTTCGTAAACTTTGGTCCTTCATGCCACGCTTATGCCACCTGCCAACTCACTTCATCACCCTGGCCGAATGTCTGAGACCCGGATGCGTCAATAGCAATGTCGATTATCGAATTGGGAATTTCGGAGGACTTGCAAGAACAACAGAAACCCTTGATGTCGTAGCCGTAGAATCAAAACATCCCAGGTGGAAATCAACGAGCATTTTGTTCACATTCTCACGTTACACATAATGTGGACCAAGTTGTCTTGAATTCGTACTCGATCATGGCTATGAATCACTCCAATCCTAAGGTAATTCCTCCACTGATTCATAAAAAGGCGCCCTCGCTGTCAAATCAACAAGTGAAAAAAACAACCCCATCGGACATTACCAACCTTGCCAACAATATAACGCAACGTGATCATGAGACCACGCTGACCAATCTGTGTAGCAACGAAGAAATTTACTCCTCCTGCTCCAATGGAGCCTCCTCTTCGTACTCCTCCTCGCCCTCAGAGATGGAGGCATCCTGGTACTGTTGGTACTCAGAGACCAAATCGTTCATGTTCGACTCAGCCTCGGTGAACTCCATCTCGTCCATTCCTTCACCAGTGTACCAATGCAAGAAAGCCTTTCTTCTGAACATAGCAGTGAACTGGTCACCGATACGCTTGAAGAGTTCCTGAATAGAGGTGGAGTTACCGACGAAAGTCGAAGACATCTTAAGACCACGTGGAGGAATGGAGCAAAGGGCGGTTTGGACATTGTTGGGAATCCACTCAACGAAGTAAGAGGAGTTCTTGTTCTGGACATTGCGCATTTGATCCTCGACCTCCTTCATGGAGACCTTACCACGGCTAAAGATGGTTAGCGTCAATGCACAATGATTGAATGGATTAAACATACAAGATGGCAGAGCAGGTGAGGTAACGACCGTTGCGGAAATCAGAAGCGGCCATCATGTTCTTTGGGTCGAACATTTGCTGGGTTAACTCAGGAACGGTAACGGCACGGAAAGAGTGAGCGCCACGGCTGGTGAGAGGAGCGAATCCGACCATGAAGAAATGGAGACGTGGGAAGGGCACCATGTTGACGGCCAACTTTCGGAGATCAGAGTTCAGCTGACCAGGGAAACGAAGACAGGTGGTCACGCCGGACATGACTGCAGAGACCAAGTGGTTGAGATCTCCGTAGGATGGGTTTGTGAGCTTGAGGGTTCTCATGCAGATATCGTAGAGAGCCTCGTTATCAATACAGAAGGTCTCGTCGGAGTTCTCAACCAGCTGATGGATGGAAAGGGTGGCGTTGTATGGCTCGACGACGGTATCAGAGACCTTGGGGGATGGGACAACGGAGAAAGTGGCCATCATACGATCTGGGAACTCCTCACGGATCTTGGAGATCAAGAGCGTACCCATACCGGCACCAGTTCCACCACCGAGGGAGTGGGTGATCTGGAAACCTTGAAGGCAGTCGCATCCTTCAGCCTCACGGCGGACAACATCGAGAACTTGGTCGACAAGCTCAGCACCCTCAGTATAATGACCCTTGGCCCAGTTGTTACCAGCGCCAGATTGCCCGAAAACAAAGTTATCTGGGCGGAAAAGCTGACCGAAAGGACCAGCACGGACAGCATCCATGGTACCTGGCTCCAAGTCGACGAGGACGGCACGAGGGACATACTTGTTACCAGAGGCCTGATGGAAATGTTAGATTTTGTATGTCCGTTAGGCTTATCGGTACGAACCTCGTTGAAGTAGACATTGAGGCGCTCCAGTTGGAGATCAGAAGTACCGTTGTAGCTGTAAACAAAGTGAGCTAGATATCAACAGGCAGCCGAAAATGGCTCTGCAGATGTTCGGTAGCACTTACACGCCAGATCCATCAAGACCGTGCTCTCCTGAGATTGTTTGCCTGCATGTTTATCAGTATTGAGGTCCTTTGTGTCGCGTTCGTGTATCAGGTAAGGCAGGGCGCGCGATGTTGGACTCCTCACCAAAAGGCAGCACTAGAAGAATCGTATAGTCAGTGAATGCCCTCATAGAGAGAATTGAGGGGCAACATACCCAATTTGGTTACCGCATTGACCGGTTTGAAGATGAACCTGTATTGAACAAGTGGTCAGCAAAGAGGTCGTTGTCTCCTGGGATTTCGAAGGGGTGGTGGGGTAGTTCGATTCAGGGGTAGAGGCAGACGCGTCGAGCAGGGTGCTGAAGCTGCGAACGAGTGAAAAGACTCACGATTTCACGCATATTGAAGGTTGTTCGGTTTGGGAGTTGGTTGGAGATGTGGTTTGACGAGAGCTTGCGAGGAGTTGAGGAAGAGCAAGAAGAGGAGAGCTTGTTGTGGGTTGTGTTGAAGTGGAGAGGAAAAGCACGGCGGTGAGAAAGGCGCTAGCACTGTTTACCTGTGCGCAGGTGCCAGGCGCGACGACCGAGCTTGGCAATTGCAGAGAACCTTGCCTTGCACACTTCCGGCTAGTCCCGACTGGGAAAGGCAAATCCTCAAATCAGATATCCCATCCAACTTGAATGTCTGAAAGCATCACAGAACATTTCTCTCACCTGTCTGACTATCTACCAGTCTTCTAAGCTATGGAGTCCGAGATCAAGTCCCTCCTCCCAGGAATCGATCCGATTCTCTCAGAGTATTCCGTGGGCTACCTAACACATTCTGCTAATGCCTATGTGCCCGACGATGCTACAGCAGTATCGCCTCTTGCTGAAGCTGCCACGTCTATAACAGAGCTTTTGGTATCGGCATCAGGAGATCCATCACCAGAGAACGAGGCCAAGATCAGTCAAGTCGTGCAGAAATGGGTGGACACATTCACCGCCTCTCAAGCAGCGAGTGGCAAACGGACTCAGGCATCATCAGCCGCGAAACGTCTTGACCAGGCAATTCAAGTTGGAGCTCAAAGGGGAATGTCGTCTACTCTTGGTCTCTCAACTGGTGGCGTTGATCTTGAGTCAGCCAACACCAGAAAACTGGAATCGAAGGTTGATAAAAAGAAGCTTGAGAAAGCCGAACGCAAAATTGCCGCCAAGCAGAGCAAGAAAGTCTTCAAGAACGTCGAATATGAAGCCTCAAAACTCATTAACCAACCTGATGATACCCTGTCCTACGAGGAGTTCTTCATGGCTGTCAATCCTCTGCAGCTCGGATCAAGTGCCATGGGCCAAGCAAAGAGCAAGGACATCAAGTTAGATTCTATCGATGTCTCTATTGGAGGCTTGAGGATCTTGACGGATACCAACCTGACCCTAGCATATGGACGAAGATATGGATTAGTCGGTCAAAACGGTATTGGTAAATCTACGCTGCTCAGAGCACTCGCACGAAGAGAGTTGGCAATTCCTACACATATTTCTATTCTCCATGTGGAACAAGAGGTTTGGCACTCCTTATCTCTTCACATGTTGAAATTGCTGACATGTGACCGAGATTACTGGGGACGACACACCAGCATTGCAAGCTGTGTTAGACGCAGATGTCTGGCGGAAGCATCTGCTTGCAGAGCAAGTCGTAAGTTTGCTTGTATGACTCCATCAATACGTCCAGTACTAAGCTGTGTCTAGAAAATCAGCAAGCAGTTAGCGGATATCGAGACAGAACGATCATCTATGGCTGACACATCCGTTGATGCCGAGAGACTTGATCGTGAGCGAGAGGGCCTGGATCAAACCTTGGGCGATATCCAAGGCAAATTGGCCGAAATGGAGTCCGATAAGGCTGAATCTCGAGCTGCAACCATTCTGGCTGGTCTTGGATTTTCCCCAGAGCGACAACAGTTCGCTACCAAGACATTCTCCGGTGGTTGGCGTATGCGATTAGCCCTTGCAAGAGCTCTTTTCTGCGAACCTGATCTTCTACTTCTTGACGAACCGTCTAACATGCTGGACGTTCCATCCATTACTTTCCTCGCCAATTACCTGCAAGGGTACCCGAGTACCGTGCTCGTAGTATCTCACGACAGAGCCTTCTTGAACGAAGTCGCAACAGATATTGTACACCAACATTCAGAACGTTTGGATTACTACAAAGGCGCCAATTTCGAATCTTTCTATGCTACCAAGGAAGAGAGACGGAAGACAGCCAAAAGAGAATACGAGACACAAATGGCCCAGCGTGCACACCTCCAAGCATTCATCGACAAGTTCCGATACAACGCTGCCAAGTCATCTGAAGCTCAATCCAGAATCAAGAAGCTTGAGAAGATGCCTGTCCTCGAAGCACCAGAGAGCGAGTACACCGTCCATTTCAAGTTTCCTGATGTTGAGAAGCTATCACCTCCTATTGTTCAGATGACGGACGTCAGCTTCGGGTATACGAAGGACAAGCCTCTACTGAGGAATGTGGATTTGGATGTTCAACTTGACTCTCGGATCGGTATCGTTGGACCCAACGGTGCTGGTAAAACGACTGTACTAAAGCTTCTTATCGGCAAATTGACGCCTACTCATGGTATCATTTCCCAGAATCCTCGTCTTCGAATTGGATTCTTTGCTCAGCATCACGTTGATGCACTCGACTTGACCACCAGCGCAGTAGGTTTCATGGCCAAGACCTACCCTGGGAAGCAAGACGAAGAATATCGGCGGCATCTTGGTGCCTTCGGAATCACCGGCATGACCGGTCTCCAGAAGATGGAATTATTGTCTGGAGGTCAAAAATCTCGTGTCGCGTTCGCATGCCTGTCTCTCACCAATCCTCACATCCTAGTTCTTGACGAACCTTCTAATCATTTGGATATCGAGGCTATGGATGCATTGAGTACGGCACTAAACCAATTTCAGGGTGGAGTCTTAATGGTTAGTCACGACGTGACTATGTTGCAGACTGTCTGTACCAGTCTTTGGGTTTGCGATGGTGGAACTGTAGAGAAGTTCCCAGGAGACGTGCAAGCCTACAAAAAGAGAATCACAGCGCAGGCCGACGCAAGTGGTGTAGTTGCAGCTCACTAAAGAATAGACGAAATCAATGACGCTTCAGATACCAATCCAGTTTGTTATGTTGAACGGTATTTGGAGTGCTTGAACCATTATTTACAACTGCGCGGTCTGTCTTTTATTGTACGCTTGAGGTATGCTTTTGCGAATCTTCCATCACTAACGGAGATTTACCCCACCATTCGGGATTCCAACATCAAACATCAACTCAGCCAAGCATCACACCAGATCACGAAACCAGCTCGAACATTGCGCAGGGGAGTGAAACTCAATTATACTCCAGTGACAGCTGGTGTACTGCAGCTTACTCAACACAAGGATATGCCAATAAATAGCAGCCGAATCAAAGCCCAGCTCGCATAAGCTTTCAACAGCTCCGAAAGCTTGCATCCCTTGGCTGATCTGGAAGCCGCAAAAAGCCTTGAACCTCACAGGTACGCAGGATATTGCTCTTGGCTTGACCTATAAACAGCCTTCCTCGAAGCATCACATAAGGCCTCCAGTGAGGCATTGTGATAGTACGTCAGCTCCCTTCGCTATATCATCGTCAGCCTTCCGGTCTCTGTTTGCTTTCTGTCTCATTCGCATTATGTATGAGAAGCCACATGGCGTCACCTTATCAACATATCAGCCCTGGTTTCTCTCCGAGTTTTGCTCCATACAACGCGTATCAGTCCACAGGACAATGGGGATCCTCTCCTAGCCCTCAGTATCAACAGGATTTCCCAAGTAGACCACTGTCTGGTCGGCCACCTAGCAAATCCTCTCTCCAGCCATTGATACACGAGCATGGACCGACCCCATCCTACATCATTCCATCTCCTTCGGCTTTCTCTCGCTTCATGACCTTCTTCTTCAACTGGTGGCTCTGCATCCTCAGTGTCCTCGTCAGCCTCCTCTCGATTGCCATCATCGTCATCCTTCTCCTCTTCATCAACAATCGTACCATCCCCACCCTACCGCTCAACATTGCGCTAAACACTTATATCTCATTTTTCGCTACAGTCTCCAAAGCCTCCATGGTCTTTGCCGTTGCGGAATCTATCTCTCAGCTCAAATGGCTGTGGTTCCGGGAGCCGAGGACATTGCATGATATCGAAATATTCGATGATGCGAGTCGTGGACCGATGGGTGCCTTGAGATTAGTATTCAGGATGAGGGTGAGGAGGTTAGCTGCGGTTGGTGGCCTGGTCACGGTTTTGAGTGTGGTGATGGAGCCGTTTACACAGCAAGTTGTTGCTTATAAGGCGAGGGAGGTAGTTGTTGGGAGAGCAAGTGTGGGGAGAGCTTTGGCTTATGATGCTGGCCTTTCTCTTGATACTTGTAAGTATCCCAAGATTGCTTAATGAAATGTCCAAGCTGAAGTACGCAAGTGGGAAGCGGACTACTCATAGGTCCTGAATGGGGGATGAAAGCTGCTATATACGACGGTATCTTCACCCCCGAGAAAGTCCAAGATCTCGTCCCTGTTTGTCCGTCTGGAAACTGCACATTTCCGCCCTTTGAGTCACTGGCTTTTTGCAGTAAATGTTTAGATGTCTCGCAGAACGTCGTAGTCAACAATCCGCCAGCATATCCAAACGACCTCACGGGAACTCAGCAGATCAGCTATACGATTCCAGGAGGTGGCAACGTTGGATTCTCAGCCCTGTTCGAGGAAGGAACCTTAGCAATTGGCCCGGCTTTTGTGTCAACCTCTGTGCTACCCGAAGATCTTTCAAAAGAGACTCTGAATATCCAGCATCCGCTCTTGGCGCTTGCAATCCTCCAGTTCCCTCATGTCCGGCAACGACTGGAGGATGGAAATTATTTCAGCTCCCTTCCAGTCACGCATGAATGTGTATTATACTTCTGTATAAACAAGTATAATGTATCAGTCACCAACAGTAAGGCAAATACAACCGTCCTATCGAGCTGGACTAGTAATACCGGAACATCAACGGTGGGAGCTGCGTTAGTCTCCATGGGCGGCACTCCCGACGCAGTACTGGACCCCTCAGACGATTACAGTGAAAGTAACCATACATATCGGATCCCAGCAGGCAGCCTAGCAAATCTGAAAGCATGGCTCAATGTAACGATGCAAGGCTCCATGAACACCAGCTTCAGCAAAGTAGATCAAACTCAGTGGGTCAACGACGACATCCAAGCCTTGAACAAAACTACCAACTGGTCATTCCTCATGAATGCTCTCGCGACTTCCATGACAGCCCACATTCGGAATTCAGTAAATCCAGACGCAGCGAGTGAGGTACAAGGTTTGGCCTATCAGAATGAGACGTTCGTCCATGTCCAGTGGATTTGGATGGCTTTGCCGGGTGGTCTGGTGGCTATCTCGACAGTGTTCTTGTGTGCTACTATGTTCAAGAGTGAGAGGAGGAAGGCGATGGCTTGGAAGTCGAGTAGTTTGGCTTTGCTGTTTCATGGACTGGAAGGCGTGGGTGGTGGTGCTGGGGAGGGGTTGAATCGGATGAGAGCTGTGGCGAGGAGGACGAGAGTTGTCTTGTCGAGGGGAGAGGATGGGGAGTGGAAGCTGGTCAATACGGGATGATTCATAAGATCTTGGTCGACTGTCAGTGTGAATTGATGAAATGTAGAGTAGACTGAATGTAAGCCTGGCAATAGACTCAGTATTTCGAAGCTGACTTGACCGGGCCATTGGGTGACAGGGCATTGCCAGAGCTCTGTCCTGCACTATGTCGAATTCTTAAAGCTCCTGAATGAGTGAAGGACTTTCGAGTAAACAATGCTCATAGGAAAGTTATAGAAAATTGATATATTGTCCCCACTGCTCCACAGTTTTTGAGATAAAGTTTAGAGGATATAAGAAGCTATCGACAGGGATTTAGGGACAGGCCGTTGCTGGAGAGTTTGAGGTCTGCTACAAGATACTCGGACTTTGTAGATTGAGCTTAAACTGACCTCATCAACTATGGAATTCTCATTATACGCAAATTGCTTTTTATACCCTCAACCTCAACCTCTCCAACAGACTTCTATTCAGAATCCATATCTCATGTTGATTTGTTGACGAGCTACGGAGTATTTTTAGCCGACGACCAAGCCAGCCGTGGGACATCACATCACGGTTGATCGTGATTCCACCAAGTCATCCGCATCCCAACAACACGCAATTGAATCCCCCTCTCCTGCCAAACAACCAGATCTCACTAATTGTTGACGCATAACCCGCAATCACGTTGTCAGATACGCCAGAAGAAGCCGACGACTCCCAGCACAGGGGCGTTGAGCTAGCGGGCAGCGGATCGAAATTGGGAGCACCAGGAGTTACGCGCCCATCATCTCCTCCACCGAATTACCCAGTCTCTGAACCCTCTGAACCCTCAGCGAGCTCACCACGTCCGCCGCCTTTCTCATCGCTCTACACATCCACCGAAGAAGCCGTTGAAGCCTACAAGACAGCTGTCACCGAAGCCGGCGCTTCTGCATCAGTCCCTGCTTATTCGCCTGCTGCATGCGAATCACACCAAGCTTCCGCCTCTTCACAGGACGTTGACGTCGTTGCGCAAACCAAGAGCTGTCTTCCGCAGGATACAAAAGGGGAACCTTCAAAGAAAGACGACGATAGCGAGCCCCCGCCAGCATACTCAGAGGGTTCAAGCCCGTTAGAGTCATTTACATATCTGATGGCTGCCGCAGGAGGAGCTGCGAGTATTCTTACTCAGGTGCAGCAGGGTGGTCCACCACCGATCAACACATTAGGAGGTATGATAAGAGCGTTTCAAGTGGCTTTCAAGGCTAATATGAATCTGCAGATGTCGGCGCCGATGAGAATATTACGATGGACCTGCGGTAGAAGCTACAATTGATTGACGCGGAGACTGCATGCTGATATCATATAGGGGCCAGCGGTTCACATTGTCGCGAGACGAGCTCCTTACGCTTCCCGAATTCGTCCTTCTCTCGCTCTTCCCCAACGGTCTACTTCCAGATGGGCATATGAATACATACCAAGAAGGCGACGCCTTTCAAGTCGATGTCCGTGAAGCTATACATATCCGCAATATATTGCACAATATAGATCTATACATAGCTAACCTTATTGTGCAGTATGATCCTGCATCGTTACAATACATGCTAGAATTCTTCCGCAACGTCGCGCAAACGATACCTTCGGGTTCGAATTCCCCCTCTGCAGGTCCCGATGCCGACACGGTCCCAATTGAGCCGATGACTGGCTCTGCGCGGGAAATGCTACAAGACAGAGCTGGCATAATTGTATTGAGAGAAGATTTGGATTTTTATGTCATACCCCCTAGACCGGATATCGAGCAGCCAGAAATGATAGAGGTAAAGAGATCGGCAGGCAAAGCCTTGTTAAAGCAGGATGGCATATTCTCTGGTTTGAGGCGAAGTGAGGAAACTGGGACAACTGAGCAGCATTTAATTGAGATGCTGACAGCTGGGTACGTTTTTGCGTATGTTAGTTACATATCATGACACTAACCAGATTTAGTGGATTTAATCATGATGATCATTGGGGCCACCGAGCAAACGAGCCGAACAAAGCAGTCATTTGCAGTCTTGCCCTCGCAAGATTACGAACAGACATTCGAGGTGGTGAGATGGGAAACAACGCTGTGGGAATGGCTCAGAAGTTGTTGTTATTCTGGAGGAAACCTGCCCGAAGATGCTGGTGGGAGGGTGTGGAGTTGGAGAATGTGGATGGGGTAGATGGCAAACTTAAGGTGTGGATTCGGAGAGTATGGACTCTGGAGATGAGTGTAATCGGGCTGAGATGATATCTTTCTCTGCCCGTTTTCCATTTTGTCTATTATTCCCTTTTTCGTCAGATATCCGAAGCAATAACTGAGGTCTGCGGACTCAGCAAGCGTCATTTGTTTGTTATTGTAGCATGGCTTCACCCCGGGTTTTTCATTTGTAATCTTTCAGTGCTGCAAGCGATGGGACTTTGTATGTTTCCCTCTTTAAATAAAATTTGTCCTCTTTGCCCCGTGGAGTCCACTGTACACGAGAGAAAAGCGCTTAGTACCAATAGAAAATTGTATGTCGGTCTAGTCCAGTCCAGTATTTTCCCTTGTGTCTGGTAGCAGTTACCGCTTTCTGTCGTTGCTAAGCCTTTAAAAGTAATTAATGTCTGGGTCGTTCTTTCTAGAATTAAGAAACGATGTCATTTTGATAGTTTGGTACCAGTTTTACCATTCTTCAAACTTACCCAGACCTCACGATCTGCGGAGCAGCATCATTTATTCATTATTACCTTAGTGCCATTTTAGCATCGCACATGAACTAAATCACACTTCTATCGGCTGTTTCTCAAGTATTTTTTCCCTCTATTCGTGCTTTGCGACATCACTGCAATTACATGCTAACATGGAGCGAAAGGCCCCAGCCAAGAATTTCGCAGCCATCGAAGGCAAAGGCAGAGGCAGAGGTGTTCCAGGAGCGCCGACCCAGCCTAGAGCTATGCGCCAAGCTGAAGCACAAAAGCAAGTTTCCGGGGGAGAATGTCTCAGTGGTGGCGGATTTGGAGGAGGAATACCACGAGGCAGTCCTTACAAGGTCGGTATTATACAGCACCCTCCTTCCCGGCTTGCCCTGTACGCAGGCCCACGTCCTCCTCGGAAATATTGCACGGAAATTTTTAGTGCTCATGGTTGTATGCTGGGCAGAACCAGACTGATTCCATTATGTCTAGGCTCATCACCAAAGCCAATTGGGAGCAACGACTACTCCCTCAGTCCCTATCAAAGCCAGTACGAGCCATACGCTGGATGTCAGACAAGAGGAGGGAGGCCTCGCCCGGCGCTTTGCGGCGACACCTGAGAGAGGACGTTTTGCTCATGTAGACAGACAACCAACCGTTAGTTACAAGACTCCCTCCCCGCCTGGGTTAGAGTCCACGACAGGCTCCAGTCAAGATGGGCACTCCTCGCACGGTGCTGTCACACCTCCCGACGACTTGGATACTGCGACACCAGTAGTCGCAAAGGCTCTTCGCAAAGAGCGGCCTTATAGAGTTGCCCCAAGACGAGAAAACTCTTTCTCCTCCGAGGATGAATATTGTACCGCCTATGCACCTCGGAACGAGCCCGAGGTCCAGCATGCAGACGGTTGGAGAAGACCAAATTGGAGAAGGCCACAGCAGGAGGATAAGGCAAACCTGAAAGAAACCAAAGGCAAGGAGGAACAAGTGACGCTGTATGTCCTCTACTTATTTCTGAATGCTAATATTGGATCTGACTGACATTACGAGCAGTTCACGGCTCCCAGAAATCCTTGACTTCACATTCTTGAATGAATTTCCACATGTTGATCTTGAGGCTGTTGAGCCTCTCCAAACACCCATTGTCCCAAATGACACTGGGGGACATCCCACCCGTTGGCCTGGGATCCCAGACCGTGTCCCTGCATTTGGATCTCTCAGCCCGGCCGAACTAAGAGTGTTGCGAGCAAAAGCCATTGCTCCTCGTTCTGGTGTTGTGCCTTGCAGTTCTACAGAGATAGACTAGGAAAAATGCCCTTTTGATGACACGGGTACTTCTTTGAATCAAGTCATAGAACTGGCTGAATTTAAGGCTCATCCTCATCAATGAAATAGGTGCGGATATCTCCTGGAGTTTAGGGCCAGAAGATGGTAAGTCCTCGTTCTTGGACGATTACTGCAAGATAAGCTGATTTCAACAGGTGCTTATATGGAAAGCGGTAGATTGTCGGCTTGGTGTATTCGTCAACAGGAATTATAGGTTGGATCGGGCTTTGTATTTCAGCATAGCGTTCTTATGGTGGACTCAGTATTTGTGTACATACAGCTTAAGGCACTGTATCAGCGAAATAACATAGCATTTGCTCTCTCTGTGCCATCAGTTCCTATGGTTTACTCTAACATGATTTGGCGTAAGCGAGTAGACAAAAGGCAGTGGCATGAGGAGTTAGCTAGTCAGGGCTGGCAAGGAAGCTGCGATGCGGCAATGGTTAATTGACCATAGCATCCTCGAGCTAACTTCCCAGTCACTAAGAATCTCCAATCAAGCATCAACACAACGCATAAATACTCGTCGTCAACTGGCCGACCATTCGATACTTTTTTGGATCTAAACATACATTACGTTTTCACCGTCCAATGCTCAACCCTCCAAGCAATCCGTAAATGCCAAATGCCTCTACAATGCCACCACTCAACTCAGTCGTCTCGAAGAAGAGGATGAGAGAGATCTCCATCCAGTCTATTCCTCAGTCAGATATGGAAAGGGATGGGAAGCAGGATGTACGACAGAACGCCATCCAGAAAGAGCCTACAATTGATTCTAGGAAGCCGAACGTGCCTCTGTCGAGAAAGCAACGACGGAAACAGCTGAGATCGGTATCGAAACAATCCAACACGCAAGTACTGGAATCTGGACAAGATACCCAAGCTCGCGTTCCTTCCCAGACCTCGAGCCGCGTGCCTTCTATCACAAAATTGCCAGAAGGGGAAGTATCACCAGAATTGTACACTTCTGAAGTCTCAATAAGTACGGCTTTTCTCAACAAATTCAGCCCAGAACACTCTGAGCCGAAGCGATCCAAGCCTCCACGACTTGAATCTCTCGGGCGAACACAAACGGAGGCACAGCTCTCTCCTCCGACACCAGCCACAACAACTCGTTCTATGTTTAGGAATAGACTCTCATCACCTGCTCCTCTTCCGCAGACTGTGAGTTACGCCGCCGCATTGGCTGGGAATAAGAATAACCAGAAGTCTAAAAACAATGCTGAATGTATTGACGGCGAGAAAGTTGAGAAGATAACAGCCCACATGGGACCTCTTTCTCAGTTCGGTGATTATAAACAAGAAGAAAGCGATTCCTGTCCTAGCCCTCAAGAATTCAAACGGCGGAAACGCATCAGGGTACGAAGGCGGAAGAGTCGACAGGGCGTAACCGAGTCAACGAATACGAGCAGAGACGATGAAAAAACATTGGCGGATTCTGCTTCAACCACCCCTGCTGACACTGGCAGTTCTACAGAGGCATATAGAGGACGACAGCAGTCTATAACTTTCAGCATTGCAGATACATTGGTCGAGGAAGGAAATTCGAGTCTTGAAGATGACGCTGGTCCGTCATATGCAGAGAATAGCGTTCTGAAGGGAAAACGTAGAAAGAGGAAGTACCTTGTTGGAAACAACTCTCCGGTCACTCCCAGACACTCCGTGCAGAAAAAGGAAGAAGTTGCCCGCACAACTGTGGTTTCAGAGAAGCATAGATCGTTCATCGACACTATCCGGGAAATGTTGACCTACGATGGAACTAAAGAACGCAGGATCCCTTCGCCACCTCCCTCGCAGATTATTTCGTCTATTCCACAGAAGTACATCTCACCGCCAAAGATTCTTTCCCATGAACCTGCTAATGACCTTTCTTCAAAACTTCACGAAGCAGTTCCCGAGGCTGGTCCGCAAAGAGCTCCTCTAATGCCTAGAAGTTGGAAGGAAGCTCGTACCTGGGACATGTCACCACTGGCTCACGGAACCAAAAAAGTATACACGGACCCTACCCAACGTCAAGCAGAAGAAGAACGATCATCCGAACCATCTCGTGCGCTCACAGTTCAAAAATACCTACCTCTACCAGCCCCACCCTTCCGCACACTCTGGACTGTATCTCGATACCTGGACCTGAAGCAGAAGATGATAACTGAACACAGAAAAGAAGAGGGAATGCGCTGGGCTATTATGAAAGCGGTAGAAAAGAATCTTGATTTTCAGAAGAGACGTGAATCCCCACTGTGGCCGCATAACTGGAATTTGCCGGTGGAGAAGGATAGGGCGTATATGGAGAGGATGATTAGCAGGGTTAATTTTTTGATGATGAGGCCGCAGTAGAGCTGTGGAGTCTGTGGGCGCTGATTAGTATTGTTTCTGGGGAAGGTAGAAACGCCGGTAGCATGGGCAGTAATGAGATGAGTTTCCGTAGCGCGGTGGACTACTGGACCAAGTTATAGTGAGAATTGAATACCGTTCTGAAATCACTGATTGACTCCGCTGTTAGGCTAGAGTCTGCTCTGGTAAGCTTGAATATACTGTAGACTGGTGCCTGTGTTCTTTGTTGATTTTTGGAGGGGGCTCGGTTATTTCGACACGGTGCAGTGGATTTGGTGAGCCGTTTTATCTTCTAAGATGAGAGGGCCGGATGAGAATGAGATGGATACGGAAGACGTGAATTTGTTGGCCATGTCGTGCTTAACATTAAGAGGATGGGAAGGAGGGGGGAAGGAGACGTGCTGTACGATCATTTCTGTTTGTCGACACAGCGAATGCGTAGGTGGGTGCGGAAGGCTTTGACTTCTGGGTCGAGTGAGGCGTCGACTCTTTTGAATCGAGGCGAGACTGTATGTGTTCCAAAATGCCAGCGTCGAGTTCAGCTTGTCCGTCTTGCCATGCTATACATCAATATCGAATCGCGAGAAAGGGAAGGGGGGGGGGGGGGGGAGGTACGGTACGGATGGGAATGTGAGAAGTAGAGTGATGAGGTTGGGTTTTGATTTCAAACTTCATTGAGATTTGGTAGTGAGAAGAGAGGATAAATGTAAGGGTTCTGAGGAACGTATGGTTTGAGATAGGTATCCTGTCAATGAAAGAACAGCAGACGCACTCGGTGCGTGGGTGGGTGGCTAGCAGGAAAAGATTGGTGGCAATCTGATTTCATGTGAAGACGAACGGGAAGGAAGTGTTTTCCATGGGGAATGTTCTTTCAAGCGGAAACGATTGATTATTTTGTACTTGCTCGAAGAAGTGCCAGCACTAGCGTGAAAGGCCAAGTGTAGTGAAGAAACACACTTTTCTCAAGATTCGCAGAACATCTCGTTCCGAAATGCACGGGCCACGGCGAAATCTGATAGAAGAGAGACGTAATCTCCAACTCCTGGGACTCTCGCCGTCCGAAGAGGTATGGAGCTTGCAGAGAATTTCTAACCTTTTGAATGAGATAAGGTGCCACCATACTTTCGGAGTTTAGACACTTCTACTGCTAATTTATGATTGGGGAGTTTAACACAGATAAACAGAGCAACAGAATGTTATCGAGCTCTTTCAGACAGTGCCACGACCGACTTGACCGGGCCCCAGGCGGAAATTACAGAGAGATTGAAATTTGCATAGACGCCAAGTGGACAAAGGATCACCCAAGATCTTGGATCTCATTCCCCGGACTCCACAGCTCAGCTGATAAGTATATTTGATGGGGTGAGTGGGTTGGGTTGATCATGGATTGTCCCTGGTAGAGAGGAGTGGAGAGGAGATGGAGTGGTCAGGAATATTGACGATGAGAGAGGTGTGAACACTTGGGTGAAAAGAGGAAGGAAAGTGCCAGTACAATAGTGAATTGGATTGATGAAGACTGGACATAAATCGTGAGAACGGCACAGATAGGGGATACCAGAAATGAAAACCTACTTGTCTAATATCGCCAACTGCATCGAAAAATAAGCGCCAGGGTATTTTGGTCGGGATTCGGGTGAAATAAGTGACTGTTGCTACTGTCAGTGGGGAGGTGTGTTGGGTTGGCTTCAGGGATGAAAAGCGCCTTCTCGTTCCCCTGAGGGGTAAGCAATATTAGCGAAGTGACTGCGCTGAACTCGAGACTTTGGTGAAACTTCTCAATCCTACTCGGTGAACCGGCAGAACCAGTGAGGCGAGGGAAACGGCTCATGGCATCGAGTTCAGGCTGTTAGCAAGAAATTCGGGAGGAAACAACAGCGCTGTGTTCCTGTGCCGTCGTCCAGCGTTGAATAGCAGATTTGGGATCGTGACCAATGAAGCAGAGAACGAGAAGCATTGTAAAGCATTCCAAAGCAAAGAGCAGAGAATGGAATGGAATGGATGATGGCGACAAGTCAATCAATTGACAAATGCTTTGGCGAGACAGAGAATACAAACTTGAAATGCTCGTGTTGTTGCCACAGGTTACCATGCATTCTTCTATTCTTCCATTCTTCAATTTTTCCTTCTCTCGGGTGTGTGTTCCTGCGCAGCCACACTCGCCAACCTCACTGTCGGCCTTAGCCGATGCGCCAGTCATGGGCACTAGATTTTCTGTCAGCGGGATGTGACGCACCGGAGCAGTCTTGGGCAGTCTAATGACCCTACAGAGCCAAAAATAAATTCTCGCTCGTGTTGGCTGGCCAAAGTGCCGGTTGTAGTCTCTGTATTAGTACTAAGTAGATTGTACCAGTATATTCTTGGGCGTGGCCTGTTACCGTACGAGGCAACTATTGAAGTGCTATTTGCATTCTCACGAGATGACGATGATAATGATGGCGATATTGAACATCGAAAAGTTTTTATCGCTGCACAGCCTCTTGTTGGTGCATGCCCCTATTTCGTTTGTTTGAGTGCAAACAGAATAGCCAACCGGCTCAGGGTCTCATCCTCATCTCAGGGGACGCCGAGCCTCCACCACTTCTAAGTTCCCTTAGCCAATCCCAAGCACACGGGCACCAGCGCTCTCTGAATGTCCGACATGCTCTAGTCTGCATTTGACGCTTTGTAACGATCCACAGCTGATAAGCGAAAGCGCTTTCGCCTGATCCGTACGACTTTTGTTTCACCCAGGCAATTCCTTCTGCACAAACATCGAATGCACTCGTCCGGCCAAACGGGGGAATTGGACTGAAGCGTGAGGGGCATGGTGAATAATGGGATAGGAGGCGCGAATGACAGATTGTTGCGAAGTAGCCAGAGTCTTCTCTGCAACGTAGCGTAACGTAGCGTAGAGTAACGAGCGAGGGGCGATGTCAGAACCTTACCTTGCGGAGGTGCACGAAGTGCAGTATGAACAAAGTGCTCAGGTGAGAGAGAATAGAACACTCCAAATGAACCAAGCCCCTCGGCCACGGCCAAGCTGTTGGCCAGGTGCTCGTAATGATCAATTCGTACTGTATCGTACCTGCGTTAGTCTTCATCTCAGTAGTCGGTCAAATCAGATGGCCGAGATCGACTCAGGGTCAGATCAAGGGTCCCGCTCGTGTTCGCCTCGCTAACTGGCTGGAATGTGATTGTGGCTCTTCTTCGGTACGGCGCAGCCAATCACACCCCCCAGTGCATGCCCTCCTACATGGCCCGTTTGAGCAGGCTCCACCCCTGCCACATTTAAGGCTGTGCCGCCTGGCTCCTGCCTCAAGCCTCCTGCCTCCTGCCTCCTTTGCTTTAATATCCGCTCACCCTTCCCTCCGTTAACGTCGTTGCATTCCATTCATCAGCTTCAGAGTCATTTGCCAAACTTCGAGTCTGATTTTGACTTCACCTTTTCCTCTGTCCACTTTCGTTATCAGTTCTTCCATTCCGCACACTCGTTTACGTTGTCTATCAACAATCAACAAATCTCTTCCTCTTGTCGATTTCAAACCTTTCGCCCTCTCAACATCAACAAGAACACGAATCACCCCACAAACTCTATCTGACCACGTACTCAACCCCATCCTACGACCCAATACAAACACATACAAACATCTGGACAATGCGTTCTTCCGTCCTTTCAGCCACTGCTGTGGTTCTGGCTGGTCTTAATGTGGTCAATGCCCAAACCTTCACCGACTGTGACCCAACCAAGAAGAGTATGTTTCCCACATCCCCGCTTGTAGAACGAGAAACTAACTGAATGCTCCTCAGCCTGCCCTGCCAACCCTGGATTGGGTACGACGCTGGTGACCGACTTCACCAAGAAGAGCTCCGACTGGAAGGAGGCCGATGGCACTACCCTCAAGTATGGATCAAATGGTGCCGAATTCACCATCGCAAGCAAGACCGATGCACCAACAATTGGAGTCAACAAGTACATCTTCTTCGGAAAGGTCTCCGTCACCATGAAGGCTTCCCCAGGTACCGGTGTTGTCAGCAGTTTCATCCTCGAGTCCCAAGATCTGGATGAGATTGATTTCGAGTGGGTTGGTGGAGATACCTCACACGTTCAGACCAACTTCTTCGGAAAGGGTAATACCACAACCTATGATCGTGGAGCTACCCACCCAGTCACTGGCCCTATGGACCAGTTCGTCACCTACTCCCTCGACTGGACTAAGGAGTCAATCAAGTTCTACATCGGTGATTCTTTGGTCCGAACCCTCGCCTACGATGACCCAAAGACCCTCAACGGCTTCAACTACCCCCAAACTCCTATGCGCGTCAAGATGGGATCCTGGGTTGGATGTGCTGATGCAGCTGCTGCCGCTGACGAGAAGACAAAGTGGACTTGCGAGTGGGCTGGTGGACCATTGGATACTAGCTCCTCCCACACCATGTATGTCAAGAGCGTCAGCATCGAGGATTACGGGTGCGGTGGAGACTACAGCTACAGTGATCTTACTGGAAGCTACCAAAGCATCAAGTCCACCGGAACTTGTGACGGCAAGGCCGATGAGGATACCACCTCCAGCTCTAAGACTTCTTCTGCTTCTGCTTCCAGCACCTCTGTTTCCACCAAGCCCGGCGGTGTCTTGATTGAAACCTCATCTGGTGCCAGCTCAAAGACTGCCAGCGGAACCGCATCCGGAACCGCAGCATCTGCCACCACATCTGCTACCGGAACCGGATCTGCTGCTACTACATTGAGCACCGCAGTCCCAGCTTCAAGCACAGGAACCGCTGCCTCAGCTACAACAAGCAGCCCTGCCACAGTCACTGCCAACGCTGCTTCCTCGATGAAGCCAAAGCACAAGTACGGCGTTCTTGACATGGGTGTCATGGCCCTTGGTCTCGGACTCGGATACCTCGTCATGTAAACCAATAAGGACATGGTAGCTTGTTCTGGCAGCGAAAACAATTATCAGTCATAATAGAGGAAAAGACAAGGATGGGGAGTCCATTTGCTGTATGCTTGCATTTACAGCGAGGCGTCGCTTAAAGTTGGAGTTTAGTCTTTAGAATCCATCTGCGCATTTTCCCTTTCCTGTTTCAACACGAAACTGAAGATACCCTGAGCATGGAGAGGGGGAAGGGCTTTTCTGCTTTTTGAATTCTGTGTTGCTTGTGAGAGTAGAAGGGACTGGCTGGATGGATGGTCGATTGATTTGATTGCATGAGCGAGGATAGATGCTTGCATTGCGAAGACAGCATGGCATGGATGGCATGGAACGGATCGGAACCGAACTGCATCAGCAATGGGAGTTTACTTATGTGTGTATAGCCTAATAATCGAAAACAAATCATAAAATTTGTCTGCTTCTTTCTCCCATACTTTTCAATTTGTCTTCCTGTCTGTCTATAGTGACCGTGTTACCCTTTACCTTCCTCATATATTGACGGCACGGTAGAGCAGATTCCCCTCTTTTCACTTCACTCCCTCTTCCCAGGCCATCAATCAAAGCTAAAAGCTCAACCCCTCACAACTCAAAACCCTCCTCCCCCTCCCAATCACACAACCACCTTGTCTCGATCCTCCCCTCCCTCCCATCCAACCCCCTCACACCAACACGAATCTCCTCTTCCGGAACGAGATCGATGAAATTGTCGTCCCATATCGCATCTCTGTCTTTGTCATCTTCCGAACCTGAGCCAGAGCCGGGTGGGATGGAGAGCACGACGCCTTTGAGTGGACGATCTGCGGAGAGGAGGACGGATGTGCTGTCTGTAGAGGGCTTGATGGAGATGGAGGGGGATTTGGCGAAATGGACGAATTTTAGGGGTTCGGGCCAGTCGACCCAGCGGGCTAACTGTTCGCCTCCTTCTCCTTCCGCCAGAAGAGATGCGTAAAGTACTGTCGCTTCCGCATGCGGTATATCAACACTCTCTACAATCTCCGTCGTTTGATTCGGCTTCAGCACGACATTTCTTACTCGTACATCGTCTGGGAGGGGAATTGGAGCGCCGCTTTCGATATCATATGCCGAAAGGTGCAGCACAGCAGGCAGAGCAGACGTATACCCATTTACAGCCCAGACCGCCGCGCGCTTCTTCGCCGGCAGGTAAGACGTCACCATATACGGGGGCACCTCCGTAACCATCCTCTCGACACCCACCACCACCCTCGCCAGCGCCCTCTTCGTGATGTGAAAACTCGGCTTCAGCGCCATCTCGCTATCGACCAGCGCCCAGCTCGTCGCCGGCCAGATGTCGTTGAGCTGCCAGACTAGGATGCCGCTGCAGAGTTCGTAGCCTGGACCGCCGAAGGCGCGTCGCCAGTGGTTGTAGGCGTACTTCATGGCTTCGGCTTGAAGGAATTGAGTGCTGTAGATGAAGTCGCGGAGGGGGTTGAAGCGGAAGCGGAAGTTCTCGCCGGAGTACATGCCGTAGCGGCGTTGGTGGGAGGGGCCTTTGTCGTGGGCGTCGAAGGTTAGGGATCTAGAGGGAGAAAGAGAGAGGTCAGCCAGGTTTTGGTCTATTTTGTTTGGGATAGGAGAAAGGGGTTTGGTGTGCTGAGGACCGTAGGGGGACATTTGGGGAGGGGTAAACAGCTAAGCGAGTCCACCAAGAGAGTAAGACGATCTCACTCTACATTCTCTAACCTCACGCATAGCAATAGGAGGGGTCGAGGGAGGGGAATTGCAAACGAGAATAATAAACACTTACTGCCAATGCCTCTCTCGTGGGTTCGTGATAGCTTTATGCAACGTTCGTATTGACGGTGCAGATTCGAAGCCGAATTCAGAGACGAAGCGTGATGTGTAGGCTTTGTAGTCTTGGTATGGTGCCATAGGGCCATGCCATACTGTTTTCGAGTCAGTATACATAATGGCACCCGTGTTTTATTGTGTACACATGGAGGCGATTAGAAGCCGCCGATTCATGATTTGGAAAATCATTAGGGGAGTGGGAGTATGAGGAAAACTCAAAGGAGAAGGAGGGAAATGGAGAAAGGGGAAAACATAGTCTCACCATCCCAGATATGTGTATCTCCAACTGTAACGTCGTTGCTTGTCTTGCCTCCATATGGACTGCTTCGCCAGTATGGTACATCTCCCGCCAGACGTTCACATATCTCTGGTAGGACTCTCTCGTATATCTTTCGAGCTGGGAAGTTCGTGTTATCCCATGGTCCCTCCTGTGTTTTGTTAGTGCTCAATGATCCGATTTTTCGTCTTAAGAAAGTTCGCTTAAGAACGTAATACTCCCCCTCCCCCCAGGACGGTTGAGGATCAAGATAAACGTAGTCTTGACTCACCTGATCATCAATATCATACTCCCATCCCCACCTCTCCGCCAACATATAATCCTCATTATTCCCGGCCCAAATCACCAAACTCGCATGATGACCCACCCTCTCGACCTGCTGCTCCGCCTCCTTCTTCACCAACTCCACAAACCCCTCCTCAGCCGGATAATCCCCACACGCAAACAAAAAGTCCTGCCACACCAGTATCCCTTCCTCATCGCATACCCTATAGAAATCATCACTTTCTACTATCCCGCCGCCCCAGACACGAATCATGCACTGGTTCCCGGACTTGGCGAGCTTGAGCCAGGATGTGTACCGGGATGGTGTCATCCGCGGGAGGAGGTAGTCGCCGGGGATCCAGCACGAACCGCCGCAGAAGATGGAGGTGTTGTTTATGGAGAAGAGGAATGCTGTTCCTGGTGCGGAGGCTAGGGGGTGTTGGAGAAGTTGGAGGCGGCGGAGACCGAGGGTGCGGGTTTCGGTATGTGAGGATCCGTTCAAAGCGCCGGATATAGTGTAGAGTGGTTGAGCGCCGTATGTGAATGGATACCAGAGTTCTGGATCTTGAACTGTGAGGGTGGTGCTGAATGTTCCGGTGGATGAGACGGGTATTTCCTGGGTTAGGAGGGTGGATCCTTCGGGGGAGTTGACGGTGAGGAGGATCGTGCTGGAGGGTTGGGCGGAGGAGGTGGTGCCGTTGATGGTGATGGTTGCTGTGGAGAGGTCTGCGGATACGGATTGCCGGACGAGGAATTGGGAAATGCGTTCTGTGAAGGATTCGAGCCAGATTGGTTTCCAAGGGCCGCTGGTGTTCAGGGCTGGTCCCCACTGTGTATTCTGTTAGTTGTTTCTCGGGAACTCTAAAGAGGTAAGGCAGACTGAAAGGAACGAGAGCAGGGGATCAGATCATGTTAATAGTGGAAATCATAGTCACTCATTGAAAGACATGCCGAGAACCACAGAAACGAAGATCAATTCAGCAGGGCAACAAAGATAGAAGAAACACTTACATCCCATCCCCAATGATACTGCGCTTTCCTCACAAACAACCTCTCGGGTCCCCCAAAATGCACATCTGTCCCATTCCCCCTGTACCCAATCCTTTTCATCTCACTCTTCGCGTACGCCGGCGCATTACTGAATCTCAACTCTAATTCATTCTCCTCTCCATCTTTCCTCAGAAGTCCCGTGACATCGACTCGATACGAGAGGTGCATGTCACGACCTTCGAGCACTTTCTCGCCATTGAAGTAGACGGAGACGATTGTGTCGAGACCGTCGAATACGAGTTCTGATTTTGAGCTAGTAGATTCTTCATTTGAGTTGGAGGTGGAGAGAAGGGGAGGAGAGGGAAAGGTTGTTCGATAGGTGAAATCTGCGTCGTTTACCCAGAGGCAGGCGAGTTCGTTGGTGTCGATGTAAGGATCTGGAATTAGCTCGTGGTGTAGGAGGTCAATATGGGCGACGGTGGGGAATTGGGAGACGGGAAGCCAGGAGGATGCGCAGGAGGAGTTGAGGGATGTGGTTTGGCGGAATACCCAGTTCTTGGAGATGGGGGTGCGAGTGAGCGGTGGCATTTTGAGATGGGATGAAGGGGGGAATGTTGAATGAAATTTGTGTTTGGGAAGAGGTTTGAATGTCAATCTCTGAAGAGATTTAAGGATCAAATCTTTTGATGGATTTCTTCGAGAAAGGGGAAGTATATATAAGAAAATACAATACAAACTCTCAAGCCCTGCTCTGGGTCTTGTTTACGAATAGCGGGGTTGTAGTCATGGCGGGGTACACCCCTGAGACTCCCCGGCCCACTAAGATAGTTACCTTTCTCAAGCCTCTTTGTTCCAAGATGAAGAAAGTGGGGGTTGTAAGTTGTAAAACGAAGATTTAAGGGTCGTGATCAACGACGGGAGAGAGTCAATTGGTTTTCAGCGGAAACTTGAGGTTGCTGGCTCTGCGGCTTGCTGTATTGAGAACGGAGGACTTGGTTCCGTTGCAGTCTCGGTTACTGTGATTGGTATGTCAATAGCCGGCCATTCTTCTGGAGTAGATCCTGTCCGGCTATCGAGGAAGTAGTATTGCGAGATTGGCCGGCCTTTCAAGTGATGTTTAAAAGTCGAAGGAAGGCTTACCATCCATGGACTTTATTGGAAGTTGTCGGGACGGAGGTAAATACCACTGTTATTATATGCTGGAGGCGGACTTTGTCTTGTAATATCCATCTCCCACTGTCGTACAACCATAGCCGAATCCCGTCATTAAATCATCATACCTCGATGCAGCATTTCCTCATCCAGAAATAAGCATGCATAGCCAAATTCGTGTCTTTCCTTCAAAATGTCCTCGCAAGCTTACTCCTCATCCTGATCTTCGCCCCAAAAAAATAAACAAAGTATATCAGAGCACAGAGTCCAAACGATATAAATCCAATCGTAGCCACCGCCCATTTCGTAGACATATTCTCGAACATAAGCACACCCAAATGAGCAAGTCCAGCCGCCATGAGAAAAGAGGGAATGAGGAATGCAGCGATAGCAGAGCCAGCCACATTAGGATAAGAATCCGTAATGTAGTTCAACATGCTTAGCCAGAGCAGCGGGTCCGCAAAGCCCAGTACAGCACCAGCAACGATCGGCGACCAGTATGAAGTCTTACCATCGCTCGTAAACGCGAACCAGAGAAGCGTGATAGGAAATAGCCAGACTGTTACGAGCGACACGAGGAATCGCGCTTCCGGACGGTTGGTGCCGTGCTTCTTTCTGTCGCGGGCGTAGAACCAGGTTTGGACTGGTATAAAGCAGAACATGACTAGGACGCCGACGACAAAGTTGAGGTAGGTGAGATCGGCGGAGATAATCCTGCACGCTGTCAGTTGAGTTTCTTCCGGAGTGTGTGAGGGCCGACTTACGAGAGACCGTTGTTGAGGACGAAGACATCAAAGACACCATCTAGATACAAGAACAGGATACCATACGCGAAGCCATTGTAAATTCCCAAGCAAAGCACAATAGGCTCGCTAAGCATGATGCGGAAAGTCATCGTAGTAACGAATCGGAACTCCTTCCAGACATTGACCTTGCTAGTCAAGATAGCTTGCTCATCTGCGTCGACATCTTGGGCTTTGGCAGCTGCTCTAGCAATGACCAGTCGTGGAAGGGTCTCTGGGATGAAACACATGATGACTGCGAAGCCGAATCCGATGATCACGTTGATGAGGAATATCCACTTGAGACCAAGAGACGTGTTATCCGTGATCCAGCCTCCCACAGGAGAACCGACCGAAGGACCGACGTTGGCACTGACGACGAAAAGAGCCATTGCCTGACCTGCGCCGTCTACATCGCCGAATAAATCGGCAATAGTACCGGCTACGTTCGAGAGAGCAGTCGAGCCGGCCGTACCGCACAGGAACATGAAGATGATCAGCATGGGTAGATTGCGAGCATAGGCAGTTCCCTGTCGCGTGATTAGTACTCTGTTTGCATCGAATTATCAAGGCTTACTCACGAAATTTAGGATTGCGTAGCAGGTGATGCTTCCAACATAAACCCATTTGCGACCGCCAATGTCCCTGTTCGTGCATGAATTAGGGAGGCTAATCGGGATTTTTTTTTTGGTAATTGTCTTCAAGTTAGACTTACGAGAGTGGACCCATGAATGCTGGGCCAACTGCATTCCCAACGATGAATAGACTCTGGCCCAGAGTCACAACTTGTGTACTTCCTCCCCACTTCTCTTGGATCAACCATTCTGCGCCAAGATATGTCGTACTGGTCAGAGTAACGAAGACCTGAAGCCAGCAATAGAGGGCAATGATTCCCCATCTTTTCCAGGCCGGCCAATGCATGGGGTGATGCACATCCTTTGCTTTCACAAGGTCAAGAATCGCGAGTGTGGTGTCCTCGTCTCGAGCTGGAGATATGGGACCTTCTGGCTTGACAGTTCCGCGTTCTAGTTCAGGGGTCGGAGCTGGCGCGTTCTCCTTGTCCAAAGAGTCTTCGTCGCTGTGAGGAGCCATTTTGATGACCAATTGAGTGTATGATCGCGACAAACAATTCTGTACAGGTTCAAATACCCTCTCCAAAATCCGGGGGAGAATTAACAGAGCCCACTGAAGGGAAGGAAGCAACTAAAAGAGAGATAAGAAATAGGAGAGGGGTGGAAGATCAAATACTTAAAATCTGTCCACCCACCAAGCCCACAGATAGGCATATTTAGAAATTTTGACATGCCGATTAGTGTGCTCGCTGTACCAGACTATCGTCGAGGTGTGCCCTGTCAAGAATCCCAGATAGCTGTTAGACGTCCCACTTGGGGCGATGGATGGAGCGGGAACCCACACTTTCTGTAGGCGGCCTCGGCGAAGGGCTTAACGCCCACTCGTCAATCTGCTTTTGCTGGAAACGTCGGCTTTACTTCTGATTCGGTGTCTTGGCCTTATCAAGACGGTCTTCTCGAAGTTTGCGGGCCGGTTGGGATGGCTGTTCCAGGAAGATGGGTGTTTCGTCACGAAAGAAAATCTAGAGATAAGCAAGCTGGGGCGGATCGGCCCTGTGTTTGATGACTGTCAGGTCCCTATTCTTCCCCGTCTGGGATCTGAGGTACGGATTCGTTGGCCATGATACCGGACTTTCCGCTCCTGACTTGCATATCTTCTCATTGGAGGGAGATGGCATGATAAGGATCTGCTTAGATCAAAGGAGGTTGATGAAAATGTGCTAAGCTTTTGCTGGCTTTTCGGTTGATTCCTCGGCATCCGGGTGGCGGCAACCCTGACACTTGAATCATGCACGTGATGCGTTGCTCTGACGACCTCGGAAGCGAGCGATTGAAGTTTATCGAGACGAATGGTGCTCATGATGAGTACTGCAATTGAGAAAGGATTGTATAGAGGACTGTCTATTTCGATCTTAGCTGGGTGTAGGTTAATGGGAGTCGCAGAATATCATCAGTACCACACCACTCGCTGATTAAGATATTTCGTGTATTTAGACGAAAGTCGTAGAGAGAAAAGTTACCCTTGGGTTGAATCACAGATATCGAGCTGTTGTGATTCAATTAGGAACTGCGAGATCCTCTGAGCTCCTGAATTATTGCGCCAATTGGTGTCATACCATGTTGCTGTATTAAAGATCTTTCAGTACATCTAGTAAACTTCGGATCGTAGAAGCGCTACTGTCACCATCGAAGTTTGATAGAAAAACTTTTGCAAGAATTAAAGAGGGCCCTTTGACTTGTATAGTCCATGTGGCCATATATGTGACTGACCATGATCGTTCTCTGCATGTGGTCGCAATTGCGACGATTCACGGCACCGTTTCCGTCCAAATTGTTGTGAATCTTGGTCTTGCACAAAATACCTGACTTTGATCAAGGAACATCACAAAATCCCGAGACTCTGCCCGTTTACAGACTGACAGCGGTTGTTGTGGTGTTGCTGTTGGATCGGGAAGCCACGTCTGGCGAGGCTGCGAGACCTTTCCGAACTCATCCCCTCGAATTCCTTCTGTTCACTTCCGCTATCCTGTACTCCCCAACACCTCCCAATCCCAAGTCCTTTCTCATTGGGAAACTATTGTTAAACGCCTAGTATCTGCAGAATTCTTTCACTCTACTGCAGATACATCGCCCTTACTGCTCTGGAATTCACCAATTTCACATTTCCATCATTGGATTCACTCATCAACACAATCCCCCTCGCTGAGGCGAGCGCCCACGCCCACAACCCAAATGATAAATTTTCTTCAACACTCCCACATCTTCCCAACTTCACCCATCACCATCCACCATAGCGTCCTAGACAAAGGCACCTGCATATCGGTAAGTCAATTGATCCACGGCCTTCCCTTCCCACTGGACCTAGGTCTGTTCCTGACATGCTCATGTATCAGCAAGGTCTCTCTTCCCCAGTGCAGAGTCTGCTTCTTGCACATCAGCATACCGCTCGCAACCAGCCATCCAGTGTCGTTCTGGACTGCCATCTAGCATCGATGCCAAGTGTCCTGTCTAATACCATTATCTTCGTAAGCAAATCCGCCATGTTTGATGGGAATCACCGCTGACCCATCGCGCATACAGCAACACCCATATTTCGCCACCCAATTGCATTGCAAATAGCATCCAAGCATCATGGTCCGGACCCGATCCTCGCGCAATGCGCCGTTGAAGGAGGACAAACCAGAAGAGAAGTACCGTGCCACTGAGTATGAGTGGGACGAGGAACCAGATGAAGACCACCCTGCAAAGAAGCTAGAAGTCAGAAGAGCCATCGTCTCCCCGAAATCCAAGAGAGGTCGCGAATACACAGGATACCAATGTGATGAAACCGAAGACGAGGATTATAAGGGATGCTGGAGAAAAAAGCGCTTCAAGCGTAGTCATTCGGTCGAGATTACCAAGGTCAAGGTCGACGAGATTGGTGCTGCGAAGTTATTTAAGAGTATTCCGATCGAGGTACGTACTTCCCAGTCCGTTCAAGCCCTATAGCCTTCCACATATGGCGGTCCACTTTCGCTCTCCTTTCCACTCCACCTTCACCCCATGCGCTCATCAGCATTGCGCCAACACAACCACACATCAAGCCCAGCATGGAGGTTGGTACGTGAGACCAACTTCCTTCCATGACAAGCCACCACAGTGCTCTTGATACCTTCGGCGCAGCTAACTCACCTTTAATTCTAGATCCACCAACAAATCGCCCTCTTCCTCCCAAAGGACAAAGATATTCTCAGCTACAGCCTGGTCTGCAAGAAGTCAAACTTCGCAATTACAAACAGTGTCTGGCGTAAACGCTTCTCCTCATTCTTCGATAATGTCGCTGGCCTCAGTCCCAAAGATGCCGCTGAGAAGTACAAGTTCAGAAAACATGTTAGCAAGCAGTGGACTTGCTTTGATCTCAACCAACATGGAATTCTGATCAATAAGGAAATCAAAGATTTTCAAGCTCGCAATCAGCTAGATGTCCTCAACGCCTTCCGGGGCTTACTCCTCGGTAAGTATTGGCTCAGGGTATGTAATAAGCAAATGCTGATTGTATTTGGCAGAATCAAATGCCTGCCAGGTCAAGAATCCTTACTATGGCTACGTCTTTGTCGAGGGACGAAATTTGGACTTCATCAGACACCTTCTCGAGGATGATGTTGACATTGTCGACGCGATATTCAACACAAGCTTTGATAAGGACACCAACGATGCCTCCAGCTTCAAAAAGATCGTAACGGCTAATGACAAGAACACACTGGTCTACGTCATTCAGTTATTGCTTACTCCATTCTCCCTCCATCCGGCCTCCTGCAATACCAAGGTTGGACATTTCGATATATCTCAGTATCAGGCATACTCCACAGCAAAGGTTCAGCCAGTGTTCAATGGCCTCTATAAGCAACAAGTGAATATTCGTTGGCTCCTGCATATAGTCAACTTCTTCAAGTTTCACCTGAAGTCAAAGGGCGAGGGACTTCTCGCGCATGAGTATCGACTACTCGAGAATGACGAGTTCCCCCAATTCTGGCCCGGCCATATCAAGGGTGGCACACAACCACTAGCACGTCACTGGAAGGGTGCACACAGTAAGTACCCGTCGGAGAATACATTGCACGCACTGACGCGATGCCAGTGTACATGGAGGAGCGGACTTTGGCGAGTTTGAGAGCATGGGATGGCCAGAAGAGCGCAGTACATACGGATTCGTTGGACGGCAATGAATCTTTTGAAGTAGGTCTAGAAACTTTCAAGCCCGAGTGTAGCTAACATATCCCCAGGACATGGACTTGTTCTTCGACGAGGACGCGACCACTAAGTACGATTGGCCCAAGAACTTCGAGACCTTACTCTGCAGCAATCCATTCGAAGACCCGACCCACCAACGCAATGCACAGAAAGCCAAGGTGTTCATGGAGAACACACCTGGTGCGAAGCAATTTTGGGGCAGCTGCAGAGGATCTCAGACCGGACATGTTTTTGGTAGAGTCCATGCTTTGACGACTCAGCAAGGCTTCCATGGCTTCCAACGCCTCACCATGATGAAGTACTATACTGAGAAGGATGCTAATGGTCACGATGTCTATGACCCACTCCAAGCTTGGTGCTATGAAGGCTGTGTTCTGCCAGGTGGTCGGATTGTCGTTGGCCGCTGGTGGAACGCCCTTGGCAACCCTAACTCCGCTACCACCAACTCTGGCCCTTTCCTATGGTGGAACGTTCATCGAGGCGGCGCAGAGGAAATCATGGAGAATGAGGCTCTCGAATTCATGGATACGTACTCTGATCTGATGGCTTATCCCATCTAATCAATCCCCCAGAGAGTGCATGTCAAACTAAAACAGGACTCAACCGTACAGTCTCACTAGCTCAATCGAACACCAAATATCTATAACACCACTGAGAGCTTAGCAGACTTGCTGCTGACATCTGTAGTCTCCCGATAGATCTTTCATCGCAGGAGTTCATGGAGCTTCGACTACCAAACCTCAACTGCCGTTGGAGACATCAATCGAATTTGGCTCCAAGCTTTGGCCACATGGTTGTTCATCTGGTATGTGCTTATCAGGTTTGTTGGTGGAGCACAAAATATCGAAAGCCAACTACTTTACGAGCAGATAATTCACCATTTTCCTTCTCTCATGCGCTGCCTTTTTACGAGACACTCTTTTTATTTTCTTGTCATCTTTGACGTACACGCTCTTTGATTTATGAATGCATGATGGATGATGGATACAGAATGACTCTGGACGGGCGTAAGAACGGTGGATGGATATACGCAATTTGATCGTGGTAGAGAGGTCACTGGGGTTGCTTGTAACACGGCAATTTGTCCGTAGATTCAGTTCTGGAGATAATTGACTTCGTTTTCACATCTCGGGGCTTGAAGATTGTGTTGTTGTGACTGATGGCGAAGTGCTGGTCACCATGGTTGATCGTCAACCCCTTGGGATGTTGAGACCGCCAGGATTGAGGCGCAAAATGAATAACTCGTCCTCTCTGGTCTACAGCTTCAGGAGCTATTAATCAACGTGAGAACTTGGACGCCACTGGCCCAGCCTGGACTTCTCATAAACGTAGAAGGGAACTGGTCACCTCAGCGCCTTCACCTAGCTCATCGAAATGGGGCAAGTGATCGCGTCTCTTGACGGAAAATTAATGGAGAACTACCGAGAGGCCAAAAGTTCATGAGGACCAAAAGTTCTCGCATTGCATGTCAAAGAAATTGCAAGAAAATTCCCATTAAGTTCACAGAAGTCGTGGATGGTTTGCTAGACTTGAGAAGTATTTTTGGAAGGAGATTGTACAGTGAATAGGGTTGAGAATGCATTTGCCTTCGGGGGAGAGGAGCCGTCGTTGGCCTGTCTGTCCCTGGGTCTCGACTTTCTCAGTGAGTGAAGTCGCTGGAACTTCAAGTAGACAAGGAAGAGGGACGGCAGTGCGTATTGGCAAAAGATCATGCCCAGGTGATGACCAGGGGTTGTTGCATGTGTGATGGGCTAGACGAGCAGCGTCTTTAATAATTGCTCGCAAGGCTCTCAATTTTGCTGGCAGAACGAAGAAAATTGGCAAAAGCATCAACACAGCAGGCAAGTACAACAGCAGACAATCACGCAAGATTAGTACGACATCAAAGCATAGTAGCAAGAGGAAAAAAGGAAAAAAAAAATTAAGTGGGAGTTCCAACCCCTTAGAAACCCTCCAAAGGGGGTTCCAGTCAACACCGGTTCCCCAAATACCAGCTACCCCGCCTCCTCACTGCCCTATAACAGCCCACCCACTTCCCCGATTCCTCACTACCACCTCCGCCTCACTTCCATTTCCTCCCAACCTCCGCTCGGGGCTCGAATCGGTGCCTTGCTTCGAAGCCCACTTCACTCCTCCCCTGAAAATCCGTCTCACTGCCCTATAGCAGCCATCCCACTGCCACCTATCCTGCCTACCACCACCGTCACGCTTCCGTTCCTCCCAACCACCGCTCGGGGCTCGAATGCGCCTCGCTTCGTCGGAGGATCGTTCGCTCGAGGGGAGGTCGTCTCGGGGCTCGAGTGCGCCTTGCGTCGCTGGGATGCCCTGTAACTCATCATACCACACAGTGATGACTGAAGGTTTACCTCCAGAGTCAGATAGTCATCGCCATCCTGCCCCGTCTCTCAACGGGCAGGCGGGCGGGCGTTACACCTGGCTGTTTTGCTTGGTTTGTTAACAGTAATAACGTATTCTGCTACATATTTGCTCTGTTTGATTGCCCGGCCGCGTTATTTGGGTACTTGGCTTGCTTAAAGGAATGGTGATTGCATGAGCCGGTGAAGTACCGGGTCTAGAGGGAGATGGGGTTAGGAGAGAGGTGGAATAGGTGGTGATGTAGAGGGGGTGGATGGACCATGCGTGTGGTGTTGAGGCTTGTGAAGTGATAGAGGGAGAGGATGCCATATCATCAGGAATATGATACTTGAAAAATATGTGAACGTCTTTCTGTAACTTGGTCGTAGAAGAAGAACTGGATATATGCATGAAAGATCAAAGTGTAGGCTCTCATGCATGCTTGGACGATCATACACTGCTAATTGTACATAGGCAGCGACGACTCGAGCCGGCCTGGAAAGCTGTGTACCTGCAAGATTAACAGCACCAGCACCATTTCGTAAAGACCGGCAGGACAGGGCGCAAACAAGCAGGGCGTACATAAACAACTCTACATTACCATGATGGAAGTCTGGCCGGTTCGGTCATAACTGACAGCACAGCAAGGTCCTCAGTCGTAGGCAGGGCTGGCAGGCAAGAAGACGGCAATATTGCACCATTGCGATACATTGTTCCCATCGAGAGGTTTGCAAGAGAAGACATCTTGGATGATGGTTCAAGATGAGCAGGGTGCGTGCAGTCCATTTACAAATACAGTTCAGTTTTGGGGTGATGCCTGGTGATAAGGATATCGACTGGCAGCATGCAAGAGACAGATAAGTTTGGAACGAGGCCCGAGAATTGCGTACCACTGACAGACGACTACTTTACTCTGCAGTATTATGAAGGTAGACAGCATGCAACAATATCAATAGTGGCTGTAGGCACGGAAAGGAGTTAGGCTGTGCTTTTTACGCTTGCCATATCACTGGAGCATGACGGAGCAGGCATAATGCTTGAGGGATCTTGTGTATTGCTCTGTTCCTAGGATCTACAGAAGTGTTGAGTAGGATCTGAAGCTGAGGGCCATTTCCTTGGTCCCATTCTTCAGAATCTGGATACGGCCACTATTTAAGGGCTAATAGTGCATATGCAAGACTATCAAGGTGGACGTACATACAGTACTGAAAATGCGGAACGGTAGCCTTGCTAGCCACGATTGAAAGGTAGTTACAATAGCTAGTAGCGTGGATTACGAGCAGCTTCACAAGAGAAGAACGATCAATTTCCACGGGATGTACACTCTTCCATCAAGCGGAGAGCTTCGACAAATGCTTTGCCCAAACAATCGTCTGATGAACAGGCCTTCGCCCTATTCAGGTCCAAGACTAAGCTTAGATTCCTTGTTGAGGCTTTCGAGGAAAGTAATGGTCCAGATATAGCAACTGGTAAGATGATGAATAGCAGAATATATAGCAGAATATATAGCAGAATATATAGCAGAATATATAGCAGAATATATAGCACAGAACATATGGCAGAATAAATGGTAAAGTAGATGGCAGAGTAATTGAAGCGCTAATAACGTGATAAATGATAAAATAAATGGTAAAATCAGTACGCTACACTTCGATACGTCCAGATGCCTTGCACTGGGGCTTTTCATAATCTCTTGTCATTCAAATACTAAGCTTACAAGCTTTTCGTTCCCCCGAAACGCCATGACCTGTCTTCCTTGCGCGAATCCACCAAGTCTATCACTCCTCAATAGTCTTTACACATTCCCATTCTCCCCTCAAGTTCTCCTTCCACAAACTGACTTTATTATCTCCCGCACTGACCGCCAATACGTTCCCGCTCAAACTCCAGCTTACTCTCCATAGCACCACGTCGAAGTTCAAGACCTTGCTATTCCATACACCTGGTTGGCTAGGATCGCTCGTCCAGATCCGAACTGTCTTATCTTGACTGGCAGAAGCAATGTAGCTCTTTTGAAGGACTGTAGGCGACCAGGCAACATCACGAACCCAATCCGTATGACCAGTCAAGGGTTCTCGCTCCTGTGTGTAGTTCTGCGACGCAGCATCGAAGCTCCAAAGTCTCAACATATTGTCGCTCCCTCCCGTAACGAATCTCCGTACACCTCCCTGACCACCTGCGCTCGAAACCAGCGAACCAGGACTTGTGCTTGGTGCCCAGGAGACAGAATTGACTCCAATACCGTGCGCGTGGAAGATCTTGTGGTCCATGGAGTTATCCTTGAATTCGAGAACGGAAACCATGCCATCGGAAGAAGCGCATGCGAGCAAGCAGCCAGATTCGTGAGGTGACCAGGAGATGATGTTTACGGATGCGGTGTGGAGGGCGAAATCAAAGACTTTGGTCCACGTCGTGCCTTGTTCACGCCAGATGAAGACCTTGCCATCGTAACTAGCAGATGCGAGGATATTGCCATATTTTGGATGCGCCCAAGAGACTGACCAGACCGCGCCTTCGTGCCTTGGAGATTGTTAGTTGGTGGTTGGGCCACGTACTGTCGGAGGACTTGCCCTTTGAGTGTTTCTGTGAGACGGTGGGAGTCGCCCTCTACCTCGAATATCTTTACTGTCTTATCGGAGGAGCAGGTTGCAAGCCTCCGTCCGTAGTAATCGAGGACTGCGTCGTGCTGGGAAGACCATTAGCATTTACTCGTGTGGAAATTGTAAGTTGGATGCGACAGAGCCTGCGGACCTCCAATTTCAGTAGAAATGAAAACTTACAATCATGTCATCATGACCGGAGTTTGAAATAACTTGTGCCATGTTGGCCCAACTTGTAATATGTTGCGGCAAGGTGGAAGAGGAATCAAGACAGCGCGATATTGATATCAGAGCTTCAAGCCAGGTTGTCTCCAGAAAGTCGTGACGGCAAATGCCGTGCGGCAGGTCTAGCCTTCCGACCCGAGGAAAGCCCGAGTCGGCTTGTGACTTTGGCAGATTCCCGTCGCCTTCCTCCACTTTCGCGGGGTGTATATCAACTCTAACTTCACTCAATCTACTTCTTTCATTCAGTCACGGCTTTCGGCTGCATATTCACGGACCATTGTATACTGCACTAATAGGTCTATTCATTCCTTAACATCCGCAATCCACGGCTTTTTGGATAGAGTTCGGGTACTCCCATTCAGACATTAAAACGACGTGCCTCGGCTCATTCTCGCAGCGAATTCGCCTTCGAACCAAACAACACTTTGAACAACTTTTCAAGTAACTCTTCAGATAAATCCAAGACAAAGTCAAGACACATTTCGTTCATCATGGCAGACTCCATGTGCGGACCATCAAATGCGCTCCAGAACTTCCAGAAGCACAGCACAGTAGACCGGACGTTACAACAAGACCGCCTAGTCTCCCGACATTCACCTGCGCAGGTAGGACTCATTTGGTTTCCTTGAATATTCAGTCAGACTGATGTCTCTCTAGGGCTTTCGTTCATCTCCCGGTCCAAATGCTGGCCTTCTAGATCCGGAATTTGAGGCCTTCCAAGCCGGACAACTACCTCTCGACCATGGCTACCAACCCCAAGGCTTCTCACATGCTCCCCAGAACTTTCAACAGCCCGGGCCCTCAGGCTGGGCTTCCGACTTCCAACAACTACATATATCTTCTCCACCCCTTCAGTTCCAGCAGCAGCCTCTCAATCCACAAATACAACAAACACAAACCGAAGGAGGGTGGCATGAAGAGTTCGCGCGGCAGCAAGGTCAGATGTCCGGTATGGGACAGATGCCTAGTCAGATCAACCCTCAATTTCGACCTATGGGTGGGATGAATATGACACCCCAGTATATGGGAGGTTTTATGCAGCCGAAGGCGAATATGTCAGCGGCTCAGCAAACACAACAGCCCGTCGAGGCTTCTGATGAAGCATTTGCTCGGGCTTTTGAGGAAGCAGAGAGAGCAGCGGCCCTCGAGGCAGAGCAGGAGATAAGTCAAGAGCAAAGTGTCGAGATGGGCCAAGACATTCTGATCAACGAATCTGCGGAAAGGCTTATGGAGGATTCGTCCGATTTGCTCGACCAACAACGGATCGGTGCAGACACGATCCATGATCCTCTAGACCAAAACTCAGAAGCCCGAGAGCAGCAGGATAATCCAGATGATCTGTCGAAGACTGCCGGCCAGTTGTTGAATAGTGTGCAGAAGGATCAAAGTTCCAAGTTTCAGAACAGTCAATTTCTTCAGTTGATGCGTTTATTCAGGGACAAGGAGGCTACGGTTGAAGGAGATCAGGTTGTGGGGATGGGGCCGGGCATGAGCCAAGATGCTCTGAAGGTCACACCATGACCTCATGTATTATAGGAGAACTCTTCTGACTCGAGGTGCAGAAACGATTATTAGAAATGTTAAAAACAGTCGAGGACATTGTGTCTCAACAAGACTGGCCTGAACATAAAAGGATGCGGCTTGCTCGCCCTCTCTTCTACTACTTCTTTGAAATTGACCGCCTAGGAGCTCTCCTTAATCTAGAAACCATCAAAGGGCTTACATTACCATTTAATGCCGTCCAAAACATACTTGATCGTCTTTCACTCGAAGACCATTTTCCACTACTTGCAAAAATGGGTCTTGCTGCCTTCTACAGCACCTCTTACCACATCCGAACAAAACAATCACAACCATCCTCCAACGCGGAACTCGCAGATATTCGAATAGCAAACGCTGAGATAGATATCAACAGCCTTTCTAAATGCCTTTCAATCCCATCAAATGAAGCGGCCTTCGAATACGTCACATCACTGCTCTCCGCCAACCCCCAAACCGAAGAATGCCGTCTCCTCAACCTGCTACCATACACCCTCAAATCCACATCCACCGCTATAACACTCCCTATCCATCTCCAGCGCGCTCGCGAGTTCCTCGGGCAGCATATTGAACACGTGCGAATCGTGTGCGCACATAGAAATATCCTAAACGACAGTCTTGGCGTGGATCAGTTCTTTGCACTTGTTAGTTTGGCAGAGAGGTCGGGGATTCAGAGTCAGGATTTCCAGAATGCGTTGGGGGTGGTGGAGAAGGGGATTCATGCAGTGTTGAGTGAAAGAGCGAGAGAGGCGGAGGCGAAAGGTTGGTTTGATGAGGATGCAGAGGAGAAGTTGGAAGGTATGCTCAACTGGTTGAATTGGGATTTGAGCGCTGAGGAGAGACGTTGGGGAGGTGCTGTTGGCGGGTTGGTGGGTGAGAGGAAGAAGGAGAGGGAAGAGATGGAAGGCGAGTGACTGGTAGAGGGTAGTCAAGGTATAGGTATGATGGTTTCTCAAAGCAAAGAGATCAGCTTTCGTCTTGTTTCATTATTTTATTTCTTATTCTGACACAGCCTTCGCCATCAAATTCAGAGCAGCATATTAATTTCGATCTCTTACATGCAGGAAAATTCGAACGCCTTGACTACCCTGAAAGTCCAATCCAGCAATCGGAGGCACGTCGAGGTGGAAACCAAGAAGCTGACGAAATGAGAGATATGGCAGAGGAATGGATCGGAAGATTAAGAACGAGAGAGGGTTTCGTGGATAGAAATCGTTTCATCTGGAAGGAAGAGCGATGCCTATTCAGGAAAGATTTGGATCTGGATGTCTTATGATGGTGCAGGCATCACCTTATAGACGAACAATTGGGGAGGAAAGATCTCTTTCTCGCACAACACGAAAGGGGAAATGTTGCAAGTTGGGTTCTACAATTTACGACTCTACATCAGAACATGTTCGCTGCGATTTGGGGATGATATTGGGAGGGAAAGCAATGACGAAAAGGGGAATGGTCTCAAGGCAGCCCAGGATATGTTGAAGGGTATTCATTTCTATTGTTTATTTCTAGGCCACGAGGATGTGTTCAAACCAGCGGCACCGAGGGCTCAACTTGGAATACCAAAATCACATGGGTACATGGAACGAAGTCTATTCTCAGCATTTTGTGCCAAACTACACAAGGTGGCAAGTTCATCTATCTCGCCTTGGCGGGAAGTTTTCACGGCCAGCAATGCAGGGGAGTTCATCCAGGAGTTAAGCGAGCCTCTGTGACCTCTTCATCAAAATGCGGGGGAACTTCCTCCTGGTTACAGCGAGACCAGCGACTCGGAACATCAACACCAGTTTCTAAATATACATATCGATTCGGATGCTAGATTGAATCTAGATCTTGTGGATTTCGGGAATCATGCATCAATTGCAGTTGAAATGTCTGGATCGGTCATTGGATTGGGTTGAGGAGCTCCGGCTTAAGGTGTCAAGATAGGCTGATATGCTCAAGGGGAAGGTTACATGGCATTTTATACGATGTGCGTATATTGCAGTGTCCAGATCTTCAGCTTTCTCCCTGGCGGTCGGGCATGAGCTTCCGGTGCGGAGATGGGATGAAATATAACAAGCGTCCTGGGTTGGGAATTCTTTCACTCTACAGCAAGACAATCTGCTACTCTGTCTCACAGCACCCAATTGACCGGCGAAGATGAAGACACAACAATTCCTTGTTTCAGCGGCTCTACTGAGTTCGATAGCAGAATGTCTACCGCAGATCCTGAATCCCAATCGATCAACAAGCAAAGTATCCGTCATAACAGGCGGCGCAACTCTCGGAGATCCATTCACACTTCCTCCAGGATTTACTCTTCCACCAGGCGTGACACTACCTCCAGGCTTCACAATAGGGACCGACCTCACGAGAACCGGAACTTTGCCAGGGTTCACATTCGGAACGCCTCCAGGAACAGTAAATCCTCCTCTCCCGACTTCTACGAATAAGACAAGCTCAAGCATCAAGACCACATCTAGTACGAGCAAGCCCACAATCACGACGAAGCCACCTCCCCCGTCATCGACAACCTCAACTACAAGTTCTTCAAGGTCTCCTCCAAAACCAACTACCAAGACTACGAGCAGCACGACTAAGAGTTCGAGTAGCACGACGTCACTACCTCCGACGACGAAGGGAACCACTAGCACGACAAGTTCAAGGTCATTGCCACCAACTTCTACAAAGAAAAGTAGTAGTTCCTCGACTAAATCAACACGTAGTACCGCGCCGCCTCCACCGCCGACGACATCGAAAACAACCTCAACAAGTAAGAGCACGACACCACCGATCACTCAGCCACCTACGACGTCGAAGACGACAAGTTCGACTAAAACTACGGATCCTCCTGTGACAACAAGTAAGCCTCTCATGTCATGAAAATGGGATTGTACGGAAGTACATTCATGCCATAAGCGAGATTTCACTAACATCCCCTTCACTACTAGCCGCTAAACTTCCTGCCTCCACTAACCCCTACAGCGCAGCGTGTCCCATCCCCTCAACCTACACAATCAACAACTTCATATCCTACGACGGACCCGGCGGTGATGTCGCCTTCACCATAACCTACGGCGATGGCGTCTTCACGTGTCCGAACAAGTTCGAACATTCGACTTCGTCAAATGGACGATTTACCTTGGATTGTGATGATGATGGCTTGGTGAGGGTTGTGACGGATGGATCCTCTTATGTTTATGTGACGGAGAAGTTTTGGTGTGGGGAGGTGCCGGGGTAAGTAATGGCGTTTCCTTTTTCTTCGCTTTGCCTCTCTTGCGTTGTCGGGGAGATGGTGTCTAGAAATGAACAATGCGGAATGGACGGCAGGGGAAGGACATGATATGTGCAGCTTGCTGAGATGAAGTAAACAGACCTTCTGGTTCCTACGCCACCCTCCAGTCATCAGCAAACTACACTTTCCCAGCCGATACTCTCTTTTGCGAAACAGACGACATGTAAGTTTTCCTTCCCCTCTCCACCCCCGTCTAGAAACTCTCTCACTAACACACTTTAGCAATATCCGCACCTGCTTGCAACTCGATCCCGACATCACTATCCCTGTGCAAACCTACAGCTCTGGCAGCACCATCTCTTTCAGCCCTCTCGACATAGACGGCAATCCCCTGCCTCAATGCCCGACGGTCGTTTCGAGGCAGCCGATTGTGACTGATCCGGCGACGTGTGGGGTACCTGAGCCAACGACGACGGGAAAAGGTACAACCAGTGTGAGGTTCACGCAGACAAGTACGGTTACTATCAACGTGTAACGAGTTAACAGGGATGAGTCGTTGTGAAGAGGGATGGGAAGGCAATAGGAGATATTTCTGAATGGCTTCACATTCATGTGAGGAGACAGTGGTGCAAGTTTTGGTAACGCCAGATGCAAAAAGCTGGTGGTGTAACCTCAAACTTAGATCTTCAGTTCACAGCACTCTTAGCGCCAGCCACATTTGACTCTGCCTCATCGGTCGAGGAGGCTGAGTCCACAGAATATCTCTACATGTATCACCGACTTCATTTATCCAAACTCATAACTTAAATTACAGATTCATTTTCACCTTCACAATGAACCTGACCCTTTCACCACCATTTCCCAAAAGTCGAGAATGGCCCCCACAAGCAGCACTCCTTACCGAGATTCCTCAAAATGCACAGCTCCCCCTCACAGCTTCAGCAGCATCCTCATTTCTGAGATCCGAGCTCGACATCTCACGCCTAGACGCCATCCATCAACATCTCTGGCTCGCCGGCAGACTCAACCACATAAGACCCCTGCACAAACAGCACATGTTGCATCGCTCAATCATCATCACTGAAGACTCATCTATGCATCTCGTCTGGTTCGAAAACAACATCTTCGTGAAACCTATCCCGCACGCTCTACTGAGCTGGGAATTCTGGCAGCGCTTTATCTGTTCTGGATTTGGAGCTACAGAAGATGGCACGTCTTCAAATATTAGCGAGACAGCGCCATTCTACGCATCAGCCTACGGACTCCTCCTCTCCTACACACACCTTATCAAACATCCTTCCGACTATCAGATAGCTATATCGCACAACCTCCTCCCAGACATGAGCTGGCGATCCTGGAGTCTGCTCTCCGCCTCCCTCTCTTCCTTCCACCCGCCTACCCATCTCGCCTTGAAGCTAGAACCGCGCTGGCAATACGGCGAGCTGCGTCTCTCGCGTCTGAACCTCATCTACAAGTTAACTCTTCGGGGCTATTCATACTCGTACATGTTTACCGAGTACCGGCCGTATTTCAGCAAGAATTTCCAACTGCTGCTCCTGGCGTTTGCGTATTGCTCTGTGGCGCTGGCGGCTATGCAGGTCATCATGAGCTCAGGGGAGCCGGCGGCCTGGTTGACAGATCTGTGTTTTCGGTTTTCGGTGCTTGTTATTGTGTTTGTGTTTGCTGTTGTGGGCGGGATTGTGGGGTTGTTTTTGGGGCTATTTGTATATCATTTTGGATTGACGCTGGTATTGCAGAGGAGGGCGAGGGTGAAGCAGCATCTCGCTTGATGAGATCGATACTTGGGTCTCTTATCCTCATGTTATGGGTATTGTACTTAATCATGTTTTCTGCCGTTTCATACAGGATTATATGTTACCGTATATACGTAAGGCCTCTCTAAAACAGCCTCTGTCTACGCCTAGCAGCGTAAACTCTGGGATGCAAATAAAAATTCTCCATGCTATCCAAGAACCTCCCAACGCTCTGATGCGCAGAACTCTCACTCGTCGCCGTTCCATCCCCATCACCATCGCCCTCAGGTTTGAGCGCATGGTGCAGAGCTACTGTGCATCCATACACAGGCGCGGCGAGCCAGCTGGCAGCAATGGGGATCTTCATGACAGATCTGCTATCGAAAAAGCGCCTCACATCGTCGCGCTTTAAGCGACCGCTAATGACTTCGGCTAGGAGCTGCGTAAAGTGCTGACAATTGTCGATGAAGAGATCGTAGCTTGTGGCGAAGCGGCGGAATATAAGTGATGCTGTAAGAGAATGGTATGAGCACTTAGCTCGTGGATTTGGGTTGAGTTACATACCAGCCCAAATGATCCTATCATCATCCAAGGTCGTCGTCCCTACATCGATATATTTCGCGCTAGGATGCATGACTCTATTTGCAGTAACTTCCAGCTTGATCCTCCTCGATTCAGCTCCCATTTCCTGGTAAATGATGCTCCTTCCATCGCTGACTCGGGAAGGCATCGATTCGTTCTCTTGAATTGCTTTGTTCTCTCGTAATTCGTAGAAGATGCCACCAACTTGCCTTAAGTTAGATCCAACGATCGAGTTGAATGCAAATTTTTTTATATACGAGCGGGAATCTCCATACCTCCAGACACCAATGCGAGAAAACAGGTATAGGGCTCTCGATGCCCGTCGTTTTAAATGCCTCTCTACTTGATCGGATGGTCTGGCAGCAGACACGTATTGCACGAGGATGACCCTCTACAATCGTCTCTCTGCATGGTACAATAGTCTCTCCACTGTCTTCATGCTCCTCATCACTCAGGAACTTGTCGTGAACGAGATCTGCTTCTAGCACTCCATACTCCTCCTCCGTGAGCGGGTCTTCCAATTTGATTGCCTCATCACGCTTGAACTGCCTACTCGCGTCCGCAGCACGAATAAATGCTTCTGCAGCAACGGCGCGCGCCTGCGCTATTGCCGGTCCGTACCGTACTGTGCCCATGCGAAGACCTCTGAGGGCTTGGTTTCCGAGAAAATTAGCGGCGCTTTGAAGGGCCATTGCAATGGCTTATATTGATCTGGGTGACTTAAGGACGGTCTATTAACGCGACTTGACGTGCTTTATGGATCGAGGTTGAAGAAGGAATAAACTGCTTGTCTGGAGTTCGGGGTGGTTGTGTGGAGAGAGAAAGTGATGATCTGGGTGCATACCTCCTTGGAGGCGGAGGCAGTGCAAGCCTCCAGACAGACCGCAGGGCTGACTGCTAACTTTATTGATGCAAACAAGTCTTAGCGATCGCAAAACTTTGCCGGAACGATAGACAACGAAATTAACCCAGTCAATTGCCTAAATCGACAGTGTGAACTCAATAAACTTGACTTTGGGTAAGGGTCCAAGCTGAAAAGAGTATCGCGATGTCAAGATGTTGTTGACTTCTCTCGCTTAGCTTGGGAGTGGAAGTGAAGCCAACTTTGTTGAACTAAGGGGAAGCAAAGTAAAGAAAGTAAAAACACATTTCAGCATAGACCGAATCCGTAACAAAGACTGAAGAATGTATTGAGGTGAGCCTGTTCTTTATAACCACTCAACACGGTTGATCGATGTGCAAGGGGTTTTGACAGTCCCGCTGCCTCAGCAATGGTGAGAATATTCCTCAGCGTACTGCAGAAGTGTCATTCCGAGCTTAATTCTAGCTCTAACCTTATTTCAACATGGTGTTGGCTCTATTATATAAAGTGTAGTGATAAAGTAAGCTTATATTTAGTATATGGAAAAGCATATATAGGAAGAAGCTCTTTTAAAAATTTCCGGACAAAATCTTGGATCATAATATCATATCGTAATCTCATCCCTCATTTCTTCCACCATCATTCCGATTCTCTTCCCTCCTCCCCTTCTACACCCTCGCTCCCTCGCTCTCGATGTCCAAATTCCCCATCCACCCTACAACAGCGCCATCGCAAACACTCCCGCACCAACTAAAACAAGCACACTGACCACCCCACTTCTCCCTGCTGCACTCTCCTTACTCGACGTCGCCGCTGGCGCCGGACTCGTGCTCGTCGGACTCTCACTCCCCTCCCCAGTCTTTGCAAGCACATACAACTCACCGCTCGAATCACTCGACACGAACAGTCTACCTTTCCCATCGAGTGCTAAGCCAACAGGTCTGAAACAGCTACCTGGACAGGCGGTAGTGTCTGGATTGGCGAATATGTCTTGTGCGGCGGTCATGCTGGTGCTTTCTGCAACGGGGGAGCCGTTCGAGAAGTCGAGGGATACAACTTTGTAGCCTGCTGGTTCGGTGCGGTCCCTGTGAAGGAGTCTTGTTAGATGGAGAGAGTTTGAGTTTGAAGGGTAGTGTGGAGCAAGATGGGGAAGTGGAGAAAGAAAGTGGAGAAAGAGACTCACCAACTCCCATGGAACGAGACATAAGCCTTCGTCCCATTTGGCAGGAAAATGATGTCCAGCGGCGCAACATGCGCCTCGAATGTCAGACGCGGTGGTACTCTCTCCTCCGCACAGAAATTATCATCCACAGTCGCATTCTGCTCACTGGTGAACTGCGCGCCAACAGTCAGGTTATCCGCATTCGGGATACTGGTATTCCACAACGCATAGCACAATGGATATCCGTAATTGCCTCCTTGGTTCTCAGTCGATCCATTGAGGAATCCGTGGAAATTGACTTCTTCACCGGGATTGTTCTGGTGGATATCGACATCGTTGCGTTCCAGCTGGTCGACGGAGTTCTCGACGGAGTATATGCCGCCTGTAAGAGGTTCTTCTGCGACGCCAACTGAGTTGCGGAGACCCCAGCCGAGAAGACGACCGGCCGTGTTGAAGTTGTAGGGGTCGGAATCGGACGTTAGGGCCGTCACGTCAAAGGCTTTGAGCTGGGAATGTCCGGAGTCGAGCGATTCTGCGGCAAAATCGAGGTTCGAGCTGCTACCTCTGCTGACGATGATCGTGCCTGGTTCCTTCTGTGACATGAGAAGTGTGCGGGTTGTGTGGTCGTCGTTGTCCATACCAACTATCAAGGTGGTATTTGTGTCGCCCACGGTTCCTGCAGCGGCATCGTAGGTCCATGAAAAGACTGCTTCGGAAGAGGATGCGTAGAGTGTCTTTCCATCGTTCGAGAGCGCAAGGCCATGGTTCAACTAAGTAAATGTCAACTCTAGCCAAATAAAGTTGGCTATCGTGCGACACATGGATTACTTACCTCCGTAGAATTGATCAAGAAGGTTTTCTTAGCTACATCCAAGCAAGTACTCCCCCCATCATCGAAAGTAAGGTGGATCAATCCCGCTCCCTGCTGAATAACCAAGAGGTTCCCCTCGCTATCAAACAGAATGCTCCTCGGTTTCGTAAGGCCTTTTGCGATGAGCTTGTATTCCCACCCATTTGCAAGTACTGGCTCTGCAAAGTTATTCGTCAAGTCGCAAGTCGCTGCCTCTGCGACTCCAAGGAGGGCTGTCCCCAGAGCGAAGAGGTTGCGGATATCAGATCTCATGATTGCGGGGTGAAACAGTGCAGTGGCGAGAGATGTCTGATTAAAGAAGAAAGGGAGTAAGAAGAGCGGTAATTGAAAAATAGATAAAGACAAGGACCAAGACAAGCTTAAGAGAAGCCTTTACTCGCCTTCTTCACCTACCAGAGCCTTTCAATCCAATGCGAACACAGCCATGCTCTCGGCATGCATTTTCAAAAGCAGAAGTTCAAGCAGTCAAGCAAACAAGTCCAGACCCGATAACGCTCAGTCTTGGCATACGTACATTTCGAGAGGACCCCGCTCCCTCCAAACCGCCACCAACGTTGATGATAGGACGAAGCAGCACAACTCGCACGATAAGTAATGCAAGAGAACATAAAACAGCGTCTAAGCATAACGCTGGCCGCCAGTAGACTGGCGGTGACTGGCCGATGGGTGGTGGGTGAGGGAATAGACGGCACATGTATGCAGAACTGCGTGGGATGTGCACAGAGATTCAAAGCCATGACAATCATCACATCATGATCGAGGATAATCTGCTTGGCGGACTTCTTCTGCAATGGTCTGGTCTGGTTCGGCCTGGAGTAAGATGAGGGGTAATATCATCACGTGGAGGCAAGACATCCCTGGGCAGTGAACGGACTCCCCTTTTTCCCTTCTACCCCTTGAATTAGCGAATCGCTTAACTCTGTAAAGTAAATATCTCACTGGGTTCCCTATTCCCTTTTAACTGTGCCGCTGTTGAAGGAACATCAGCGCATTCGAAACAATGTCCTATTCCAGGGCCCCACACCAACCGCAGATATCCACAATTGTAACAACATCCTATCCGACCTGCGCCCTATCCGGCCAGCCACCATTCACGGTGACCACAGAGTACGAATGTACCGCTTCCAAGCCGATCTGGGCGCTTGTCCGTCTGTGGGCCGATTACAGCGGCGGTATTGAGATTAGAGACCCTCAACGCAATCATCGCAGGATAGGAGGAGGTTCGGCTCTCATTGCTGATGATTGGGATGAGGAGGCGTTGGATCTTGAGGATACATCGTTGGTGCGGCTGGAACCCGGTCAGAAGTTCTCGACGCAGTATACGATTAGCGTCGTACCGAAGGCCGATGGGTTGAGGAATTCAGATATTAGACTCATGGTGCCAGGAAACACTTATGAGATTACAATCAAAAAGCAAAGATGGAGATGGATGTTCGAGGATGAGATGGGTATGGATATGGACATGGAAGAGCGAAGGACCATCCTGAAAAGCAGAGAGGTCGCCGAAAGGAAGGTAGATTGCCTGGCGACTTTCACAGCATCTTAGAATTCTGATTTGGTATTATTGATGGTGGTTAAAGCGATGACTTCAGAATTTGGAAAAGTTTGAAATGGCAATCGGTTTCATTATCGCCTCTGAGGCATTAGCTTGCGAAAGTAAAAATTGACTATCAATTGCTGCATTAGCCAGATCACAAGTCGTTGCCTATATCCGCTCTTGATCTGGTCTGGTTGTAATCCCAATAGACTATTTTTGCCATCTCAGCTGCACCTCTGACGGCAGCAAACACTGGATCCAGCTCAAAAATCTCAGTCTCATTCCCTAGTACCCTGTCGACTACCTCTTTCAGGACTTCTTGGAAGCGCTCATTTGTAGAACGATCTCCATGTAAAAATATCTTACTCGTGTTGGAGTGATGATACATGATCGCTTCCAAAGCTGGCTTGATGATGGCGTCCCTGACCATTTCCCAATAATAGTCATCCTTGGGATTCTCACGTCTCTTATCCCACCCAAGATTCATATCGACGAGCTTGAACATATCAGAGCCGGGGTATGAAAACCCCATACTTTTAATTGACCACGTCGAAGTCAAAATGCCCGTCGTGTATGCTATGGAAAGTATATTTTCATGTGATGGTTGATGAGGTGAATTGCGTTTTTCCTCCTCACATAAAGCTCGGTCTGTGTAATTTGAGCACAAACCAAATCCATTGCCAGTATACACAGCACCCGATTCGGTAAATATACCGCCGTACCAGTACGGGTACTGTGGAAGATAAATAAGCCCGATGTACTCAAAAGCATCTTCGAGATCTTCAGGGTACATCGCAGCTAGGTGAGGAATTGTTGCTGCCGCACCGGAGATGATACGCCCGTCGAGATGTGCCTCCACCGCCGAGCGGAGTGAGACGATGAGTTTTGCGAGTTCTCCGACATCTGAAGACGCTGGTAGACCTGCGGCCTTGCGAGAAGCGCGGGCTATTTGACGGGAGTAGTCGCGGAGGGCATCTGCGACAGACTCATAGGGAGGACTAGACATTCATTAGCTCAATGCTTAAAAGCTTAATGGATTCAAGAGGCTGGTACTGTAAGTGTACTGATGAACGGAGTGACAAACGAGAAAACATCTCCTGGTACGATGGCAATGCATCTATCTTTGCAACATTCACAACCGTTCCGTTTGGATAGCTTATTGCCGCAGTCCTGTATAGAGGGAGAAATTAGCAAGCCATACTTGTACGTAATGAGGCTTAACAGAGGAGTGATACACCGGGAAACTGACCTACCCATACGGAAACGTGAGGTCGAATGCCACTCCAAATTCGTGATCAATAACATCGGGAACCAACGCCCGTCTAGAACGCAAAATAAGGATGGTAGAGAACGTAAGTGCGATGAACCCGATAATGAAACGCATTTTCATGCCCGGTTGTTGAAATTTTTCGTCCTTCGTGTAGGTTTGGGGAAGAGAAATTGTTGCTTTGGTCGTCATGCCAGAAGAAGAATTCGAACACTGTAAGGTTACTGTCGGTTTGAGCGGCGAGGAAATGCCAGGTTCAAGCTTCGTACTGTCACCATAGAAATGAAACAGCGCAGGACGCCCTGCCGCAAAGCCCGGCCCCCGCCACATGCCTGCCTCGCGGCCATAATAGATACCACCGCGTGCAGGTCATGCATTTCCTGAAACCATCATCAATGTCACCTAGTTCAAACCAACATTCCTACATATCTAAAATTTCCAAAATCTTACTCCGACGCACTTCGGAATCAAAACGAACCTGGGCCCGCAATCCTTAGGCCGGGCCAGAAAGCCTTCAACCAAAAGCCAACACCGGGATTCCACCCTGACGTTACACCAAGCCAACAGTTGTTCCTTTGTTGTTCCTTTGGAAGCCCTGTAAGATAATTATATCAGGAGTGTCCTCTAAATTCAACAAAGGCACAGCAGTATGCAAATAGTGTGATCTAGGCTAACTATAGACCACGCGCTCCTGAAGTTGATCTGTGAGTTCTGCCCACGTTTGCTTCTCGTTCCTCCCTCCTCCGTGGATGGAAAGTGGCCTGTAGGAGTTCCATGACTACAATTTCAGGAGTTATTGCGGCGCAAATCCAAGTCCTCTGTATTAAAACCAATAATAGACTTCGTGTGTGTCTATACTTTGCGAGATGACCTCTAGAGCGGCGCAATAACTATGTATAACATCGTTATTGCAAGTTGTTCCAAATGATACTTTTCATCCTTATATCCAACAACCTACGTGGTTGTTCTATCCCACTCGTCCATCCAAATTGTCGGAAGCATATCCCCATATTTCAGTTACTTTTATTCTCTTCAGTCATGCAAAAACTATCGTCTCTTGGATCTATCCTGCTTTCAGGTCTTGCCTATCTATCCACCACACTTGGAAGCCCCTTAACACAAACCGAAAAGCTCAGCGAAAGACTTGCTCAATCACACTTTGACTTTGCCTCAATTGGGGACTCTTGGGCAGCTGGCCAGGCTGTCATCAGCAAAGATGCATACTGAGGGCCTGACCAATGGACGCATTGCTACCGACACGCGGGAGCTTGGGAAGCTTTGATGGCAGGCGACAATACCTGGACAGGCGACCCCATCTCATTCAAGTTTGCGGCCTGCTCTGGTGCTCACCTCCAGGATGCCACAACAGGAAGCAACTCTCAAATCCAGCAAGCTGGTCGGCCTTATCTTTTGACTATGCAACTAGGAGGCAACGATGCGCACTTTGGTGAGATACTCATAAAGTGCATATATGTCGGAGACATAACAACAGCGCAGAGAGATTATCCAGATCCCGATGGTGGTTGTTTCAAGGTCATCATGACGTGGGAAGCATGTCTTGATGCAGCCGCAAGCGAAGGAGCGACGAAGTCCTTTTATTTCGACCACCACGATCAGTTACGAGCAATCTTGGCAACTGATTTGATCAAAGAACGAGATGGCTTCTATCTATATGCTGTCGGTTATGCCGAGTTTTTCAACGTCAAGTCTCCAGACAGTGATTGGTGTAATGACCAATCCTTTGGAATCATCAAAGCTCCGAAGCTTTCCAACGCTCTACATACCAAACTAAATGCTCTCTCAGTCAAGGTCAATTCGATCATCGAACAATCTACATCAGGCTTTGCAAATGATCACATCAGATTCTTCAATCCCTCGACTTTGTTCGAGAATCACCGCTTCTGCGAGCCAGGTCATAATCTCAACAATCAATATTTCCTCAACGATGTCTGGTTTTGGAACATGTCACCTCCAGAGGATGACCTACAATATGCCACACTTCAAGATACGGATCGTCTGGAGACCGCATGGGCACAGAACTATACATTTATAAATGATACACAAGCAACCCAAGACCAGCTCCTGAATATCATCAGCCCGACTGGTAATCCTGACGATTCTTGGTCGGGAAGACGTTTCCATCTCAAGACACTCGGTCACGTTGCTAGTGAGTAAATCTGAATTGCCTTTTTATTTTTAGCTTTGGTGTTTATTATAACATCAACCTCGCGTGTCAATATCGCACTCTCCTTCCCTTTGCTACCACTATCTCCCGCGTCGCCGCCTCTGACATCTCGTTGTTCGTCATCATCCTCTCTCTCCTCTGCTCCAACCTCTCCACCGACTTCTCCGTCTTCATCCCCTTCTCCTCCTCCGACACGGTCTCGAATTTCATCACGGCAGACAAATCCTGATGGATCTGACAACGCCGTGAGCTACGCCGGAATGGATGGACCGAATAAGCGGAAGCGATCAAGGGCTTGGGCTTTGTCGTTTCCGTGGACGAGTCTCGACAACCAGTCGTAATTTCAGTACAAAGATCTCTCTCACAATCGCTGGATATGGCTGTAGAAGGCCGCGCAGCACTAGAAGACGACACGTCAACGCTTGATGTTATGGACGCTCCAGGTCTAATCTCTTAAACACCTCACTTTTTAGAAGGAAGTATGTTAGAAATACTGCGATTTGAAGATACAGTGGATATCATGACATCTGTGCTGCTGGGGAAGATACGTATTCAGGTTGGCAAGTTTGGCCTCCAAAATATAAATATAGGGACCACAACAAATGCGGCGGAAATCCAAAGGTATACGGAACAAAACCTTTGAAAATTACCACCGGGTGGGTCGTCAAGGGCCTGAATCTAAAGGGGCAAACTCATTCAAAGTTACCACCAGGTGGGTCGTCACTGCCCCTCAACTTCAGGTGGGTTCCTGGCTGCTCCTCCATGGGTGGACTGATATATTATATGGAGAGCTTGGTGTCCTGCTTGTGTGACATACAGGAAGCTTGAATGCGGATAGTATATTCTTCTACTCATTGACTGGAACGGAGAGCATTGACTCCCAAGTGTTGAAAGATGTACAGTCCTGGAAGCAACAATATATCGAAATGACCATGGTGTAATTGGGGCAAAGGTACAGTACGTAACTTTAGTTATAACCTCCTGTATCATTTGAGCTTGGTTCACGGAGAAGCACGGACAACCTTATTCTGGACCTCAATGTTCGATTCAAGACTGCAAACAAACGTGCAAGAGAAGGGGGATCTATCTGTCAGCGAATGCCATTACGATGCCATTCGCCACAGCATGACTACAGGGGACACGTGAGGGTATCCAGATATTTGTCAGGGTCCACCTCGCTTCGTTCACCATGTATATGTACTGCTATTGCTATTGGGTAGAGCGGGAAAAGGTAAACATGTTCGAGGAGTCACCGAATGAGCTCAAGCATGAAATGACAGTCTAATGGCAAACAATCCAACACGTATTCGAATACTGAGCGTCTCCGAAGAATCCGAATAGCCGCTTGGCTAGTGTTCCACATCACATTTGCGGTCGTTACGCAGCGGTTCAGGAAGACAGTTGTGGTACGTGAAGCCGTTACTTCATTTCTTCCATACATTCCGTCCATCCCACATATACCATGTGTCTCGTGGTTGTTCCGATTCATTGGGGAAGAGATGTGCCAGCCTGTGAGCATAGCCACATTTCCCTGCTTCTTTCCCATCCATGCCATGCCATGCCATGCCAGATCTATCCCTGCCCGCACACCGAGTGTATTCGAGTCCCAAGTCTGCCCGAGTAGCAAGACCATCTTGCTCAAACACCACAGCTTCGTCACCGCCATGCGCAGAGCCACACAAGAGAAGACCTCGTACAAGAAACCCCCCAACCCCATCTTATCCCCCTCCCTCTATACTATAAAACAATCGCTGATGCATGGATACTTTTTGGCCTCCATGTATCTGCACCAAAACAAAAGATAAAGCCCAATGCAAAACAAAGAAAAAGAACAAAAAACCCTTCATGCCAACATTAACGCATTTTTATTGCCTTCTTGCCGAAGACTATCCGTTTTTAACTCATCCATAAGAACTCTCGTCCCCGTAAAAGTAACATCATGATGATGCTGCATATCTTTTGGCGCATGCAGATGCAATAATCGCTGCAAGGATTGACTGTTGCACCTCCCAAGTCTAATTCAGAGGCACACATACAGGTATTAAAAGTAGAAAAACGCTTCATGCCGGAGCCGAAACAAAACCCGTCGCTATGCAAGAAAGGAAAATGACGAATCGGAGGTGCATGTACAAGAACAGGTGTATCCGAATTTCGAGTTCGTATCAAAATTGTCGCTCATACGACGGTCATCATATGCATCCGTTGCCCAAGACTCCGTGTCGGAGACCCATCAATTGAGCCGCTGAGAATCGAATTATTGCTTTGACTTCGAAGCAGGTGCTTGGGCGGGCTTACACTAGGATCGGTGAAGACTCTTGTGAAGGCTGGGCTCGAATCACGGTGAGGGCTGACCTCTGGACTTTGCGAGTTCCCATCCGCTTTCCGGATCAAGTCCGCCAAGGTACGACTGAGAACACTAGCCCGGTGGACGAGATCGCGAAGGCTTGTTGTATCGAAAGGCATTTTGTTGGGAGACTGACTAGCCAAGGTCTGGAGGAGTGGGTCTGAGGTTGATCGATGTTGGTGCATAGTTTCCATGACGGACCGGGCTACATCAGAAGCGCTCTTCATGCTTGAGTGCCGTGGAGATGTTGAAGGAGGCCGCAAATGATCTCGCACTGGTGGACTATTCATGAGCCCAGCTCCAAAAATGTCGTCTTCGGGGGAGAACACAGATCGCCTCCGAACAGTGTTTCCATCGTAAACAAAACCGGTGGGTCGGCCATGACGATCCAAGACCTCGAAAGGTGCATCTGAAGTTTCCAGATCTTCAACATCAGGCCCACTCTCATGATAAGCTTCGTCCTCTGACGCCTCTGTTTCGAAGACAACGGAGGCAGGGGAGTGTGGAGGTGGAGACAGTGCAGGATCCTCTTCATCAGGGACTGCAAGAGCGATAATTCCCTCCGCTTCCTTCCATAGTGTGGCAGATGGGCCATTCAGCAAACCCTTCTCCCGGGCCAGCAATCGCAGTCTCTTCAGGTCTTCCACCAGAAGGCACACCTCCCGAATCTGTCCTACGTGCCCAACTACACTGGCTTGGCTTGCCTGGATGGCTGGTGGAACCAGCATGCCACTATTCTCTATCTTGATATCTCCTTCATCGCCACCCTCCTCATCATTGTTATCGAATTCGAAATCTCCATCCCAATCCTCACTGACTCCTTTGCCTCCAAGCCCCCAGGTTCCAAATTTCGGAGCCAATTTCGAATGGTCGCGTTGGCCAGCCACATCAGGTACTACTGGTACGCTCTGACTTCGAATATGCAGCGCACTTGGTCCTCGTCGTCCAACAGCACGTCCACCTCTACCATCGGCGATGTTCTTGACATGGGCTGTCTTAGGTCTAGGAGAATTACCCATGAGATCAACCTTCTCTGCAGATGGTGGCTCTGACCAGTCGAACAGATTGCTCTTTGGTCGTTCGGCACTATTTCCGTTGGTCGATCCGCTGTAGGTTAAATCTGCGAGTGCTGCTCGAAAACTAGAACTTACTCGTCGCGAATTCAGAGAGCTCGAAGGTGGTGACAATTGGCCGCTCACATCCATATTCTCATCGTCCCTGGTCCAATCTTCGTCATCTTCTTCATCGTCCAATGACAGGCGGCTAAAGTCTTTAGTAGCAAGACAGAAGCTTGGTGGAGAAGAGGGGAACACTCGGTCGGATTCCACGTTGCTAATTCGAACTGGCGTTTGGAAAGTGTCTTCTTGTGACGATCGCCCTCCCTTGATAGGAGTGGACATACCCTCATCCTCCTCCACAATCCTGTTGTGACCCTCTTGAAACCCTCCGTTGGCTAACATCTCGTGAATGGAAAGTCTCTTGCTCTTTGAATGTCCATTTATGCTTGGTGGCGATTCGTCAAACATAGAATCAAGTGGTGCATTGTGGGATCTCAAGCTGCCAGTCGCTCCAGATCTCAACGAGTCGAATACAGTTTCACTCTGGAAATCCATATCATCTTCATCACCAGACGTAAACCCTCTCATATCGTTGTCTGATCCAATAAGGGTCGAGGCACGATCCGTGAGTTCTGAAGTTCGTGGAGGTTTCGACATAGCAGAACCCACAAAAGATATAGACGCTGGCGATGCATGTCCCGTAGATGACACAGATGGTGATGTCGTGGATGTGTGCACAACAGGTGAATTTGGACTCCGACGAGGAGCGGAGGAGGATGATGAGGACAATCCCAGTCGAGCTAGATCAACGTTGAAACTTGACAGACGAGTTAGTGGCGGCAATGGAGACGAGCTGTTGCGGCTCCGTCTAGCAAAACTGGTGGCGAAGGGATCGCTAGGAGAAGCTTCCTCAGTTGGTGACACGGGCGATCTTTGGAAGACACTCGGGTCCATGATAGGACGATGCCTGCTAGTTGTAGAACCATGTGCTGTGGAAATGCTTCGACCAGGCATAGTGGACACCGCAGGTGCTGATGAATAGCGCTTACCCCCACTTCTGCTATCATTACTTCTTTTGTTCCCTCTCAGACTGCCAGACCTTGCTATCCATGAGCTGGGTGAGCTGAAATGCATCGACAAGGATCGGCGGGCTCGTTTTTGTGGTTCCTCTAACCCCTCTGTAGAGGGCAGAGCCATTTCTCCTGCAGCTTCAAACTCGTCATCGTCAAGCTCAAAACTTTCGTCATAGTAGACCACGGTGCTGTTCTTCGAAACCATGATGATACCTGGCTTTACCAAGGTAGGTCTCGCAGAATCATCCAAAATGATCCTCCTAGATGTTGATTGAAAATTCGTTATGCCTCCGTCACTCAAACGCCCAGATGCTCTTTCCTTTGATAATTTGGTTGGTCGAGACTCGAAGTAAAGGCGCCATGCATGGCGAGAGGCTGGTGAACCATTTTTGATGGGTGTGACGTGCACTCGAGTCGTTGGGTCTGGCTGAATCGGTTCTTTCATTTTTATGGAGTCGTCCCTGAATTGCTGCTGTAGCGTGACGCGCTGGTGACTTGTAGCCGGCCTTCGAAGTGTGGGTACCTGGGACCTGGATCCGCTCCTAGATACTGGTCCGCTTGTTTCTCGACCTGAGGTCGTCCGCTTCACGAGTTTGTTTGGAGGTAATTGTGCAGGACTGCTTCCTGGATTAGATAGAATTGGAACGACCGAACCGTGTGAAACGGTCAACGATGGCGAATCCGGCCCAATACTAGACCTCGGGCTGTTGTTGTGCGAGTTTGGTATTGTTGACAGCCTCCTCATCCAAGAGCCCCTCGAAGAAACGGATTCCCTGCGCGTTTCCTCCTCGGAATTTCCAAAAGTATCCTCGTGCCTGAATGCCGACAGCTTCCTTCCACTATTGTTATTCTGCAGCTCGGATCTTGTATTTGAAGGGCGTTGTCGAAGTGTTGGGGGCGGGGCCGGTGTAGTTTCGGCTTGGGAATTCGAAAGTTTGGATTCCGGCGTGATCACAGTCGAGCTTGTGCCTGGCCGGGAGATTGGTGAAGATACGTTTGGGCTATTGTGGATGACAACGCCTGCGATATCTCCAGCTTTTCTTTTCTTAGAAGAAGGGCGTGGTGGACTTGAACGTTCCGGCTTTCCCAATGCCAGCCCAGCAGCAGCAATCCCTACAGTACTCGAAGCAACGAGCTATGGACGTCAGCACAAAGAGTTGAAGGGGTCAGGATAATAAAGGCAATCAATCGCAGATTGGGAATATTGCGGATCTGGAAGAAAAAAGTTTGACGCGGAAGGGCATTGGCTGTAATTTTCCTCGTCGGTACTCACACTTGGAACAGTCTTCATGATGAACTATCACCTCTGGCACACCAGCCCACAAGAAAGGAAAAGACCGAGAAGAATGTCGTGATAGTAGAGGAGCTCAGAAGCATCGTAGAAGACGGTCCATTCCAACAGCTCTCGAAGACGTGGAGGGGAGGAGGACAGAGTGGTGGTGACAATAGAGTCAAAGTAACGAAGTAAACACCAAAAGTTTCGTTTCGAACGTGTCGACTCGAGCCGTGGAATTAGCGCCTGCGACCGATTGGAAGGTTGAGTGTCGGCGGGGAAGAAAGGAGAAACAGCAGCCTGCTCCAGTTGGCGTGCTGGTAAGAGGGGCGAGGAGGGGAGGTGGCGAGTGGTGAATGTTTTCACGAGAAAGAGGTGGATTGGAGATGGAGAATGCAAGAGACGAGACGAGACGAGGCAGTTGAGATGAGGAGCCTGTTTGCGTGCGTGCTTGCTTGCTTGCTTGCTGCTGTGTGCCTTCCTGGCATGGCCTGGTTCCTCTGTCTAGCCAAGGTTCCGTGCCCGAGCTTCCTTCGCTTACGTCCCTGGTGGTGCGAGCGATATTTAGTGCTCTTCAGTGCGTTACAGCGCTGCAGCGAGAGTTCAGGCTAGCCTATCGTCCCCTCGACCGACTTTCTAGCGGGCTCTGTTAGCGACAGCCTCCTCCCTGAACCAGCCTATTAATGCCAGCCTGACAACTGCCACTACATGTTTACGACCGCGTCTAGCTCTCCAGACCTAGGAACAACCCTGATCTGAAGTCGAACGATGTGCAATCCCAGAACGCGAGCCGGTTTCTGGGCTGGAAGGGTACATTACTTTACGGCAACTTTGCCGTCTTCCAGGCACTTCATTTGCTGGCCGTCGTCTGGCTACGCCTCATGGCGATTAGGTGAGGTGAGACCAAGAACGGAGAACTGAGGGGAGGGGGCATAGAGTTTGCTCTATTAGGTCTTTCTGCAAGCATGTCTCTATGCTTGTCTTTTCCGCCCGACCTGGTGAGACGGAAGCTCTACTTTAAGCAATCCTTTCGCCTTCGCAGTGACGACCCCGACGACGAGACCAGGATTTCGCTGGCTGTCAAGGAATATATACCTGGGCTGCCTCGGATTGGTACCTCCGCAAAGTACGGGCAGCTTGCAAGAGTCACTTCCACGGTCACCGCATCAGATATTCGTAGCACCAAGTCGGATATGTACCTACCCTCTCTTCTCGGGTTCGGCATCTACAGGCCAGACGGGTAGCCTCACCTCGCGGAATGTCTACAACGCAGCACAAGATCCAGTGGACGATAGGCAACTCGCAGATACCATTCATCACTTCATCCAATCTCTGAGTGGCATCCTACATTGAATGTCTTGTGTCTGGCATCAATCATACATTGGATGTCGTATCACTTTCAATATTTCCGTCGAGCACAGGAAATCGATCCTTTCCGCGACCGCAGCGGACTTATAGGCAGGGAATCATGTTATATTTAATTCTTGCTTTTGCTTCCTAGTGAGATCCGGGCTGGATCGGTCCTGTACTGATATATCCTGGCTGCCGGCGGCTTCCATATGCTGGAATGTGTTTCAGTGGAAGTGCAAGAGAGGCTTACAAAGGCCCGCAGCTTTGCCTGCTTGACATTGTTTCAGATCGAGGAAGCCCATGCCGCCCCAGCAAGAGCCATTTCCCACCCAGCCAGAGTTTAGTCTCATCAATAAACATATTCCAATTATAGTTTCGAGACATATAGAAAAGAAACGATGTTTGGTAAGGCATATGAGAGGTCAAGGAGACCAACATATCATGCAAAGTTGTCTAGATAGTACCCGACCTCCGACAGACAACCAACAACTATCTCGTATCTTTTCTAGGAAACTCTTGTTTGCATGATGCAGATATCGTTGAATACTTACTCCTCAACATCATGAAAACAAGAAAGATGCGTCCTTCCCGCGGACGATGTAACTGCGCTTTAGCATCTCCACCTCCAGCCGCTGACCCCAACTAGTATCGAGAGTCTCCACTTCACCAGACCGGATCTGTTATGCCAGAGATCCGCCCAGACGACCCCTCCTTTGGTTTCAAATGCCTTTAACTTGCCTACTCAGGCATGTGCAACGAACTAATGCTGTTTATCAGCAAACTCAATAGCTTTGGCATCTTATCAAGCCCGACCAGGCGAGCTTTGCTTCTGCTTGGACTGAAATTCGGTATCTGATATCAAGCCGTTTACATCTCAATTGAGAAGTCGAAGTGGAGATTCATCCGACCGCCGTGTACAAAGGATTGCCCGCCGCACAATCAGTGTTATGGATTAGGAAGCAGGTCCCCGTCATTGTTGTAAGATCACACCGAGTCGCGTCTTCTTAGAATCCAATCAAGTTGCTCATCGCCTATCCTGCAGAGGGCCCAATACCTCGTTTCCCTGCCATGGCCTGCATATACATGACCAAGCCTGGCTCGCTCTATCCTGCCCAGTGGAAATGTACTCGCCCAACATTCGATGAGGCGCTCTTTAATCTGCAGCTTGCCAACAAGGTTCGAAAATTGAGGAGCTGTCCTCAGACATTTCGTATTCGTCGTTGTTGGTTTTTTCCTCTGTTTGTTTGTAACATTGGCACATCAGATCTGGACGTCTGGATCGGCTTCCACCAATGCCTTCTTCCTCGCTCTGACCTAAAGCTAATCTCAACGGCGGGGACGCTTTGACATAGAACCACGGGGGAAGAAAATGTCCGTTGAGATTTCACAGGTTGAGCACAGGCAAAATACAATTTATGTGAATGTGACGTAAGGCGGACGAAGTGATGGCAAGACATTCTCACACAACCGCCGCGGGTTGGTTCAAAAGGCAAAAAGCTCATCGTCCGTCAAACATCCCCGCTGCTTCTCGGCAAAGTTGAGCAAGACCCCAACCCAGCCCTTCCTTCAAAGTTCAGCTGCTTCAAGCCCTTGACAGGGAAGCACCACAAAGCTCTAAATTGCCGCAGATCCGTCAGTATGGGACAGGACATGAGCTTGACAACGCACAACACCGTCTCGGAAGACACTTGCCAAATTCCAACATACGCCATGTATTTATCATGTAGGCCACGGCCATTTGCCAATCCCAAGAGCAGCAAATACTTCCTCATCGGCTCAAAAGAAACGAACAATAATAAGCATGAGCTAAATCCACCGAGAACAGGTTTTGACCACACGGCCTAACCCTTTCCTCCCCATCGATTGCTGTCTGTATGATCTGACCCAGGATCCGACAGGGTATAAGATTTACCTTGCAGGTTCTATAACCCGATGAGCACCGCACAGATCTTGCTGGTGGCTGGGCTGGATGTCGCTATCGACCAGGATGCGCGTGAAACGGACGACCCCTTTTCATACTAAGAGAACCAATCAACTTCTGAAGTAACACGAAATAAACACGACTTATGTCATCCGAGGCTGCACGAGTTCACAACAAATCCACAATTTATTCCGCAATTCTCGAAAGTTACATTTTACCCCACCCTTCCACCAAGGCACGGCACCACCTCCAAAACTCAAAACATGGAGAAAAGAAGCATCATGCTTGGAGGGGAAGCTTCTGCTTTGATCTTACCGTTTCCTGTCAAATCCGCAGAAACAGAAACAAAAAATCATTTCGTTTTCTCCTCCCCCATCCGGTCTGTTCGCCAGCAAGCAAGCTCGGAGATGCCACCCAGATTAAGACCGAAGGCATAACGTCGTCATTTCGCCAACGCCCGTCTGCTGCATTTCAGCAGCAATCAATGAACTTTTGCAGCTAGGTTTCGACGCCACATTTCGCGTGTCTTTACTCTCTTTCGCAATTCGCAATCGAAACGAGATCCAGATGCACCAATCAGCCGTTGTACCGCGTACGCAATTTAGACACCACGCTCTTGGATAGGAACCACGCGAGACCATTAAGCAAGGGATCGATCGGCTGTCTTCAGGTCGGTCAACTCGCTTTTATTTATTTCTTTACTTGTCGTATTTTTAGACCCGTCAATCGCAATCCCAGCAACTGGCTTAGCTTGCCTCGCCTGTCCCGAGAGATCGAATGGGAAGAGGCCATCCGGACCAGACCAGTCTTGAGCTTTTAGCCTCAAGATGATGGTGCTCGGATCCCCCAGATCATACTTAGAAGAGAAGATCGTTGCGACCTCACGATAGTCCATTATTTGCCGATGTCAGGAGATTTAGAGTTAGACTTCTAGCTTGGCTTTCTCCATCTCTTACGTGAGTTACGTCTTGACTGTTTGACTTTTTTGTTCCTGCCGAGGAGTGTTCTTCAATTTTCTGTCCATCAAATCAGACGGTTTAGGGTTATCTTTCGCCATGACCCCAACGTCAGCCCAACCCAACTCGCATCGGACATCCCTCCAGGAATTTGCCTCCCAATTTCCAGCTTCCTTGTGAAAAAGGACGGCACAGCATCCAGGATCAAGAATTGAGGCTGATCACGTGGAGTATGTGGATCAGCCATGAAGCCAGCCCTGAAGCCCCTTTTCTCTTTCCACGTGCAACAACTGTACCACATATCGCGCGCTTCCTTTCCTATAATACCGCACTTTCTCCCTTCATCCATCCAATCCCCTTTCATTCCTCAACGCGTACCTGCATGCTTCTCCCACAACCTCATTTCTTTTCCTCCGAGATCTTCAACCGAACGTATCGCGAAGAAGTGGACAGACAGGGTCAACGTTCCGCTAGGCAGTTCAAATTTGATGACCCGGTCTCGTCAGCCTCACAAACGAGTGGACTCACACTGAGTCAAGTCAGTGCTGAGCCAAGGGGCTCTTCCTTGTGTTTTAGCTTGTGCTTTTCTTGTCGTACCGGACATCTGGTAGCGCGCGGATACAAATCTCATATTATCGTGTATTCTGCTTCTCGTCTTGTGTGATTGATCGGTGTCATTCGTGATACCTATCATATTCCTCTCTGTCTGTGGTTCCTTTTTCTCCGGCCTCATTCCAAGGAAGTGGTTAACTTTTTGATGAACCCCACTATTTTGCTTCTCTAGATATGAACTAGGGATTGAAAAAGGCGTACAGATTCCATTCCAAGCGTCATGGCTGAAGTGCCAGTAGCACCTGTGGATCCGATGGACACATAGGGATGGGAGATCGCTGCGATGAGACAAAGAGAGACATATCTCGATTGGAACAGCGGAAGCCGCCTCCGGCGTCACATCCACTGCGTTGGAAACATGGTTCGAGAGCCGTGCACCTCAACCCAAGCAAAACAATCCTTCCAAGTACATTTGCGTGTCAACAACATGGTGGTATATCTCGACCATTGTTCCAACACGACGAGAAATCTGGGGCGTTACGATCCAGCCGCCTCACTCTACTCCAGTAGTTTCAATACTACATCTATTTAGAATGTTTCCCTTGTCAGCGCTCCGAGAAGTGGGTTGATGACAATGGCTTTGTTGAGATTTTGTGACGATCCTACTTTGTTTAGTGTCAATTTTTAAAACGGGGATCAATCGTCAAAAGCGGACCACCGAGAGAAATGTCCTATCATCATGATTTAAGGGACAGCTACCTGGTTTCTGATACCTTTCTTGCTTTTTCCTATCGTTTTGGAATCTGGACAAGAGACGTACGATCGATAGTTCGTCAGGTGGATATAATCTGAAGCTGTATCTCGGACTAAGGTCGAGAAGCCAGCAACGTTGGAACCGAAGATAGAGGTTGGCTGTGCCTGGAATTGCTTGAATTGATTGAGATGTAAAAATGTCTCCGCAGCACAAAGTTGCTACTACCTCACAGTTCTGCCCCCTCTCTTTATGCCCTTGAAATTCGTAGGTATTGGCAACGATTTTTGCAATTTTTGGCAAGACGGTTTTCTGCCTTATTGGAGTCGAAAAAATCGAACTGGCATCCAGAAATCATGGGCAAGTCGGGTCGACTGAGGTTGCAGGTTTCCTTTTCAGTAACGAATGGTTCCTTGTCTAATTTTCTCGTCTTTTTTATATTTGTGTCTTCTCTACACTATTATTCTCCTTCCTTCTGTCGTTGAGCCCAGGTATTAGACGTAGTCCGTGCGTGTGATGCCCCCTGGCCCTCCTGACCCAAGGAATCCAACCTTCAAAATCTCTCCTCCTTAAAACTCCACTCCTCCGTCCTTCCAATCCCTCAGGGAATGGAAAGTCCCCAAGTGGTGGATCATCTTCCGCAGAATTTTCCTGTCTCAAATTACCCTTAGGGTGATCGCTCATCGCTTCATCCTCATGTCGCAAGGCCATCCCTGATCAATCCTTGAAATCATGTTTCATCGAAGACTTCAACCACCGTTATGGGTTTGACAGCCCTGACAGGTGGGTTTATTTTATGAGGTCTGGAGTCCGCATCGGCTTAAAGGAATTTTGAGGCTCCGCTGCGCAGAAGCTCATGTGCCGGAGCCGGGTCATGAATTTAGGAACCACGGCATTTTATTTCAAGTCGGGAGTTGGGAAGCGGGGTGCAGTAGTCCTGCATGTTATTTCTCTTCTAGATGTTTTGGGACTTCCTGAGGTGACCAGCGACAGTAATTGTCCGTCTACATTTAGCCTACAAGTGCAGCTAGAAGTCGCTCCTTCCAGAAATGGATATCGGACGAAACAAGCTTCAGCAGTTGAGCAAACAATCGCCCAAAAACAGCTCAGTGCGTACGAAAAGGTTCCCCGCTTCGTGGTATAACGGGTGGAATCTCGCTTCCGCAGATATATTGTTCTCCTATTGTTGTTCTTCGGCCGAACCGTGAGGAGAAGTCAAGTACATAATAACGAGATCCCTTTTGTAATTCACAGTCCCTAGTATAAGATACATCATACTCGTTAAGATCTACTTCACTCATTCACAGCTTCACTTCACTGTACATTTATCTACCTTCCCCTTCTCCATTCCCCAAACAGCCCAAATCCAAGTTCTAAATCCCAGAAATGCTCTTCCCACTCCTCGCCGTCCTCCTCGCAACCCAAGTCTCAGCCGGACGTCTCCTCCAGCGCGATACCTGGGGCGGTGCTCTCTCCCTCGGTCCCACAAAGTCCAACATCGTCCACGCGGTCACCACGCTCGTACCAGGCACAGCTCCTAGCCCGCAGAATGGTATGCTCTTTCTCTGGCCTGGCATGTCCAACGGAACGGGCGACTTGATCCAGACGACGTTGGAGTCTTGGCCGGATAATTCGTGGTGCGGTGCTGTGAAAGGGGAGTGGTGAGTTCTCCTGTTTGATACCTCCTCGACTTTGAGCAGGAGGACCGAGAAGTTTTACTTTGAAATCTGATGCTGACGAGGATGCTCTCGAAGGTGTGTTCGAGCTTCGTTATTTGGCAGCTTTGGACAGCTGGATGGTGTGGCTGGTGTTGTGAAGGGTACCGATGAGGTCCGCATCGAGTATTCTCGTAGCGCTGATGGACTTATCTGGACCCAGTATGAGCATTTCTTCCTGACTTCGCAGTTCTCTCGCTGACTTGGACAACAGAAATGTAACCAACGCTGTGACCGGCGCGTTCCTGTCCACTTTCAGCCATGCTTCTGGTCCAATGACTGGGTAAGATCCCCTCCACGTCCCTTCAATCCCTCATTGTCAAAGCATCCTCCGTACCAAAGAATGTTATATTGACCAAATAGATGGGGAACTGGAACCGAATGTAATAACGGATGCAGCGGCACCATTGCGAAGCAGACTTACAAGAACACTGTCATTACCCTGGCGGGTTCAGATACTTCGTTCGGAAAGACTTTGAGCACTTCGCAGGGAACGACGTATACTGGACTGAAGAACTCTGCTGATGGCAAGACTTGGACTATTGACACCATTAGTGTCCCTGCTATGGTGGTATAGGATATTCTGTTAAGCCCTCTGGGGCCACATTGTTTCGTAATCAATACACTTTTCAACTCAAGCCTTAAAATTCCCCTCCCCATCCTCTCTCTTCTTGCCTCTCCCATACGTCGAAGCAAATCTCTCCTTCATATGCTGCTCAACCGTCAGATGTTTCCCATCCGCATCACTCCCATCCAGCGGCTTCAAAACACAATCCACATTCCCATCAAAGAAAAACGGCACAGAATACCGATCACTGCCACCTCGATTCACGACCCTGTGCAGGTTACTCTTGTATTTCCCCCCAGTCCACATCTGCAGCATATCTCCGACATTGACCACATACGCATCTCGATTCGGCAAAACATCAACCCATCTCTTCCCCTCGCCATCCCAAACCTGTAGCCCTCCAGTTTCATCTTGCAATAACAGGGTAATGGCACCAAAGTCTGTGTGAGCTCCCGCACCCAACTGCCTCTCATCATTCGACTTATCCGGTGGGTAATGCAGTAATCTAATGGAAGCCACCGCGTCATTGTCACAGAATTCATCGAAGACGCTAGGGCCGTATGGCATGCCTGCAGCGAGGACGTCCATGACTTGGAGTGACAGCGCGTACATCTTGGCGTAGTACTCTGTCATAGGCTTGCAAAATACTTCTTCCGAGATACGAGATGAGTTGGGCCAGAGGTTGGGGCCCATGAGGAAGGCGTTTCTTTGGACGCGGGGGTCTGTGGCGGGGATTTCTTGCCCGACGTAGAAGCCCTGCGTGTATTTAGCTCGTGGTTTTCTACTTGGAAACCCAGATATTGATGGAATGGGAAATCTCACCTCCTTCAGATCCGGTAACGTATCCTCCTGTAGTCCTTGACCACCGATCAATTCATACCCTCTGTTACTAGCCCCAATGCTCTGAGTCCTATCCATCTTCATCTTCTCCTCCATGGGCAATTTGAATAGCGCTTCTGAACCCTTGAACACAGCATCTTGCAGTGACCGTGAGATGCCATGGCCTACAAGCTGGAAGAACCCAGTTGTTGTGCAAGCTGTCCGAACTGCATTGACTACTTTGAGAGCCTCTGTGGATAAGGGATCGAGGAGGTAGGGAGCGATGTCAATAGTGGGGACATTGAAGGTTGAGGTTGGTGGTGCTTGAGGGACCGTCATTTTGCAAAGCTGGCTAAAGATGTGACAAACTTCTTTGATATAGATGAATATTTGAAATTGAATAACATTCAAGATAATCAACAATATGAGAACAGTTTCAAACGTTAAGTGTTTACGCGCATATATCAGCCTCATCCTGTAGAGCCTCCCACCTACCCCACTCCCGAGATATGAGATAAGGTATTCGGATGTCGGCGCATTCCATCACGACTTTGTGAGTAGAGATTGCGTTTACCTGGTTTGAAAGTAGAGAGGGGATTGGATGTAGATATACTTTTGAGGAGGTTGCCGACTCTTGTGATGTTGTCAAATTGTCTTGGAAGAGTGTTGTTGTCGAAAAAGTGGGCCCTGGATTTGGTTGGGGCAGGGTTGTGTGTCTGCCGTGCATCTTGAGGGAGGGGCAATTTCTTCCACCCCAAACCGCAAGACGGCTAGCTGTGCATCAACAATCGCCTTACTTCTTCAAAATGACTGTAACTTTCGACTTGATCTCAGTCATTACTTTATGAGTTCGCTTACCATCTGCTTCTTTGAGACTTTTGATGTGATGGTCTTCTGTTTCTCCCAGTGTTTCTGACGCGATGAGTCACCACCCAAATTCCAGAGCGGGGTGCCCAATGAGAGAGTCAAGCGATGTCTTGCAGATCTTTTGAGCAAGCTTCATATCCATGGATCTTCATATGCACGTATCTACTCATCCTCAGTCATTCCACGCTAGTACCTATTCGTCGTGTCATCCTTGAGTTTTGATAGAAGGTAATTCTGTCAAGTCTGCTTCACCAGTAATTGCCCGTGGGTTCAGGGCCTCAAGATTTAAGCGAGCTTAAGAAGTTGACTACCAAAAAGAGCTTTTCTTATTTTAAAGCAAAGGATGGAAGCATTTTGTCAAGAACTCTATCTATCGATCAAACAAGAATCTATGATCTCGTAATTCTTCATTTGTCCTCAGCATCATTATGTCAAGCTCCTCAACATCCGCAGCGGCTCTTCCAGCCCCGGCTCAATTCTCATGCAACATATGCAGAATCACTTTCGAGACCAACACTCTCAAGCGTGCACACGCAAAATCAGATTGGCAGTATGTCCTGCATTATTCACAAATTCAAGTCCCTTCACAAGCTTACCCAGAGATAGCATCTACAATCTGAAAAGGCACTTGACCTCATTACCACCAATTTCCCTCCAAGTTTACAATGAGCGTGTCGCGAGTATCGAAGAAGCGCCTACAACGGAAGATATGGAATTTGACGATTTCCATCAGTCATGTGCTTCGTGTAAGAAAGAATTCTACAGTCCAAAAAGCTACCAAAACCACCTGAAATCGGCAAGTCATGCCCAAGCAACCGCGAAAGTCGAATCTCAGAGCAAATCAGTCTCAATTTCAGAATCAGAAGATCATGGAGATCACGAATCAAGCGACACTGAAGGCCTCGCCTATGAAAACGAGGAATCGGGCTCATTTCTCTGTCTCTTCTGCTCATACCACTCCTCCTCCCTCCCCCAAAACCTCACTCACATGTACACCACCCACACCTTCACCATCCCTCACCAAACATCACTCATCGACCTCCCAACATTCATCACCTACCTCTCAACACTTATCACCACCTTCCACGAATGCCTGTACTGCGGTCAGAGCAGAGACACAGCCGCTTCTATCAGGCAACATATGCTTGACAAGGGGCATTGTCGTCTGGCTGATGATGTGGTTGAGTCGGAGGACTTGGGAGAGTTCTGGGAGCTTGAAGAGGTTGAGGAGGATATGAACGAGAGTGTAGAAGAAGATGGAAAGGCCGATGGAAAGGTACGTTTCGACGCGGAGACGCAAGAGCTCCATCTCTCATCCGGCCGTACCCTCAGCCATCGCTCCAACTTCCGCTCATTCCGACAAAACCACAGCCCATCCAGCTCCAGACCTTCCACTCAAAAAGCCATCGAGTCCAGCATCAACCAAACCGAGACCAGTCTCAGCACCGCGACAAACAAAACCGATAGACGCGCCGTCATGGCTCTCACGCGTAGCGAGAATGCCAATAGAGGCTTGATGGGCCTGTCAGAATTGGAGAAGAGAGCTGTCAGGGCGATGGAGAAGAAGATGGCGAAGATGGAGGTTAGGGCGAGGAATTTGTATGCGGCGAGGGTGGAGAGGGGGGCGAATAGGCAGAAGTATTTTAAAGTGAGATTCTCTTGATCTTTTGTTGTGGATTTTTGTTGTTGTTTGGGGGGGAAATCTTGCTGATTTGATTTGTAGCCTGACGTTCCGGGGCCGAAGAATGGGTAGAATGGAAATGCTGTTTGTGTGACTGCCGTAGCGGATAGTGGGTGGAGTTGGGGCTGGTTCCCGCGAGTGCAGATGGAATTATGAGGGATTCGGGAAAATGTTCTCAACATTGTGGTGGAGATAGAAACAATCAAGGAAAGTGTAATGATAGAGCCGGGGATGGGAAGCTCCCGTCACGACGATTGAGGGGTTCGACACAGTTCGTATATCACATCGAGGATCTATGAATAATCAAGACTGAATCCAGGACACGATTTACTTGTGAAACACGCAACCATATGGGGTAATGATCTTTGCATCACGACTGCCAGAGAAGACGTGAGGCCCTCAAGAGATTTTCTCCCCCTCGCTTAGCGTGTAAACAGGGAACAGCCAAGGAAACTGCCACGAGAGAACCCGTCGATTTGAAACTTCGCTGGGCTCGGGGACACAAGCAAATAACACGAATTCTAGTGTGGTTCACAAGCATATCTAGTCCGTATTTGGAAGTTTTGTGTTCCAATGAGGGCAGAGCTGCTGACTAGCGGACTGGCGAAGCAAGCTGACACATCGAGCAAAACGCTCCTAGCCTTCTGCTGAACTAATGATGGATTTTCATCTATTGACCAGCCAACCACGCTTTCGCATAAACATCCATTCCCTGAACAAATCCATACTTCTTTGGTTCCCATCCCAAAATCTGCCTTGCTCTTCCAGACGTAAGATTGGCACTACAGCTCATAGCCTTCGCAAACAGATCTTCTCCTGCCCCAACAAGTTGCACTGTTCCCTGGAAACCGAATTCCCTGCCTGCAGCAGCCAAGATATCGCGCATACTCTCTTGACTGGTCACGAGGTCAAAGACAGGATATACGCCAGTGCCAGAGATCATAGGGAGTTTATCGATCGCAGCGTGAAAACCTGTCGCAACATCATCGACATGGACGAGTGCAGGTCTTGAGTCGAGATCGGCAGCAACAGATACAGTCTTTGAGGTACTTTTAGCAGCTTCGTGGATGGGTTGGAGGAGAGAAGTCCAGATTGCAGATGATCGACCATAGACAAGCGCTGGACGGACGACCATCACGTCGAGGATATCTGAGGACGCAAGAACCTCTCTTTCAAGAGCAGGACGCCATGAAGTGAGTGCTACAGGGGGTGTCGGTGCATTGAGTGCTGCGACTGGCATCAGGTCGTTGACTGGCGCATGTGATGAGCCATGCACCCATGTGCCTCCGCAGTAAATAAATCCGAGCTTGGGAACGCGGATTCCGGCCTGGGATGCTGCTCTGAGACGCTCTCCGCCAATATCTTCGAGGAGGGCCAGGAGATTGTGCGATTCTTTGTCTGCGCCGGCGACGTCGACGACGATGTTGATGTGGTGGGTTTCAATGGCTTGTGTTAGGGCTGTTGTGGAGGAGATGCTGCCTTGGATGGGGTATCACTTCTTGGCCCTCGAGAGATTTGGCCTTCTCGGGAGTTCTGGCGAGTCCAAAGACGCGGTCTGGAAGAATGTTTAGTACGTGCAATAAGAGGGGTAAAAGAAGATATGGCTTGTTTTTGGAGGGGCTTAAGAGAGGATTTACTGACGGTCACCGCTGCGAACGAGACTTTGAGTGAGAGCTTGACCGATATAGCCAGTTGCTCCGATCACGAGAACGTTGACCATCTTGAAGAAGTGAGGAGTTGATGTAAGACGACACTGTAGGTTGCTGAGGTTCTTAGAAGGAGGTTTGGAATCGAAGCTTCGGTTGACGTTGTGATGAATTGTGCTCGTCAGATGAGGTACTTTTGGTGTTTTGGTTATCAGGTGAGGAAAGGGCGATTTGCCGAGGCCGCTACTGTACTGGTATTTCGGTGGTGAGACCTGAACTTCAAAACAAAAGTACCACTTTGTAACTTCGAACGTAATCACACCCTTGAACTGTTGATTTCGACGGCCAAGTCACAAGAATGGTCCCTTACATATATACACAAGTCGGCTCCGACGCTTAGACAGAATGCCGTGCAGACTATCCCTTTGTCATCGTCACCACCAGCTCGTAGCACATCGTGATGCAGAGAGTTCTCACTAGCGGAATACCCTACGAGGGTGGAATTAAGTTGCTGGCTTTGAATCCTTAGCGGAGATTACGAATGTCGCTTTAAACCCGCCCCGCATTTCCCAGGTCACAGCAGGTCACCTTCTTCTATTACGAGATGAGGGACGGGACGAGTTTTCATTGGACGTCAATAGATAGTTTCGGGCGTATTGTATGAGATGCTTCAGGTGAAAAGCATTATGTCCATGGACTTGATTACCTCCGATGGAGTTTGAGCTCTGTTGGAAATGGATGATGTGAATGCAGTCAACCGCTTGCCGATATAGGCGAAGTCGGGATGAGATGGTTGTTGATTACGTTGGCATGTTGATCGGCTCGAGATGAGAAAGTCAAAATGGAAATTGGTGGGTATTTGTATCAATCCAAGCTTAAAATTTGTTCAATTGCTTCAAAGAGCTCATTCTTCCAGTGAGTAGCCCACATCCGTATTCTCAGCTCCTAGCTTCATCAGCAACTTCCTCATCGCCACCGCTCTTTCCTTTTCAGCTCCCTCAAGCCCGCTCAAATCAATATCTTGCACCCACTCCCCGATACCATGCTGCAGGACATTCCTAGCTCTTAAGCGACTCCCACCTCTGTGCCCAATACTTCCATGAAGGGTCATGCGTTCCTTACTGCTGACATACGCTCCCCTGTGCAAGATATTGTTGTTGTAGAACACAACATCTCCTGGCTTCATCTGCACTTTGATCTCTCCAGGGATGCCCTTTTCAAATGGATCGGCATCTCGCTCTACCTGCGTCCTCGCTCGTTTGTGGCTTGCAGGTACGACGATCAGACTATTGTCTTCGCACAGGGCGAGGTTCCACTGAGCCGACCAGGCGGGCTGTCTTAGACGCTCGAGCTCTTCTTCAGCGGTTGCTGTGGCCGGGATGTCGTCTCTGTGCCATCTGAGCTCAAAGTCTCTATCTACATTGACGAATTAGCACATATTCTCTGCATACTCAAGACGACAAAGGGATTGAAAACTCACCTGGTCGAATCAAAAGATTGAACAACTCCATAACCAAATCTTCATCCTCACATTCCAACAACTCTTTGACAACAGACACGATTGGTTCAGAGAAGTAATTTGAGATGAAGGTCTTGGAATTGGGGAGGTCAGGATGCATCAGGAACTGAACGCCCCAAATCCCGCCAGCGGCTGGGTTCGCTCCTGGCTCAATGTTCCAGGGAGGGAACTGTTTTGGGAGCGTACGGACGAAGGGCCAGTTGCCAGAGCGGGCAAAATCTATGACTTCAGCACTGGCTTTGCGCAGTGTGGTGAGTTGTTCAGGCGTCAAAATGGATGGGACAAGGACGAAACCATCACGATTGAGGGATTCGAGGTGAGTTGAAGGCATGTTGCTCAGAGCTTGAGAATTGAGGTCTGGGGATTCTGGGAGATTTGTTGGTTTTCGAATATGGTTTATGATTTCTTCAAAATCGATTCTGCACTGCTTATATCAGAGTTGAGGCTCTGGGATCGTACGAGTGGGTCCACATCAGCTAAAGGAATGTTGCAGAGGCACAGAGAGGAAGAGTGGATTGTTCTTTCCTTTGCTTTGCCTGGAGAGGTCCTGGAGGGGCACCACCTCAATATCACACGTGGACCTTGTGTAACTCCCAATATTTTGCCAATGAGCTGTCGAAAAATACTATGTAACGTAACAATTTGTTTGTATAAACACGGGCTAAAAAAGGATCTCACGATCGGAAGGTGGGGTAATCGTGATCACGTGCGGTGACATTTTGCCCTCGAGGAAGGGCCATCATTTCGACCTCGAATCCCTAGCCAAGGTCTCCAATACCTTCAGAGCTTCTTGCTCTTTGCCTAGTGGTACGAAGCAATGGTCATGGCTGCCATAAATATCAGCGTGCATCCTGCTGAATAGCTCGAAACGTTTCGGTGACAACTTACAAGAATCCGCTCACTGGATTGACGCCTATGCCACTTTCAGTGAGCTTCGCACTGACTGCAGCCATGAATCCTACTGCCTCCAAGCTCGAGTGGATATCCAAAGTGATCATCTTGGAAGGAAAGATGTACTCCAGCTTGTGAGCCTCGGCCGACTCTTGGGTGGTGATGACGGTGAGTCCTTCGGCCTGAGATTCGAGGAATAGAACCTCGAGTCAGCTCTTTTGCCATCTCAAGACCAAATGTCTGGAACCGAATGGACATAGAATGCTATCATACTCACCTCTCGGAATAGCATCTGGACGAAGAGTGATGGTGGAGGCGATTGTCCATTGGGAAGGGTAAGAAAGACAAATGTTTCCGGGTTGAGCGCTGTTTTTAGTGTTGACAGGAGGGCTGCGAGACTTGTTTCTCCCGGCGCTGGATTGGATGCAGTTGTGGACATTGAGAAGATCTGGGTTGTTTGTACTTTCCTGCGATGTTAGCAAATGTGCAGGCCAACTTGGGTGACACAAGTATTTGTACAAATTCGGCAATTGCGACTTTGAAGGGCGTGCAACCTCAGAATTTTGACATCTGCTCACGATCGAGTTTCGGCTCTTCACGTCATCAACGCCATCATGGCTTCAGCGATACGCATTATCGATTTGACTTGCGACCAGAATGATCAAGAATCGTTATTGATGACCATCAAGGCAGTTGCGCCATCATGGAAATATTTTGCACTACGAAGAATGACGGGAGGTGTGAACAATACGGTATGACTACAGCATGTCTCATTATTTCTCCTATCCCAGATCTGTGCTTGCTTGGAGAAATCTGATATTCTGCAGCTCTTTAAATTAACGAAGAAGGAGTCGGACTCGGATGAGAAGGAAACTGGCGAAGCTCTTTTGATACGCATCTACGGTGGTAGCTCTGGCACTTTGGTTGATAGGGATTGTAGGTGTTCTGTACTCAGCCCAAGATCCCTCCTGACCGAGATCGCTCAGGGGAGCTCGATTGCCACACTATTCTGTTCGAACATGGGTTGGCACCTCGCATCATCGGCCGATTCAACAACGGCTATGCGTACGGCTTTGTTCCTGCAAAGTCTGCTCACCTAGTGACCTGGCTCTCGAACCTGTCTGGCGAGGAGTTGCTCGACGCAGTATGTACAACTCCACTCTATCGAGTCGAGACTCGAGACTCAAGACTATCGCTATATAGACATGCTTCCTGACCAGAATCTGGCCAGAATCCTGTTCCAGATGTTGTCATAAGCATAGCTAATATTTGCAAAGTGGCGGAATGGCATGCTACTTTACCTCTGGAATATCCTCCAAGACAGAATATGTGGAAGATTTTGCATAAATGGATCTTAGCTTTACCGACCTCAACAGAAGAAGAGAAGATGAAGGTGGCCCAGCTGTGTTTTGAAGGTGGACTTATGCATTCAATGTTTTGTAAGACGTATGTACAAGGCATACCTGAGGTGAGTTGCCAATTTTTGTGAAGCGATGTTCGCCAGGTTAATCCTGATGTGCCACAGCTTGTCTTCACACATTGCGATCTTCTAGCGGGCAATATTGTCATTAGACCAAAGGATGGCGAGCACTATTCGCCCGAAGCTGTCGAACAGGTTGATTTCATCGACTTCGAATATGCAATGGCAGCACCCGCTGCTTTAGACATTGCCTCCCATTTCTCCGAATGGGCTGGATTTGAATGCGACTATACCCTTCTCCCATCCCGGTCATTACGAAGACGATTCCTGGCGGAGTATACATCAACGTACAATAGCCTACGGGATCCCGAAAAAGGCACGATAGACCTCGACGAAATGTGCACTGAAGTGGACAAATTCAGAGGCGTGCCAGGCTACGTGTGGTATTATTGGCTGAGTCTAATGAAGTAAAAAGACAGGATTCTAACTCAATACCACAGGGGTCTTGCTGCTCTCGTTCAAGCTCAGGTGTCGACGTCCGATTTCGATTTCAACAGTTACGCCGATCTGCGACTTCAGGAATACTTGGACTACAAAGCCGAAGAATTTGGTACAAGAGAGAAAGAAGGCAAGGAGATGCCTCTCAGAGAGCGATGTTGGGCTCGGGAGAATTGATCGTCATGGGTCCGAAAAGCGAGGTACATAGAATCACGGATGGCCAAACTTTTCTACGATGCCAGCGATCTAACATTTTCATTGGCAAGGATTGCAGACATCGAAGTCGAATACACATACAAGTATAATTATGGCGGATAATAAAACGGTTACAATGACAGAGCATGAACAAGCTCAGTAAACACTGCATGGCGTTCCTCAAAACTCTTGTATCACAAGTGTTCGTTTACATCCTAGGAGAAATGCGTTCGATCATCCCCAATGCTTCCTGAGCATTCGATATTAAATCACCACTCACTCCCCCTTCGCTAGCAAGACGAAGAAGCAAATCCTTCCATGCTCTCACCGAAAACTTCTTTTCCATGAGGCTTTTATTCTGCTGCATCACTTCTGACCAAGCCCTCTGCTGACTTTCCGGCATAGACTCCTTGCTTGAAGCTACCATCCACTCTACAAAAGACTCGGCTGCAATCTCGAAGCCATTTTGACGGGATGGATCCAGCCGGATGACGTTCAAGCCATTGCCGTAGACTTGATCAAGAGCGTTAAACTTCGAAACTAGACATGGAATGCCAGCAATAGATGCCAGAGCTGGACCCAAACCAACACTCTCAACATCCGCGGTATCAGGTGTATAAACAACGCCGCCATGAGTCGCAGCAGCCAGTCGCAGGAGGTCCTTCTCGTTAAGCATCGCTTTCGTCTCCTTAAGTCCAGAACAAAGGGGTACACCGCCTAGAAATCGAATGTCATCTGTCAATTCCATGTCCCGAGCAAGAAGTTCCAGCTTTGCTGCATAATCCGTATCTTCTTCCGGATCTCCAAATATCAGAAGATGCGAGATCGGTTCTCCTTGCAAATTCCTTGATTGCAGCCAGAACTCTGATGGAGATCTCGATGCCTTTGACAGGGAAAATACGATTTGGACAAAGAAGAATTGGACGTCCGCTGAGTACGCCTTGAAAAATACCAATACCAGAGAGGAATCTCGAGAAGATATTAGGCCCATGAATAGCGACGTCATGGTTTGGCAACATGGGCAAAACATTCGGAACAACAAGCGGCTTCAAGTCCGTCGGGTACAACAATGTCTCCGGCAACAACAAATCCGACACAATCGCCCAAACATGCCACGGTACAGCCTGCGGAACAAGCGTAAATTCATTCGGTGTCAGTGGATACACTCGTTCGTTCTTCTCATGCACCGCATAACTACTCAACAAGTCATGATCCTAGAACAAGACTCAGCCTAATCTTCCACCTCCCCACCGCTGCTCGGATGCGCGATGAAGAGCCATTGTGACCGGCACGGCATCGGAAAGTGTCATATTGACGGCACAAACCCAATTGAAATCGTTTTCCTCAAACCAAGTCTCAAAGTGGATTTGATACGGTACCATAATAGCATCAATCCTCTCAAGCAAATCAATTCTCTGCGGCTCATCCAGCAACCCAGGCTGCGCTACTTCCCTCCTCATTCGCAGGAGATCTTCTCCATACCCTGAATAGGATACGGGCGTGGTGTCTGTGGTGGCAAGATATGAAGGGTAGAATGTCTCTTTTGGACCAGATGAGGAAAACGCTGCTTTGTCGGGACGCCAGGAATATCCTAGATCGGCTGGTATGAGAAGGTTGATGAGGGGTGGGCAGGAGGGCGTATGGGTAATAAGGTCAAGTGCGTTACGGAAGGTGGTGAGGAGGCCACTGATGGGAAGCCCATCGCCGGATATGAGGGCGAGATTGATGTGCTCCTTGCTGGGGGTAGATTTGCTTGATGTAGGCAGTTCGGTGAAGTGAACTTAGGAGTTGGCAATGCAGAGTTCATGGAGTAAGTCTTTATCTCAGCAATTAACACGGGAAGGAAATTCCATTGAAGAGGAAAAGATTTCATTAGCGAAATCTTCAGCTCCCTCATAAAGTAAATCATTGGCTGTCCAGGCTACGCAAGAGAGCAGCCACACTTATCACCCATTCCCTCCACAATTCCGCCTCCCATTTCCTCCCTGGATATTTCACTTCTCACTCAAGACCCCATACAATCCTCTCCTCATACCCATTTCAGTCTTTCTCCAGATATATAAGACATGATAAGCTCGATCCGACTGATTGGTCGTCTTGTGTTTCCCCGAGCGACTTGGTGTTGCACCACAGCTACCGTTTCGTCATGGGATGTTGTGTTACGCTGACCTGTGCAACTTTTGACACAGAGGGATGAGTGAGCGTGGGGAGGGAATCACTTGAGGGGGTTTGTGAGATGAGAGGTTGGGTAGTGTCTGGTGGATTCTGTTTTGGGGGGGGTTGGTGTGGGAGGTTGTGGTAGAGGTGTTGCAGTGAATCTAATGTGACCTGGGCAAACAAATTTCAACCTCTTCTGAAGGCCCGAACCTTATCCTTGAATTTGGATAGTATCTTCCGTGAAATGCTTATGCCGTTGCGAAAAGAGTCTTGGACAGCATGTATGGTCATGTCCGATGAAGCACCACCCCTCAGAACCTCTATCTTCAAAAATGCATTGCCAATCGTAACAGTTTCCGGGGCCTCCTTTACATCTTAGCATTGCTCCATTTCAGTTCTCGAAGGGAGTGTTGTACACTAAATGCCACTGAAGTGTTGTCGGTATGGCAGTAAAGTCTGACTTATGGCCACATCCGTGAGAAAAATTCGCCGCTGCTCTGTAATTTACTTACTCAGCGATTGATTCAAGATACAAAATATTATACCATTTCACTCCCAGCATTACCCAGCTCGTTAATATCTAGTTCCGGACCGTGAGAGCAAGCCAAGCGCATATCAACAGCAGTCTCACCCCCTGCCATTACAGACTTCTGATCGGAACAGGACGTCAGCTCCCGGTATTTGCAAGTTGATATGTCCTGAGACAAGAAATGAAAGTCGCGGCAAAACTTCTGCGGCGTAGTCACTCGTCCGAGAAAGGACTTGTCAAGGTGAATCCGAATGAAAATCCGAGCTGAAAATTACCTCTCACCTGAAGTGACTCTCAGCTGCTTACCGGCCGATGAAATGCATACCAAAGCCACTTCTCCTTTGCCAATGGGAATGCAAGATCTTCAAAAACAGTCTCAACCCAAAACTTGGCCGGCATGTGTAGGATTCACTGCGGATATAATGGCAAATGAGTATCTCGTGTCTTAGTTCAGGTATGTAAGATGTACTACTTTCTTTCTCCTCGTAGACGATCTCAATACCCCTTTGGAATGGTCCTGCATCATTTCAATTGTGTAAGGTAAGCTTGCGGACTGGATGATGAAACAAAGGAAGTAACTCTACGTGGCATGGACAAACTTTCGGCACATCAGCCCCAGATCCGAATGGCAAGTTTAAAACCCCTCAATCATAAAATTATCCATTGTGTCTGACAGCCCCGATATTGCAGATCAAGTACCACGGAGACCAACAGCTGAAATACCGTCGGAGTAACAATCGAAGGCACCGAAAGGGGTAACAAGTACAACCCCAACATGATGTGAGCTGCGTAGCGAGAGCTAAACATAGGTACATTCCAAAGTTCCGTGTCCTCTTCTAGAACAAACCTGGCCCTGAGCCCACAGAGAATTTCTTTCCTGATATTAGGCTCAGCCGTACCTAGCTTGGCCTCCCAATGAAAATCCGGGGTATTAATCACTTTGTTTGTCTTACTCTCTTGGCTAATGTCACTCTCCGCTCGCCAAGATGTTCGTATTTGCAGTCCGACATCAGCCTGGATGACCCATCGGCAATATTCCCGAACGGTGCAACATGACAAGAAACTATATAAAAGCATGGAATGAGAACAAATTAATTTGACTCTTATCTCAAGAGATCAGATCCTTCATATCCAGTGCGGTCCTTCTTCAGTTCTCTGATTTCTTTGTCTGCTTCAAATTCAGAGGTTGAACGTTCTGTACCTGCATCATGCGCTTCCAACCCTTGCTCCTCCTAGCAGCATGTCTGACAGGCACGCTGGGTCTTCCCGGTCCGGATCCTGCAACTTTATCAACCGGTACGCTGACCCACCCCCAATCCCGTTCGTATGATGAATGTTCATTTATTTCAGTCCCCAAACCAGTCAAAACGCCTGCGGGAGACTGTTCTCAATCCAGACTACTATGTATTGCCGAGATGCACGTTGTTTACAATCAAACAACGGGCACGTGTGGCTGTGAATGGATTTCTGGATTTGGACCAGCAGTGACAGTAGCTGAGAGACAGGATGTCGACCCCAAAACATGCCCGACTGTTCGGTGCAAGGAAAAATATCATCCGGTTTATTACTCAGGGAAGAGTCACTGCGCTTGTGAGCCAGATATGGAATACCCGGATCCGTCTACCTGTCCCTTGATCAAGTGCACTTCTTCAACAAGACCAGTCTACCATTCGGAAACGAAAAGCTGTTCTTGCGAACCTATTCCTCTGGAGTGTCCGAATTCCATCTTCTGTGCAGCAGGATGCCACAAAATCCAAGATCCCTTGACGAAGAAGTGTGCTTGTCAAGTTACCAACCCCATCCCAAAGACATGTCCACTGTTCAAGTGTCTTGAAAACCATCATGTCGTGTACCACCCGGACACGGACAAATGTGGTTGCGATCCGGACTGTCCTGACCTGATGTGTATTGCAGAGCAACGAGTGACATACAATTACACCACTAACAGCTGCTTCTGCAAATACATCCCGGGCCTTGAACCATCCCTCATCCAAGATCGTGCCGCGAAAGCAGCTCCCGCCACTTCTCCGTTGCCGACTCCCACGAAGGCAATACTTCCACCTGTATGCTCGAAGATGATGTGCATATCCGAACAACACCCAGTGTACAATGAAGCTACTGGGAAATGCAAATGCGAGTGGATTCCTGGCTTTGGTCCCCCATCTCCCATCAAACCCAAGCCTACATCTTCTCCTACATCGCCTGGATCAGTGGAGCCCACACCAATAAAATCCAGCTGTCCAGATACATACTGCATCTCAGAGCAGCGCCCGACATACAATGATTCCACCGGAAAATGCACTTGTGAATGGATACCCGGCCTCAAGCCGGGTGAGCCATCAACACTCATCGTAGCACGTGCCGAGCCGACACGGTACGTCTCGTCCGACTGTTCGGGTTCAGGCATCATGTGTATTGCCGAGATGCATCCCGTTTATAACGAGACTGCAGGCCGATGCGAGTGTGAATGGATAGACATCTTCAAGCCCCCGATCGTCAGCTGGACATCCCCCGACCCGAGTGCGTCGCAAACTCCATTACCGACACCAACGAGATTCACGCCCATAAGCCCTCGCCCGACACTGCCTCCTATTGGACCGAGTTGTTTGAAACCTGGGTATTATTGCATACCTGAGATGCAGCCGGTGTATAATGCTACGAGTGGAAAATGCGAGTGCGAATGGATTCCTGGGTTGGGCCCCGCCACGATAAAGGTTTGAAGGCTGGAGTGATGATTGCTGTATGTTACAGGATGGGATTCTCTGTGTGTTTAACAATGTATGACCTGGTGTCTAAAAGTGGTTGTATTGTTTTGGAATGAAAGCACCGATACTTACTGCAAGTAAACCGTGTTACATGATATGGTTACTGTGTTGTCTATGAGCCGCGCTGGGAAATCTGTCAACCTTGCCTCGCTTGTGTTCGAAGTGAATCAACAAACGCCACAAACAACGGGAACCGGCCAAAATGTATCTAGAGACTATACCAGGAAATGTGAGAAACCAAAGAACCAAAATGAGTTTCCGGTCAGTTCAACTTCAATTGCATAAGATATTAGTGAGAGCTGTGGTGGATAAGTTCTATCGCGATACAATATCTTGCCGCGCATTTCTCTCCTTCCCAGCTCGGCAAGGTATTAAGGACAAAATCGTCCTAGGCAACAATGGAAGTTCGAATACATTTTAGAACTCAGTTACCTAAGCTGGCCACAGAAATTTCACATCTGTGATGTCACGATAGGCTATGTCCCCGCAGGTCCTCGAATATGCAACGTGCTGACAGGACTTTCTCGGTTTTAAAATTGTTTTCTCCGGGTGGTGGAGTCCACGCGGCCGCACAACCGCTAGGCCTCAGATGTTGTCAGTTGTAGTCGCCACTACTAATCGGGCTTTGAATTGGATATATAAGAGAGAGATGTAAGACTTGGTCGACGATCTTGAGCTTTTGACGGAGTGATTGCATTTGAGACTTTATCGAACTTGACAACAATTTTGAATTCCTCACCAGTTTTTCAAACTCCTTCCATCTCCAGCATTCACGTTGCACATTCAAATTTCAAGCTCAAGCCAGATTTCAAAATAATAACTCTATACTGAAAAGATGACACGCTGGTCCTTCTCATCGACAGGCAACGAAGTAGTCTCAACTTTCAAAGACCGCGTTGAAGGCAAAACAAGTAAGCACAACCCACTCGCCATTCCAAGTTCTGCCATCCCTCCTCTCTTCCCAACGGTACCTCCATCTAACACACCCGATAGTCCTCATAACCGGGCCCAGCACCGGTGGAATCGGCGCCCAAACAGCCCTCACCCTCTCCTCCGGCAACCCCTCCCACCTCATCCTCACCGGACGCTCCCTTCCCAAAATCCAACCCGTCATAACCGCCATCAACGAGGCGCATCCATCCGTGAAAACAACATTCATCCCCTGCGATCTCGCTTCTCAAGCGTCTGTTCGAGCTGCTGCTAATGAGATCAATGCACTAGTCGAGAAAATTGATATCCTGATCTGTAATGCAGCGATCATGGCTTGTCCGTATGTGAAGACTGAGGATGGGATCGAGAGCCAATTTGCTACGAACCATTTGGGGCATTTTTTGCTGGTGAATTTGCTGAAGGGGAAGCTGGTAGCGGAGGGGAGTGGGATGGGGACGAGGGTTGTGGTTGTGGTTGTGGGGAGTAGTGCGTATGCGCATGGGGGTGTGAGGTTTAAGGACTGGAACTTTGAGGTGAGTTTTTCTGTTTGTTGATATATTCCTTGATATCTGTGGGACACAGAGGATGGTCTTTGATCATGGTTGATCATGCATTGCGCTGACGAGGAGACGATTGAATAGGATGGGAAGACGTATAATGAATGGGAGGCGTATGGACAGTCAAAGACAGCAAACATGCTCTTTGCTAAGGCTCTCGCGAGAAAGATGGAGAGGAGTGGTGGTTTTGCGTTCTCTTTGAATCCTGGCTGTGAGTGATCCCCTTCCCATCTCGTCTCTTATCAATTCAACATACTCAAGATCCACCTTACCTGGCCTAACACCCACATAGCTATCCGCTCAAACCTCCAAGTCCACATGCTCAGTAACGAAGCCATCCTCGCTGACGGTCTCGCCCGCATGACTGCATCCGAAGCCAAGGAAGGAAGGGCATTCGTCCGCGCTCCGCAAAAGACTTTAGAGCAGGGATGTGCAACCGCGTTGATCGCGGCGCTGGACCCGGAATTGGAACCGTTTAGTGGAGAGTATTTGGATGATGGGGATGTGAGTAAGGTGAAGGTGAGGGAGTACGCGACGAGCTTGGAGATTCAGGAGAAGTTGTGGAAACTGAGCGAGGAGCTTGTTGGAGAGGAGTTTGCATGGTAACAAGAAAGTTGTGGTATTTGGGAGGCAAATGAGTGGTAACGAGGTACTGGCTATTCTGACTTCACATGTTTTCCATTGCCGAAGCTTGTATTTGAGCACGGGGCTCAGAATTCTGTGGCACAGTGATCAAAAGAATCTCATCAGATTAACGCCATTGAAATCAAGGGAGCATCTCATTAGCTCCCAAGTATTTTCACCCCACTAGGGAGCGCGACGACCTGGCTATTTACCTGGTCGAGACAAGTAGATAGTATCGCAGCGCCAACATCAGCTTCAGTAAGACATAGCATCGAGCTTCGACTCAGGAGATTGCCTGAATAAGTGTAGTCCCATTTCTGGGCTCCTCTTCTCGAGCATCTTGAAAGCCCGACCTTCCCGTCACCCAAATCAGTCAGACAATTTGTCACATTCCCAATCGTTCTGATCGTTCCATCTTTTGTTGCCTGCCAGACTTGTTCATCGATTGCAGTCGAGTTCGTCCACTTGACTCCTTCAGACGATGCAGTGAGGGTGCTGAGCGAGAAGGTATTAAAGATCATACCGGTCGGAATGCTACTATATCGTCCCTTTGGAGCCGAAAGTCTGAAGATTGCCGTCCCGTGCGTTGGGACGTTGCGGGCAGTCACTTCTTTGGAGGTGTGACTGAGCTCTCCCGTCCAGAGGTCTTTGACATGAACCATAGGGAGATCCGGGATTCCGATACGGGCAAAGGATACGCTATGGCTTGCTGTAAGATTTCCCCGATTCAGGATCGTGAGAAGACGGTCCCCATTCGCGAGATCTTTTGTCAATACGTCCCATGTGCCATCTTGACTGACAAGAGTAGCTTGTAAGCCCAATGGGTCTTGATCGATTGCAATGATTTCGGCGTTACCCAGATACTCGATATCAATCGAGTTCAGATTCGGCATCCACGCGGAGATTATCAGAGGTGCAGAGAAGGAAGACCACAAGGCGAAATGAGACTTTTTCTCGTCCAAAGTGTAATCGAAATGATCTACATTCAGAAAATCCGGATCGTTGAAATATCCAGGGTGTTGATATCGAGCCAGTCGAACTTCTTGGCCGTAGTTGAACATGATTGAGTCCCATCCGGTAATGTCCGGCCAGTAAAGTGTAGAGTTGAAGACTAGCGAGTCTCGTGAGTGACGTGCGAGCTGTCCAAACTTTGGTACCCAGTTCATGACTTTGTACCAATCTGTAAGATTTGCAGCTTCTGCAAAATATGCCGGTGCTGACTCGGAAAAGATCATTGGGTTACCCGTTTCTTTCCTGATATCAGCCAGAACGTCGTGCCAGCGGCCATAAACGGATTTGTACTCTGCTTCTGTGCCAGTAGGCATGTTACAGCCATCCAATTTGACATACTCGAAGCCCCAGTCAGCAAATGTCTGAGCGTCTAGGGCTTCGTGGCCAAAAGCTCCTGGATAGCCACCACAGCTCAAGTTTCCAGCGTCTGTGTAGATCCCAGGTACGAAGCCGAGCTCTTTCAGGTAGTTCGTGAGCCAAGGCAGTCCATGGGGGAATTTCTCGGTGTCCCATTCCATCGAACCATTTGCAGCACGGGACATAGTGCTCCAGCTGTACGAGGGATCAGCAAGTTTTTTTTTTTGGAAGGTTTTCGAGCTATTATTAATATATGGACAATCCTGTAGAACTCACCAGTCATCCAGATTAATTCTGTTGTATCCAGCATCCAAGAGTCCATACTTGATCATGGACTGGGCGGTCTCAACGAAGACGGTTTCGTTCAGACCACACATGAGAGCTGCCCACTAAGCAGTTAAGAAATTAGAAGCTGCAGACAATTTCAGATATCAAAGCAGAAGGAATAATAAGCATACATTGTTATACCCCATAGGTGGTGTTGGCTGCAGTACTGGCCGCGAAGACAAAACAGAAGGAAGAACCCCAACCACGACCATCAGGTAACTCAACGTATTAGAAGCCATGATTCTCAGACGGTGAATAGAGAGGTTGAGGCACAAAAGCAGGAGATCTAGAAATGGACTGCCGGAATTGTCCAAATCAAAAACTTCCAAAGAATTGAACGCCATCTTAGCACTGGTACTCGGTGCTGCTTATGAACTCGAAGATCTCCTGACCCACAACCACTGGCTTGTTACACTACCGGTACAGCACATGAACTCTTGAACGAGATTGAATCGTCATATCCCACTGTTGATATTGTGAGACGTAGCAATCCCCCGCATTTACCTGCAGAAACACGTGAAGAAGAGGCCAATGGTCTCTCAATTGACCGCTGGTCAATACGAGTCGGGTTTGCAGCGAGCAGTCCAAACCTGGGATTGTTGAAACGTTACTCGACACCACGTGGGACTTCGGTTCGAGCCTTGCAGATATGGATGATAATAATAGAAGTCCAATATATGCAGGACCTTGAGGACGGCTAGAACGGCTGTAATGTTGATCAGGATAATGAGGTTGCGGGAATACCCTCGTCTCGCTTCCCCGCTTTCGAGGCTTGACCAGATCTGGTGCGGTCCTTGGCAGGGAATTTTCCGATTTTCGAGATGCAGAAAGATTTTGAAGGGCGAGAAGTGGGTATTAAAATAAAGCTCCCGGTCCTTTGATCCCGGCAGTCACGAAAGAATGTAATACCACAAATCGGTACCATGTTCGGCTTCCTAGTGTGGTAAGTCTCTTCCTCAAACCACAGTCTTGGCACTCAAATGCTCATATCAACCACCCAGCTTCCCCAGATTCTGCGTTTTGATCAGAGCAAAAGCCTGCCATGAGCCGCCGTTTGGGACTTCATGACGCGCGTTGTATCAAACAGAACAAAACATATTTTAATTATAGTACAGGAGGATATCCAATTCCACTGCGATGTGCTGCAAGTGCCAGTACCAGGTTTTCTATATCTGGCATATATCAGATGATGTCGACGTCAACCATTCAGCCTGAGTCTTTTCTTCGCTGTCTCGTTCCGACGCGTGCGCACTTCACATTCTTTCGCAATCTTGTATAGGCAAATACAATGCCAAGTTGACGATGTTGAAACCAGATTCTCTCTTTCTCAATGTCGTGCATCCGTGTTGGTACTCTGCGCAGAGTTGCACTTCAGGTTGATGCTTGAGGTTGATGAGCGTGGATATCGGAGACCTTTCGTTGCTCATATGCAAGCCCTTTCGACGAGATGGTCAACCCAGCTTTCGTGCTTCTGCCGCTTTACCTGTATCCGTACAACGAGACGTCTTGGAGTAACATTACGGCATCGGTTACCGCACATCCGAACCTCAACTTTCAAATCATCGTTGCGCCGAATTTGGCGAATATCTTCCCGGATAAGAACTACGAAGTTGCTCTCGATGGGCTGAATAATTTCACCAACGTCGTCACCCTTGGATATGTTCCCATAAACTGGGTCCACCGAGATCTCGACCTCGTGCTCGAAGACATTACTTGTTATGCTGCTTGGCCAACGCACGCCAATCCGAACATTGCAGTCCAAGGCATATTTTTCGACGAGACGACTTCAGCCTTGACAGAAGAGACCTGGGCGTACATGAGCAACATCACGACTTTTGCGAAGGAAGCTCTGGGGCCTGGCAGACAACATATCTCATTCAATCCTGGAGTCGTCGTTGATAAGGCTTTCTACGATCTCGCTGACACAGTTAATGTCTTCGAAAATGAATGGTCGGCGTTCAACATATCGGTATTGACTTCAACACCCCCAGATCTGGTCGAAAGATCCACGTACCTCATACATGACTTTCCCCAAGACGAAAGGCTTCAGGCGGAAGTGATTCACGACCTTGCGGATGCGAATGTGGGCGGAATGCTTCTGACGACACAGACGAGCTACAATGAGCTGTCTGAGATGTGGGTGGAATTCTGCGAGGAATTGGCCGACACGGTTCCACCAGAATTCTTGCCGATTGACTCAGGGACCTCCTCAACAACGGCCGTCCAAAAGTCGCAATGAAGGAGAGGACATTCATGGCGTGGCTGTGATTGTACATATGGGTAGCATCTGTAGGCAGAAAATAGAGGTGGCGTTTTGTGACTGTCTGCAGTCAGTATGAAGCAACTCCAAACAAATGACCTGAGTGGTCCAATCATTTGGACTTGTTCGAAGAAACTGCAGCCAAGATATAATCGGGAAGATGTGGCCGACAATTGAGCTACGCTTACACCATCACGCCAGGAGTACTTTTCGTTTTTCTTAAAGCTCGTTTGATCGAAGAACATACCAGTTCAACTCTAAGCTGAGGATAAATCTGCGACTCTTTAAAACCAAATACCTGGGGAGTATGGATAGGCACAAGATTTTCGAGAGCCTCGTTCGGCCGAAGTCGACCGGATACGGAGGGTTGTTTGTTGGTACTTGTCAGCAGTCTCGCGATCCCTGTTCCATTTGTTTCGTAGCGAAATTCGAATTAGCGCAAAAGATCCACTTCCGTCAGCTTTCGTTTTGAGGTTTTGTCAGCTTCTCTCTGATACCCGCAGCGGTGAATCTTGGACTTCTTCTTGGCGACGTGGACTATCTATCAAAGTTCACTGATGATGCGTGGAATTCGGAATAAAGATCTCTCCGCGCAGAGTTTGATGGGTTGGTGAGTCAAACGGCGTACCATTTTTGGTGCTTGAAGCCTAGATTCCATCAAAGGCTATCGACTGTTTCGGTACAGTAGCTTGTGACTTAGTATGAGAAAGGAACCCGAAGGGGCCGCAGTCATCCCTTCTCTGCTTCTGACAAGTCTGGATGTTCATATCAGCATTTGGAAGAAACTTGCCCTCCTTTTGTGTTACCATGTTCCCGCAGTCTCGCTGTCCGAAGACGCTCTATGAAAGATATGAGCCACTCATAATGACTCGGAAACTGCACGGATAGCCATTTCAACTAATCGCGTAGCGTGCCTGCTTGGCTATCGGGTAGTGGATCCATCAAAACGAATTTCGAGTCAGCGATACAATCCACTCCACTAACTCTCCACAACCCGATAGCTAGTGACAAATAGCATCCGTCGAAATGCACAAGGGCCATAGTATAAACTCAACCAACATTGCTGTCTTATGATCCACTTGGGCAAGTCCGATCTTAATTCCGGATTCTGTGGGACACACCGAGCCCTCAAAGATCCCCTGGAAAATTGTTTATTGTCAAAGCTGCGCGCCACTTACATCGTCAACCGCAGCAGCACTCTTTCCTTTTCTCTTCTTCATTCCTTTCATACCATACCAAAGTTCTCTTCGTCAATTCTCAATAGACGTGGGACTTCCCATAGTCGTCTATTCTTCGATATATAATAACCTCGGTTCTATTTTCCAGGAAGCCTATCAACAACCCAGGCTGTCAGTCAAACAAACTCTGGTCAGGGATTTTGGCGGGGGCACACCCTGTGACGCACGACATCATGTCTGAGAAAGGAACCTACGAGCAGTCCCCCAAGGCACTCGAGGAATCCCCAATTGACACTTCCAACAACACTGCCCGAAACTCAATCGACACGGCGACAGATCCTGAGGTCCAGCGGGAGAATGTGCGACATGCAAACCCCAATGGCTTCTCTTCCACGAACACCGGCATCGACGTCAAGGCTGCTGAGGCGGAGTTCGCGACATTGCAGAGAGAATTGTCGGGCATAAGCCAAACCAGCAGACGACTTTCGAGAACACAATCGAGACAATCGAAGAAGGGTGCTAGCGAGAAGGATGTCGAGCAGGTCGCATCTGAGGATTCGACGACCGAGGAGGAGGCTTTTGATTTAGAGAGCACATTGCGGGGAAATCACCATGTATGTCGCCCTCCAAGATTTTCCCAATCCAACAGCTAATTATTTGCCAGGCAGAGCGAGAATCCGGCCTTCGACCTAAGCATATCGGCGTCATTTGGGACAATCTCACCGTGTCGGGAACTGGAGGTGTTACAAACTTCGTCAAGACTTTTCCTGATGCGTTCATCAGCTTCTTCAATGTCTTCGAGACGGCCATGAACATTTTCGGCGTTGGAAAGAAAGGGAGGGAGGTCAATATCTTGAAGGATTTCCGGGGTGTCGTTCACCCAGGCGAGATGGTTTTGGTGCTGGGTCGTCCTGGATCCGGTTGCACAACTTTCTTGAAAGTCATTGCGAACCAGCGTTTCGGTTACACTGGTGTGGATGGAGAGGTTCTCTACGGCCCATTCGATGCAGAGACTTTCGCGAAACAGTATCGAGGAGAAGCTGTGTACAACCAAGAGGACGACGTGCACCACCCCACTCTTACTGTTGGACAAACTCTGGGTTTTGCATTGGACACTAAGACTCCAGGCAAGCGTCCTCAGGGTATGTCAAAAGCGGACTTCAAGGATAGAGTTATTACAACTCTCCTGAAGATGTTCAACATTGAGCACACCCGGAACACGATCGTCGGCAATCCATTCGTGCGTGGTGTGTCTGGAGGTGAGAGAAAGCGAGTTTCCATTGCCGAGATGATGGTCACTGCAGCCACCGTTTGTGCTTGGGATAACTCTACCCGTGGTTTGGACGCTTCAACTGCCTTGGATTATGCCAAATCTCTTCGAGTCATGACCAACATCTACAAGACGACTACCTTTGTCTCACTGTACCAAGCTTCCGAGAACATCTACAAGCAATTCGACAAAGTCCTTGTGATCGATGCTGGACGCCAGGTCTATTTTGGACCCGCAAGTGAAGCTCGAGCTTATTTTGAAGGTCTTGGATTCAAGGAAAAGCCTCGTCAGACTTCGCCCGATTTCTTGACTGGCTGCACAGATGAATTTGAACGAGAGTACGCCGACGGGCGGTCATCTGAGAATGCTCCACACAGTCCCGAGACATTGGCAGAGGCATTCAATAAGTCCAAATTTGCAACTGCGCTCGGCAACGAAATGGAGCAATACCGAAAGTCCATTGCAGAGGACAAGCAAAGACAAGAAGATTTCCTCACAGCAGTTCATGACAGTAAGCGAAAGGGTGCATCGAAATCAGTCTACAGCATTCCCTTCTACTTGCAAGTCTGGGCCTTGATGCAACGTCAATACCTGATCAAGTGGCAAGACAAGTTCTCCTTGGTTGTCAGTTGGATCACCTCTATTGTTATTGCGATTGTTCTCGGAACGGTGTGGTTGAACTTGCCTAAGACTTCTGCTGGTGCCTTTACTCGTGGAGGTCTTCTCTTCATTAGTCTGCTTTTTAACGCTTTCCAGGCTTTTTCTGAGTTAGCAAGTACCATGATAGGTCGTCCGATCGTCAACAAGCACAAGGCGTACACATTCCATCGACCTTCTGCCTTGTGGATTGCTCAGATCTTGGTGGATCTGCTCTTCTCGGCAACTCAAATTCTGGTATTTTCAATCATTGTCTACTTCATGTGCGGTCTCGTCCGAGATGCAGGTGCATTCTTCACCTTCTATCTTGTTATTGTTAGTGGCTATATGTCCATGACTCTGTTTTTCAGGACTGTTGGATGCCTCTGCCCCGATTTCGACTACGCTATCAAATTTGCAGCAACTATCATCACCCTTTTTGTTATCACCTCTGGTTACATCATCCAGTACCAGTCCGAGAAAGTATGGATTAGATGGATTTATTGGATCAATGCTCTGGGTCTAGGATTTTCCGCATTGATGGAGAACGAGTTCAGCCGGCTAACACTTACTTGCACTGGAGAGTCCTTGATTCCGTCGGGTCCATCATACACCAATATCGACAATCAAGTCTGCACTCTTGCAGGCAGCGTTGCCGGAACCGATCAAGTCTCTGGCTCTGCCTATATCACCGATGGCTTTTCGTACCGCCCAGATGAGCTTTGGCGAAACTTCGGAATCATCGTCGCTCTGATTGTCTTCTTCTTGATCGCCAACATGACTTTGGGTGAATGGATCACCTTCGGCGCAGGTGGAAACACTGCCAAAGTTTTCCAGAGGCCAAACAAGGAGAGAGATGAGCTGAACGCAGCTCTCATTGCAAAGCGTGACGAGCGAAGAGCCGCTAAAGGTGATGCTCAAGGTTCAGAGATCAATATTACTTCCAGAGCCGTCCTTACCTGGGAAGGTCTCAATTACGATGTGCCCACTCCTTCTGGACAGTTACGTCTTCTGAATAATGTCTATGGCTACGTCCGACCTGGAGAACTTACTGCTCTCATGGGTGCAAGTGGAGCTGGAAAGACCACCCTTCTTGATGTCCTAGCCGCGAGAAAGAACATTGGTGTCATCTCCGGTGACATTCTTGTCGATGGTATCGCGCCAGGAAATGCATTCCAAAGAGGAACATCCTATGCCGAACAACTCGATGTCCACGAATCTACCCAAACTGTCCGTGAAGCCTTGAGATTTTCAGCTGATCTTCGCCAACCTTTCGAGGTACCCCAAGCTGAGAAATACGCTTACGTCGAGGAGATCCTCAGTCTTTTGGAAATGGAGGACATGGCTGATGCGATCATCGGAGATCCTGAATCTGGTCTTGCAGTGGAACAGCGGAAACGTGTCACTATTGGTGTCGAGTTGGCTGCCAAGCCTGAACTTCTCTTGTTCTTGGATGAACCAACATCTGGACTCGACTCTCAGTCCGCCTTCAACATTGTTAGATTCTTGAGGAAGCTAGCGAGCGCTGGACAAGCCATTTTGTGCACTATACATCAGCCGAACGCCGCCCTATTCGAGAATTTTGATCGTCTTTTGCTTCTCCAAAGGGGAGGCCAGACCGTCTACTTTGGTGACATCGGAAAGGATGCCTGTGTACTGATCGACTACTTACACAGACACGGTGCCGACTGCCCCCCAGATGCCAACCCTGCCGAGTACATGCTGGATGCCATAGGAGCTGGACAAGCTGCTCGAGTTGGCGACAGAGACTGGGCAGAAATCTTTGCCGAATCCCCAGAACTGGCCAACATTAAAGACAAAATCTCGCAAATGAAGGCCGAAAGACTTGCGGATGTCGCCTCGCATGTCAAGAAAGACGAGAGAGAATTCGCGACTCCGCTCATGCACCAACTTAAGATTGTCCAGAAGCGAACAAACCTCGCATTTTGGCGCTCGCCCAACTATGGTTTCACCCGTCTCTTCAACCATGTCATCATTGCGCTCCTCACGGGGCTTGCTTATCTCAATCTCGATGATTCTCGCCAGTCTCTGCAATACCGAGTCTTCGTCATCTTCCAGGTCACTGTTCTTCCCGCCCTGATCCTTGCACAAGTCGAACCGAAATACGCCATGTCTCGTATGATCTACTACAGAGAAGCTTCTTCCAAGATGTACGGGCAATTCGCATTCGCTTCCTCCTTGGTCGTAGCAGAAATGCCATACTCCATCCTCTGCGCCGTGGGATTCTTCCTGCCAATCTACTATATGCCAGGTTTCCAGTCCGCGAGTTCACGAGCAGGCTACCAATTCTTCATGGTCCTCGTCACAGAACTGTTCTCCGTCACGCTTGGTCAGATGGTGGCTGCCATCACACCCAGCCCCTTCATCTCCGCGCTCCTCAATCCTTTTATCATCATCACTTTCGCCCTCTTCTGCGGTGTCACAATTCCCAAGCCGCAGATCCCCAAATTCTGGCGCGCATGGCTCTACCAACTCGATCCCTTCACTCGCCTCATCGGCGGCATGGTGGTGACAGAACTTCACGACCGGGAGGTAACCTGCAGCGCTTCCGAGCTGCAACGCTTCTCTGCGCCCGGCGGCCAGAACTGCGGCGAATACATGACCGATTTCTTCAAGGCCGGTGGACCAGGCTATATCGTCAGCAATGTGACTGATGCTTGCGAGTACTGCGCTTATAAGGTTGGCGACCAATTTTACTCTGGTCTTGGTTTCGAATTCAGCAATCGCTGGAGAGATCTGGGGATCTTGATTGCATTCATTGGTAGTAACTTGGTTTTGCTGTTCCTCGGTGTAAGTTCTCCCCTCTTCTTCGCCCTCGCCATCCAAAAGTGTGAGAAATCGCTTGCTGATCCTTTTAACAGTCTAGATACCTCAATTTCAACCGCAGGTAGTTGTCACATTAGCACAGCGTAGCGGCACGCAACAAAATACCCATTCTCTTGTCGTCTTCATCATTGTCATTTATCAAGATATGTTCGCTATCTAATGCATCACCAACACCTTTTTTTGTTTTGTCAGTTGGATTATCATAGATGGATGGATGGATGGAGTGTATGTGTAGACTGGTGGATAGAGGGATCAGGTGGGAGGTGTATATAAAAAAATATCTATAAGAATGTACCTCGTATTTGATGAAGATATTCGAGGATTCCAGGTTCTCCAATGACGCGATTGTTGTCAATTAAGCTGGGTCGGAAGTTGCCGTGCTACCTTCGCCTTCCTTCGTAAGCTCCAAGAGCCACGTGTCAGGTAGTCCTGGTCAGGAAACCTCCCGTCTTTGCTCGGCCCGCCGGATGGGAATGTCAAATCTGCATCCATCCGCGACTGCATTTAATCAAATTCCGATGCCATTATCATTGGACTGGCCCAGTTTCATATTTGCACCACGGGCTGGGAAAGCAAACCGGTCTGGTAGTTGCTCTGAAGATCCGAATGAAGCAGAAGTCTGCCTGCCTGTGGGCACACGTTGAGAATGACCTTCAAGGGTTGCTTCCCAAGGTGTCACTTCTCGATCAGACAAGGAACCGTTCTGGGACAGATTCCCGCAAATTTGCCGTGTGCAACGAATCAAATCCGACTCCCCTCAAGTGAGGCGTTTTTCTGATAGGCATACAGGGGGTTCAATGCGCAATCGCAATCGCAATCACAATCGAGCGATTTGCCATGAATCGCTGCAACACTCAGTCCATAGAGTGGCCTCAGTTTCTTTTGCCTTCCTTGCGGCTGTCACAGCTCAAGCGAAAAGTGGTCTGACTTTCACGAGCAGGCTGGGCTTGGGGCCAGAACTTTCTCTCAGCCACAATTTCGAACCTTTTGTCCTCATGTAGTGGTCTACTGTACCACACACCTCCAGAAACCTCAACCTCATATCGCGACCCTCTTTCGACCCTCTGTGCAATCTGGCTGGACATTGAAGGGGGGGTTTTAGCCCTGCGAACATTTCACAGCCGTCGAAAATGATAGAGGATGTCGAATGTTCCGGGCACCTCAAAGCCTGTTGTCTTCCCCTCAATTGAAGACTTTGCTGTCGAGCGCGTTTTTCCCATTCGAAATCTTGTCGGGGATGCGGAATTGACGCTCAGTCCTACACATGCCCAAAACGATGCGCCAGAGACCGATTCAATAATCACCGGAACTGGGGAACACTTGTCTGCAGATGATGGGCACCAAGAAGCCGAGGTTGAAATCTCGAACGAAGAGGGAGCTGCATCGACGTATCTTCCACCACCATATCCACCAGTACCTCCAGCCGATACCATTCGCAGGCTCCTACCCGAAACTGACGAAGCAGATTCTTCACAGTCAAACGATAGCTTAGAAGTCCAACGGAGAAGGACAGAGAGAACACAATTAGTTCCAGCTACGTCTGGCCCCCCAGGCGTCTTCCCTGGCATCATCTCGGACCCCTCACGCCAGAAATTCCACCGATGTGAGGATGAGCCCATTCACACCCCAGGAGCAGTCCAATCATATGGAGCCCTGTTGGCTTTGAAATACAATCAGGAAGGCAGCCTCGACGTTCGGATCGTGAGCGAAAACTCGCGCTGGGTACTCGAGTACAGCCCAGAGGAACTCTTCAGCCTCAAATCCTTCCTGGACATACTGGATGCCGAATCACGAGAGAATGTAGTTGCGCAAGTCGAGCATGCTCTGAAGGAACTGCCCAAGGAGATCAACGAGGATACGCATCTGGACATTTTTGATGTGAACCTGCTTCTACCAAATGGATCGAGTAAGCGGCTCTGGTGTGCCCTCCACATCTCGAAAGGAACCAAGGACCTGGTGATTTTGGAATTCGAGGATTTTTCAGATGTTTTCTATCATCTGGATATCCCTGCTAAGACGCTACCAGACACTCCGATACGAACAGTTGATATCGAGGTCCATCCCCAGGAGATGCTCAAGAGCACGACACGCGAAAGCGCCCCGCTCCGAGTCCTCCAGATTGCACGGCACAAGAGGTTGATAGGCGTCTCTTCCATGAATCTCTTCAATGCTATGATACAGGCTCAGCAGCAGTTGTCTGCAGCTAAATCTGTACAGCAGGTCCTGGATCTTGTTGTGGGCATTATCTCGGAATTGACGGGTTTTCATCGAGTGATGTTCTACCGCTTCGATGGCCATAAGAACGGGTGTGTCGAAGCGGAACTTGTTAATCCTCAAGCAAGCTTGGATCTATTCAGAGGTCAGTCTTTCCGCGCTTCGGTTTTCCTGAGTATGGTCACTTTGTTAATTCTATTTCGCAGGCCTTCATTTCCCAGGTACTGGTCTTCCCACCCACAATGTTTCGTTTGGGTCGCACCCCGTGGCTAACACACAGCAGCCTCCGATATCCCTCAACAAGCTCGTGAACTTTACAAAATAAACAGGATCCGTATCCTCTATGATCGAGATGCAGAAACGGCTCGTTTAGTAAGAGTCTCTTTGGTTCTTCCGGGAGCTCGAATTGTTTTTGCCGCTTACTAATGGCTATCTCCAGGTTTGTCGCGACGCAGAAGCTTTTGAGGTGCCTTTGGATCTCACCCATTCGTATCTTCGTGCCATGTCACCAATCCATCTCAAGTATTTGGGCAACATGGGAGTTCGGTCATCCATGTCGGTTTCCATCGTGATAGATGATGACCTTTGGGGCTTGGTAGCATGTCATGGTTATGGAGATCTAGGAATCCAGATTCCGCTTCCAGTCCGCGAACTCTGTCGAAATATTGGAGAGTGCGCAGCAACGAACATTCAGCGACTTCTGATGATGCAACGAATTGAGGCAAGGAAGCCGCCGGAGAAGACTCCTCCTACTCAGAATCCTGCAGGTTTTATTGCTGCATCGTCAGCAGATCTTCTACGGGTATTCGATGCAGACTTTGGGCTCCTCAGCATTCAAGACGAGGCCCGAGCTATTGGGAGGCTCGACCCATATCGAGAAGCTCTCGCCATGCTGGCGTATCTACAATTTCGCCGATTCACGGCTGTATTCGCATCACAAAACATCAATCAAGATTTCCCAGACATCAAGTACCCTCCTGGCATCAATTCCATATCCGGATGCTTGGTCATTCCATTGAATATCTGGGGTAACGACTTCATGGTTTTCTTCCGCAAGGGACAGCTTCGAGAGATCAGATGGGCCGGCAATCCATACGAGAAAATCAAGAGGGCTGGCAGCGAATACTTGGAACCGAGAATGAGCTTCAAGAGGTGGACTGAAACAGTGGCTGGACTGAGCAAAGACTGGACTGAAGATCAGATGGAAACTGCAGCAGTCCTTAGTCTGCTTTATGGGAGATTCATCGAAATTTGGCGTCAAAAGGATGCTGCTGGCCAGAGTAACCGAATGACAAGACTACTGATCAGAAACTCGTCACACGAAGTTCGAACGCCATTAAACGCGATTGTCAACTATCTTGAAATGGCTCTAGAAAATCCTATTGACGATGTCACAAGAGACATCTTGGCCAAAGCTCACAAGGCTTCCCGGTCCCTCATATATGTTATTGACGATCTCCTCAATCTCACCAAAGCGGAAGAGGGCCCCATCAATTCTCCCGATGAAAATTTCGACCTTGGAGTGACCGTGTCAGAGGTCATCACGCAGTTCAGGAAAGAAGCGATAAGGAAAAGCTTGGATCTGACGGTCTCCACGCATCAAGGAATACCCGAGATGGTAAAGGGAGACGCTTCTCGTCTTCGTCAAGTCTTATCGAATGTTGTCAGCAACGCCTTCCAGCACTGTATCGAGGGTGGTATCAAGGTTGACATTCGGCCGATAAAGACCCGGGAAACAAGCTCTGTGATCGGCATCACTGTTCAGGATGCTGGTATTGGAATGTCCGAGAGTCAGTTAGATGTAAGTAAACCTACTCTCATCTTAAGTTTCCACGCTTACGGCTCAATTCAAGGAACTATTTCAGGACTTCGAACAAGTCATTGACGAGGACAATCTTTCTGGGGGGACTTCGACCTCACCTTCGTCGGACGATCAGTCGTTGGGAGTTGGACTTGCCGTCGTAGCTCGGTATGTCAAGAACATGAATGGCCAAATCAGAGTTCAGAGCGAGCTTGGGAAAGGAACAATTTTCGGCATCGAGCTGCCGTTTCAACATGCCATAGAAGAGCCTCGTCAATTCGCCTCATTGGACCCTGCTTTCGAAAGTAAAGATCCAACCGTGCTCAAGGCTCTGTCAGATACTGGCAGTACGCCGACTGGCCCATCTCCACGCCACGAAATGGAGGAGATAGCAGAAGCTGCACCAGCGAATCCGGTATGGGAGACCATTGCACCATCTCCACAAGCGGAGTCAGCAGCTGTACTTTCCCCAAACAGTCAGAGTGGTGAGACGTCCAGTCATGAAACTTCTTCTAGATCCATGTATCCTTTCCCAGAAACGGACGACGACAAAGCCGAATACACTAGGGAGCCTCTTTCTGTGCTCATTGCTGAGGATAATCCAATCAACGCAAGGCTTCTGGTCCGGAGACTCACGAAGCTGGGGCATAGCGTAGAACATGTGAATGATGGCCAAGAATGCCACGACCAATTCGCGCTGAATCCTCATTCTGTGGACGTCATTTTGATGGATATACAGGTAAGCGAGTCTTATTTGTTGCTGTCCCTATGGACGTCAAGTGCTGATGAACTTCAGATGCCACTTGTAGATGGAATGATGTCTACAAAAATGATCCGCAGACTTGAACGAGAGCTCGAGGAACTCCAGGAAATTCGTCCGAGAGTTCCTATCATCGCAGTCTCGGCGTCGCTCTTGGAGTGTAAGCGGTTCGACTATATCCAAACGGGGTATGATCATTCTCGGTACCATCGATAATTTGTCTCACATTACTGACTGGGATTTCTAGGTTCGACGCGTGGATATTGAAGCCGATTGACTTCGGCAGACTTGATTTCATACTGAAGGGAATCAAATATTCTGAATTGAAGAGAGAGGCACTATATGCCCCTGGCAATTGGGAGGGTGGAGGGTGGTTCATCTCTTGAATGTATCTTGAATAACAATCAGAGTAGGATACTCAGTTGTTCATAGAGATGCGTGGAGTGTGTGAGTAGAAGTAACTATGCTCTGGACGACTAATGAGTGAAGAAGGTACGACCGGAACAAATGAGAAACGCTTTTCACTCTGTACACCACTTTTTAATTCTATACAATCGAGGCTTCACAACGTGGTCTAGCACCTAGCACAACAAGCATGATTCTAGACTTTACGGTGACCAACCCTAACTAATCCATCCAATGTGTGCTTCAAATGGAACCACGTACGCAGTACTTGCTGTCGTCAGAAACAATTCAAGCGAAACAGTAATCATCCGAGCCATTTTAGGAGGAGATCGGCAAGTCTTAAGTAAACGACATGCCTGCGACCCTGGCTGGCATGTTTTTCCCCTTCAATTTCCAGGAGAGTTCTTTGACAAAGCCACTGTCTGGAAAGGGCCGACTCATCCGCTCCAAGATCATAACCAAGCTCATCGAAGCGAGCGCTGGCGAATCGTACTGTAACGTTGTACCGCTTCGCCGCGTCGCGATTTTTTCGCAAGCCTTCGCACTATGATCTCATGGCAAGCTCGACCACGAGGAGGAGAAATAGCGGGGGTGTATGACAAAATTGACGACTGATCGGCGCGGGGTAGCGGGGTAGCGGGGTTCTCCAAGTAGTGGCCGGTACCTGACCGACGATCCCTCACATACATAAATATACGAGGCCGAGCCTTTGGATCGGAGATGGCGGAATTCAAGCTCCTTCATTTGACGAAGTAAGTCTCTTCGGATATTTGCTTGGGAGGCAGAAGCAGTTGGCACAGCGAACGACAATGAAGCGCTTTACTTTCACCTTTGGAGTTCTGGCTAGTGCAGTGACAGTGGCCGTCGTTCAGGCTGAATGTCCAGACTATTCGACCTTTTCACAGCAGCGTCACGAGCCATTCAGTACAGGCAAATACCAACTCTCATACATGCGTCCCGAGCCAGCATGCCGGACATTCAACTCGTCGATCGTGGAAGATACCATTGCGGTCATGAAGGACGTGATCAAGGATCCGGATCTGTATCGTTTGTTTGAGAACTCGTTTCCGAATTCGTTAGATACGGCTGTGAGGTGGAAGGGGTTTGCGGGGAATAATTCGAAAGAGGAGTTGACGTTTTTGATTACTGGGGATATCAATGTGAGTTGACTGTATTTCTTGGGGAATTTTGAGAGTGGTTGAATTGAGGGACTGACTATTTGCTGACTGGTTTAGGCGATGTGGTTGAGGGACTCGGCGAATCAAATGCAGAGTTACTTGACTTTGCTGAAAGCCGATTCAAGTTATGACTCCATTGCCAGTCTATACAGAGGAGTCATCAATTTACAAGCCCGATACATCAACGAAGCACCACACTGCAATTCGTTTCAGCCTCCAATTGAGTCAGGTCTTGCGCCTACCCAAAACCAGCAGAAACCAGACATCTTCACACCTGATGCGTCGAACCAGACGGTGTTCGAATGTAAATACGAGTTGGACTCTCTAGCTGCTTTTCTCGAGATATCGACCAATTACTACGAAGCCACCAACGACATTGAGTTCTTCAGGAACTTTCAGTGGGTCCCTGCTATCAACACAGTCATTGCTACCACGGAAGCTCTTCTCATAGGAACGTACGCTTCAAATGGCTCGGTCAATGAGATTCCGTACACGTGGATGCGAGAGACGACAAGTGCGACAGAGACACTCGATAATTCTGGTCGAGGTAACCCCGTACAAGATGGGACTGGATTGGTTCGATCAGCATTCCGTCCGAGTGATGATTCGTGAGCTTTTTTCTCCTTTCATTCTCGACCGTCAACTGATGTTGGAATAGCACAATCTATCAGCTCTTTATCCCAGCCAACATGATGTTCTCACGGTATCTGGACTCAGCATCCCAAATCATGGCCAACATCGGCAACCAAAGGAACCTCGCAAACCACATGCACAATTTCGCAGGCAGAATCAGAGACGCAATCACCAAGTACGGAATCGTCAATGACCCGAAATACGGACAGGTGTATGCTTTTGAAGTTGATGGGTATGGCTCAGGTATGCATCTTCTGAATCACTTACGGCTCTTGAGCACTGTATCTAACAGACGCAGCAAATCACATGGATGATGCAAATATCCCCAGCCTTCTTTCATCGGCTTTCATCGGCTATCTTAATGTTAGCGATCCCGTCTACCAAAATACGAGGAAATACGTCCTCAGCAAAGACAACCCCTATTTCATGCGTGGGCCGGTGATCAACGCGTAAGTCCGCTTGTCCCTCCCATCCCCATCCTTATCCCCTTCACTTCTACTCCCTAACTAATTCCCTTCCAGCATCGGCGGCCCTCATGCTGGCTTCGGTCAAGCTTGGCCAATGGCAAGCATAATTCGAATCTTCACGACAGACGACTCTCATGAGATCGAGACGACACTGAAGGAGATCGTCAGTAGTACGGATGGACTAGGCTTAATTCATGAATCGATCAACACTTTTAATCAGAGTCAGTGGACGAGGCAGTGGTTTTCATGGGCCAATGGCTTGTTCGGACAATGTTTGTTAGATTTGAAGGTGAGGAAGTTGAGTGCACTGCAGGCGAGCTATCAGTGAGTGCTGGATGGCTCTTAGGAGGTAGTTGTCATGAGGGAGAGATTGGGAATTTCATGAGTAATGATAATGATGAGAATTTGAAATTGTTCTATTCACTCCATGTAACATTCACATGTCTCTACTCTTGCCTCCGGCATGAAAAGATTCTTGGAGGGCAACAGCAGAGCATGATCAGGCAAACCACTCATCCAGTTCTGAGCAGATACGAGAAGAAGAGAGATACAAACGGCAACTAAAGTAGAAAAATACAATGCCCAAAAAGCCAATGCTATAAACGTAACGCAACAGAATGCAACGCTCAACTCCATAAGTGGCAGCAAAAGCAACATACCCTCCCCCTCGAATCAGTCCAATGTGGCTATCTCACTTATCCAACAAACTTTAACTCACGCTTATCAATCGGTTCGCTATCAAAGTTACCTTGCGGCATACACAAATCTATCCACATGTGCTGCACATAGTTCTCGCACATCTGTGACCCAGTCAGTCGGTCCGATGCAACCCAAAATCTCTCACCACTCCGGAACTCACATGAGGTTTTTCGAGAGCTCTCGATCCATCCGAGCAATACGCAGCATCCTCCTTCCCACATTTCACAATCGTGCAATCTCCCTTCTGGTAATCCGGTCCAGAAGGCCTAACCCTAATGTTTTCTCCGGCAAACGCAGCTCCCGGTGTGAGCGACCAGCGAAGATGTCCCTCATTATAGGAAAGACCATACTTGAAACTCATTTGTGCGCCAACTGGATCTTTCGCTCTTGAGATTCTCAGTGCACGTGGACTGTGCTCCTAAGCGACGTCGGTCTCCCAATGGAAGCCATGAGCTTGCCATTGTCGAATGTGGAGCCTGCGGGGATTTCGATGGCCTTGCCGCATTCGGTGCTGCAGATTCTTTCTTGGCCGCAATTTTCGCAGCCGTTTGATGTTCCCAGATGTAGACTTTCTCGGAGCACCTGAGGCGGAAGTCATTTATAAATATCTGCTGTGGTACTTGTGGGATGTGAGGGGAAGGGGGTGGGTTGTTCTTGCGTACCAGTTGTTGGCCCAGAGATAATATCGACCATCTCTCGCTTGTAGGACGGCAGATTTGTTTGGGGCAGAGACGGAAAGGTCGGTTTGTGTCATGCATGTAATGATGGCCAAAGCCGAGAATTTCAGTGGCAGGTTAAAAAACATGATGGATGATCAGTGCCGAGCACTAAGTATGCAGAATATTTTTGGTGCACTTAAAGTCACAGTAAATGTTTTCGATGTGTGCAGAAAAGAGTTTCGAAGGAGACGGAGAAATCGGAAAACATTTATACTTCTTCGCTGGGTAGCTGTTTCATTGATGGGCTGCGCATGAGATTCTAAATCCGAATCCAAACATGGTTCTTGATTGAGGTGGAGTCTTGAATAAATAAACACAAAGAAATCATAATACCCTACACAACGCTCCCAGTATACTAAAGTCGTATACAATGTCATGGCCAAATTTACAATGCTCTAAAAGAGCTTTGTGAGAAGCGTAAAGTATGAAAAGAAGGATCCAGTCGCTGGTGCAGCTAAATGGGTCAACCTTCGCAGGTTTAAGCGAGATGTCAACACTGCGGAATTAGACTTTTGAGCGATGAGTGACAGTGATAGCCAATCAAAATGCTCGGCGATACCCGACAGCGATACTGAGAGCGATACAGGGGTATATCAGCCAATCACAAGACACAACACAGCGATGAGCAGAGCGATATCATGGTATGAAAGCCAATTAAAACGTTCAGCGATAGCCGACAGCGATGTCGGTAGCCAATCAAAAATAACAGCGATATGCACAGCAATAAAGCAGAGCGATGCACTGGAAAAGCTCCCCAGCCCACTGAAGCTTTCACATTGATTGCTCGCAACAATAACGCCAGACACACAACTGTTTAGCAGTGTCACTGATCGTAGACAACAAGACAAATTTAGAAACCCCAATGTAATGCAATTGTATCTAAAATTCGAAACTCGTCTCATGATTTGGTATTTCCACCTAAACGTAGAAGCTCTTTCACCTTCAAGAGCACTTAAATATATTTACCAAAGACTTTGAAGCCTACTGAGAAGCTCACAGGTCCGTAACTTTCTTCAAGCGTGTCACTTCAACGAAATAAGTTGGCTCTGGCTCCAAGACAAAGTAGTCTATGAATGTTGGCTCTGAAAGTAAATAACGCTAAAAATCAACGTGCCAAACTCAACGCCTGTCGTTCAACAACAGTGATCTACTCCATAATCAATCACCAATCGAGGAATCTTTTGCAATCAGCTTCCTTCCATCATTAATATCCCTGCGGCGCCGATTATTGGAAAAACGCTTCGGCTCACAAAGATCAAGCCAAATTATCTCCGGGTGTCCTCGGCAATCCTGTGATAACCCATCAGTACACTGTCTTCCTTCACTGCCAGCCCAGAGCCTGCTATCTTGCTTAAACTTACAACAAACTTCTCAACTTTTCGCTCTCGACCTTGGTTGCACCAGTCCTGGCCCTTTTCGCACCGAATTATCTGACAATCACCCCCCAGAATGTTGAGTGGAGTGGGAGTAACCTTGACGTTCTCATTCTTGAAGAGGCCCTTTTCATCTATGATAGACCATCTCAGGAGACCTCTGTCTGGGTCGGTGTCATCCTTCATGGTGTATCTGAATTCCATGTAATTTTTACTCAGATCTAGATCCCTGTAGATCTTGATGCGGATTGTCCAGACCAGCCAGTTGAGCCAGTCTTGGCTATTTGTTGTTTCGAGTGGAAATTCCTCAATGCTTCCTCCATTAGATCGGCTCCCGGGCTGTACGGTCGTGGGGAGTACATTTGGGTTGTTGTTGCATCTGCCGTCTTTGCCCACATCGCAGCGCTTCAATCGATCCCATTTCCAAACGTGAATGTCTTTGTAGCGCAGGACAGGCATTTTCGCATTGGGTACCAGTTATTGACCTTAAGTAAACTGCATTCCCGCGGGCTTGTTTGTCGATCCTTTAATAGTCGTCTGCTTGTGAGTAAGCAAGAATGTGCTTTGATCGTGTAGAATGTTCGCAGGACCAAGAAAAGCAGAAGTCTTTTGTTGTTGCGGAAAGAACGAAGTGTTACACAAGAAAGTATTTATACCCCTTCACAAGACTTATTTTGGACTTTGGAAAGGCTGTGATTCGACGATGATGTCCGTACTCTTGACTTGTAGATCTGTTACTGTACCTAGTTATATTTCATTCCTTTTATCTGAATGTTCTCAGAATAAAATGTACTGCGGGGATGCATTTCCTTTCATCAAATCGCGCTTGCAGCTAGCCCCCTCATTGACCAGGAAATTCCAAATTAGAAGCACATCAAATGCAAGTCTACTTACAATATCCCCATTTCTATCTTTAAGATGTTTCCGCTGCTTTAGTAAGTCTCTGTTATTTACTCATTGGGCCATTATCGCAACGTTCTCTGTGGCTACCCCCAAGTCGCCTCTAGGGGAGTTGGGATTCACGACAGCGTGGATTCATGGCAGCTGTAAATACCAGCTGCTCATCTTTACATGATTGATTTACGTTCCAACACATCACGTCCTCAAAAATATCCAGATAGAAGAATACTCATCGTGCTCTTCACATTTTTGCTACAAACGTCAATGGTGGTGGCTGTTGCAGTCACGAGTACCATGACCGTCATTCCACTGCCTCCCGCTTCAGCCTCTGCGAAACCAAGGGATCCAGGCTCTATACAGATTTCAAATTTGTACTAACTTCTTTCGCAACACCGGATTCTCATCACTGACTATAAGCAGTTGTCCTTACACGCTCTACATCTGGGAACGTACCGATGATGTCTGCCAGGACCAGGGTATGAATGGAAAATGCGCAGGCGATGGTGGTTGGCCCTTCGTTTTAGGACAAACAACTCCTGGGTAGGTCAACCAAGACGGAACTTCAATCGCGGAATCTACATTGCAAACCTTTGCAGGACCCTTACATGTTTCTACTAAGGGAAAATACTCCTCGCGCATTCAAAATATTCCGGCTGCAGACAGGAGCGACCCGACTGCTCACCTCGAGCTCAGGTATGGGCTCTCTGACGGCGGGTTGTTTCGCTGGGCTTTCACCTCTATGGGCGCGGCATTCATTGACGAAAACGTAAAGGTCACGCCATCAGGATCGAGTGCCGGGCAGGGTGACTGTAAGACAGTGGCATGTCCAAAGAATGCACTGAAGTGTACTGATGGAGATCGATACTGGGTAAAGGCACATGTGAGTACTGCCTCCTGGGGGACAATCCGCAGGGCACAGGATGCAATTACTGACGAATGATGAGATGTGCGAGCCCCAACCAAACTTGAAAGTATCGCTTTGTCACGAAGACACCTTCTTTGGAGCCGATTGGGTCTAGCTTTTGGGGATTTTGAGGATTTTGGTCATTCAGTACCCAGTAAATCTCTTTCTGTTATGATCTCAGGCTGCAGATTCTGTCCCAGGATGGAAGTTACTTGACGTTAGAGTCTATTATTATGCTTTTAGGGGTTACGGATTGGCTGAAATTACGAAACGTTGTGTCATTTTCTTCACAGTCATCTTTGTGGTTGTTTAGAATCTCACCTTGACTTGCATGGCGGCCTTCTTGATGATGTCTTGTGAGTGAAATTTGTCGTGGGATCGCGCAGGAACAGGCTGTGATATTGTATTGAGCCTTAACGACATGTCCGTGTAGGCGGCAGGGTCTGGAGACCGCCACCAGGCGTACACAACTCAAGAGAGCCCCCTCCTCTCTCGTCATGCCCTGTTCTCTAGTTGTAGCCTTGGAAAATACCTGGTATGAAAGCCATGCCCATCGCAGGATGTCAATGCAGATCTGCAACGCGTAGATGAATTCCGCATAGCAGTGTTCGAGTGTCACTGTATCCTCGGCCTGGTGACACGGGCTGGGCAGGGAGCCATCGAGGACATGGTGGATTCTATGCCGTTGAAGATTGAGGTGCACCACCGGATTGACAGCACTAGGATTAGAGCTGTCAGCGATCGACCTGTGCTCGAGAAGGCAGAGACTGCTGGAGTCAAAGCTGCAAGCTCACTCTTTGAGCTCAAGATTCAAAGATCTGGGTGTACGTGAGGAAGTCAAGTTCGAAGTTGGATGTTTGACTTGCTAGCCCATGACGCAGTACCAAAGGTATTACTTCTTCCTGGTGTATATCTGTCGACAACCTGCATTCCAGTCGTTCTTGTCGTGTCAGAAAAGCAAGATTCAGATGTCGATGGGAAAGATCCCATCCTTGCTCCACATTTCCCGATCTGCACTGCGGTCTTGGAGCGGGATCGATCAATTGCTCAACTGCAAACTCTCTGGGACATTTCCGTGGCCACATGCTAAATTCAATCTCAAGAGCAAATTGAAAACATTTATTGAAACGAAAAGAGAACTGCACATTCCTTATATCCCATCCAATCTTGCAAATGCAAGCCTTTCATCTTTGACACCAACAATCGCGTCAGGAAGTTAAGGCTCGGCTGTTTGAAGAAGTAAATACGCAGCTAAACGACCCGTAACTCGCTCCAACTCGGAAGCACCTCAGAAGTCTTGGCTACGTTGCGATGTCCATATTCTTGCCGTACTATCCATATGAAACTCAAAGTGCAGCAAAGAGCAGCCCGCACTCCCCGTCATATGATTGTGACCAGCGCTCTGCAGCCTGCAATGCGAGCCCAACATGCCAAGACATTTTTACGTTCGTGGCACTCTTGGACGGCAGGTGACAGCCGGTATCCATGTAAAATGCAATAGACTTGCCGCTGGCGGTGTGATAAGGATGCCAAGCACACCTTAGATCTCAAAGATCCGATCTTGACACGTTGTCCTTGGTTTTCTCGAAGAAATATGGAAAATTCCATCTTCAATTGGCAGCGCCAAGAAGCGTGCCGCAAGCCTCCCGGATATCGGCAACTTATGGACGCATGGACTTTGATAGCTGTGTCAAATCGAATTGAAAACAGTAAAAAGGTAGATGCATGAAAGGGTAACGGACAAATCAGATGCTGGAATAGGCAGGTCTGGAGTTTTTGGATCCGCTGAACATCATTGGTATATCCGAGATGTGTCCGCCCACTTTGGTGGAGGTATCGTACTATCCGGCAATTGCTAAGTCCATAACAATAAATACTTCGATCGCACGTCTCAACCACGATTCAACTCACGCGCTTTGTCCTTTGAGAAGTGATAGTATTACTGGAGCCAGGCAGATAGATTGCACTTTACCAATCCGATTCTTTGTTTGCGTGTGACAAATCCGACGATCCGTACGCATTCTTTTTTGCCCAAAAATGAGTGATCTCATGAGGGAGGACCCTCAAGATGGACAATTCCCATGGTGCCACACTATTTTAGTGGAGATGACAGGGAGGCTCACAAAACGAAGAGATGCAATTCGTTGACTCGGACAGTCTTTCCGTCCAATCTCTTGGCATCACGTCTTGGGGCTCAAAAGGCTGAAAACGTAGGGGTCCATCGTCTAGGAATGGCGAAGCGCATACTTCTTCTGGTCGCCGACGGACGTACTTGTCCCCCGACAGAAGTCTTCCTTTAGAGTCCTGAGAGGTGACTCGGCCGGAATACGGACGAAATGGATCTTTCGGCATTGGAACAGCGCTTCAAACAATGTAGAAGCAGCTACAAACGCGCATCCAATTTCAGAGCATCATTCCAAGCCATGACTTTCTTCAAGAATGGGTAATGAATAGCCAACCGCGAATTGCCCAGAAAGCGCACGACATCTTGTACCCTGTCCAGCTGGAAGTTACATATCAGCCTTGTGAGCTTCCTCGGCGCTCGCAAGCATTGTTGCAAACTCGCCTGCAGCCCCAGATCGTCTGTTTCCAAATGCAACATTGGGCTGTTGACGTCCACTATGGACTCCATATTCAAGACTAGGCATTCCACTCGTCGACCTTGCATCACCAATTGTGGCTAAAGCCCAAGCAATTTGAACTCTTTCGAAGACCCGAGCTCGCCGTGATAGCCGTTTTCCGTGTTGGCTGCCTCCTGGAAGCAAGGATCCGTGTAAAGAGTCCTTGGCAGCGAGGGTTTAGTCCATAGGGGCGCCACAAAGGTAACTGGGGTTCCTAGTTTCACTATCCTGTGGCTGAACCGCCCAGTAATGCCAGCCTGAGCCAGCATCATACCCCCCGCAAAGGCACCGTGATAACCCCACAAGCAAAAAGTCGGGACCGATGCAAGGTCCCCAAATAACCGTCTCTCCCGCAACGGCCCTTTCCCATTCTTTCGCAATGGCATGTAGAGATGGAGGCTCAGAGCCTGTCGACCTGCAATCAATGTGGAAAGAAGTTCCAACGTAAAGCACATCTTCTGCGACACCAGCAGCAGCGTAAGTCGATTGTACCTTTCGGAGTTTTGGCGGATATAAGCTAACCAGGTGGGATGAATAGATTCCGGAGACAGGCCGTACAGCTGTAAATTTTGCGCGAAGACATTCAAGCGCAGGTATGAACCGCGGAAATGCTTTGACACTTTGTATTTTCTGACGGTATTTACAGTGATGTTCTACGAGACCATTTCAGTAGGTGCGAACGGCGGGGAAATTCTGCTATCCCAAGTTCGTTGGAGAGGGGCAGGAAACGACATGCATGCGACGAATGCTCCCGGCTGAAGGTCAAATGCGACAACAATGTTCCATGTCAGAAATGTACAGAGTTTGGGAGGACATGCGTAAAGACACGGTCTTCAAGTTCGTCTTTCCTATGCGCCTGTGAATGGAGACAGTGCTGATGTTTAGCGATTAGCAAATGCCTCGACCATCTCGAGCCCAGAAGAGCAATACTCGCAAACACCTCCTCCTCGTTCGACTCCCGACACACCGAATGATCGCAACTCGATAGGCTTTCTTCTCAATTGCCCAAGTGAGAATGACTTCATACGGGAATTTCCCCAGTCGTCCACAAGGAGTCCAAGCAGTAAGCCAGATATATTGCCGGCTTCCTCATCTGCAACGGAGTATGGCGCGCAAAGCTCGGCCTCCAGCGCAACACCGGTCTTCCAGCAATATGGGCATATGATACAGGCGAACAATATCGATGTCTTTCTCAATCGATTGGAGTTTCAAAACTTCGAGCAACAGACAAACAACTGGCAGATGCCGAACGAGAATATGATATTGTCGTCTGGGCCAGATTCGCCTTTTCTGGATCGAAAGGTTTTGGAACAGAGAGCTTTCGACATAAGAGAGAAGCTGCGGTATATGGCTGCCGTTCAAAACCCGCCACATCTACCTCCCAAAGAATTAATAGATGCTATTGAGCTGATCACTGCCGATAAAGTCGCAGCATACATCAAGCTCTACTTCAGGCATTGGCATAAGCATGCTCCCATGGTTCATCAAGCCACTTTCAACCCATGCACTGCTGCTCTCCCTCTCGTCTTGTCCTTGATGAGTCTTGGTGGAATGGTACATATCTCAAGATGACCCGCTGGACCTCAAATGCTAACCTGTTTACCAGTATTCGAAAGAGTCGGAAGATGTTGTAAAGCTGAAGGGTCTCTTGGACACCATAGAAGGCTACATCTTCTCCATTCCCGGCTTAAGCGATGAGTATGAAATGCCTGGCCGGCTGTACGCCAAGCACGGAGAGACTGCATCAGCAGAATGGCAACAGTATCAACTGGAAGAGCTGCAAGGAGCGTACCTGATGATTGTCTTGCAATACTGGACTGGGAATCCAACAGCTAGGACCAGAGTCCGCCAACAAAGATTTCCAAAAGTCGTACACGTATGTCTTGGTCCGAATCAAACCAGAAAAATATTGACAATTGCAGATTTTTCATCTTTTAGATGTGCTCACAATGCAACACCCTCCAAACTTTCTGATAAACGATCAGAAATCCTTCCGAACCTGGATACGGACAGAGTCGTTCATTCGGTATATTGCACCTACCCAGCTGTATACCCCACAAACCAGTTAACCAGTGACAGAACCGCCACGATAGCAGTAATGCTCGACCACGCCTTCGGAATCTTCAACAATGTGTCTCCCCATTTTCAATGGGCAGAAATCGACCTCCCATTCCCGAGTGATGACACATTTTTCCAGCTCTCCAACTTCGACGAAATGGTTGCGAAATCAGCCGTTCCGAGACTCGGAATGAAGATTAAAGAAGCATTCCTTATTCTCTTCTCTGTAGAAGGAGCAGAAGATGAGCTCAATGTCTTGAGGCGAGGCAAAGTGACTGCTCTTGATATGCAAATGCTCATCCATTTTCTCTACACTCACATGTGGGCTTCTACTTTCTCGAACCCTATGGCTTCGGTACCCGGCGCCGACATACAAAGACTCACTGCGCCTTTCCACCTAGCTGTGCGAAACTGGAGAGCGCTTTGGGACGAGATCAAAGCTAGTGTGAGAGAGGATGAATGGAACAAGCTCGGATTTCAGAGAACGGCAGAATCGTACTACGATGCCGTCAGGTCGATCTTGAACGTGTTTGAGAGGAGAGAAGGTCGATTTCCGCCAATACCAAGCGATTGCGAAAAGGGCAGCCATCTAAAGAGGTTACTGAGTTTCTCAACTAAAGTTCAGCTGGCAAACTTCCCAGAAGATCATTCTGGCAGATTTTGACCATAAAAGCCTTCATAGGCCAGATATTTGGAACAGAGAGGAGCTGAGGAAATATCAATTCATGTGAAACGGCTGATGGGAATGGGACTTTCGAAGGAAAAGGCGCATTTGCTGCATTTCTGGGCGTCATGGCGCGGAGGTTATACCATTGAGATCGAATCCATAATGAATGGCTAGTCAATGAAAGACATGTTCCCTCTCTACTAGCCCTTATCCTGCATCTTCATACCCTACCTCCAATCACATACCAAGACTCTCAGCAAACTCCTTACGCGCCGCACTTTTCGTGAGAGCAAAAGCCTCGTAATCATCATCCCACGGTTCTCCTCCCTCCGGGATAGCAGCCAAGCGTTTGTTCGCAAGCTCAACCAGCTCCTTCAAGCGCATCTTCGACTCTTTGAATGCTTTGACAGTTTTCTGGTGGATCTCGTGCGTCTCTGAGATGAGTTGGATGTACTTTTGTACCTTCATACGGGCTTGAGCGTGTATAAGTGGGTTGAAAATGTTGTCGTCGAGGAGTTTTCCGTTGTCAATGATGCCCCGGTAACATTCATCTATCGGCACTTCAGCCAGCGCCTCAATTCATGTTAACCCGCCGAGCGCTTTTCGCCGATACGGAGAATGAACTCACACTGAATATACTCCCTAACACCCTCACACCTGGCAACCTCCATCACAAACGCCTTCGATCTATTCTTGTTCTTCTCCGCGAAACAACTAAAAATCTTCTCAAACTCCTCAACATTCAGCTCTTCATCGTTCAAAAATTGCGACAGTACATCGATGAATTGTTGTTTGAGGGCGGCGTTATCCTTATTCTTTTGGCGATTGAAAAGTGCGAAGAGGGTTCGGTGTGAGATATATTTTGCCATCTTGATGGCGAAATACAGGGAGTATTGCAGGCCGTAGAGCCAGCTGGAGATGTCATCGAGTCCGGGAGGCGCGGGCACGCGGTAGTCGATGTTCTCGGCAGTCGAGGCTGGTACAGGTGCTGGAATGAATGATTTGATGGCGGAGAAGGTAGAAATGGAAGTTGAGGGCGGAGTCAGGGTGGTGGCAGTGGTGGGGGGTGATGAAGTTGGAGTTGCCATTGAGGCTGATGGTGAAGACTCCTCTGGTTGAGGGCACGATATGGCAGTCAAGGAGAGAGTGTGGTGATTGTTCAGAGTTCGAGAGACTGGCCCGCGAGACTGGCCCGCGAGACTTGACGCGGCAGTTGGATTTATTTATTTGTTGATCATGAAGTGGTTCGCTAAAGTGCCTCGAATCGGAATAGTGTAGCAAGTTTTGGTTACAGCCTCGATTTCACCTTCGCCGACGGACTCACAATCAAGCATCGCGCTGCATTGTCACGGGAATCCTGTTGAAGGGGTGAAGCTATCGATCAAAGTTCTGATGATGCTGGTATCCGCTGCTGGTGTTGATTGCCTATTGATTGTTGACATGTTGAGCAAAACACGAGAAAGAATATCACAGGAGCACTGAATCAGTCAGCTTGACCTTCTTGGAATGAAATATCTTTAAGGAAATTCTATGTAGAAGAAGTAATATCAACTAACACGATGTACCACGACCGAAGTTGTGGTGTGTCGTCACTGTAAACCCCAAGTGTGTGCTCCGCCCAACCTCGTCTCGCATCGTCTACTGTCGTTAGCAAACCGACTCTTAGCCTCTTTATGTAACCAAATAAGCAAATTCCTTCCGACCGTGGGCGGCCGTCCAACTCGTCTCAAAAACGAGTTCGGAAGGTTCAGGTCAAAGCGTGTCTTCTCGAGTTGAGAATCGTATACGAACACCAACTATCGGCGGATCGAATCGGAAAACGTATTAAATTACGTTTGTAAACTGGAACCTCACACAGATCCGAGCGTGACTTTCCAGTTGAGTTTTGCAATTTTTTCCATTTTATAATTGTGCGATGGTGGTACATTTCTTAGCATTTTTGGAGATTTAATTTTTGGTGATGTTGATGTTGATATTGACAGCGTGGGCCGAAAACTTAAGCGAGATCAGCAACTTTAGTAGGCGACGAGCACGACAATAAACTCTGGATCCTGAGACGTCATATCAGCTTAACTCTTTGTTCCGAGGATTTCGTCCCAATAACCATAATTACAACTGCAAGTTCACAATGCCATGCAATAGCCAACACAATATGCAACATGCTATCTACCTTTACCATAGCCAGAGGCCATGACTCCATGAACCTTTATCCAAGAACGCCATTCCTTCTTCTGAAGTTTTCCCCATACCTTAAGCAAGTTAATCATAATCCAGGTCCTCGTTTCATAGTCGGTGGCTTGAAGCCCTGCCCCTTCCGACTCGCCCAACCATCCATACTCCTCTTCAGCCCCAAAGTTTTCCTCGAGCCACCACCATTCTGAAGCATAGATACCGTGGTCTCATGTTTCGAAGTAGGAGGGCGGATGAGTGATAGCATGGTAGGTTTGGCCGTTAGGCCGACCGGTTTTGGTGGCGCTTCTTCTGCTGGGTCCGGAGGCGCCTTTGACCTCGGTGGCGAACTGGATAGGAAAACATAGTCATTCCTTGGAGTCTGTAGATCGATACGGCCAGCGTACCCTGGTCGAGTGCAGGGGTTACCGAAACCCAAGCGGTGTGTTGAAAGGGAGGGCTCAATGCCAATCGGCTCTGAGTGTGTTGTAACTGCTCTCGGCAGGTTGAAGTTCTTCGGGACCGTGGGCAAAACAGATCTCGGCAGGTCCACTTCTTTGACCGGAGCAAGGATTTTCTTTGGAAGCCTAGGCTCAGGTTTCCCCAGAAATCCAAATAGAGTGCCTTGTCCCTCAGGAAGCTTACTCCTTTGTTTCCCTTGCTTATTATTTCCAATGTTGGTGCAATCGGCGTCTTGTAGATCACCCACGGCACAATTCACAGACTGCTCCTTCAAGACTTGCATATGCGAACCGGCACTCACAAATCCACTTTGCATGGTAAGACCAGCAGTAGTGAAGCTAGATGCTCGATCCATCGTAGTAGCGTAGGTTGGCTTCCAATTTCTCTCGGGCCCTTCTTCCAGGTTACTGACACTCCTACCAAGCTCAACGCGTCGACGCTTGGGAGCTTGTTGTCCCATATTGAAAGTCAGGCTGCCTCCTGTCATGGAATCCCATCTTGCATCTTTCTCTTGTTCATTTTCTTCGCCACGTTCCGGAAACAGATCATCCTCCGTGCTTGTAAGTGATGCTGAGGAAAGTTGAATTGACTTCGTCGACGGTAAGTTTCGCCGCAATATTTGAGCCATGGACTGAACCGTAGATGACCATAATGAGGGACCCTTTGCATCAAGTAACGGAGCAAGGCCTGGTGGTGTCAAGAATGGCGACAGGATTGTATCCTCACCCTGAGAATTCTTCAGGGGACAGCTCATATACAAAAGAGCTTTGGCTCTTGTCATAGCCACGTAAAGAAGTCGACGCTCCTCATTGGTATCTTCCGCACGGGAATGTGGTATTGAACCTTGGTAGGTCGCAGGGATGAAGACGACAGGCCACTCGAGACCTTTGGCAGCATGTATCGTCGAAATGGTGACCTGTGCAGTTGGAGCACTTTCCGTATCGTCGGTCTTAACTTCCGATGCAAGTGCTACATTCGCAAGAAATCGGGACAATGTCCCTGCATCCTCATTCTGCTCGAGTCCATCCACTTCTGGAAGTGCTTCGTCTTCGTAACCATATGATATGAGATCCTCGAAGTCAGTAGCTTGCGTAATGAGCTCTTGCACATTATCCCATCTCGCCTTGTGGACATCGCCTTGATGTTCCTCGAGCCACCTCTCATAGTTCGTCTTGGTGAGAATAAAGTTGATCAAGCCGGAAATCGACAATCGCTCATCATCCCCGGATGCAGCCATCTTACTCCTTCCAGTTAAGATGATATTTATAAAACCTGTGAGATTCTGTTCCACCTTGTTCTTAAGTTTTGTCTTCGCCGTTCGTTTTCCCTGCACAATACCCAAGACTAGGGCCCAAAGTGTGATCTTTGACTGATCTGCCTCTTCCAATAGATCCTTGATGGTGGCTTCTCCAATTCTTCTAGAAGGTGTGTTGATGATTCGGGCCAGCGCATCATTATTGTCTGGTTGGTTAATGACCCTCAGATAGTCTAATACAGTTTTGATCTCAACTCGGTCATAAAACCGAACACCACCTAACAGGTGTCAGAGACAAGTCAGACCCCGGATGGTGGAAATGCAGCAACTCACCAACCATTCTATATGCAATGCCCGCCTTGCCCAGTGCAGTTTCAATCAGACGAGACAATGCAGACGATCGCAGCAAAATGGCAAAGTCATTCAGATCGAGTAGCTCTCCAGTCATTCCTCTTACCCGCTGGATCTCTGTCACAATCCATTGTGCCTCTTTATGTGCTCCTGCCAGTCTACGAAGTACAGGTCTCGTTCCGACAGTATGGGTCGCTAACAGTGACTTTGCGACTCTGGAGCTGTCTTGTTCGATCACATTCAACGATGCCAACAGAATGGCCCCAGAGGACCGGTAATTCTCTTCCAAAGCAATTGTGACTGTATCTGGGTACTGGCGTAGCATACGCTTATAGTTCTTGACTTCTGCTGCTCGAAAGCCATAGATACTCTGGTCTGGGTCCCCCACAATCGTAATACGCTTCCGGTGTGCAGCAAACAGGCGCATTAAGTCGAATTGGACCAAATTGGTGTCTTGGAATTCATCGATCAGAACGGCCTCGACGTTCGAAACACAGGAAGGGTGGTTTCGAAGAAGTTCGACACATCGAAGAAGCAGGTCGTCGTAGTCGAGAAGGTTGGATCTCCGGAGAGCTTCTTCATACTCGGCATAGCACTTCTCGAATTCTTGCTCCTCCACATGCTTTACACCAGATTTGTTCCTCGATATCGGGTGTTCTGCAGACGTCCGAGCCTTTAATCCGCTGATCCGTGACCGGGCGACCTTTGCATCTATCATGAAATCGTGCCTCTTGATGATGCGCTTGATGATAGCTAGAGAATCCGCACTATCCGCAATCCCAAAGTCCTGTTTAATGTCTATTAAATGTCCGTATCGAGCCAAATATCGCCGCGCGATACTGTGGAAGGTCCCAAGTATAAGTTTTGACTCCGTTCCATTCCCAATTAGCTTTCCAATCCTCTCCTTCATCTCACGCGCCGCCTTGACCGTGAAGGTCGCAACAATGACATTCCATGGCTGCAGACCTTGCGCAAGTAGCCATGCTGTTCGCGACGTAAGAGTATGTGTTTTCCCACTTCCCGGACCAGCAAGAATCGCCAATGTGTCTGCGAAGGAGGATACGGCCGCTTGTTGTGACTGGTTAAGGTTCGTGAGAAGACCGTCTGGATTCATTGTTTGCGGCCCGTCAAGGATTCCTGTTGGAGACCCGTTCTATGCGTGATTGCAGGGCCAATATGAGAATGTCTCCCGTAGCCATCGACTTGCTGCTCGCTATCAATGCTGCGTTATGCCGTGGCTTCGATGCTGCTGGATGTCATGGACGACGCGTCCAGATTTCGCGTCAATTCTCGTCGTCACGTGGAGCCACCTTTTGGACCTGGCATATTGTGTTGCAGTTTGTCCGAGCTTGCGGATTTCTTATTTTCTAGTTTGAATATTTCTTGATAAGAAATACACTCTGAGCGTATTTGAACAGAAATTTTGTTAAATAGAACTTTCTTCTATAATATGAATTGGTTGCACGAAACTCTAGAACCTAGTGGTGGACATGGTTCGAAGTGAAGTAGGGATCATCAAGCGTCTTCTGAAAAGCCATTCTTATTTACTCTCGAAACAAATTTATCCCTGTAGGTAGGATCTGTTTTTGTGGCCTATCTCGAAAATTCCATGAAAACTTTGTTGATGAGTCTGACAGAATTGCTGAACACAACGAGTGGTGGACTTGAATCTTCTCACCACAGTTCTTGTTTCGGGGGCTGCAAGTGCCGAAACACTTACAGATCTTTGATCCGAGATTTCTCTGTAATCCTTGTAGTTGGGGCTTCCTCCCTCTCTTGGGGTTTGTTTGTCCTCTTGCAATAATATTTCGAGAGCTTTCTTCAAATCCTGGATTATCTTCCACTCCAGAAAGGGACCGTTCGGACAGCTGCCGACCTTCGCCTCTACACCTTGATCCTTTTGTGTCTTCTCTTCCATTCCCTCTAATACAGGTTAGAGTTTCTTGGCCATTACTCTCCGCCAGGTCTTTTTCAAGGGATGCCTCACCGCCCTTGGCTTTGCAGAACATAGTCTTCGTTCTATTCTTACAGCTGTTGAAGATCTTCGAATCTTCTAGCCAGATCGCTCTTCAACCTCTTCCACAACTTCATCCTGACAACTTACGAGCCCTAAAGATGTGGGACACCTCTCTTCAAGGTACATCTACCAAGAATGTAGTGAACGAGCTTCACCCTTACTCGACCACCCTCTCTGGTCCAACATATTGCGTGCAGGGAAAAGGGCATCCATCTCGAAATAGAAGCATAGCTTCGACCAACGCTGTGCTGCAAGAGCCACTAGATTGAAGTGGACATGATGGTGTGGAATTCGATTTTCCCTTGTATCAAAGGTCCCTTACCTCATGTGTACAATTTCCCCTATTGGGGAACTATTGACCGAGCAGAAACATTCAACTTTGGATTATTCCAGAAGTATGGACCAGTCCAGACTTCCAGCAAGTACTGACCCATGCTGCAAAGTCATGATCCAGCGCTGGCACATTGACAGTCAGAGAGAGCCTGGACATTCGGCTACCAACTTCGCCAGTCATCGCCAAAGTTTTGTGACTGAGGATCAGAGTCATCCTGAACATTGTCGGCGTGCTTTCACCGAGTATCTGCGATAAGGATATTGTGCCTCCTTGGAAGTCTTGGGAGTCTACGGAGGTAGGGGCAGCAGACAAGATCGATTGGAAGTTCTGTTCTGGTGGCGTTGAAGACATCCCTTGGCAAAGATATGCCCAAAAGAGGTGGTTGATTCATCGAATCATATCCAGGAACCAATATGCCACTCGTGCATTCAACATTGCCGCTGTCAGATTTTCACTGAGCCGAGATTTGACGGTTTTGACAGGAACTTCTTCACGAACTGTGATGTGAGGTTGGCTATGAACTGGACTTATGCTTAATCAGGGTCCTTGTTAGCACGTTCCTGACCAGGAGGCTTGGCAGGGGCTTTTCGAATCGAAATCGGGGTTTTCCCACTTCCTGCAAGATCGGTGATCATTAATTTCGAGATTCAATGTTGCCTACGCTTGACACAATATGCTCAGATCTAAAGGGAAGAAGAGCCCAACCCCTTGGTTTCATTGGGGCTTGAATATCGGATTCCTCGTCAACTGCAGTCGATATTTGATCTGTGTCTACATAGCCTTTCATGGTCGAAAGGGGCTGTACAAAAATATCAACAGCACATCGTGAGGCTGGTGATCACGGAGCAAACCCCGAAGAAGGAAGATACGAGTGTACGCCGAGCATCCGCTAGCTGAAATCAGACTCACGAAGCGAATGCTCGCAGCACTTCACTCGCTTTGAGCACAAAAAGTCTACGAAATAATCAAATTTCAGCTTCCGACCATCAACCGGACATGGGCAGACATCCACTGCGTAAAGAGAAAAACGCAAATTTATGGGGCTCTGAGATGCCACGAGCGTCCTCGTATCGAGGGATTATACAGAGACGCCCCCCCCGTCTGTATAAGGGTGGGGCCCCCCCTTAAAAACGGGCAGAATATTTGCGTGGTTAAGTACTTGTACATTGAATTGTATAGAGATTACTGCTAAAATAATGAAAAGATACTAATAAAAAAAACCTGTACAAAAAACACTAATATTGGGTTCCCGGAATCACTTCTTCATCCTGTATTACAACTTGAGACCACTGTGGTGTAGAGATTAGTTCTTGAGACTGGTTTTCCCCCTGAAAATAGGGTATTCCCCCTAATCGAGGCATTGCTCTTGCTCCTTCTGTAGGAAATAGACAATTGCTCCTATTATGCCCTGAATATCGACAACCTGTACACCTCTTCTTGTCGTGGTTATATGGAGTACAGGACGAGCAATGGCTTAATCGAGCCTGGCTATTCTCGCGCGGAAAACGCTCAAATTGGCTAAGAATTCGACCTGATTCTGCGAGCATTTAACGATTATATTGTCGACTTAACGCCCTCTGCTCTACCTCCCTTGTACGACGGATTTGTCTTGATATTAGGTCGAGAATTGGTAGGGGAGGAAGCTCGTAGGCGTAGCCTGGAGGAGGTCGAATCAAGTGCCAATGAGGATGGAAATCAAAGGGGGTAAAAGCTATAATAGAAATTAGGAAACCTTCTAAGAAAACCAGTGGAAAGGCTCTTACCTTGATTATTAGCCTTACGCTCTTGAATTATATGCTAACAAGGCATTCCCATAGAGTGTTTCCAAGAGCCTGTACAGGCTGGAGATTCGCTCTTACCTTCGCTTTGATATCTCTTGAAAAGGTCGTGTTGTTTCCGCAGTTAGTGCAAGCCAAAGTGAGTGATTTTACCAATTAATTAGTAGTAAAATTGGCCAGAAAGACTTGCCGGGGTAACTTGCGCTTGCTGGGTTCTTTTGGCTGCGATTTCGTTCAATTGAGCGTTGATTGCGAGTTGAATCGATTGCCAAACACGTGAGAGGTCTTTTGTAGGCTGGCCAATCCATTTCTTAAGTATATAGTGAGCTCCTTCTAATCGAGACGTCGAACCAAGACCTCTATTGAAGAATCGATTAACCCAAGCTCGTACAAAGTACTGGTGGTACGGATTAAGCCATTGGCCCATGACGTAAGCAACAGCCTCTCTCTCAAGATTCTTCGTCGCTGCAATTTGAAGCTCTTCCGGAGAGGCGCTCGCAGAATCGATAGACCAAAGCTCACCGTTATTCCAGTGGAAATTATCTTGGAAGTCTTCTAGAAGCTCGAGATATTGCCAATCGGACGAAGCGTGGACCAAAGTAGCGAAACCTTTAGAGAACTCTTCCCAGCGTTCCATGGTAGCAAACCTTCCTTTGCAATTAACCATGACGTTCTTCGATATATGCCAAAAGCAAAGAAACCGCTTTGTACGAATCGCTGGAAAAGTGAGGTCGATAGCGTGTATCAAGGCTAATTCGCAATCTGTACCGATTATCGATGGAAAGAGATCTGGCTTGTAAAGAGAGCGAATCTTCTGTACAACAGCAAGGTAGTTTTCTTCGACTTCGGAATCAAGGAAGGCAAAGGCGACAGAGAACGATTTATCCATATTATCAACTCCAAGAATATCGACAAGAGGCATATCGAACTTGTTTGTTTTATAAGTACAATCCAAGAGCAAGATATCGGGGTGTTTATTAAGGTATTCGATACTCCGGGTGTCTGCAACAAAGAGTCTTAAAATATAGCCATTTCCGTCTCTCTTATATTCAAAGATCACCTTTCCTTCAGCTTGCGCAAGCTCCAGATCTCGAATCAAAGCCTCCGCAGGGCTACGATTACCACGTGCCTCTCGATTGTAGTTCGCAACGACGTTATATATATCTCGATGAGCTAGAATTGAGGAGCCTTCGCTTTGGCTTCGAAAAACAGACGCGGTTCGAGAGGGAGGTATGCTATTGATATGGTAGTTAATGATTATATCAACAGTTACAGAAGTGAGCTCTCGAGAGCGGTGCTCTGTAAAGGCTTGAGCCTCTCCAGGAAGGTGATTATGAGGGAAGGTTTCTTGAAAGTGGCAGAGCTCCCATTAACCAGTAGGCCTCTCTTTTGCGTTGATTCTGAAAGGACAGTTAATCTTTGACGTAGTACGCTGACGCTTGCGATTTTCGTCCTTCAAAGGCTTGTAGTCGTGGCCACCTCTTTTGCAAGCTAGAGTCTTGTTTCCTCGACCATGTTTCTTCGTACTACGCTCTATTGTAAAGGCATAGCCTGCGGAGGCAGCATGAGCTTGAGCGGCTTCAAAAAGCTCATCAAACGACGTATAAAGACCAGTAGGAGGTAATGAAAGAGGCTCAATTATTGACGTCATCTCTGCAAAGGTAAGGAAAGAATTTTGCAAGAATAAGGAAGGATAATGCAACTGATTGTACGCGTGAGAATCCAGTACGACGCGTGCCATACAAAATAGGTGGCTGGGAAAGTATCGGACTCACCGCCCGTCGTTTGCAGTCACCGCCCGTACTAGTAAGGGGCGGCCCCACCCTTATACAGACGGGGGGGGCGTCTCTGTATAATCCCTCCTCGTATCGTGGCTCCGATGGCGCAGTCGACCACGCGTAGAGTCGACCGGTTGACAGCTGGCTGAGCTAAGGCTCGCTAGGTAGGCCCGGTGCGAACCTAGGGGACTCCGTCCAAACTGTTCAGCACCGTATGTCATTTCATAGCCCATTTTAACTTAGGGTCTCGACTATCACGGCGCGTTTCTCAGCTGGTCTGATGCCTCAGTGGCAGACTGGCAGCACGAAGAAGGCCATTCCATATCCTGCCGGCATGAGCATGCTTTCGGATCGCCGCGGCAGCATTGGGTATTTAACCGCGCAATATCAATGTAAGGGTACATCGAGGAACCAGCATCCAACAACGCCTGCCAATCAGCTACTGGAGCCGTGTCGGTCGCAAGCTCTACCCAGTCGTCAATCATTTAACAGTCCACTGTCCCAATACGACACTGGGGCAACATGATAGGCAGATTCGTTAGGGCGAGGCCCACAAGTCTCGAGATTTCAGAAGGGCCATGTATTACTTCACGATCTGCGAGAACATGCCGCGGCTCATGTTAAGCTAATTCGTTTTTCTTATCCTCGTTTTGAGAATATGCTTTTGTTTTCCGATATCTAGAACCATCAAGCACGTTGTCAAATTCTCCATCTATGGCACCATTCCTTGATACCTGTTTTGTCTATTCTACAGTACCCGTTCTGTTAGCTCCAATATTGTTTAAAGTATTTTGGGTCATGCAGCTTGAGCAGTCTAAGCTTTTATGTCTCGGTTGTGTTTCTTCTACCCCTGGTAAACAGTGGAGTACTTAAGAGTCTTGCATGGACCATTCACGACTACCCTGCATGATCTTCTGGAACGGACTGTACCCCCAGTGTGATCTAGCTCAGTTCGTATCCTTCTCCTTCTCCTTCTTCGACCCACAGACCCGCGTGTGGCATCCTAAGCCCTCAATAAAACGCCTCGGGAGTCACCATGTCTTCAAAGTGTACTCTGTATAAGTATGGTTGGTAGGTACCTTCCATAGCTTCCAGGACGAAGACAATCACAGGTGTTGACATGCGTGTCTGTACGATCATATGTTCGGTGGCGGCTCTGGCATGCACTGGTTCGTTAACAAAAGTCTCACAATGTCATTTTGGTGACTAACTATCGCAGTCTCCTCATCTCCTCCTAAGGATTGGTTCAAAACTCAACTCCTCGGTGTTCGAGCTGCCATTGCTTCTACAGCTACAAACTCCCGTCTAGAAGGCAGAGACGGTGCCCAGCTACGCATCCTTGTTGCCGGAGCTTCAATAGCTTCAGGATTCAAGTCCTCGGACGGCAATGGCTTTCGCCTCCAGGTCAGGGATGCTCTCATAGCAGCTGGCAATGACGTTCAGATGGTTGGTACCGTGAACGGAGGCTCTAACAACGCCTATGTGGGACAACCAGGACTTCGAATTGATGAAGTTATGGCAAGACTGGATGCGGCACTTCCCAAGATATCACCGCCTCCAAATATCGTTCTGGTTCAGGTCGGTGCGAACGACTTAGGGCAGAAGTTCAAGGTAGACACTATGCAAGAAAGGATCTCGATGTTGGTTGATCATGTCTGCACTGCAATCCCTGGTGTTAACGTCGTTCTCTCAACGTTGCTGCCCAACGCAAAGACAGACGCCGGCGCGGTGACATATAACTCCCAGCTTCGTACTGTTGCAGCGGCCCAGACCAAGCAAGGCCGAAACGTTTACATCTCAGATGTCCACTCTTCCGACTTCTCCTTAGCCGACATCCTACCATTGCCAGATGGAACGCATCCTACGGACGCTGGGTACAGCAAGATGGCTCACGTCTATCTCGAGACGATTCTGGGGATTGTGAAGACGAACTTCGCACCACCTCCTGTCGCATCGACATCTCCCTCCGCTCTAGAGATGAAGTCTACATCTGTGCCTGTGCCGACCACGAGCACGGTAGCTCCAGAAACCACCAATACTTCAGCAATCCCCATTTCCGAAACGACAGCAGCAACAACCTCGAGCTCTCAAGCGCAGAGGCAACTAGCGAGCACAAGCATCTCGACATCATCGACAGCCACTCAAATCGCCAAAGAGCTACCTTCGAACACCTCGACGGCCGAGAACTCAGCAGCCAGCACAACGGGCACATCTCTCACACCGAGCGCTTCAGCTTCTGCGGAAAGCAATTCAGGATCTCGTCTTGGTCGATCCGGTCATCTAATCACCGCTGTTGTCATGCTGGCATGGACTTTTCCTTTGTTTAGAATCTGAAGAATAGAAAATACCTAATAGTAGGTTTTGTCCCTTCCCCATGTACCTACTCTACACTAGACGCTCTCTCCCATATCGCGTCATTGCTATTGATGCTGATTATCCTCTTGTATTAGACTGGTCAATGCTTTCCAATAATATAATACTCGAACCGCTCACCTGCTCACGAGCCCATGAGATACTTTCGTCTATACGTACCAAGTTCCAGGCAGGTGTGATGGAGATGGAGATGTCTCTCGATGTCTGTGTGGGTGGGGTTTGTCAAAACGCCTGTCAAACTATTTGATGCTCTGACACATCCCACGGACATGTCCCACCTGTGGCCCAAACAGAACTTTCAACAAGCGATGGCGGAGCAAAAATATCTGCAATGCCCCAATTCCAAAGTCAATTTCCAGATACGAACATGAAATCCCCAATTGAGTTATCTCGCGGCGTTCCCGAACTCCTTACACCAACGACTCTCGACAACGTGCTCTTCTCATCAGCACGCCAGTCTCATATTCGAAAATCGTGGCTTCAATGCCGACAACCACCATCAATTTCTCCCACACCATGCTCTGTCACAATCACGAACTGGCGAAGTGTGTTCCCACGTGTCGTCGAAACCAGCAGCACGTGTTTCGTGGCTTGCTGATGTTTGGCGGAGAAGCGAGATGTTTCGTTTTTGATGGCGCGAGATCGTGGCTTTGTGGCTTGACTGGGGGTGCACGATCGGGTATCTGGAATTTCGAGAAGGGAAATGGCATTCTCCGAGGATGAGGCTGAGGCTGAGGATGCGCCTCTATTTCAGCGGAGACTTTTATGATAGGCTTGGTGAAATCGCAAATCTGTTGCTTGATGTTGAGGATGGCGTTGGTGGATATGGTGTGCTGCTGACGTGACTGAGGGATGTAGGAATGTATTGTTGTATCCTTATGTTTCATTGAATGCTTGCTCGACACAGGACTAATGGGAGAGGTTTGAGTCTTGCCGTTACATACAGAGATAGATATAGAATAGACAGGCATAGAGATCGCGAGACCATTCGGAATTGTTAATTCATAATCTCAAGAACATGAACATCCCAGCCTCTCTACATATCCATGCCTTGATGAAGCATGCTTCTTACAGCAGGCTTCTTACCTGCTAGATCCATCTAATCAGGTATCAACCTATCTCTTTCTCTCCCCCGCGGGCGAATATTCCTCCCCTCTACACTTACCAAAGATCATCCTCAGCAACAAATCAAGAAATCTAGTCGCCTCAGCAGAATCCTCAAACAACCCTACCGAGCCTACTCAACAACTGGCCAAAACACCCTCTCAACATCCAAAACCCTCTTCCAAATCCCCTCCACCCTCTCCCTCTTCTCCCCTGCCCTCTCTCCTTCTCCCTCCCCCTCCATCTCCCAAAGCGCATCCAGAAACCCCTTAATCTCATCCACAAAAGCCGCAAACTCATCGCTCGTCCAGTTGGGAATGAATTCCTTGCGCAGCGCTCCGCCATCTGCTTCACTTCCCGAAGCCGTCGAGCTGCCTTGCGGAGAGCAAGATGCCGCGTACCGCCAGGCTGTGAGGTAACACTATGAAATTACGATGAGTTCGAGGACAGAAGAGCAGAAAAGAAAAAGGTGAAGCGAGAGATGCGACAAGAAAAAAGAGTACTCACAACCTCCGTCCCCCAAAGCAACACCAACCCCTCCAACATGCCCATCCTCCGCGCCTCAACCTCCTCCCCAACCTCGAAGAACAATTTGCGGTACAGAATCACGCCTTTACTGATCCCTTCGTCGCCATCGCCTTTGGAGATGGATGATGATGATGATGATGAGATGTCGAGATCGTAGCGCGTGGCTACTTCTTCGAAGAATTTGAGTTCGCGCCGGACGTTGGTTATAGATGAGAGGATTAGGTCGAGGAGTCTGTGAAGTGTTAGTGTGAGAATGGGGGGTGGTCACCCACTGATGGTACTGGTAAGGAGATAGGTATGTATGATGTTAAAACGCCAGAGATGTTATATATGAGTTGAGTTGAGTGGATAAGGAGAAATAGGAAGAGAGAAGAGGGATTATGAGGATATTCGAAAGGTCTGAAGCTCAGATATCATATCCTGAAGTCATCTCGTAAAATCCAAGCTTTCTCCACCTCTTTTCCCTCTCCTCCCATGACACTCCCCGAACTCCCAAGAAAGACAAACCGAAACAAAATATCCCATCCTCCCAACCAAAACTCACTCACTCACCTCTCCTCAAACGCATCCCCATCAACCCTCCCACTTAGCCTCACATTAGCAAGCAGCAGCGCCGCAAATCTAATATACGCCTGCGCGTACAGCCTATCCTGCGCCAGCCATTTCTGCAATACGTCCTTTGGAAGCGTTCCAGCGCCGGCGTGCGAGAGGAAGGGCGTTTGTGTTGCGGAGGTGAAGGCTTGGGGGTGCAGGGTGAGGAGGTGGGTTGATAGTTTGTTGGATGCGGTGGGAGGGGACATTGTGAGGTGGGGTGTAGATTGGAGAGGTTGTGGGAGTTGTAAAGGGGAAAAGTGATAGGGATCAGTGGAGGGTTTCGAGGCGTGAGAGCTGGTCGTGAGGTTGATGTGACATGAGGGTGATGGCGGGGTATGGCGGGGTTATTTCAGAACACCTCGCGTCATAACAGACATTAGGTACATATATCTCTGGGGAGCGGCGATATCACGATATTTGCCTGTGCTCCAGGAACTACAGAACTACAGAACTACAGGCTCTTGTTTACGAGATTTGGTCCCAGGTCAGCGAGTCCCGAACCATAGTTGCTGTCCGCTGACCGACGAGAAGTTGAGGTGGGCAAGATGTGAGATGTAGATCAAGAGACTTGCATTTACGAGTATTTGGACATGTTAGTGAGGTACGGAGTTCACGGGATTGGAGGATCTAGACCAGGGACCGCGATGACGATCTCTGCAGGTTGATATGGTAATCTCAGAAATGTGAGGGCCGTGGTGCGAGAAATTTGCATCTCAGGAGTGGGAGAGCGGGTAAGACGGGGGAATTTTACAGCAGTAGGACAAGACATGTGTCCAAGATCCCGTGTCAGCTCGGAACATGTAGGGTTCTCATTGTAGGGGATGGAGTGTCACAAGGCATAGCACGATGAGAGGCCCGATATGTTGTAAAGACTGATTGATTATTGAAGTCGCAAAGTACATAGAGCCGGGTCACCATCCCAAAAGAGGGGAGACACCAAAGCCATCGCAAAGGCGCAAGACGTGAAGTAGTATAGAAAGACAACCGTAAGCTATAGTCGAGTAGCCGTGATCCTCAAGAATCCGTCCCGAATGAAAAGAACCCTTTACTGAAGAATCTGTCGATACCCGCACTTCGCTGCAACGAGCCATGAAAACAAGGAAATACAAGAAAACTTTTTAAGTCCACGGCGAATAGCGTCCTTGCTGTGCCCCTATGCTACAGCGTGCTACTACTGCCTCCGGAGGATAGAACCTTAAGCTCTTCCTCCCAATCCATGAGTTGCCGGCGGAGAATACCAAAAAGTGAGTCAACCCTGGTGGACGCCCGAGGGTCCGTTGCGACGCAAAGCAAGGCTCTTCCAGTGATCACGCTCCTCCTTCAACTTTGCAATTTCATCCTCAAGTTCCTCAAATCGTTGCATCTTGCGCTGTCGAGACTTTCGTGCTGCAAGAGTATTGCGCGCACGCTTCATGGCGACAGTGTCGTTTGGATCTTCGACAACGATGGGAGGAAGAGGCTTATCCCGCTTCCGAACACCACCAGCAGGTGCAGGTGGGGATGTTGCAGTACCAGAACGACGACGACGAAGATGTTCGGAAACCTCGAGCTCCTCCTCAGGTTGAAGGGGAGACTGTTCGACTTGTGACTTTGGTTGTTCAACCTGGTCATCCTGAGGGAACAAAGGATACCATGGGTCACCAGTGAGGGCTTGGTCGAGGTCTTGGTTGTCACCGATGAAGGGAGAAACATCATAATCTGCGAACTCTGGCGACTGGTGGTATTGCGAGTCGGGAGAGGTCAAGTTTGTGAAGGCAGTCGAGTTGGGAGCGGAAGCGAAAGGATCGCGGAGCAAGTCTTGTGGAGAAACGGTGCCCATGTTTGTAGAGCTGGTGGACGAAGACAAGTTCATGTGTGGATCGTAGATAGTTGGCACGGCAGGCGAAGAGTAAGCCGATGGGAACGAGTTTTGGTTTGTGGACGCACCGCCCTCGAAAGCGGTGAAGTCGTCGAAGAGATCCATGTCTGTAGCGTTGTGTGAGTCACGGCCGGCGACTGAAGGACGTTGGTGAATGTTATAAGTACCTTGCATAACCATATTAGGAGTTTGCGGGATGCTACCAGTTGATTGCGAAAACAATGGGACTTGAGGACGAGTCTGGCGCTGTTGTTGTTGCTGTTGCAAAGCAGTGGTAGATGAGGGCGCGGAAGAAGCGTAGAACTGTTGAGGACTCTGCGCAGGATTGAACCGATTGGTGAGGGCCGAAGTAGTGATAGAATGTCCAGTTGCTTGTATGATCGCGGCTACTCTCTGGTTCTGCAAAGACTGGGCAGAAGCAAGGTGAGACGAGTTTCGACGATGTGCTTGATTGTTGGACAGACTAGGGGTACTGCGAACGCTGGGAGACCTCTCGAACAGAACGAAGTCCTGATGATTGGTTTGCGGATGAGACTCGGGATGGGAGAGATCCTGAGAGAGTTGTTGCGGAGATTGTGCCGGCAGGCTCGATGAAGAGGGAGGAAGCCATCTTGGGTGGGAATCCGTGGTGGAAGAGTTAAAAAACTCTGGAAATATGTTGGCGGTTTGGAAGTTGAAAGCGAAGCTGGAAGCTGGGCTGGAAGTCAATTCGTCCTGAAAAGGAGGAATAGTTGTTTGGGGAGTGGAGTTGGTGGTGGTTATGCTTGAGGGTAGAATGGTGGCGGTGGTGTCCAAAGTACTGGGGACTGATTTAGAACATCGTGAACGTGTGTACCGATGTTTATTGTTGTGTATGTGTGAAGTCTTTGGGATGAAGAAGAAGAGAGGGAAAAGGCAAAGCACAAAATGGGGTGGCTCGTCTATTAATGTCTGCCTGGTTCGTGTGGAAGGTGCGCTAGCATTTAGCGAGTGAGTCACCTCCATCCTCCTAATTTCTCCAAGCACACAGCCCGGCAGCCACGCTTACCGATTCAATCCCACGCATCGCGATGAAGTATCAAGAACACCAGCGCAACGATGAAGTCAGTATGGTTTGTTTATTTTCTTTGCTTCCATATACTCTCGAATTTCTCTGGCTTCTCTACTGTTCTTTGTTGTTGAGATCTTCTGTTCTGTTTCTGCGACTTTGGAAGCCATCCGAGACGGGTCGGGAGAAATTCGCCCAGCCAGAGAGCCCAGCCCTTTTTCTCGCCGTGCCACATGCGGTCTAGCTTGCTTGCGCAGCAAGTGGGATCCTGAAGGACTTCACCAGTGAGCTTCGGCCTCAACTCGTGAAGAGTGCACGAATTCCAAGAAATAATCAGGACCGTCTTGCTCTTGCGAATCTAAGGTACAGTATTCGCGGAAGGCAGAACAGTTGGACGCAAAACCCAACGTCACAATCCGTTATGCTTCTTTCAAAGGCTCAACTTAGCTTCACGATACGACTTACCAAGGCCGCTCGCCCAACTCCGGATATACGGTCCCATCCACCACCAAAAAGATCTGTCCTGTCCCGTCCCAAATAGCCACATCCCCTGGAGACACAAATGATAAGCTTTGTGCTTCTCATCTCACCTCTTGCATCTGAATTCGTACTCGGCGAGACAGCATGCAACCCACTCTCCACGCCGCAGTCATTTCCGTCTTCTCAAATTCGATACCGGGACCAAGTGGGTTCGCCGGCCGAAGCAAAGCGTTGAAGGGCGCGGATGTCAAAGATGCATCAGCCTGTCGTTTTGCGGCATCGCTCTGCGCCTTGCTCTCTGCTTTTTGCCTTGAGGACAGTCCTGAAAATGTCCTTGCAACTTGCAGAGGTAGAAATGCAAAGCGGCCTCCAAGCCTCAGTCCGCCTCACTCCCCAGACGCTCCCTTTCAAAAGCCCCCCAAACCCCACGAATTGACCCAAAGCAGCAAAGACTCTGACTCATTTTCGATTTCTCCGCAACAGCAGTTTCGTTTGATCTGTGCCCGTCGCATTTCCGAGTGCATGATTGGTTGCAGCGTTGCAGGAAAAAGTGCTGCGGACTGCAAGCTTGCATGAAACCGCAGCGGCCAGAGTTTGGTCGCTTACGTGAACACGAGAAGGAAATACCGGAGTTCGAAAGTCGGAAGCGGAATTAGGATCGGTGTTCGCTTGTTTTCTCTTCTGATTAGAAATCGATCTCAGGTGCACGTGCCTTAATCACGTGTCAGTAACGGACGCCATATGGTTGGCATTCTCACTTAGCATCAGAGGTCTTAAAGGCATTGTTCCTGTCGTCTGAAGGCATATTGAGTTTAGGAAATGGTTTGGACCTTTCTTCAAGCATTTCTGGGATATTTCTCTTCTTGGACGAAAAACTCCACTTGCTGAGAAACGATCTCCACATCGCTTAAATAACCTTAATTTGTGGGTCCTATCCTTCCCCTCTATTGACTTGGATCAGGTCCGAACCCTGGCGACGCTTTCCCAGACATTGAACCCTTCTTGTCCCCGGACGAGGCTTTTCCTTCCAAATTGCCAACGCGCAAAGGTCTCACCAGCCTCCAGAGTCCAGACGAAAGACCATCCTCAACTACTGTCCAGGCACTCAATTCCCGTCAAATCCACTCCTATATCCACGGATGAGACTCGCGTGGTCATGAACATGGGTGTCGATGTATTTGACCGAATCATCACAGCTATCATAATGAACCTTCAGTGACGATTTTCCGACAATCTGCTACTTCAATTTGAGCTGCAGATTTGCCTAGAGGTGCTCATTACAGTCAAAACCAGCGCATGTTTTGAGGAAGCAACAAGCACGTACGTAATCACAACACTCAGCCACCAAAGACAGCATCCATTACTATACATTCTCTTTCTAAATCAACTCGATTCTAACCCCTTTTCAAACAATTTGGAGTATCCCAAATACGAACGTCGCATCGCCATTGAAAGTGCCGGTATCCGATGGCTTTGTCTCTTGGAGTCCAATAAATGTCCAAGACATGATCTTACAACTCCACCGTCTAAATCATTGCGAGAAGTAGCAGAAATCGTATTCTGTGACTCAAAACAAGGGGATTCTCAGTAGAGGGCGATGCGATGACTCAAAAAACCGCCGTTGTGTAACTAAGATGATGATTCGTGATTGGGTAGTTGTTCTCGCTTAACATTTGAAGGGTTGGCATTTTTGCCAAAATCAGGATGACCATGACCGAGCTGAACAGACGATACACAAAATGGTAGGAATTGGAAAGTATCGTAGGATAAGACGGGGAGATAGAATAGCCGAGAATGTGAGGAAGTGATTGAAGTAATAATATGCTATAAAATTCTTTTATGAGAATGTTCCATCACAATGTCCAATTCAAATTGTGAAAAGAGCAATTTCATCTTCACTCTACCAGATAAATCAAATACATTCAATCAAATTCCTCTCTCCCAAACAAACAGACAACCTAACCCATTCCTCTAATCCGTAAGTCACCCACCTCATACCATCCCACAAATCCCATCACACCCAGAGACATTTCCATGATGAAAGCCCAAAATCACTCGCCGAGATCTGGCTGCTAGTCAATGCTTAAGGACTTTGCAGCAATAGAATAACCTATACTGATACTTTTCTGATACCATCTCTATCTGCTCTGCATACTTTCAATATCTCAAATGTTTATTGAGCGAGGGAGAGAAGAGTAATTTGCTGACCATTTTGTGCCAAAGCTCGAATTGGAGAAGAGAGCTGTTGCCGAGGTATATATGTACGGGTAGGACGAAGCAGAACGATTTTTGGGGAAAGAATCAGGTTATGCGGAGCTGACGTGGTCTCACAATTGGTTAGGATTGTTATGTTGGCGGAGGCTTGCTTTGGAGACTGGTTGGGAAAAGCCACTTCACCATCCAAATATTTGCAGGAATACCTCAATATAGACATTCAAGTGAACCTCCATTTACAGCATCATGTTGTTCCTGCTCCATCGTTCGACCAGGGCTCCAGGGATGCCAAAAGCTGGAGCTTGTGTTGGTATGAGGCAGGTCTCTGCCTATCAGAGTGTCGAATCAACATACTGGTACTGTAGCCTGTCAAAAGTTGTCAATGTCGCACGGCTCTGACAATATGAAGCTCAGCTTCGGGATCGGGATGGTCAGATTACGAGCTGTTACAAGGGTTGAAACGTTGAAGTTTTCGTCTTATCAGAGTGTAGATTCAACTTTGCGTACTTCAACAGCTAGTAAGGACCAGGGAACGAGATCCAATGAGCAGCGTACAAGAACTTCAGATATCAATTCTCGTGGCTGTGCATCCTCCTAAACCCCGACCTACTCTGCACCAAATGAAAATAGAACAATGAACGGACTACTTCACAATAGTCAAGCGCCCACGATCCACTCTTTACGTCAATTTCTTGCGGCTGAACGGATTACCCAAACCAGTAACTTGCGCTGTTGATTTTGCGATTGGCTCGATATCTAGTTTAAGCGGGGCCGTTTCTCGCTTAACCAGACACGGAATGCTTCCTGTCAGAAAGCTTGTCTATGATAAGCAAATGAGAAGTGTAGTGATGACGGGCGAGGAGCGGCTCGCAATGTGATGCTGGATCGGTTTAGTGTTTTCTTAATATGTGTAGCGATGGTAGAGGGTGAGGAAGGGGATGGATGAGAGGTGTTTGTATATATTGGGAGGGAAATATCTGTAGGATAGCTAGGAAGAGAAATTCAGAGTATTCTATACATTCAAAGACACGGGAAAGATTCTCTAAGAAAACTGCGATAATTTGCAATCGTTTTGAGAAGTTGTAGAAGATGGCGGACTCCAAACAGGACGAATATCATCGCAACCAATACACAGCAGGGACCCAACCTCCACCGCCTTCATACAATTTCGCGGTCCAGCAGAGTCCTTCCCATATCCCAAACTCGAGAGACACCCGCATCGAGACGTACAGGTCATCGTCCGCATACTCCACTCAGATACAGCCAAGCACAGAATTCAAGCCTGTAGTAATTCCCCGTAAGTCTCTCTTACCTGAGGATTCCTGTGTATGGAACTCAACATCAACAACGCACACTCAGTCTCATGCACCATAACCGAATATCAACAATGTCTAACCTCTCTAACACCAGAAACCTCCTCATCTCTCCTAAAAGGCGCTTTCTTCTCACCCTTTATCCGCGCCTATCCTCCCCGCCTCCAAGACCCTTCTCTACCCAACCCCATTTCAGCAGTCGAATTCCTCGCATTCATCGATGAGCTGAACGAAGCATTCATCGCCGCCCCAGCTTTCCGTAAGCAATCTCCACCCCCCCCTCCCCGTCCCCTACGTTGAGACCTATAAGGCGCTCCCGAAGTCTCAGAATTCATTCAGCATAACTGATACCCTGCAAAGAAATCGCATCCTTAGTCGGGATGGGGATGTCCTTCGTTCCCCTCCATCCCGTGATGTTCGCAGGCCAGGGTCTGCAAGTAGCAGCAGGCGCAACGTCATTCGCCACAAGCCGGGCGCGCGGAAAAGCATGCGTGCAGAAGGCTAACGATGAGATTTTCCTCCCCCGAAGCCTGCGATGCAAAGTGTTGAAGACGAAGAAGATGTTGGCCGCGATCGGGCATCTGGGAGACCGGTTGGAACTTCCTCCTCTGGAAAGGGATGTGGCGGATAATGGGTATGAGGTTGGAGCTGGGACTGGATCAATACCTGGCTCTGGAAGGGGACTGTATGAAGACCCATCGATGAGGAGGGTGAGGGCGTTGGGTGACAGGGTAGCTGCTCTGCAGACGGAAGGACTTCCACAACCGATTATCCCAGAAGGCTTATGGAAAAAGTTCGGTTTGAAGGAGGCGGTAAGACGAGATCAAAAGATGCACAAGGACTTGATGAAGGAACGGGAGAAGGGTTTTTCGGGGAAGGAGAAAGAGCAGCATAAGGTTGAGCAGGAACGGCAGAAGATGGAGCGGAATCTTGAGAAGTTGGAGAGGGAAAAGGATGAAGAGATTCGCAAGAAAGAGAGTAAACTTGATGGTAGGAAAGGGCAAGATCCGAAAGAGAGAGTGAAGATTCAGAGGGAGGTACAGAAAGAAGTTGAGAAGTTCGAGAGGGAAGTCGAGAAGGTTAGGAGAGAAGGCGAGAGGGAGATTGGTAAGAAGTTGAGAGAAGGCCATAAAGAGGGGAAGAAGGGCGATGATAAAGAACAGAAGGTTGCCGGGAGGGTGTTTTGGATTGTAATCCAAAGAGAAGAGGTCTTGACCCAGGTTGGGATGCCAGATGAGGATGTGGAGAGCCTGGAATCGAATTAGATGTGCCAGATAGACGTAATTCATCTTAGAAGTCTGATCCGTCCTCCCACCCTTTTCTCCTCTTTCCTCTTTCCGGAATTCCCCTTAGCGGACTGGCAACCGTGAGCGATTAGCATTCGTCTGAGCTCACGGCATGCTCATTCCAAGAACGGGGTCCTTATGAATGCCAAACATCATTCATATAGTCGTCCAGATATATGTAACTCCATATCCCCCGAACTCCATCCACCCAATGCACCATAGCCCAACATATCAGAACAATCCTCTTCTACCCAATCAGTCACTATCCTCTCCATTGTCCAGCGCCTCGTCCTCCGCTTCCCTCGTTTCAATATCATCCAACTGCTCTTCGACCTCAACCTGGTCATCATCTCCTTCTTCATCTTCATCGTCGTCCTGCGCATCCTCGTCGTCCTCCGTTTGATCCGCATCTTGTGTCTCATCTGGATCAATCTCCTCCTCTCCCTCGGCACCTGGCGCCTCCCCACCCTCTAACCTAACTTTCTTCGCAGCAGGTCTTCCGTCTCTATCTTGATGTGCATCGTCCTCGCCTTGCTCTCCTGATCCCGCGGCTTTGTTGGCGACTTTACTGCGGTATGCGTTCCTCTTATCAGTTTGCACTTCGTTGAACTCTGTGACCCAAGTCAGCCCCTCTCCTCTCTCCCATTGCAAAGCCAGCGAAACATTATCTTAGACATACTCGCAAGCTCAGCCTCTAGCCTATTCCTAAAATCGGGAAACTCGAGATCTTCCAATGCCATGAAGACGTCCTGCGGGTTGATGGTTTTCCTGTTGCTGGCAGAGGCATGTTCGTTTGCGCTTTGGTGGTTACACTTAGTGTATGGCTTGATAGGTTCTGGAAAGAGGTACGAACTGCGTAGCAAGATAATTGACGAATACTGTCGCGCTCTTGGTCGTGGCTAGCATAGCATTTCCTTGCACCTGGGTATTGGGTGGCAGAACACCTTTTGCTAGCCTTGTCACTATACTCTTTGGCAGGTTGAGGTCCTGAGGTCTCATTAGCCAGAATTCACTATTGCTTGTCCTTCTGTGACTGCTTTCTGCCTTGCGAATTCCGATGCTGCACAAGCAATTGATACTCCAAGTAAGCTTGGAAGCTTGCGGGGGAACCAACCTCAATGTTTATGCCATCTTTCAACGCTGGCTGGTCTTTCGCAGGCGTAGCTTCGTCAGCTGTCGCTACCTTCGAGGCGTCGCTTTTTCGTGGAGGCATTGTATATGTTTAGGAGAATCCTGGAACCTGTAGAGAGGGGAAGGAGTAAATTTGACTTTGGGTACAATTCGAGGTTGGCGTGGGCACAAATTGAAAGCGGTGAACCGCGACAAGTGAACGCGAGCGTGTTTGACACGTGATCGGTTAGGTGGAATAGGGGGGAGATCTGGGCTTGCCTGTAGCTGGGCAGAGGTTTTGCAGGAACGAAGAGAATGATTTATTTATGTGAAAGGTTGCAATTTAGCCATAATCTTTTAACGAAATCTCTCCATTGGAACTCGCTTTAATATATGTCAATCAAACCTCACTCGAATGGCCTGGCGCCTTGCATGATGAAGTTACAATGTTACATGTATTCGTTTCTACAATACATATTGTCAAGATGGAGATGAATCTAAATCACCTTGAAGTGAAGTACCGCCGTATGCATAGTGATATACCGTCCCAAATGCCCCCGCACAGGTCGAAGCCCGGCCTCTCCAAACGCCATCCCTATTGCGCAGCGCGCCAAAATCGAAAAGAAAATTCGCGAGTGGTATCGATTAAACCCGTGTAGTAGATGAATCGAATGATATGGTATGTTGTTCTCGCCCTGCAGAATCCTGGCTTCCCCAGAGATGACTATGCAATAGCTCTCCCTATGTCATCCTTAGACACTTCTTGCTCCCATGGTCTCGTGCGTCTTTCCGGTCTGGGCGATAGACCTCCTGTGACTGGTTCGCCGAAGACTGAAGTTCCGGGTGAATTGGAGCTGATCTCGGTCCTGAAATGACTACTGGCTGCTGGATCATCGACAGCATACCAAGTCGACGGAGCCTGTTCCTGGTACTTGAGGTCATTGCTCGTCCGGTCTGGACTCCACAAACTCTTCCCACTCATGCTACTCCTCCTGCTCTTCGATCTGGCATGTCCAGGGGGTAGTTTTGATAGCCGAGAGTTCTGTCGTTTAGGTTGTGCAATGAAAGGATCTGCGCCAGGGACAACCTCATCTGTGAGGCCGGCCCGAGCGTTTGGAGCTTGGGCCTGAACCTGATGATCTGTGATATGTGCAGAAATTGTTCGGATCGAAGAAGGTGATGCTGCCCAAGTCCACCCAGGCGAATTCAATTTGACGGATGCCACTTCTCGGATCGCAGGTCGGTAGACAGGAGGCGGTAGGGTGAGCTTTTGCTCTTGACCAGTCCTGCGCCATGATGCAATCTCATCGTCGTTGATAGGCGAAGCTCCCCGATGTCCAAAGGGCAATTTCCCCTTTCGATATCGAATTATGAGGAATATGATTGCTCCGATCAGAATAAGGCCAACGGCACCAAGAACAACAGCCAGCACAATAACCAGAGTTTGACGCGAAGAAGATTTGTCTTCAGAAGGTGTGGTGGAAGAGGAAGACATAGGTATGTTTGACACCTGCTGAGCCGAATCGGAGGGAGATATTGCTCGAGATGTGGATGGATTCGAGGAGTTTGCGGATGTGAGGAATGACGAAACGTCAATCAAGACTGTGGTAGATGCTACTGGCGGTGAGGTTGAGCGCGAAGGACTCGGAGTAATGATCGAGGCTGTGATGGTATTCGAAGATACAGCCAGCCCGAACCAATTCGCAGCTATGCTCTTACTTCCAGAGAGTGGGAATGCGGTAGGTATTGGCCAGTGCGAGAAAGACGATTGATCACCTAGAACAACGAGTGACAGACTGGCAACACATGCTAAGAAGGCTGACCCAATATCTCTCATGTTCGAATGGGTAACAGACTTTCCAACGCAGACGGTCAACACATTTCTGTGGAGGTGAAGAGCACTAGTAGACGAAGGGAAGAAAGGTTTTAAGATAGAATAGCACAATGGCTCGAAGAAGTAGAAGTATATCTGTAGAGAGTGTAGGTGAGAGCTTGAACTAAGTGATCAATTGATCAACTCAGTACACAAAGATGACCTGACGACCTCGAAGGCGCACAACATCCGTAGCCAAAGATGGCTGGCACCACATCTAATATAAAGATGCCCGCACGGCACTTACCCTTCGTACTTGGCCACACCCTGTCATGCCGCGTGTGGCAAGGATGAAAAGATACTATTTCAACTTTGAGCACGATATCCGAAGATAGGATTCAGAAGCAGGTCTAGGGTCTGTGTGCTTGCAGTTGACGGTGGACCAGTGGTAGACATCTGAGCCCGCGAGATGCGGTAGCTTTGTAAATAATCCCTGTGCGTGAGCGGTGTCATGGCCGAGTAAGAGCGATACCCTAGACGGGAGCCAGGGAGCTTGGGCTTGCAAGAATCAGCCAGATCGACTGGCCGAGGAGGCGTTTCGTTCGGAGACTAAAAGCTAGGTCAGGGGCTTGAGCGTTGTTCCGCTGTTTGCTGCAGGACTGCCGACGACGATGAGAGGCCCGCTGTCACTCGTGCAGCCTGTGTGGCAACGACAGCTGGCCGCTGGCCACCAACTTGACCTACCTTCCACAGGAACATGCCAGGGGCAGCACGAAGGAGGGTAGCATTCGATGGGGGTGAACTGGTGGAGGGTGCGCCTCTGACAGGTCACCAGGACTATCGAGCAAGGGCAAATACTGATGTGGGTATGGCCTGGCAGAGGAAAGGAAATGAATGCTCGAATTGGTCGGAAGAACCATAAGTCATGACCAGTACAATGTTGTATCGATCTCGCTCGCTATTTCCTGTGCAGGCTCAGACGGCCAGTAGGGTAGGGCAAGAACCGGCTGCAAACGACGAGGACATGAAGAGCGGTGAACAGCATCTCCATACTCCTCTTCAGCCACAGTCACCGGCTGGAACATTGTAAACAAGGTCTGCCCAGCACTATATCTTCTAGCTGGCGAAGACGACTGACAGCTTCTGGATGTTGCAGCCAGTCGCGCTGCTGAGGCGTGGATGTGGATGTCACAACCCCTCTTCTGCCAGTGTGGATTCGAAACATTCGATTCCTAAGCGACAACGACTGCAAGTAAGATCGCGCGATAATTGGCCACGAGGAGGCGAAGTATGATCGCCATGGAGACTCACTCGCTTACAAAACTTTAATAAGTAGATAGAGTCTTTGGTCCTGCCCTTGACCATGGAAGATCTGAAGCCAGGAGCCCGAAGGATGTGTGTTTACTCCATTTTGATTTCAAAAATCTGCATTGCGAGACGTGATGCCAGCGCAAAGAATGCCCACTTCTTCCTCGCAACGAATAGAAGCATCCTCCTCGTTCCGTATGATGGGTGCTTACCTGCAGAGTACTTTTTCAGGACAGGGCCCTGTACGGGTACCTGAGTCGGCTTGCAAAGAAGTGGAGCATTCGTTCCGCAGTATCCCTGAGAGATCCGACCTACCCCTGAAAGACAGGCGATACAGAGAGAAACCTCCGAGACATGGCAAGACACCACATGCCAAACATCCCTCCCGATTCATGATAATTCAGCCGGATTGTCAGATCCTTCTGTAATCGAGTAAGTGAACGCGAGCGAGATATTATTCACGATAAGAGACAAGATTATGATCTACCGCGGGCCCTTAATTCCACACAGACATCAAACATTCTGAGCGGCATGTACATGACTTGATCGCAAACTCCGTACAGACCAGTCTGGGGAACACGAGAAGGAATGACGATGCACAGAGTTTGAAACCCCACGCAGCTGTCAAATAAATCCGTCATGCCATCCGAACAAGAAATAAACACGGCAGCTCCGGGGTCAGCGAAGGATGCTTCTCCGTCAAAAGAAAACACTTTTTTACCGGCTTACGCAACTCCATCATCTGCAACACTTTCTGCTTGAAGATTGGCTTGTCTTAAGACACAAGTCAGCCATATGAAGACTGAGTCGGTGTATTTGAGATTCTGATTCAGGAGACTCCTCAATATCTGGGCCTCAAGCCAAGAACAGCCCCCCTCCGGGACGAAGCGAGCCGAACTGATACCGTGTGACCCCGCCATCTCATCCCTCCTTCGAAAGCAGACTCACATCTTTGCGAATGAAGAATTCTTCCAATATCACCTAACCATATTGATACAGACCGCATCAGGGCCTCATGCAACCAAAGAACATTCAATCAAACTCAAAGCAGCAGTTAGCCTCGTCCGATCCAGCCCCAACATCGCACATTAGCCACAGGAACACAACGAACGGCCAGCCCTCTGCCACGACCGCAAACCTCGCCTTACTTCCCAAGCCCCCTCCCGTCCATGGGATGGATCCCTTTCCCTCCATACCAACCATGCTCATGACATGAATCGCACGGGGACCTCTCGATCGGCCTAGCAGAAAGCCCTTATGCAGCCCGAACGCACACAAATCTTGGTACCTGAAAACGCCTCTCCTTCCTCTTTCCCATATTCGCAGCTATCATTTGTCATAGCTTTGGCAGGAGGCGATCCTTCAATGCGTTGCAAAACTGGGTATTTCGCAGCCTCATCGCTGGTAGGAGATATACCCCTCCACAAGTCCCTCGTCCAGTCAACCCGCTTTCCTGGCTCGTAGCCGAAACACCAAACCTCACCTCCTGAACAACGCACCACAGCTGAACCACCACAACTAGAACTACTTTAGGGCCAAGAAGTGGATGTGGTTGCCAAAACTCAAGAACCGTAGAAGCTGGAAACTAAAGACTTGCAGCCTCGCAAGATGCTCCAGTCGCGCGATCACAAGTGGCAACACATTTTGCCCATCTCGCCTCTCGCATTTAATTCCACCCCAAAATAACAACCATAATTTCTCCTTGCATATCTGCAACCAATCACTACATCCAATGACAACCCAAAGTCCGGTGTTTTACAGATCTCTAGTTTTCTTCAGAAGCCTAAAAAAATCAAGGTACCTGCAGAACTTGTAGACACTAACATCCAACTTTCTCCCCCTCCTCACCCAATCATGACCCCGCTTCGCTTCGCACCGAGAAAGTCCCCCCTTACTTGCCTCGCCTAGTGCGTACACACCGCCAGATAGAACAAAACCATCTTCGATTCTTCGCAGGACCTAGTCAGGTTCAGGACTCCACCACGAGGATAGCTCAAAACTCAAACTAAACTCAAACTTTTCAGAGATCACCCGAGGGGCAAACAGCAAAAATCAAGATCTCCCCCTCTTTTCTCGCAATCTAAGGTTCCTCTTCCACCCGCAATGTCCGTTCTTTCGTCCCCACCAGCCACAGATCAGTTGATGTCGCCAGCCACCACCTAACCCACCCTGACCTACCGCCCACTCTGCAGCTTCAGTTCAAAACATGCTCTGCATGGCATGGAATGGCAGGCATTGAAATCCATCGATATGCATGCAGTTCGCGACTCCCACCATTCCCATTTCCGTACATTTAGGCGGGAGTGAAGAAGTTCCAACCACGCAGCAGGATGACTCGCATACAGGCGTGCTTATCCTCTTTTGACCGTACAGTAAGTGAGAATTTCAAGCTAGAGAGCAAGCAAGCCGACCGGTGTGCGTGATGAAGAATCTAGAAATACTTCTAAACTTTGCTGAAGAACCACCGACTGATAGAGCTCATAATAGAGGATACACTGAGAACTTGTTTTTAGGTCAACATCAAAGCTCCTCATCTCATACCCCCCAAAAGCGCCAGCGTAAGCTTAACCTTTCCACCTCGGAAAATATATTTCGACCATCCGATCAAGCATCCAGCCATAGAAACGCAAAGCCTCCTCAACTGACCAACACCAGAAACTCAATTCAACACCAAAGCAGCCTCATTGCAGCAAGTAAATATCAAAGCACCATGTTCCCGGAGACATAATTTCGCAATCTCATCTCCTCTTCATTCATCGTGCAAACTCAAACCCGTACTTACTGTACCTCTCATGAAAAAAGACCACCCAACAGTCTGTCTTCGCAAATTCCATATGCCGAACCAGATTCGAAACAGCTAAGATGACATGACTCTTGACATCTCTCTCTCTCTCGGTCTCATTTCGTGGTACCAAACAATCGGCAACAGCGGCTCATACAGTCAAACACCAGACGTACTTAGCGCATGGACATGAATCAGGTCCCCCGCGCCGTCCGCCGTCCGTTCGTTCCTCGTCCAATCCCCAGAAAACGACGAACGGACGGACAGACGGACGGGACGATCGCTGATCCATCCGTTCATCACAACCACACGCTTTGACACCTGTATGTTCATTCATGCTTTGACCTCCCCTCCCCTCCTGCGCGCCTCCAACACAATTACCAACATTCCACATTCCTCCGCAACAAATCTGTACGATGTCAACCTCATCAGTGAACACGCGAGGCAACTAAATGATCCGTTTCAAGATAAACCTCATGCTGTACCACCAGCCAAGACCAACATACATAAGCATGAGTTGAAGTGAAACCTTAAAAATAACGTCGTACAGTACATGAACTGAGATATGTGCTCTGCATGCATACATTCCTATGCAGCGTTTGCGGTGCAGTGCAGTGTCTTACAGTTAAATTTGTCGTCAAGGAGGCATGTCTAATTGTGAGGCTTACTCTTTGGTGGCCTGATATAAAGGATGAATGAATGGGCAAATGGAAAAGACGCAAGGGCACGAAGAGTAAGACATCGTGAATAGATGGGTAGGTAGACGGGAGCGACTGGGCGGTTGCGGATGATCTAGGAAAAGACAACAAAACGCCTTCCTTGCATACTGCATTACTGCTGCAGGTAGGTAGTCTATCTGCACCAAATGCATACATACCCCACGGCGGCTACTGCCCATTGCATATCAAGAATAGAAGAAAGCGCATGAAAACATAGAAGTAAGTGAAGAGATGACATGGTAAGGCCAAGTAAGGTAGGATAGCCATTATGTTTATTTCATTACTATTCGACTACAGCTTCCGCATCCTCTTCCACCGCACATACAGCTTCGTCATGTATTGCTGTTCTTGCGGTCTTGTCCACCCAAGGCCACATTATCGACCTCAGAACAGCGGCGTCCACCACACGCCCGTCCCCTCCCCTCGCTGCCTGCCTGTCCAAAACAGACAAGCCATCCCAGAGTGAAGATGAAAATCCTCCTCCTGATCAGGCTGCCAAAAAATCAACTGGAAAAAACGCCTGACTCATCGCTGATGCATTTCCGTGTATACCCGCCCCTAGAACGCTTCGTATGCTGCGTATTGGTATCGTATCAAAATGACCCCAGACAAAGGAAAGAATAATAAATGAAAAGAATTGCCGTCTGCTGTGCCGCTCTAAGCACACAACTCGTCATTCCTGGTGAGAGGGAGCGGTGGAGGAACGGCGCGTTATCCGGAATGTGGTGGATGGATGGGACAGAGAAGAAACGTCGGACGTTTGATACGGAATCCACCAAACTAATACATACGATGAGAAGTGAAAGGAATTTGTACACCGCCTCGGCTCAGCTTCAGCTCAACCGATACTGCCACGAGAATGACTGGATCCGGAATCACTGGGCGTGCTGGGCTCGATGGCGACTTGAGACTTGATGGCCATAATCCATTCGTGCTGGAGCAATTCGGCGGCCGAAGCGCGTTTCTTGGGATCTCGGACGAAGCATCGCTTGAGGAAGTCAATGCCTTCGGGACTTAGTTGGTCGATGGTCGGCAGTTGTGGTGGGTTTCCTTGTGCAATGTTGTACATGATGGCCCATTCGTTGTCGAGGGATGCCCATGGTCGACGACCAGTTGCCATCTCGAGGATGACGCAACCAAGGGACCACACGTCGACAGCTCCAGCACGTCCGGGATTCTCGCCCTTGATGACTTCAGGAGACATGTACATCGGCGTTCCTGTCATGGACTTGTTCGCCTTGCCAGGCTCGGCGGCAACTAGTGTTTTGCCTTGACGAGCAATAACCTTTGCTGCACCAAAGTCCACATACTTGATAACGCCATTGTGGTTGAGCAAAATATCTAGATTGACTGGTTAGCTACCTCAACACGAGGAGTTGGAGCAACACTAACTTTCTGGTTTGATATCGCGATGAACAATGCCACTCTCGTGCAAGTATGCAAGACCTTCGAGTAGCTGTAGCGAGTATACCATAATGACCTGCTCATCCTCAATACGACCATGCTCCAATAAACCAGCCAACGATCCACCAGAACAGAATTCCATGAAGATATAGACCTTGTCCCGATGGACTTCAATACCATGGTAAGAAACAACATTGGGATGATCCAAGACTTCAAGAACATTCATCTCATCTCTGATCTGTCCAGCAATCGTTGGAATGAGCGACGGATCTTGCAGCCGAATTTCCTTGACTGCCATCAGATGGCCGGAGTCAAGGTTGATAGCTGCATAGACAGAACCGAAAGTTCCACCACCAACAAAATTTCCTTGCTGCCATCGCATGTTTACGTTCGACGCAGAAGATGAGAGGAAGGTCAACGATCGATCTGCCTCACTTGATTCTTCTAGTACTCTACCGAGTGCTTGCCTCTCAGCCTCCTTTTGCTTTCGAGCGTCGTCAAGGTAAGTCAACTCCTCAAGTCTTTGCTCACGAACATATCTGGATGACTCTTCATCGTCCAAATAGCGGCTCATGTCCATCTTTCTGAATTGGCCCGCTATGGCTTCGATCCTTTGCTTCTCGGCCTGTGCAGCAAGAGTTGATCTTGCGCCCATAATATCGAAGTGAGAGATCAAGAGTGACATACAGCCTGCAACTTTGGCACGTAGTCTTGTATATTCGTCTTCTCCAAGTGCGAGTATATGTTGTCCCTGTGTCATTTTCATTGCGAATTCCAGAGCTTGAACTGCCCATCGAAACGTCTTTCGGTCGGTCGCAATACAATCATCACAGACAAAGCTAACCCAGTCCAGAGCGAGCTTCGTCAATTTCAGATTATTCATCTGCTTTCGATTGCGATCCATGTAAAGTAGAGATCGCTGCCCAAATTCGGTTGCGAAGATGAAGCAGGTTTGGATGAGTTCTTGACAGTCCAAACCAACAGTCTGCTTTCTCACAATCTCAACGCTATCCATGATCAAGTTTGACAGCTTGTAGACGACTTTCTTGATTTCCGTCAGTTTGAGGTTGACTTTCTTGAGATTGGATCGTTGTTCGACGACCATGTCCAGATGCATATCAATCGAGTCCAGGAATGCCTGCCGTGCGTTTTCCAGCCGTGTTTGTGAACCATCCGCGATGAGCCTCAGATGACCCATCTTGACATCAGTTGCTGGCTCACGGATGTTTGCATCGACTTGTCTTCCGTCCCATGGCACAACGTTTTCAGGTCGCAGAACCAGTATGTATGGATTTGTTGGATCCTCTTGTACCTGTTCCGAATGATAGCATGTTCCAAGGATAGACTGGATATCCTGTGGTCGGTTGTACAAGGATGGAGAAGCGATCAAGAAAATTCCATCGTGTTCAATACTAGCTGTGTAGACCAGGAAGTGGCCAGTCTCTATCAGTCGCGAGTACAGCTGCTGTAGAGCTTCATGTCTCATGGAGATACTGAAGTCCGTAGCATTCTCGAATCGATCGCTTAGCTGTCTTGAGAATCGTTGCAACATACGCTGTCGAACACGCACAGAATCAAGACTTTGCTTATATCGTTTCGTCATCTCGGCAGCAGTCTCCTTTGGTTTCCGCTGAAGCTCTCGCTCGAAAGTTTGACTGAGACGATAGAATGCCTTGTGCGTAAGCGAGCTGAATTGCTCTGCAACTTCCACATCGCCACCTTGAAGATGGCGTCCGATCTCATTCGAAAATTCCCATTCCTGTTCCAAAACCTCGGCTTCCTTGAAGGTGTTCTTGTTTCCACCAAGTTTCCAGTTGAGCATCTTGAAGTACAGCTTTAGGGCATCCAATACTGTTTGATCGAAAGTCTCATCATCGATGCAAGGAGGTAGATCCCATCCAGGTTCCGGCTGAGAGATTGTCAAATACTCCTGTTTGATACGTATAGCAAGCTTCAACAGAATTTGGAACTGCGAGATCATTTGCTCCTGCATCATGGAGTTTTGTTGTGCAGAATCTTTCATTTTTCGGGCGAATTGAAGTCGGACTTTGATAATTTCCTCAATTAGTCTGGATGGGAAGTTGATGAGAGTCAATAGCTCTTCGATATAAGGAGGAAGATGTCGTTTTGCAAAACCCTCCGAGTTTTGGATGAGAGTTCTTTTGGCTTTCATGATGACCTCTGAGACGCCGATGATAATGCTCTTGTCCCCTTGTAGAGACCGCAGGCCGTCTTCCTTTAAAAGCCTGTCAATGAAAGATGACTCGTCTGAGAGTCCATTTCCTGATGGAGACCGTTCCTTGGCCCGATTGAAGTCCAATTCCGCATTTCCAACCCAATTCTGTAAGATTCCAAGTTCGGTGTTGATGAGCTCGGTCGTATTGTGCCATGAGATGACAGCATCACAGGTAGCATGGAATTGAGGAGAAGCTGCGAGCTTGTTGGCAACCTCCAAAGCCATGCGGGAAGGATAGAGGCCTTCGCACTTCTCTATCTTCGCCACAACATCCCGTACCTGTTCAATGGGTGGTTTACCAGCCTCGCTCTCTCCCTGGACCTGGAATCTAATAATCTCGTCCAACATAGTGTCCAGATTTGACCGCGTATCCTCTATTAACCTCCGTTGCGCAGCAAGTGTCCGTCCACAATTCTTTGACCTTATTCCCAACCAGATTTCAGTACTGAGATTCGCGCCTTGCTTGTCTGATGCACCTATCAGACGCTTCTTTTCTTGCCTGACGACATCTCCTGTCAGGACAGACGCCAACATCCCATGCCATTCCAATCGTTCTCGGTTGGCAGGGTCCTGAAGATCTTCCGCGGTTGGTTGCATGCTCTCATTCCCGTAGAACAGCAGCGTTTCCTGATCGTATGCATCGCCATCGAAATGGGGTTCTGAGGCCGATTCGTCCTCTGTGTCTGATCCAGTTCCATATCCAATGCTTGGTGTGTATGGCTCGAAGTACTCCATTGGTTGATCTTCCCGTAAACGTTGCACGTATGCTTTCTCCTGCGCCCTGTATGAAGCGTTGGGATCTTGTCTGAAGCGGGACGTTGACATGGAACGGTTTCGGTCTGCGATCGAGATGTACGGAGGCTGTGGTGGCCGTCGCGCTGGAGCATATGTGCTGGAAGGTGTTCGAGCTGGTGCAGTTGGTCTTTGGGGTCGACTTGTTGCGCCGTTGAGTACAGGTGTGTTTGGTGAAAAGGGGGAAGCCACCTCCCCTCTATACATCCCGCTGCCATCTGTGCTACTTCGATGACTCCGCACACTGGAATTGATACTTGTTATGGAAGATCGTGGGTCGAGCAGCGCAAGAGCTGGAGGCTGGTTGACGAGTCTGCTATCCACCGTGAGCACCTCATCCTGTGTGTCTGCAGAAGAGCCCGATCCACCGGAGTCGCTCGTCTGCACATGCGGCCGTTCCATTACCCTTGGGGATTTGAGGGTATCCAGATCGTTAACCGCTGCCCCTTGAGAGAACCGTACTGCTCGCGGCGACAAGTCAACACTCATGGCGGAGAAGGACAGAGAGGCGAACGAGGCAATATTGTCAAATGGCGGCGCGGTCAAGTAATTTGTTTAGCGTGCCCGCATTGGTATTCCAGGCCGGGACAGGGTATCGGGCAAGACCAGGTCAGGTCAGGGCCAGTTCTGGATCTGCCCGCAAATCCACGATCCTGATGAGGTGAACCTACAGTACAGCGGCAGACTTGAAGGTTTGGACTCTTGAGGACGTGCCGGAAATACCGCGCTATCAAGGACGAAGACGTGAGTCGGACTCCTACAGTGGGCTTAAGGCACTCTTGTGGCTCTTGTGGTTGGATGAGGACGATGGAGGCTCTATCATTTGCTGGCTGGGGTTGCTGAAGGGGCGCTAGTTTTGTACTGTAGCGGAGGCAATGGTCCGAGTGCCTGGATATCTCGATCTCGATTGCTCGCAAGATCGCGACGAAAGAGAGCATGAAAAGTCGTTTTTGGAACCGATTTATATGACAGAAAAGTCGAAGCGAGGATATCAGACACTATACTTGTGAAGAGTCTCGGCTTTAAAGTTATCTTTTTGCGATCTTTTACAGCGTTCTCCTCCTCGAATCAATCATGACTCCAGACTTTCAACCGACCTTCCGCCTCGTAGACGCGTAGGTTTTGCCACCTAGGACAACGAATTTGATGTGCAGAGCCAATGACTTTGCCTGCCCTTCGACTTTCGCTCAATGCCATCCTTGGTCAAGGCTATTGTCAAGATTCAGCTGCTGCAGAGCATAAAACTATCCAAGGATCAAGCCCGGAATTTGATCTTCTGCCTTGAATAACCTTCTCGCGTCGTCCCGCCAATCCGGAAACGGGCTTCAGAGCCGGGTCATATACCTTTTGAAGTAATACTTACTGGCAGTCTAGCCTTTCTCCAATATGACTTTTGATTGCTGGCAGAAGAAGCCTTGTAAAAAGCAATAAGGAGACAAGTCAAAGTCCTACAGTAAACGAAATATAATTACTTTTGAAGTTCAGGGGCTTCTGTACTTCGAATCTAGTCATTGACTGGCATCGTAAAAGACTTGAAGAGGCAATTGAGCAGATGCTATTTTACTTACTCATGAATATGCGTCAGTAGATTTGGGTAAAAGAAAAACTGGAGAGTGAAATAACTTCTCTATTTGTTCTGATGCATTGCAGCCAGGACACATAATCTAGTCCATTAAGTCTGCATATTAGAACTCTGTCAGTGATTTCGAAGGTTGGTCGGAGCTGGAATTGGCTCATGTGCAGGTGGGGCATCCGCACCGAGGATTTTCCGCAGAGCGCGTGTTGCTTGCATCTCCAGCACTTTGAACTTCATTCTTGTACGCAGCAACAAAATATCAGCAGCCTTACAACATTCGGGGTTCTTATATGAAGTGATGAGGACCTCATGACATCAATTACCGATACTGTATTGCTATGTCAAGCCAGATTGAGGCCAATGTCGCGTCGGCGACGCGTTCTTGCATTCTGACAGCAACATCCGACAATTCACTGATTCTCAGCGATGGCGCAGGTTCTGGGGAAAGGAAGCGCAAACGGGATGGCAATAGTATGGAAGATTTGTTGAGAGACAAATTCGTTGTGCGAGTGAGTACGGGACCTTCTTGAATAGCACTCAATGCTAACATGAAGACAGCCATATCCCTCCTCTGGCTTCGTCAAGTCGCAGTCCCTCCAGCCACTTATGCTATTGTCACGATCCGACCTCCCACTATCCTCTATTGATATACTCTCCACTGCGAAAGGCTTGGCCAATTCGAGGCTATTCGAAACTCATGTCAAAATACTGGAATTGGAAGAACGGATGGGAAGCCAGCCGTCGGTGTTAATAGCAAGACTCGATGATACTCGAACACTGTACGCAGTAGAACGTGAAAGCCGAGGTCTCTATGTCTTGCTGCGACTCGGCTCATGGGTCAACTTGCAGGAGTTGAGAGCGGCAGCTGTGGTGTCAAAGCAGGAGTTGCCAGAGCGAGTGGCCCTTCAACCCTCTTTGGATTTACTTGTGCCAGCTTCCGAAGCGAATAAATACAGCAAGAAGAAACGCCTGGCAATTGAAGCTATACAATCTATGGTGAAGCGGCCATCGACAGGGCTATTGATGGAATCTCAGTCGGACTCACAAACTCCAGCCGTTGAAGCAGGATCAGAGCCTGTATTTGTTGACTCTCCTCTGCCTCTGCCGATCGAAGAGAAAGCCGATGGTCTAGCGACCACGGTGAATAGCAATACAGTTGTCCCTCCAGCTCCTCACGTAGATGATGTTGCTGCACAGCCTACAGCAACGAGTATATTTGACAATGTTCGGACACATTATCTGGAGGCTCTGTATCTTTCAAAGGTAGCAACACCCTCATGATTGTTGGGCGCATTACTGACTAAATTAGGCCTCATTAGCATACTTCGCCAAGGGACCTCTCTCTCGGGCTCGGGCTGCATTCCATTTGGACTATGATTCTAATCTCGACCTGAACGATCTTATCGCATTTCTAGAGAGCATGGTCATGTCAAGTACACTTCTAGAGAAGAAGTATCGAGATGGCGTTCCGACTTGTGTCTCTTTGATCGATCTCCATGATCACACTGCAGACGAGGCAGGTCAAGCAGATGGAAAACCGAAGAAAAAGAGGATTAGTAAGAAGATGAAGCCTGGAAAGAACGGACTCTATCCCACCGAGGAGTCTCTCATCCGAAGATGGTGGGCAACACATGACGATGACGTTCACACAGGAGGACCTGGTAGTTCTCGTGATGAAATCACCAAAGCTCGGATTTCTCAGCTACGTATCCGGGAAACTCAGCTCCAGATGATCGTGATTCTCGAAGTTTTGGCTCTTCAACCCCTGGCAACATCAACCGAGGAGATCGGAGGGGGCTTGCCTACCACCTTGCCAACTACAGAGATCGTGGTATCAAAGGAGAAGCCTACCAAATCGAAAAAGCCGGATCATCTCACCATGCTCATCGACGTCCATATCGACCGGTTATGTATATGGCAGTCTCTGGCCATTGAGTCTATGAATGCTATTCCCGCAGAATCACAAACCAAATCCGATCTGCCTGATGGGGCTCCTCAATCGAGACATACAGACAATATTCTTCGAGACTTCTGTGTTGAAGTGATTACACCCTTGTAAGTTATTTTCAAGACATTATCTGCCGCCACTTCTGACATTGTAGTTTCCAATCCCGTCTTCCTGATCGTTGCACAATCATAAATCGCAAGCTTGGTGGCCCAGTAGTGATCTCACCTCCAAAACCGAAAGTCTCAAAATCCTCTAGCTTCTCTGGTACTCCTTCACGGCCTGGTGCTGCTACGAAACGACCTGTTCCTGTGAAGCCTCGTCAAAGCTTGAAGCGAGTATTGACCGATGATCGCGAGCGAAGAAGCATGTCCCGGGGACCGAACAAGAAAATTGCCTTGATGAGATCTGCTACCATGCCTATTATACCAGGACTTAAGCGGGAAGTGAGCGAAGCGCCGTCGCTGTCCAGTATACCCACCGCGGACTCACAATCTCTTGAGGCATCTAGAGGCGGTGTATTCAACTCGAAACGATTCTCAAGACGAGAAGTAGACCTCGGAAGTATGTTACCTGAGATGAATTCAAAGGCAAAGAAGCAGGCAATAATCGACGCTGAGCTGAAGGAAGCGATTTCAGCTCTAAAGAAGCCAAATCGCGAGCTGGCAGGAAAGGCACTGGCTGAGACCGCCGAGAAACGATCAGCAAGTTCTCGAAAGTTGAAGAAGCCTGTCAGAAATCCGTTATTTCAAGGAGTTCAGATCTCAGCAACACCAAAGGCGAACCGCCAGAGGGACATTTTTGCACAGCAGTCCCAGATGTCGAGTCTGGAGCGTATGGTTGGAGAGGCAGCTATGATTCCCGCATCAAGTGCACCTCGTATCCCTCAATCTGTGTCTCGCTCATCAGGGGGGTTCCAAAGCAATCCGCTGTTCTCGGACGTCCAGGCAACGCCTACGAGGAAAGCTGTGCCGGCTTTTCCACAACGGTCGACGTCCGCCATGAATTTTGGCGGGATACCTTCTTCGCCACTACATGTGCGCCGCTCAAGTGCACAGCTTTTTAATGCGGTGCCTGACTCCGTGGTCAAGAATCCGTCGGCTTCGCTGTCGTATGGTATTGATGACACTCCTGTGAAGAGGAGGCCGGCGAGCAGCCTTGAGCACAGTCACCCTATGCTAGCAAGTTTCGGTAGCGATAAGGAGAACGATCAATCAGGAAAGAAAGCTGTTGATGATGTTGGTCTACGAAGAAGTCTAGGAGAAGGTAAAGAGGAGTCCATCTACAAGGCACTGGGATGGGATGACAATGATGATATTGATGACCTTGCATGAATTTTTTTTTAGGAGTTTGGGTCACTGGGTATTGCATAGCATGGTGGGCATCGCGCTGGATAGGCTTTGGTTGGCTGACTGGGTTGGACCGGACTGGATCGGATTGCATAGCGATGGCGCTCGGAGAGTCTTTGTACAGATCATAGTATTTTGCATAAACATGCTAGAAAGCAAGGATACACATTTATTCCCCCTGAACCCGTCACTCGCTTCTGGTGGCAAAACAGGCATTTGTTGTTGTCATTTTGGCGACATTGACACGTGCAAATCGCGCTAGGAGTGGGCATGGGTTGCAGCTCTGGTCTTGCTGCCTCGCGACCCATTATCATCGGCCACCTCTTTCAACGCGCAAAGCTTCCACCGATTCTTCTCGCGTCACATCACATTACCCATTCAGACAACACTCACCTAAACTGCACCAGCCTCGATTGAACGTCCTACATTCAAGGCCAACCGTGTTATTGCGCCAGCGCGCCTGCGTCGCAAACTCCAATCTCGAACCGCATCTTTCACAACTTAAATTGCCCATCATGGATATACTCCAAGGTTCGTGTCCCTTCCCTTCTCTCTCCCATCTCATAACTAATTCCTGAAACAGAATATACCATCCCCCTCCTCAATCTATTCCACACCCTCGAACCCTACACCCGGCGCCCCATCCTCACCCTCCACACCCTCTACACGCAATACTCCCCCATCCTAATACCCTACCTCGACTCTCTCCTGCGCACACTCCACACCTCCCCCGCGATCTTGTCTCTCGCCGCCCTTCTTCTACTCCTTATTATAGCAATGCAGATCCTGTATTTTGTGCGCAGGGTTATGATGTTTTGGTTTAGGCTTGTGGTTAGATTGGTGTTTTGGGGGGTTATTGGGGTGTTGGTGGCCGTTGTGTGGCAGAGGGGTTTGGAGAGGACGCTGGGGGATTTGGTGCAATGGGGTGGTGAGGTGGGTGACGTGTGGACGAGGGAGTATAGGAAGTGGGACGGGGTGGGCAATCAAGGTGGTGGGAGTGGAAAGAGAAGCACTTTTGGTGGGAGTGGGGGGAGGACGAATGCCGGGAGTGCGTGGAGGTGAGGTCGTGAGCAGAGAGACGGGGAAGAGCTCAAGTGCAGTGGGATGAAGACATGGTGGTGTATTGTGGTGTGGCGTTTTGGCACGGAGGGGTTTATCGATATATGGGTATGGACGGATCGTTGCATATCGTTTGGAGTTCGGCGTGCTGTTTTTCGGTACTGGATGTGGGGTTATATGCGCTTTTACGGATCTTTTATGCTGTAATGGGCACAGGATACGATGTAAATCCAGCAGGATCTCTTTTGGCACAATCTCGGGGACATGAATCCAAGAGAGAACTCTACAGAGCTTCTGGATATCATTAGAAACGCCTACGCTATGCACCCTCGGCCGTCCTTTACCCACCCAAACGCCAAATTCAAACCAGTCCTGTCCCATGTTACTCTTCTTCGCCATATTCCATGTCGATTTCGTCGTTAGGTTCCTTCGGCTCTTGTGCCTCATGGAACTGAATAGCGTCGTCGATATAGCTCAATATCCCGTTGACACTATCCTCATCCTGCACATCCAGCCTCAGATACGAAACCATACTGAAGCTATCAATCAGCCCAGCAACCGCCTTATTCAACCTCTTGAAACTCGCACCACGCATTACCGTTTGCGTGTCTGCTGCTTCACCCTCCCCGCTATCAGCCTCTGCTTCCGCTGGATCATCATCCAATAGAGTCGTATCAGGATCCAGGAACCGCTTCAGCTCCCTCTTGCCCACTTGTCCCTTCACCAGATCCATCTTCGACAGAATATTCACATGCGGCACCTCCAGCATAATCATGGCACTCATCGCACTCAGCGTCCCAGCAAAGAACTTCGCCCGATCAACCACAAACGTCGCCTCCAGCAGGTATGCCGCACAAAGATTGATGTCCAGCGCGCCCGTTCTCGTCAGATGTCTCACCAGCGCAGGCAAAATGGGGATATGCGTGTACAGCTCAATCTGACCTGGCATATCAATGATAATCAGGTATTCCTCTGTCAGGGGATCCAGAGCCTCGGTCAGGAAATCGAGATTCTCGAGGAGGAACTCGAAGCAGTAGATTAGGCCGCCGTTGGGACCGAGTCCCATCTCTTCCATTACGTCTTCGAGGGAGATGAGGTCTTTGATGTCGAGGTCCGGAGCGTGTGTGAACTCTTCGGCGGCGGGGTCGAGGTTGACGTAGAAGCAGGAGCGCCGGTTATTGCGGAGATGTGTGATGAGGGAGGAGCAGAAGGTGCTCTACTGGGGTCAGCTATGTAAAATTGTCTCTATTGTATGATTTTCTAAACATGAGATAATCACGATAAGAATAAGGCATTGTCTAAGAATGAAAGCAAATACATACCTTTCCTGCACCCGCAGGGCCCATAACCAGAACGCCGAATTTACTCATCGCGTCGTCGGTATCTCTGTTGGTGTGGGTGTGAGCGTTGGGTGTGAGCGTCGTGTTCGTGTGGATGGCGGGGTACAGAATTTCGAGTCTGGTCTGACCTTCAGCCTTTTCTTCTGCGGGAGAAATTCCCTCGAGGCTGCATATTCTGGCCTGGATGATCAGGCTTGATTGCGTCTTCGTTCAGGCACGTGGAGTAATCTATTTGCCGTGCCGTTCTGTGCCTCTTGGAAATTTCTGAGGTTGGTCGGTTGGCTGGTTGTCTGGGAAATTTGAATTTTTGGTACGGAGGCAGATTTGAGCTCCGCGTAGAAATGCAATAATGCGTTCAACAAATGAATCGATGAATAGATAGAGAGAGCGGAAAATGCAAATATACATTCAGAATCTCATTTACTTCATTTCTTATTTCGTCAGGAATTTTCAAGGCGGCGAATGGAGGGGTCGAAGGCGGTGAAACAATTTCCATCCACTTTCCCAGGCTAATCAAATTTATGACCCGCAAAGACAAGCGACGACGGGAAACCTCAACAAGACTTGGACTTGGACTTTACGAGACCTGTAGTACGTAGAATTGCTCTGAAAGTTCAGTATGTAAGCAAAAAACCAGCTTTTTCTATTAAAAACTTTTTCGTTAGAAAAAAACATGACTAGTTGTTTGTCGTATGAGGGTTGAAGTTCGGCGATTTTCCAGCTACCACACATCGAGGCGAGGGCGAGCACACCATTCCCCCCCGAAGGTGCACGGCCTTTCCTCTAGCGTGCTTTCACTCAACTTTTGCGACTGCACAACAACCCTTTCGAACTTCTCTTTTAAACCCTCATTTGTTGTTTTGCCCTTTGTCTCTTCAACAACCATCTTCCTACATCCCCTCTCCATACCATATCTCCCAATACTTCATCTTTTCATACAGCAATCATGGTCACCACTAACGGAGTTGCTCACCACAACCAGGGACACTTCCTGTTCACCGTAAGTGTTGTCTTGGGAGTTTGGTGACACCATCGCCAGGACAGTTACTGACGATCTCCATTAGTCCGAGTCTGTAGGAGAAGGACACCCAGATAAGATTGCTGATCAAGTCTCCGACGCAATTCTCGATGCCTGCTTAGCAGTTGACCCTCTCTCCAAGGTTGCTTGCGAGACTGCCACCAAGACCGGTATGATTATGGTCTTCGGTGAGATCACCACCAAGGCACACCTCGACTACCAAAAGGTCATCCGAAATGCCATCAAGGATATCGGTTACGACGACTCAGCGAAGGGCTTCGACTACAAGACTTGCAACATCTTAGTAGCCATTGAGGAACAATCTCCCGATATCGCACAAGGTCTGCACTACGAGAAGGCCCTCGAGCAGATGGGTGCTGGTGATCAGGGTATCATGTTCGGATATGCCACCGATGAGACTCCAGAGTTGTTCCCCTTGACCCTCCAATTGGCACACAAGCTCAATGCTGCTATGTCTTCTGCTCGCAGAGACGGAAGCTTGCCATGGCTGAGACCAGATACCAAGACTCAAGTCACCATTGAGTACAAGCATGATAACGGTGCTGTTGTCCCAGTCAGAGTAGACACTGTTGTCGTCTCTGCTCAGCACAGCGAGGATATCTCCACTGAGCAGCTCCGAAAGGAGATCAAGGAGAAGATCATCAAGAAGGTTATCCCTGCCAAGTATTTGGATGATAAGACCATTTACCACGTTTGTTGCTCAAATTCGCCGATTCTTGCCTTTGCTAATTCCACATGTAGATCCAACCTTCCGGACTCTTCATCATTGGTGGACCTCAAGGTGATGCTGGACTTACTGGCCGAAAGATCATTGTCGACACATACGGTGGATGGGGAGCCCACGGTGGTGGTGCTTTCTCCGGAAAGGACTTCTCCAAGGTCGATAGATCTGCCGCATATGTTGCCCGTTGGGTTGCTAAGTCCTTGGTCAACGCCAAGCTCGCCCGGCGTGCTCTCGTCCAACTCTCATACGCCATTGGTGTTGCGGAGCCACTTTCCATCTACGTTGATACCTACGGCACATCTGATAGGACCTCTGCCGAGCTCGTTGAAATAATCAACAAGAACTTCGATCTCCGTCCAGGTGTCATTGTCAAGGAACTCGACCTGGCACGCCCAATCTACTTCCAAACTGCCAAGAACGGTCACTTCACCAACCAGAACTTCAGCTGGGAGAAGCCAAAGACTCTCACTCTCTAATTAACCTCACAGAATACCTACACATTGCCATGAATATGGTGGAATGACTCAACGTCTTCTACCGGGGGTAGACTATCTGTTTTTCCTATGGGAATTTCACGGCGAAATGATTTGACGAAAAAAGGGCATGGTCTCAACGACCTCGGGGTTACAACGGAGTTTTTCTTTCTTAACTCGATAATCGGCACATTTCACCAACATTCACGATGCTTTTCATCCATCCAGCAAGGATCCGCATTTTTTCGAAGCTTCCTCTTCTGTTTTGAACGTTTTTGTGGGCAAGCAAGGTGCACAAAAAGATAAAGCGCAAAGAAGATAAAAGTCTTTCAACATAGACCGTAGATAAGGCAGGCAGGGCATCACATATCAACGGGAAAGGGCTCCTCTGTCCTCGCAGGAATGGGAGTCTGTCTATAATTTCCCGATTTTGATACTGATTTTTTCAAACACTGCATCATAGAGAGCAGCATTAGCAAATATTCTGGCGTTTAGGGAGAACTTCAACATCTTCTGGCTGGATCTGGTGGTCTGGTTTTGGTCTGTGCGCCTCGTCGGTTTTTAACGAGGCCTGGGCGGCCGACTATCACAAGCACATTATACCCAAGTGTGCTCTCTTCATAGCTACGTGCTAGTATGCGGTGCATTTTTTAGACAGAAGTGTGGTATGAATATACTGCGTTCGCATCTGGATTTTGTTTCGTCGTTCTGCTTGTTGCCTAGATGTGATGTGAGACTATTCTTCTATTTCTGCATACAACTTTCTTTCTGATAAGATGTTTGGAAGGGAAAGGCAGCTTAGAGTCTGTGGAAATACCATTCTCTTTCCCAGAATGTGGTCTCTACTCTTTATTTCTGTAGCAATGCTTTCTTGCTACACCCAACACAGTACCATAAACAGACGAAAGAGATAAAAACCCTTCCGTGAGGACAAGGTTACCTCCTAGGAGCAGTATAATATCCCATTTGGCATCTTATCAACTGCAAGGGCCAAGTTACAAGACGGTTATATGGGACAGTGTCGCGTCCTTTCTGGGTAGGTTGAACAAAGACGGCCAGCCGTCTCACTTAGCACTCAGCCTTCTCCATGAGTCCGAGGCACCGACGAGTATGCCAACGTCACCTATCAAGAGACGCTAAAGATGCCGGTAGTGAGTTTTGGCGGTATCCAAGTCAGGTAAAGTAACGCTGGCTGCAGCGTGGTGCGATGTTTTGGATTGAGAGGAGGGTTGTGGGAGACGAGGGGTTTGGTGAGTTGGCGGGTGAGGTGAGAGGCGGGGGGCTAAGTGAGAGTGAGAGTGGCTGGTGGGTGTGGTGAGGTGAGGAGTAGTGTGACTTTCAGAAGGATTTTTTGGGTGCTGTTTGGAGAGTTTTGTACTAGTGTGTCTGATGACTTTATGTGTTTCATCTCTTGATTACAATGTAGCAGGATTGGGATTCGCTTGTCTCTGTCCTGTCCTGTGATTATACCATACATGACTTATTGCCTTGTGGAACCTGGGCAGATACACCATCAACCGATCTAAATATCTCGGTCCCCATAAGTCCATACTGTTTTTAGATCTCGAGGTGGGTGTGCCCGATCTCGGGGATGTCTTGGTCGTTTAAAGTTTGCTGTGGTGTCGCTTGTTGACTTGCCTTCGCTTATTTAAAAGGTTGAGATTTGGGGGGATATGTACTGAGCTTGGAAAGCTTGGAGCGCTTCGTCTGGTAGATAGCACTCTTGACTTGAAATGAGAGGCTTCGGATTCGATTTCATTGACTTGACGTTGACTAGAAAGTTCCGCCTGTGTGGCTGCCGTGGATAGGTTGGGGGGGGGGTTGTTGTTCTTGAGCGAGTTCGTGGCAGATGTGTTGTTGACTGAGGAATCGGTCTTTGGGTATGAACTGACTGAGATTGGATTTGCAGAAGGTGTTGTGACCAATTTAATAGGAAGACTTGATTGTTAACAATGATGAAGTATAAAGTGAAGATGTGTAGTGGGGAAATGGAGGTTAAAACTCGCGAGTTTGTAATCTTCGAGAGGTCAGCAGCATCTGTTCTCGGCCAACCTTCGACCAGACTTCCGCGAAAGACTAAAATTGATTGATGATTCCTGTTCATTAAGATTTAGCATACGTCTAAACCTCCTGGAACTAAACACCAAAATCCCCAATCTAAACCTCCATAACCACGCACTCCCCTCCTTCACCCCTTCCCTTTCCCATCCCCACAATCCATCCTCCACTCAAGCAATCGCACTAACCTCCGTCTGCTCCACCAGAAACCCCTTCGGATACCCACCAATCTCCACCGTCCTATTTCCTCCCAGAAAATACGTTACCCCCTCCTCAGTCGTCCACTCGTGCTGGATCACCAGCGTGAATGCGCCTGGGAGGGGCAGCGAGTTTGCGGTTATGGCGGGGTTGGAACAGGGTTGCATGGACCCGGCTACGTTGGTGCCTGTGCAGATTGTGTGGAAGGCTGGAGAGGAGGAGGGGGTTAGTTTGGGGGAGTTTGAGGGTTGGGAGGGTTTGGGTTTGGGTTTGGGTTTGGGGAAGGAGAGGGATGGGAAAGAGGGGGATGGGGAGGGGATAGGTGAAGGATGGAGGTTTACTGACATGGTTCTTTGAGGGAAGATGGCGTGGATGGAGATGCGATGTCGAAGCTGTAGACGCACCCGCCTGGTGAGCAACCTTCTGTGTAGTTGGAGACGCGCCAGCTAGTTTTGGTGGGGTAGGAGGTGATTGCTGGGAAGGGGAGGGCGAGAGTGCTGGTGAAGAGGAAGGTGATTGTGAGGAGGAGGGAGGAGGTCTTCATTTTGATGGTGCAGTTGCTTGGTTAGGTTTGGTTTGGTTAGGTTTGCTTGGTAGATTGTTGGGATGAGTTGGGAATTGAAGGGTGAGGATTTGAAAAGTTGACGTCGATTAGAGAATTGGACTGATTTCGTGGACTCGGGTTGATATATAGAAGTGTCATTTGCTGTGAATGATGAATCAATTTCTCAAATTTGCACTCACCTTCTTATACCTATCTCGGCAAAGCTACTCATCACCATCATCGCTACCTCATTATCTCGTGTCTGCATACAAATCCGTGCATCAGAACATCGCCATCGCCATCAGCAGCCGATCATCCACAAGCTATGATGCAATTAACATCGAGAACAACCCTGAATACGAAATACTGCATAAGTGAGATCATCGTCATACAACCGGCACTGCTACAGTATCGTATCCCAAAAATAGCAGTCTTGGCAAGCATTCCCCTCGAACCTCAGGCTGGCAAAATGCAGCAAAAATCTCTTCCTTTTCGTTTTGGGAGTCTATATGCGCTGCACGCAACGTTAAATCGGAGCATCGTAATGATATTTAGAGGCACAGCCATTCGGTACCTATTTTATGTTGTTAGCTGTACCTTGCAGCAACTTGGAGACCGCGAAGAGGGCTGAGGACTGAGCGAACATGTTTGTTGAAATTATCCGAGGAGACAAAGACAGGTACGGGGTCAGCGGCATACGATGTCGTACAGTATTACTGTTTTTCTGTCGGTCTTGCCGTGTTTTTGTATTCCGGAAAGTGTGATTCATGTTGCACTGCTTAAACGATGAGAAGGAATTTCTGAGTTTCTGTATGTTTCGATAGAGAGCAGCACAGTCCGTGGCAGTACGAGAGGGTATTGTGAGAAAACAACTACAGACCTGACCTGAGGTGAGCTTCAGGTAAGGAACAGGAAAATGGACAAACCTCAAGTGATCAGCTGCTTCAAGATTCTGTTAGTCAAATGTCTTCAAACTTACCCGCCTTGGACTTCAGCTGCTCTCTGGAAATCACAAAAACACACCGCAGTCAGCAACCCTGACTCAACTTCCCTCCTCTCATGCCTCGTACTCTCCAATCTCCATCCCAATATCCATCAACGCACCATTCGCATCTCGCGGATACCACACTCTCCTCCCTGCCTCAATGAAGCCATTCCAGTACGTACAGGCAATCTCCACCTCCTCACCTTGCATTCATAAGCAGCCTGCCAGCAGTCGAGAGGGCAAACCCATGCCCATCTGGGTGATCTGCGAGGATACATCCCTCTTCCTCTCCTCACCTACTTCTTCGGGTCCCAAATCGAAGAATCTTGGGAACAGATAAGCAAGACATGAATAGAGAGGTAGAAGGAAAGTAGCAAATGCGGTTGAGTGTTTGAGAAAGAGTAAAAGTCTGTATTTGGAAAGCGAGAGTTTCCATCTTCATTGGTATAAACTACGAATGTGATTTTGCTTGCTGCTCCGCACTTGTATACCAAACGAGACGTTGAAATATTGCCTTTGATACTCCTTAAGTATAGTAGGTATCTTAGTTTGGGGCTCGATGTATGAGGGACTTCCTCTCTTCGTTGTGGATAATGCTAACGAGATCTATTCAGCGAGGCTCGTGCAACGGTTACTTAGAACCCTGACAGAACTTTTCTCATTTGCTACGCGATGGTTGTAACATACATTCCATACTCCCTTTAAAGAGAAGAGGATGCCGGTTACCGATTGCTGGAATAGAACGCCGTCCTCCAGTGAAAGTTAAGAAATGCGCGCAACCTGTTGTGTTGCTCTGCTCAGGGGCACGCCTCGGTAGCACATCAAGGTGAATCAAGTTCAACAAAACTCACTTTTTCGAAAAAAGGAAGAAGAAAAGTATAGGAGATGAGGCTGCTTTCCAGACGAAGCAAGCTCTGAGCATCAATCCTCGGACCGGACCGGAGACGTGCATCCGCAAGACATCTTAAAAGTCTAAGAAGAAAGTAAGGAAAACATCACGAATCAACCGAGTGCAAGCGAACGAAACATAAATCTGCTAGGACAGGACGAACAGACGCTTCGTACTGGTATACGGCTAGTCGGTGTCGCTCCGTTCCTCCTTTCTTCCGAAGTGCAGGAGAATTCAGGGATGGCAGGAGGAGGAGATTTCGCGAATCCATCCGACTGGAAGGGAAGGGGAAACGGAAAGTAACGTGCTTATTTTGACTGAAGAGGAAGAATGGATGCTTGTGAATCACTGGGTGTAAGATCTGATCTGATCTGGTTCGGTCTATTCGGTTCGCTCGCTCTTTCCGGACTGCGGAGCGAAGTACAGAAGTATTGAAGCATTGATGATGAGAGGGGGACAGCAAATCCAACCCGACTGGAAGGGAGGGCGCGAAAATGTTTCTTCTTTCGGTCGGTAAAAGAGACGTTTTTGAACTGCTGGTTGTGTGGTTTGATCCATTCTTCTCGTCAAACAAAAAAAAAAAGTCCGACTAGGTGAAGAAGGAAGCCTGCCGCAGCATGAAGTTGACGTTTAGGCGCGGAAGGGGTGTCCCAGCTATCGTTAGCGAATTGAATGTTTCTTCGTTTGAAGATGTTTGTGCTGGGCCGTCAAACCAGTCCGTGAGCTTGCTTGACTGACGAACGAACCATTGTCTTGGGTGAAACTGAGACGGAGAGAAAGGCTGCGCATGAGAGGGGCGAAACCTTAATGGGGAGGAGAAAAGGAAAAATAATGTTTTTTTTTCCCCAGCCGCGTTTGATGGCGCTTCGATTGCCTTGAAGGGAAGGGTACAGTACAAAAGAATAGAAATGAAATGCTGAAGACTTGAGAGAGGACGACTGGTGGTGATCGTGATCATGATCATGACTCGGTTGTGAGCTAGAGCGTGGAGGAGATGGACGGTGTTGTTGACGGGCGTTCTTCGCTATTCTGCTTTCGGGTCTGGGATGATGGGGATCTCCAGTACCCGAGAAAGCATAATCTTATTAGATATTTCCCAAAACAGCCTGAGGCTTTCCCCACATGATCTGGATGTGTAATTAGATCTCAAGGCTTGATTATTTTTAGAGTGGCCCGCTCACTCGAGGATCTTTGTCTGCTTATCCTCACAAAGAAATGAAATGAAATGTTCTGTGATTGCCATTTTTGAAGGTTTTATGCAAATGGGTGGGATTGTGATATCGAGTTTCCGAATTTGTTTTGTGTGGCCGATGGGGGGTTCTTGGAAGGTTGCATTGGGTGAGGGGCAAGGAAGCATGCAGTGAGACAGGGTACGGAGTACAGAAGAATGCAGAGAAAACGGTCAACGGTAAGCTGCAGCTTTGTGTTTTCTGATATCGTGAGTCTGATATGATAGAAACGTGCATGGCATGCGCATGCGCATGCGCATGTTATCGCTGGATAAGCAGAGCGGGATGATGGAGCAGAAGAAAAGAAGGCAGGACTAAGGGGGGTGTACAAGTATCCGAGCCCATGAAACCCCTTAAAGCGATGCATTAAGACGTGAAATGCGGTCATCAAGAATTTGTGATTGATAGGATGGTTGGCATGAATGATTCGCGGAAGCACAAGGATGGAAATGGGGACTGTAAGTCATCAGCTTTGTAATTGTGGATGTGGAGAGGGATTGAGTTATTTGTGAGTTATGTTTGGATACAATATTTTGTACGCAAGGATCTAATTGTGTTGCCCGAGATTATCTTGTATGTGACATCGAAGACAGCCTTTCCTCGTGGCTGAACGATTGAGCGGCTGGCTTCAATTGAGAGGTCTGATTGGTCTGGCTGAATTGCGTACAGTCAGTACCTTGAAATTGAGGTTGGATCTGGCAATGGAGTGGAATGGCAATACCTCCCCTGTTCTGTCCTTCCCTTACACCGCCCTATCCCACTGCCGAAGCCTAGAACAAACCACTCGAAATCCACAACTATTCATGCAATTGGATCAACTCTTGAGAGCCTCGACAAGCATAACTCTAAATCGGCAAAATTGCAAAGATCTTCCAAGATTATCAGATTGTCATTGGTCTTTCCAAACAGAGATACCGATCTCCCCCCTGGATCTTGATTGTTCTGAATTGACCTGAGTGCGTGCGACGGCGTCCAGACCATTCTTGCATCGGGGTGTTGATTGGCTTTTAGTGGCGCGTCCCTTTCTGTTCAGCCCCCTGCTCGGCGCGTCTCTTACTGCACTGTACTGCACTATACCCTGTCTCTCCCTTCCTGTTCCTGTTCCTGGCGTGGATGCCCCTGACACTAATCCTTTCCAAGCGCTGGGGCCGTTCTGCTCCCCATCCTCGCCAACAGAATCGACGAATCCCTCCCTGGCTCACCGAACCCTTCGAACGCTTCTCCCTTTCTTCGAGTCCTTCAACCCTGCTCTCACCAATCTCCTCCCCGTCTTTCTCACTCTCACCCCTACCACCGCCCCTCTCTCCCTTCTGCACGCCATCCCTCATCGGTGTGGCCTCCTGCTCACCAACCGTCCTGTGCTGGGCAGTGGGGCCGAGAAGAGGGAGCCACTTCCTCGACCTTTCCTCTCCGGGTGCCAGCCTCTCTGCACTCGAGCCAGGGGCGTATCTCGCGAATTGCAATCTCGACCTTCCACCCAAAGACAAGCCAAAGTTCACCACCAGTCCCGTATTCAACGTCACATCTGCTCCAAATGGAATAATTGCACTTGGAATTGCACATCTTGCCCTTATCCAATGTCGTTCGGTCCCTCAGCACAATCTGACAAGTCTGCACAATAATATAATAATCAACATGGCGTCCGCCGCTCGCACCACCCTTACCCACCACCACCATACCGCTGCTCTGTCTGATACATCTCACGATTCATCTGACCTTCCGAGCGTCAGCAACCCTCCTCCACACCACCAAGATTCCCGAAGAACGACTGTCACTCGCCCAGAGAATCTATCAGTCTCGGTCCGATCCCGTACAGAAACCCTTTCCTCCATCACCTCGACCAGCTCGACATCGTCGTCGCCAGTACGCAGAAAACCACTGCCATCAACAGCGTCCCCCTTGGCGACGAGATTCTCTTCCGGAGAGCATCTCGTTACGAAGTTGCAACCACCCGACCAACCATACGTGAGACCATACTCTGTAGACAGTCCGACCCTCCACGACTTTCCTCCAACCTTTAAAGCGCCGTATGCTCCGACAGAACACACGGCACAAGGTTTCTCGAGGTATATAGGCTTTTTGCTCCCGTGAAACGAAGTCGTTTCAACGTCATTAAGATATCCTTCTGACAGAGCTCGCAGATTTCCAAACGAACCGGTGGCTTTGACGTCTGGCGCAGCTTCTGACACGTCGTTACCCAATCACCCAGCAAACTTGGAACAGCATCTTCCCCGTCCCAAGAGTCCGAACCTCGCAGTCCCATCCCACAGTTTCCCGCAATCGTCATCATCGGACTCAGAGTCCAGGCATGCGAGGTTGACCAGCGAATCTGCTCTCACGTCTGCGTCGGAATCCACAAGCCTATGGTACAGCGACTCTAGCTCCGTCTCTAATTCGCGATCTACTATGTCGCTTTTTTCCACGAAACCTGAACCACCACATACAATAAACGTTAATACCCGAAGCTTTTCGAACGATTCTACCACCACCATACAAAAGTCACAACCAAAATCACCAGGAGGGTCAAAGCTTGGATCTTTGTTTGGTTGGGGTAATACCTCTCCTGCGTCTTCGACAACCTTTTCTTCCGAGAAAGACTATTCTCCGATACCGTCACCTCGTCCGTTTGAAAGCAACCTTACTCCTACTGATGTCTCCAAACCACCCGCCAGAAACATACCCAGAGCTATTGATGTCCCAAAGGCCAACGCCGATACGGGTGGTTATTTTGGAAGTTCATTTCTCCAACTACCATTGGCAACACCTACCACACCAGTACAAGTCGAAGAGATGGAGAAGGAGCTGAAGGAGATCAGCTCCGAGCTGGCTTCCTCGATACGGAGAGAAATGGACCTAGAAGATCTTGTCGAACGGCTACAGTCAGAAGCACTAAACTTATCCTCCAGTCCTGGGAAACGAACAAGCGATTACTTTTCGGATTCTGGTACTAGCTCGGTCAGATATGGAGAACCAGACTCCAAACAAGACGAGATGGACCGGCTACTCCGGAAAGCTGAGCAAGAGAAAGCTCAAATGCGACTGGAATTGACCAACAAAGTTCAAGATGAGAGGACGAGAAGGAAACACCTTGAATCGCAGATTCGCAACCTAGAAGAGAAAGCTTCTCAGGTTGGTGGAGCCCATACCCAATAGTGAACGTTACTAACCGTCAAAGGTCGACCTCGCTTCAATAAACTCCATGGACGCCAATGGCCGACTGAGAGACCTCGAAGCTACCTGCGAAGACCTCCGAAGGAGACTGGCTGAAGAGAGACAAGTCAAGGATAATTTTGAAGACCTCCTCACCGCACTAAAGGGAGAACTACAAAGCTCCCATAATGAGAGGGATAATTTACGGGATGAAATTGTCCCAGGATTGCGAGCTCGGGTTGAAGGACTTGAAGCCCAAGCTGCCCAGCATGAGAAGCTCACCTATGAGCAAACGAAGACGCAGCAAGAACTGCAAACCCTGAAGAACGAAAATATTACCTTAATTAATGCCCAGAGACTGCAGATGGAGATGCAGCAGCAGATGAAGAAATTTAATACCATAGCGGAGGAAGCTTCGCCCGCCCCTGCCAGCAGATCTTCCGGCCTGTTCCGGTCAAATTCAGTTGCCCAAGGGAACGGGACCACCAGAACAAGACCGCCGTCTTTGACAAGGTCAGCATCTGTCAAGACTGCCGAATCAAGGGATGCACTAGCAGAGCGAGTTAAGGATATTGAGATGCAGCGGGATGCCCTACATTCAGCACTTAAGAGTCTCCTCGAACGTCAGGAACATCAGAATCGGGAGAACCAGAAGAAGATTCGCCAACTCGAAATCGAACGCGACCGAGCTCTTTCAAGTTCTCCAAGAAGGGTCGGCTATGACAAGGAGGTAGCGAATCTTCGGAAGGAAATCAACGTCCTACGACGCCGTGCAGAAGAGGCCATTGAACAGAAGTGGCAATGCGAAAAGGGTCTTAGCGGACTCAAGATGGACTTGGACCGGGCCGAGCAGGAAATTGGTTCTTTACGATCTCTTCTCTACGAGAAGGATATACTCATTCCAACTGGACCACGTGAACGAAGCGCATCCGGCACCGTCTCATCCGAGTCACTCGAAAAAGCGTACAGAGAATTACAGCAAGCATACGCTGAATCTCTAGAGCGCGTCAAGAACCTGGAGACTTCAAGTGCCAGAGATCAGGCGACCGAGCAGGCTATGAAAGAGCTCGAGAAGAGCCTCGCAGATGCCATTTCTGAGAGAGACTTTGCTCAAAAGGAGGTGAATGCACTTCGCGAGCAATCCGATACCCTACGTGATGGAGAGAGACTTCACATGGGCAACGAAGTTGCTCTCGCAGAAGAACTTCGTGGGTCAGCCAAGCGCGTTGAGGAGCTCGCCGTCCAGGTCCGCCAGCAGCTTGCTACAAACTCGACTCTTCGACAACGTCTTTCAGAGACCATCGAGCGTGGAGATAGGGATCAAAAGGCCAATGCTGAGAAGATCATGTTCATGCAGAGCAAGCTCAAGTCTCTGGAGGACCAACTGATGGCCGCTCAACAAAACACGGAGGACAAGGTTTCCCGTCACGAGGACGAAATCCGCGACTTGAAGGAAAGTCACAACCTCCAGCTCCAGCGCATGAAGGAGGGAGTCCGCTCCACACGTTCTTTCGGACCAAAGACCCCTATCTCGCCTATGTTCGCCAATTCGTCGCGAGCACCTAGGATTATGTCCACTTCATCCGGCAAAGCCATGACCGTCTCCGAGGATTCCAAGATGGAGTACCTCAAGCAACGAGTTGTCGAACTTGAAGCCGCGCTTGCTGAAGCGGATAGGGAGATGGAAGAAGTCGTTGGACGCATGAACGTCGCTCAGATCGAAGTCATGGAGTTGCAGAATGAGAGGGAGGAGGCTGTCCGTGAAACGAAGCGTCTCCAGCGCCAGATCGAAGCTGAGAAGAAGAGGGCTTTCGAGGATCGATTCGCTACTCTTTCTTCGTGATGACTGAGCGTGACGATGGAGAGGTTGCATTTGAAATTGTTGCTTGCGCTTTAGCGGATCCTGTGACGTCTGACACAGACACACCACACATTACGACATTGGGTAATGGCTCTTAATATCATTGGGCAGGAACACACTTGCATTCATTCTCTGGATATCATGCCGAGAGACGGAGTTTTTTACTTTTCTTGTTTTGATTTGCATTTACATGGTTGGGTTCTGGGTTCGGTTTCTTGTTTTTGTTTCTTCAGCGAAGCGAACTTGTTACTACATATTATACCTTTTGTTTATTCTGTACTGTATTGTACTATTGTAGTATAAGGGTGGGCTCGTGGTGATTGGAAGTCGGGGATTGAGCAGATTGGGAAAGATAGATTCGAAGAACCCTGGTTGGATACGGACCAGTGTTGTCTATTAACTTGGTGGGCAACGGTGTCAGATGCCGGGACGTGAAATTGGGGAGAGAAGGTTGTTGGAGCATCAGATGAGAAGATGAGACCGGATAGGATAGAGCAGAGGAAGATGGGATACAATACTAGGAATGGAAAAATTCAGATCCAGATCCAAATTCAAACGTCTTCCTACCCCACATCTCACTCACGCAGATGTCTACTCCCACTGTGAAGACAGGCTTTGCTTTTATGATTGGATAGGTATGCATGCTAAGTTCCTGACGAAGTGTCGCGATAGAAGAGAAGAGAAGGCTGGGAAGTACGGTAATATCACTTATTTGTATAAACCATTTCATAAAGTTAGGTTACTCCAAGATCTCGTCCATCGACTTGATATTCGTGTACATACACAGAAGATTGGCTTACTGATTGATCGAGCGAGCGAGCGAGCGAGCGAGCGAGTGAGTGAGAGAGAGAGAGAGTTGAATTCGAGAGTAAACTTCCCTTTCCCTGTTTAATTGGAATTTTCTTCAATTTATTATTTTCTTACTTGCTTGCTTGGTTGGTTGCTTGGTTGCTTGGTTGCTTGGGAGTTGGGAGTTGGGAGTTGGGGTGGGGAGGGAGATGGGGATGAACAGGAATAGAGAAGGGGAGGAGATATATGGAGATTATAGGTTGATGGGCTTAGATAGACGGATAGGTGGGTAGGCGCTTCTCTTGTGTTAGTTCTTGTTGTTTATTGAATGGCTAAGGTAGTGGAGTACCTGGCTGGTCTACTCCTTAGCGGCTTATGGTGTTAGAGTGGAATTTGTGCTATGTTGGGAGGGAGAGAGGGCTGCGGCGTTGGGGTCTTGGTCTTTGTCTAGAGTGGTTGTGTGTGTGACAGCTTGCTTTGGTTTACACTGTTCTCCTTGAAAGTTGGAGGGGAGGTGGCTGGGCTGAGGGAGGCTTTGGATGACTTGCGGATGTGGATAGGTGAGATGTGTGTGTGTATGGTAGAGGGGTTGGTTGAGGTTGGGATCGAGGCTTGGGATCGGGGATCTAGGCGGGAGGAAAGGGAACGGTATGTAAGTAGGGAAGAAGAGATCTGATTCTCTGATATATCGATATGGATAGGTTATATTGGTTTCGTTTTAACGATGCCGCTTCAAAAGGAAGGAAAGAGGAGAAGGGAGACGAAGCAAGGGGGGTAGGGGAGAGGAAAAGTGTATATGTCTTCCGAATCGTAAGACTCGAAGAGAGATACAGAAACTTGCCTTTTACCTCTAAGTCGGTGCGAGGTTCTGATGGGATGCAAAAGAATAATGGGCTAAGGTGGGCTTTGAGTGGCTGTCTAAATAGAACTTAGAGAGATGAGAGATGAGATCTAGGGTTCAGGGTTAGAAGGCGAAAGAAGGGGAAGTAAGGGAATTGAGAATGAGGTACTAGGAATGAGGGATCAGGTATCGGGATGGAGCGATGGAAGGATTTGGGGAGGTGTGAGGTGGGAAGTAGGAGTATTATCGAGCGTTTTCGAGCGTTGTTAAGTCTTGAAGCGAGGAGGAAGAGCAGGTGGGAAGAGAATGTAATTTGTGTAAGTAGCGGAAAGTAGAGAGAGGGAAAGGGAGCTAACCGAGTAAAAGAGGAGGGAGGATGTTGAAGGGGAAGGAGCGAGGGAGAAAGAGCGCCGAACAAGAAATCTGAGTCGCCTAGCAACTTCCTTAATATTCAGTGAGCAGAGCAATTTAGGAAGGCGTGAATCACAGACGGGCAAAAATGACGAAATAAATGATTTTTATGAGTTTCATTCTTTTCTTTCTTTCTTTCCATTCCATTACAACACTTCCGTCCATCCACAGCGAGACTTTTGGTATCAAACCGCCTCCCGCAGTTCACTCCACCCCTCAATTTCACATCGGTCTATATACATTAAACAACAAAAAAACAGGAAAGTGTGATCGATCGCGGAAAAAGTGGTATTGGCTCAATTCTCAAATTTCTCGCAGTACAGACAGACGTTAGGTGAAAAGAACGCAACATTTGCATGTAGTGCAGGCAAACAAGCAGCTGGCCTAGTATCGTACGTACGTACTCCGTACCATTTGGTTGAACGATCGATTGAGTGGTATTAAACAGATTCCGCGCGCGCCCCAAGCTAAACACATCAACCCAAATCCTGATCGAGATTTCTAACCCTGAAACACTGGCAGATCGAACGGACTGATGTTTCGAATCGAGTCGAGTTGAGGCTCAAGCGCTGGAAATCGAAATGGAAGGAGTCGTTTAGACGGGGGTGATGCTATCGCGATTGTTATCCGACGAGTGGTTGAGCGTCTTCTCGTGATCATGTGGGTGAGAAGCAGAGTATTTGCTCGCGGCATCATCAACATCGTTCAACACCTCCCTGGTCAACTCAACATAATCATAAGCAAACTCGCCAATCTCAGCATCATCGATACCCAGGATCTCGGCCTCTTCAGAAGCGCGCAGGGACAGGCCAGGAATCAGGTTCATGACGAAGAGGATGATGCAGGTGCCGCCGAAGGAGTATGCTGCGCCGGAAACGGAATCAGCGATTTGGTATCCGAGTTGTACCCAGTGATGGTTGAGCCAGCCACCGGGGATCTCGGAGAATCCGTCGAGATGCGCTATGTAGTCAGCGGCGAAGAAGGCTGTGAGGATGTTGCCAATGAGTCCACCAATGGCGTGCTCAGCGAAGATGTCAAGAGCGTCGTCAATGCCAAGAACGAACTTGAGCTTGGTGGCATACTGAAGAGATGTCAGTTGTGTTTTTGGGACAAAGGGGTGAGATTTGAGTGGGGAGAAAATACTTACGTTAGCACCTGCGGCACCAACAACACCATAGATGACAGCAGCCCAAGCAGGAACGAAACCAGAGCCAGGAGTAATAGCAACTAGACCAGCAATAACACCAGAGCAGAAACCAACAGTGGACCACTTGCGCTCAAGACGGTAATCGAGAACACACCATGTGATACCGCCGACACAAGCAGCCAAGTTGGTGACCACGGCAGCCATGACAGCGCGGAGGTTTGCAGCGAGAGCGGAACCAGCATTGAATCCGAACCAACCAACCCAAAGGAAGACGGTACCGATGACAATGTGTGTGACATTGTGGGGGCGGTAGTTCAACTCGTGAGTTCCGTGGCCACGACGCTTGCCCAACATGATGGAATATGCGAGGGCGGCGCATCCAGATGAAATATGCACGGGAGTTCCTCCGGCGAAATCGAGACCGCCCATCTTGAATGACCAGCCTGATGCGTTCCAGGTCCAGCAAGCGATTGGATCGTAGATGATAGTAGTCCAGACGAACATGAAGACCTAGAATTCGTTAAACTCTTGTCTGGTAACTTTAAATGCTGCTCAAGAGTGGGGATACGTACGACAGTGGGAAGCATGCGACCTCTCTCGGCTACAGCACCAACGGCAAGAGCAACGGTAATGGCAGCAAACATGCCTTGGTACACGGCGAACAAAAGATCTGGAATCTTGGTCGAACCTACGGATGGGGCACCAAGGACATTGCGGAAACCGATGTTCTCCAAATCACCGATGTAGCTGCCGGCGGTGTGGGAGAAGGCAAGCGAGTAACCCCAGAAGAACCATTGGAAGGAGACCACGGCCGTGGCCATGACCGAGAGCCAGATCAGAGACAGAGCGGACTTTCTACGCGCAAGACCAGAATAGAAGAATCTACAGGACACAAGGAGGATCAGCCTCTGTCGCACCAATGCCACGTTTCTTCCTTCCTCATCTTCAGAATTCTCGTATCTGTACGTACCCGACACCTGGAATCATGAGCAGGACGAGCGCAGTAGCTGTAATCATCCAAGCAATATCACCAGACTAGAATGGAATAGGATGTCAGCCTTCAATCCCGTGCATCCGAAATCCGAGTCTCGAGATATTCCTGCGAGCTCATTTTCTTGGGTTGTGGGGAAGTAAGCTCAGCTTACCTCATAGTAAATGTTGAGATCTTCAGTCAGAGAGTCACCTCCCGTCATGAGAGTGCTGTTGTATTCGGCCACCATGTTGACGATTGTTGCGCCGAGGCTGCTTCTTTTTTTGTTTTCGCTTGAAGATCGACTTGATATTAAGTAGTTGTAGATTGTAGAGAGTCGAAGGCGCAATTCATTCAAGAACTACGTTTTGGTGCAAAGCAAGGAGCGTGTGAAGGTAATGCGCGATTCGAAGTCGGCACTCTCTTGGGGAGAAGAGATCGAAGGAAGAAAGACGTGAAGGAGGTGAAGGGGAAGTAAGAGCAAGGTTCGGCGGGGGGGTACGTTTGTATTTGAATCGGGAGCTAGGCCGTGTCGCGAAAGGTGAGCGAGTGAGCGAGTGTTGTGCAGGGGAGGGCAACCAAAAGTGGGACCAGCAGGGACCGGAGAGTGGCAGAGTGGAGACTCGTACTCGTGGGAATCAGGGGATCCCAATCAGGCGTTTCGTGTGAGCTCCGGCCTAATCACTGCAGGAAGATGGCGTAAGATCTGACTGGACGGCAGATTCAAAAAAGTAATACCCAGAGGGTGAGGTGAGGAAATCCCCAAGACTCGAGTCGGAAAGATCACTTTTGTTGTGTTGATGGTGAGGTGAAGAGCTGTAGATCGAGTCAAGAAGAAGCAAGTGTGAGAGGGGGAAGATGGATGTTTGAGGGACCTGTCGATTATGTATGAATCTCCCAGATTCCTCCCCTCCTCGGCTGTTGTGGTTGTCTCACACGCAGCAATGAACCAAACCTTCTTCACTTTTCCAGCTTCACCCGATGCTGCCATGGAATACCTAACCGATCAGGACTAGCGTACCGGTCTAAATCAAGAAACACCATTCTAATAAACCAATATATCTTCTAAGTATCTGTAAGTGTAAGTAAGCAAGCCTGACACATGTTCCATTGTCCCTCTCTCTCTTCTCCCTCTGACAATAGCAGCCTGACCAAATCACCATTAAAGCTGCGCCCAGCCTTATCCTCAATTCTGCCCATCATCTTCGCCCATGTCGTCGTCGTCGTCCTACTCTCTCTGCCCTGTCCGCAATTTATCACGCATCGCATGCGTCGCAACTCCAGCCAAAACAATTCCAACCGGCCCTGTCCTATCTCCCTGGCCCCCCCATCCCAGTCTCGCACCAGGGACCTTTTGGCTGCGGGAAGCCCCACCAAGCCTGATTTTAGTGGACTCCCATTCTCCACCAAAGATAAGGACTCGGGATGACCAATGAGGGGACGAGCTGCCCACGTTCAACCCACGCCCAGGCTCTGAGCAATTGTCTGCTGTCGGACGAATTAGGACCCTGGTCTCGAGATATTCGACCGCATCGGCACCACTCCCTCTTTGAAGCGCGATTGCGATCCTGGCATCCTGGTATCCTGGCAGGCCACGCCGTTCGAAGCGAAAATAGAGTGGTGGATTGATCATATCCGCCCGGTGTTGTCTTGCCCTGCCTTTCATGCATGTGCAATACAGCAACGAACAAAGAAAGGGGGGACAACCAAGAGGGCAGGGCAGAGACGGATAGAACATCCTGATGAAAGTGCAGCATGCAATCCAAGACTCTGGGGGAAGGCCGATCATCGTCCAATAAATGTACTTTTGTTTTACAGAGGTATGTTCCCCAACGGCAGACTATCTTCTCCATCAGTGCACTTTGGACATCCTGCACACCGAGCGAACGAAAAGTCAACAAGCGAGTTGAAGAAGAAAGGTAAGGACCCGGCCTGGAGAAAGGCCTGTCCCGACTATCGAAGTTTGATATCGGCGGCATGCCTCGAGTAGTTTACTCTGTATCCGAGAACACCGTTTCAGCCATACGGAAGTAATGGCATCCAAAGGCGTCGAGAAGCTTTCAAATGCAAGCCTTCCTGCCTCTAGAGAAACGGCAACGGTCCACACTTTACTTCACCTTACTGTATCTTCAGAATCCAAAGTGCACAATCCACACACCTGCCTTTGACTTCAACTGCAGCCCTAGCTGCAAGCTTTAAACGTGTGCGTTTGGAGCCTGTATGAACTCCATTTATCCTGCAAGAATGGAAGCGCTTCCGAAACATCCACACTACTGTCCCAAATTCTACTCACTACTGTGTACTTTAGTGGTCTTCGTAACCGTATCTTCGGGTTTGGCTATGGGGTGTACAGGATATCACTTGCCTATTCTGCTCGATGTGTGCTGCCTGTGCGTGCCTTCTAGAACAGTGGTCGGTCTCCGATCTCGAATCCATGGGCTCATACCAGGTTGATGATGATGGAGGTGCCCGCAGTCACATGTGTCTGACTGATCTCTCTTACGGAGGTAAACCTGTTACTTCAAGATAAGTCGGAGATTGCTCCTGCAAAGTTCATCTATTCCATACACTTTATCTACGCATTTCGCATTCTCCTCATTCCAATTTCTACTCTCTCAAGATCCATCAGCAGATTCAAGATTCCTAACCTCGAACTTCAACCTCTCGATACAAGAATCCAATCTACCTGTTGGCCCGTTACCCTACCCCACCGACCCGATTGCTTTGATATCAAAATCCCCCCAAAGTGCAGAGTGCGGTCCAGACACCATGAAATCCAAGCCAATCCAATCATAATCCAACAAATCCTTTATCTTGGCTTTTCGATCGCAGACAGAGAGACGGGCTGTCTCCTGCACGGCTACCAGCCTGCCTGCCTGCCTGCCTACCACACCTTAAATAAACAGCTGAAAAGGAAAGCCACGCCACGGCAACGGTTGGGCTTTCCCACCTGCCCCGCATGAACTTGACGTGAATATGACGACTTTCTGATTCATTTGCATCCCGCTGCCTGCATGAAATCAAATCAAACAAGCTCGATTAGAATCGATGGCCTGGTTCGTTCGTTCGTTTCTTCGGAAGCAACCGGCTATCTGGAGGGGTAGGCAAGGCTTGGACTCTTGGAGTTCTTTTGGTCATTTGTTCATTCTGCACTTTTGAAAGAGTGAATGAAGTTGAAGCCTTGCATCGAAAGCATGATTCCGTTTCCCTTCACCGAGTCGTCTACTCATAACTGGACGAACACCTCAGTCCTCGATTCTCAGGATCCAAAGCTGTTGGTCCAATCGCAACTTCAGAATTCACATCTAGCGGCGAGTGTATCGCCAAAAGGAATAAGAAAAACGGTCACAGTTCTGCACCCGCCGCCAGTTGAGTCTTGACTTCGCTTATCAACATGACATCCCCAGACCTCCCAAAACAACCAAATTCCATTTTTACATTCTCCTCCATATCCAACACAAACAAAGACATTCCTATTCAACCCCCCAAAAAATTAAAAAATCAAGCTTTCACCACACCCTCCTCCCACCCATCAAACCAGCATGAACCTAACGAAGTGCGTCTGCTGGTCTCCACTAGCCAGCTGTGGCGTTTAGACTAGGAAGGCTAACAGCGCCACACTAACCCTAGCGTCTTCTCGTCAGAGATAAGGAATCCCTCCATTCAGATGAGATGGCTCGACGACTCATATCGCGTGGTTTGGGGTTAGGTATCTGAATCGCTGATGATTTATATCAATTATTCACGGAGGTCTTGCTTGCTTTACTTATCTTTCTCTTTTCGTTTGAGGGGCTTTCTGGATATTTTTCGACATCGTGTGTTTTCGGGCCGGGATCGGATCGATGCTTGATGGGATCGAGTCGAGTCGAGTCATGGAAGGATGGAAGGAATGGGAGGTGCGGTGAGCTTTTCATCCCATCTTCCTGGAAAGCCAAGCTAGTCGTCGACATACTCTATTGATCAGTAGATGATCCTGACTGTAAATCATAGTACGATCAGGTCATGCTTAGTAGGCAAGTTACTTTTCTAATCCTAATCCTAAGACCAGATCCTTCCTGTCGTGTACGAACTAAGTTAGGCTGTACGCCGTAACCTTCTTCCGGAGCTGGAATGGAATGCTTTATGCGACATCATGCCTCGAGTACAGAGCACAGCACAGCCTTGTACTACTTACTCACTCACTCAAGGCTTCCTTCTTGGATCCTTCATGTTTCCGGCCAGTGTCTTTCAATGGCCTCGGCTCCCCGATAGAGTGTTCCAAGCTCAAAGGATCAGCACCTCTCGCCGCATGACATGACATGAAGCCAGCGCGGGTCCAGCCGTTGATCTACAGCACAGCAAAACCTACTCGAACCCTACCTCAGATCCTCCGACAACTCACTCTTATCAGCTCCTTCTCTATCTCCCCTCCCGCTCAAGAACTCAAGAACTGCACTTTCACTTTCGCCTCTCACTTTCACCCTGAGCTTCTACTCTCAGCCTCACTCTCCCACGCCAGCACAGAGGAGCAACCCCCAGCGCAAGCCAAGGCCATACCCCACGAACCCAACCCACCGCGAACCGCCTTCAAAACTTCCAATCCTGTAGGAAAAGCCATGCAAGAACGGCATCTTGCATTCTAAGAGTACGCCAAGCCAAGCCAGATTTCCAGCCTTGCCGTATGTATCCGTCTGGGTTTGGCCACGACATGCTGTTTCGTGTCCAATATTGCTGCATGTGTATGTGTCTCATTTCAAGGTTTGGGGGTATGGCTGGATTGGGCGGGCTGGGAGAAGATAGGTAAAGTGCACTTCTCGAGTTGAGACGTGGAGGTCTTGAGGTTCTGGGAGAAGAGGCATTTTCGGGTGCTGCACATGTGTTGGAGGAACGAACGGGTGAGGTAGGTAGGTAAGTAGGTAGGTGGTACTTTCTACTCTCCTGTTGTGCTATCTCAACCCTTTATCAGTATGAGAGATCCTCGAGTTGGACGCTCATTCCGAACACTGTACTTCTCTCCTTTCTCTCCGCATATGCTACGCTACCCCACGCACATAGTGTCTCAATCAGGCCGCGTCGTTACATTCATACCAGATCGGTAACGCGTAATTTACTTCTCCTCCCTCGTCTCACTGGTTCGCCTTATTGTCCTTCCGCCTCTTTCTCGCGAAGATCCGTTCCGTACCATTGTCTTCCTCCTCATCCCCAATTTCTTTCTTGAGAACGTATGTGTCCAAAAATACCGTTGCCTCTACATCATATCACTCATTCTCCAGAGCTCGTGCCGTGTATATACAGTCTTACATCCCAGACATTTCACGCTTCCTATCTGTATCCATATTCTCAAGCTGCAGCTCGTCTCTCCATTTGCACATCTCATCTCCCCTTTCCATATCTCACGTCCACTCTCCTCTGATCTCATCCCGTCGATCATGAAACTGAAATGAGATTGAGAAGAGATCATCTGATTCCTCTATTATGCTATGCTATATCAGGATATCTTCAAACACGGCAGCATTACTTTACATTGCACAATCTGTACCTGACTAGGCGCAGCCGAAAGAAAGTCAAAATCGCTAGCTGCATTTGCGTTGCACAACCCTTACCTCTGGTATCCCACGGGGTCTTTGGGGGTCATGCTTGGTTTTCAGGAGCGTGTGGGATGTTCGTGGGGTTAATTTAAGATGTAACTACTTGTATTGACGCCCTTTCCTTGTGGCCTAGGAGAGAGGAGGGCAGAATTTTGACCTGGGCAGAGAAAAGGGCAGGAGTATTGAGCGCTAGTTGTAGAGGTAAGTTACTTCTTTAGTATGGCCAAGCATACTCCAGTAGGCACTGTGAATGTAGCGTAACCGTAACTCAATCTCCCAACCTCCAACGCCTTGCGGCTTTCTCTTCCGCCTCTCCTCGATCTCCCTGACTTTCCACTGCTTGCGAACCTCCCCATCCCTTCTCACGAGTGCTGTCCTGCTACTCAGGTTTCCAGTACGCATACCCAAGCATGCTATAGTTCTGTACCCACTAGATCCCGACTCCTCTACCCACCTCACTTCATGTCCCACCGTGTAACAGCAGCAGCAGCAGCTCGCCGTTATACCGGCCCCATTTCCAAAACCGTCGCACCGGTGCGGTACCCGTCACACTGTCACACTGGTAGGTACTGTACAACGTACACAAACTTTCGCCCAACACTTGAGCAGCAGAGCTACAGATCACCAGGCAAAGGCGAGTCTGATTATTGATGTATGAGACCGAAGAAGGGAGAATGGGGTTGCTCGGGCCCAGCAGGGATTTTGAGTCTAGGAGGGTGAGAATTCAATCCCATGGTCATGGCTCGGAGTCCAGTCTGTAACGGTGTGGTATATAGAAAGGAATTGGAGCAGTTCAATACCTTCTTTGAAGAAAGGAAAATTTTACAGCCAATCCCTCTTTTTACTTCAAAATTTCGAGCTCTTCTACTTGCATCTGCTTGTGATTGACCACTCAAACTTGTCTAGTCCCGCCAGCCACGATATGGAGAGCGGTGTGCCCGAAGCAGTAGCAGAGTCTTAGGCCCAGCCAACCAGGCACAACACATATAATCTAGTTTCCGTATTCTTCTTTTGGTCTCTGAGTTCCGAATGTCTACCAGTTACAATGGTATCCACAGTCTCTGCCTCTGCCACTGAGACAGCTACTAAATGAGCTGTATAGAAGACTGATAGCTTATGCCACCAGCTCCCCAGGCAAAAGCGTATCCCAGAATCCCGAACAAAAGCACCGTCTCTGCTGCATAACAAGCCATTGTAATGCCTGCCTCTGCGTCAACACATCCTCCATGACAGCCGCACACCTAGCACACCTCCTCCACCTCACACCCTGTCTACCCATCACCGCATTTGCATTCCCCTCAGTCCCAGCCCCAGCAGTAACACCACCAGCAGCGCCAGTACCATTCTCAACCTGCCCCTTAATCGGATTAGGCAACCAAGCCTTCCTAAAACAATCCATCGTCATTCCTTTGCTCCTCCTCTTCTCCAACATAACGCCCTCCTCGTCAACCTCCAAAATCTCAAAATCCGCAAAGAACAAATCCGCAGGCTTGATATCCGCCTTAACGGCACTCAGCAACCCACCATCCTCCCTAAACAACTCCACAATCACACTCTTGAAGGCATCCGGCAACGAGCTCCCAAAATGCATTTTTATTTCGAGGGCGTTGCGAGCCTTTTCGGCCTGTGGAGACCCTGAGAGGGGAGGGTTGTGGGAGGCGTACGCGTTTTTGATGGATGAGGAGAGAGAGGAGAGGAGGGTCTCAATGGTTTTGATGTCGAGGATTGGAGAGGCGGTTAGGGAGGCGATCTCTACGTAGGCGGCTTTTAGAGCGGGCGAGAGAGCGCTGGGTGTGTTTTGCGGATTGGGCGTTGAGGTGTGGGATATAGCTTTGCGGGCTATGTAGTCCAGGTGGGCGAGGCGGCGAAGGATGGCGGTTAGGAAGCCGCGGGAGGCGGAGGAGAGGATAAGGTGGAGGGCGATGGTGTTGGTTGAGTGGAGGTGGGCAAGGAGGTCGGGCAGGGAGAGGTTGGCCGTGCTGCTTAGGTCGATGTTAGGTGGGAGCGAGGCTGGGAGGTTGGTCAAAGTGTCGATTATCCAGGCCATTAGGTTGAGAACCCAGTTCACGGAGCCAGCGAGGGAGCGGATGACCTCTTTTTTCTGATCAGTATACCATCAAGTCAAAGGTAGGGAAGAGATACGGACCTGGATCTTCAAGTGGCGATGACTTCTCTGTTGCATTTGGACCGCTTGAGATGTGGAGATTCGCTGCCATGCTCACCAGGACGACGATGTTACGTAGCTGTAAGACAATCGAGGCAAATTTACTGGAGAAAGTGCGTGGATTGAACTGCCCTTTGAATCCTAGAGACTGCTGTATTGAGAGGCAGAGCTGAATCGACGTGTTTCGGACTAGAACGTCGTGATGAGTTTCCTCGGAGTAGTCCAGGTTCACCTTGAGAATGCGAGAGAGCTCTGTTAACCAGTCGTAGGAGAATTCTGAGACGAGTTAGTGATTGGGCTTGGTAAAGTCCAGGTGGGCTTACGTGGAGTGACATGTTTGCTTGCAGTGGCTAGGATGTCGTCGTAGTTGACATTTCTCATGACTGCTGTGGCACAAGAGAGTGATAGAGCTGTAATCACTGCGGAATAGAGAGCTGAGAAATCATTAGAGAGTTCTGCAGCCTTAAGCGATCGAAACTTACGCTCGTCCATACTCTTTCCGATATCTCCTAGATGGTAGTCAAGCTGTTTCCACGTGATCTTGCCATCATTTCGTATTTGCACAACGGAGCAGTAGCTTGGTGACAGAGCAACTTGCAAACCTGGGAAGAATTAGAAAGAGGAGTTGGGATGAGATACACGACATACAAGGCTCATCTTCAGTATATGAAAAGCCGATCTGTGAGAGATGCCAGACACGGTCCAGATCGTTATCGTTAAAAATCTCCAGCATAGTCCTTCGGTCACGGTATTCAACCGAACTGTCACTGTAAGCAATTACAACTACTCTTCCAGTATTCATAGTCTCCATTGCAACGGCAATCTTATTGACAGTAATGCTTTCCAACTTCTTCATATACGCGGCCGGCTACAAAAAATTAGATAAGCATTTCGAGAACCGAGGGTTTCATTACCGGTGGAGTGATCCCAGTACTGTTCCTTCGCGAACTGAGCTGTTCGAAGGCAGGATGAGCCCTCGGGTTGGGCTCCTGTATTTCCCATCGATCTATAGTGCTATGGACATCCTGGTTGTAGTGCGATGTCAAGCTAGGTAGGGAGGACCGAATGGCTACGATTGTGGCTGGAATTGTACTGCCATTATTATCTGCAGTCGGAGGAAGTAACTCGAGATGAGACAGTTGAACCATCGAAGAATCTGAGTGGGAGACATTGGTAGGATCGTTTGGACCATCGGGAACCCAACTTGTTCCTGCCAGATGTTTCGACCGTACTGTTGGATTTAGCGGCAATGCTTGTGGTGGTGCCTTTTCAACTTTCAGTTGGCCCCAATCTATCAAAGCTCGCACAGTACGAAGTTGCATCGAGGTAGTGGCAAACGCAATGAGCAATGTCCCACCTAATACTGTCAGCAGAGTGATTTTACATGAGGTTTAACTACCTACTTTTGTCGGGACAGATTGCTGCATGGGTGATCAAATCATCCGACGAGACGATACTTTCGAGTTCTGTATGAGACTCGCACCACTTGTTGTTGTTTTGCTGCCACAATACCTTCAGAAGCCCATTTGTGGTCACACAGACAAAGGCAGACTTCGCCTGAACTGGATGGCATGGTCCCAGTATTGGCGCTTGAGACGCTTCGTAGCGGTACACTGACCCCTCCTTGACTCCAGGGCCATGTAATATTGTCTAATGATTTCGTCAGTCAAACTTTTTGGATGTATAAGGGTGATGCGTACTGGACGACCTGGCGGATATGGTGCTTGATTCAACCAGAAGGATCCCACGACTGCATGCAAATCATCCGCTGGGTCAAGATGACATGGCCTACTCAAAGCTGGTTTGTTGATAGATGAGTAGATGGAGAGGATAGTCACTCGTCCAACTGCATCAATAACAGCTAGATCACTGCCTGTCGGGCTCCAGGCGAGATGCTTCAATGGACAACTATCAAGCGAGGCTGAGAAGTTCGGAGTAGTGGTAGGTTCGCTGAGTGCCCAAGTCCCGTCGTTTGGATGACATCGAAGGTTCCGAAGTTCCAGAGTAGTTCCATTTGAAGCGATCGAAGCTATGCTGCCCCATTTCGACCAAGCGATGCTCCTGTGATTGTCAGAGAAGATCCGTCACCTGATGATGTACGCACTGGCAACAACCACTTGCCCTCAGTTCATCCAGTCTCTGATGGAGCTCTCTCGTGGGGGGCCGAGAAGGTAATGATAGTCCTCCACCATCACCGAACAGATCATCCATGTCCATCTCGTCGTCCATCATCAAGGGCATCTTTCAACCTCCGCCGCCGGGCACACAAGAAAGATTCGAAGCTTTACAAAATGATGAAATGTAAGAAGGGAGAAGAGAAAAGAGATTGAAACAAGATGTCAAGTGACTACTAATAATAAGAACAAGGGTGGGGAACTTGAGTGACGGTTGGTGGTGTTAAAGGTTGAAGTCTGCCTCTTCCGAGGCTGTATGGATGGATCTTCAGGCCCGTCCAGCCCTGCAACTTGCCAGATACAGGGGCTGCGGGTAGTCTAACCAGAATGGCATTAGCCCCGAGTAATTCACCTTGACAACTGAAAACTCGATGCGAGACAACAACAGGTAAACAAAGGAAAATTGAAATCAAAATAGAGTGGAATTGAAGTCGAAAATTGGTTGACGAATGGTTATTATTTCTGAAAATCGATTCTATCTTGCATCTTGCATGCCAGGAGATTCTGGTTTGTGCTACTGTATGTACACCGTGCAGGTAGGCAGCCGATGTCATGTCGTACCAAGCAAACTCGGACAGGCCATAAAGCAGCAATATGAGCCGTGAATCACTGAGACTCGGCCAATGCAGAGAATGCAGACAATGAATTCGATTCTTGTTGTTGTTGTCGTAGTAAATTTATCCTTGTTCTGCTTATATCCAGTGAATCGCCAGCGCATTTTTGGAAATGTTCCCCGCCTTTCCAGGGCATGGCATTAATACTGTGGTTCAGGGAATTAGCGGCAAACCTAGCCCGCCAGAGCCTCCTGCAATCCTCGCTCGCTCACGACATCAAGTCTCCTCACTCGACCAGCGCAGCTTCGACTCCCCCAACCACCATTCTCTCCCCGACTGAGATCGCGACCAACACGACCGATAAGACCAACCGCCATGGTCTGAAAACGCGCATTATCACAGCATACATCGACTACCAAGTGCGCAATCGCGCTCCCGACACGAACAACCCTTCAAGAGTACCGCCTGACGCCATGGCGACCTCAAGCGGTTCTTCCTCGCCCCTCTCCTCCATCTCCTCCCCACTCTCCAGTGTGGCATCACGATCGCCATCTCCTCCAAGAGATTATCCATCGCCACCCTCCAGCCATGAGTCCGAGAAAGGATCAAAGCCGAAGTCGCGCAAGGCACCTCACGGCTCAGATTGCGACAAGTCGTCCCCAGCCCCAAAACGCCAGCGGATCACGAAGACCAAGGAATTGAAGACGGAATATCTTGATCTACTCGATTTGTACGCCAGTGATGAGCGTGAGGAGCATGATAAGCATGACAAGAAGATGAGGAAGTTGTTGGATGTCCTGCGTACCAAGCGCAGAATCGTGGTCATTGCTGGGGCTGGTATCTCGGTCTCTGCTGGTAGTGCGTCATCCCTCCTAATCTATGTGTAAGATCACAGCTAATGGAGGACAGTTCCCGATTTCCGCTCTTCGACTGGCCTGTTCTCAACACTAAAGTCACAGAACAAGCTGAAGACTTCAGGGAAGCAGCTGTTCGATGCGGCAGTATATCGAAATGATAGCTCTACGAGTTCGTTCCATGATATGGTTCGAGAGTTGGGACACTCGACGAAAAACGCAAAGCCTACAGCATTCCATCATATGCTCGCAACGCTTGCCGAGGAAGGGCGCTTGATGCGCCTGTACACACAAAATGTCGACGGCATCGATACCGCTTTGCCTCCCCTGGCAACTAAGGTCCCCCTCAACCGCAAAGGCCCTTGGCCAAAAACAATTCAACTCCACGGTGGACTGGACAAGATGGTGTGTAGCAAGTGTGGTGACCTACAGGATTTCAATGGTGCTCTCTTCGAAGGTCCAGAGGCTCCCCTGTGCAAAGAATGTGAAGAAATCGATTTTGTACGATCAGCGGGTGGGCTACGAAGTCACGGTATTGGCCGGTTACGACCAAGAATGGTTCTGTACAATGAACACAACCCTGATGAGGATGCTATTGGAGCGGTCAGTTGTGCCGATCTGAAAAGAGTACCGGATGCTGTTCTAGTTGTAGGCACAAGCCTTAAGATTCCTGGCACGCGTCGCCTAACTAAAGAATTGTGTTCTGTCACCCGAGCTCGACGAGGCGGATTTACTGCTTGGATCAATCTTGACCCAGAACCCGTCGGCATCGAGTTCAAGGATTGCTGGGACATGGTTGTACGAGCTGAGTGTGATCAGGTTGCTGAGGCAGCTTGTCTACCAAAGTGGGATGACAAAGATTGTGGAGACTACGTGGTTGGTGGACCTTTCCTGGCAGATATCAAGTACAGTCGCCCTTCAGTCGTCCTTAGTGCAAAGCCTGCGCCGATCGCTGCAGTCAAGGCTCAAGGAATTCTCACACCAACGGATAGTCCTCGACAACAAAGTCCGGACGCACCGAATGGCCCACCAAAATTGAAGCAGACCTCACTAACATTTGCACCTCCACCTACGGGCGATGCGGATGCAAAGAAGAAGAAGACCGGTCGGCCAAGAAAACCATTGCCATCGAAGCCAACAAAAGCGATCAATGCAATCAACAATACTTTCACAGCTACCAAGACGACAAAGCGGCCGACAGCCAAGGCCCTCGATTCAGAGAACGTTCCCCCATCAGCTTTATTTCCTGGTCTCTTCTCAAAACCTTCCAGCACGGTGCCTACCACCCCTCCTAGATCGAGCCAGGTTTCCGTCGAGATTCCGTACAACAGGCACGAGACAATCTCGCCTAAAGGTGCGATTCCATCTGGAATGGCCAAACTGCTCGACTAAAACCATCCTCCTCATACATAATTCCCACGACTTTTATTTTTGGTAGTTTCGGGATCATATATTTCATTCATAATGCATCCTCATAGATGAACTTTGGGTCAGGTATTGGAGTTACAATATTCAGCTACCTGGGTAATTCCGCAAGACATCGTCAACTCGAGGAAGTCTCGGATGTTTCTTTTCCTGGGTCGTGGCGAAGCATTGCCCACTATACCGCGTAAATATTGGCGTTTGTTTAGCATGCATTTGGCTGGCGGATCGGATCAAAGAATGCCAATGATTATTGCATGCAGGTTTGACCTGGCTGAGCTGGAACAAGAGAGCTATCGCATATTGTATTTCCACAACACGCTTGTGGCATCAGTCATTCTACAACGGAGGAAGCTGTGACGAAGGCTGTATTTATCGGCGCTTTTCCGGTCTTGAATGGCTTGATTAGAGTTGGTGCCGTAAACCATCATTGACATGGTTACTTGTACATAGAGTCATACAATCGTAATCATGATTCCCAAGTTTGGTTCCTTTCATGCTTGTGATGTCCGCCCAAGTGGGCTTTATCTCTCTTCCCTAGGCTACCCGGAACAGGACTATCTGCTTCGAGATACTCTCTTTGTACTAATTTCTAGTATTGCATTCTCCAACTATCTCTTTCACTGAGATTATGCGAAAGCACACTTAGAGTTGACCGCACGTCCTTTGACGGAGACGAACACGCGAGACTCATCAGCTTGCCTCTATCCGAACCTTGGATCACCCTCCGCTATATCTCCGTTCATTTCAAGACGCAAGTCTCATCAACACCATCATAATGCCGCCCAGGAAAAAGGTCGCTAACAAGAGCTCGAGAGTCACCAAGCCAGCAGCACCGACAAGAGCAAGTCTGCCACGAGTTGCAAAGTCGAAATCACGGTATAGAACTGTCCATGAGGTAGCAGATCCTGTGGATCAGGATGGGACTATTTTTGACTCGAAAACTCCTGACAACAGGAAAGCTGTTGAGGTCAAGGAGGAGGAACCACCTGCCACCTCGGGCTTAGTGGGGAAAAGGCTTCCTACTCTCGTAACAAGCAAGACGGCCGTGTCCATGGAAGATATCACCATCGAGAAGCCGAAGACCCCAATTGCAAAAATCCAAAAACAAGAAGAAAACCTCTCCGCACAAGCCGACGCCGTATGGGCTCTCCATCGTCACCACAATCACTCTCACAACCATAGCCCAAGTCAAAGTCCTCTCCGCTGCTACACTCAATCCCCATCCACATTCCCACCACTCCTCCGCTCCCGCTCCCCCTCCTCGTCAATCGAACGCTTCCCCGGACCCCCCCTCGCCGACCCCCGTCTAAGCCACACCTCGAACCGCCGCCATCTCACACAAAAAGCGAAATTCGCTGCCCGATGGGTAGCCGATCCTGTAGCTCAAGCTAACGGTGTCCCGCTTGAGGAATACACTGTTTCGAGGAATAGGCCGAAGCTTCATGGTGATGATGAGGAGGGGGTGGAGAGGTGGAGGCCGAAGGTACCGGTTTGGGAGGGGGTTATAAGGGAGGAGGATAGGAGGGTTTGGAGGGGGGATGAGGCGGTTAGAGGGGGAGGGGCGAGTTTGTTTGATTATACGATGAGGAGGGAGAAGGCTGGGAATGGTCAAGGTGCTGGTGATGCGGTCGTCGGTGATACGATTTTGAAGTCACAGTCTGAGCTAGAGAAGAGTCAAACCAGTTGTGGTAGGGGGAGTAAGGACTCAAGTAAGTATGAGCCGAAGGTTATTGAGGAGGAGAAGCAGAGCTCTGGATCCGGATCAAGACTTCATGGAAGGACTGAGAGTCTCGACGAGAGTAACGATACTGGGCCGCTCCTTTCTATTGCCAGTACAACTGTACCTGTGACACACGAGGGGAGATCTGAACGTCTGTCCAGTCTTGATAAATTATTTGACACAGAGTCAATTTCTACTACTAGATCGGTGATGGTACTTGCTGCAGTCCAAACGCGAGAAGATGATCCTCCAGGAGACGATGCTTTACAAGACGATCTCTGCGACAATCTTTTCGACTCTCTGTCAGAATCCCCGAAGCGGGAGATCTCGAAACTAAAGTTGGAATGGGGGACTGGGAAGAGAGCCGCGGTAGACCTCAATCCACCATCCCTCCCCAAACCCCCAGACTTGAGTTCTTCTCCCGTTCCCTCAGACTGGACATCCCAACTCTTTACGCGTGAAGAACTCGCCAGCATGATAGACCACGAAGTTCAGAACGTGTATCTCGACTGTCCGCATTGCAATCTGATTGTGAGACATGGGTTGCCAATTCCGTTACCTTTTGAGTTGAAGGAGAAATGTGTTTGTACATTTCCTAGGTTGCAGGCGACAGGGTACCGGGCACAAACAAGTTTCAAGCCAATAGGGAAGAATGGCAGGAGGGAAAGGATGACATTGGGGGATTTGGAGTTTGAAAAAGCTCTTAGGGAGAAGAGGGTGTTGATTGGGGAGGTGATTGATAGGTGTGTGGAGGAAGCAAAGGCGGCGGTGAGTTGGGAAACCGACACATACTCCGCGCAGTCGAAGATAGAGGCTCTGACGATGTCCGATGTGGGTGGTGAAATGGAACCAAGTTTGGATGTGCTCGAAGGGAGGGAGAAGATGGAGGAGAAAGAAGAGAAGGAGGGTGATGGTGGAGATCCTGTTGGAGCAAAGAAGACGATGAAAGGCTCTTCGCCGGCGAAGAAGACGTCTAAAGTCAGTACGAAGGCTAAGAAGCCGCAAAAGAGGAGGCCGCGATAAGAACCATTTAGGTCTTATAGTAGGAGAAACAACAGGTGACTGGGAGATCGTTCATCCGTGCCGACGAACCAGCGGCCGCGTACAAAAGTTTTGTTGCACGTCGCAGGTGAATTCGAGAAATCTCACGATACTTAAGCGAAGGCTTCAATTATTCCCACGAACATCAATAGCTAGATTTTGCAGGACCAGCCAATTCAATTCCAAGGGCGCTCGGACCACGTTACAAAACCTGTGTCCACAACACTCAATGGTAACAACATGATCGCGCGCGCACTTAAGGATCCCAGCTCAATTCCACCTACGCGCTTGTTTTTGTTGATGTAAACAAAGAAATATTCTTTACGTCAAAATGGTATTTAAAATGCATCTTATTATCCTTTGTACTTATGTGGCAAGAAACTGCACCTGAGACTTCGTACCTACTATTTATATCTACATCATCGCGATTCATCTCAAACATAAATCAGCGTGTATCTGATTGCTCATGTCTATACCGATCGGATCTAAATGAATCAGGCCCCGCCTGACCATTTTGTCCAATTCATATAACGATGACCTACGTGTTCCAAGTATAGAAGCAGAGTCTAGATATGTCTGTCTGTAGGGGGAAGCCATCACTTCATGGAAGACGATCGAAGATGACCCAGCCGATGTAAACATCACGTGATGCTCAGTAACAATCACGAAGTTTGCACCCGTCCTGGAATGTCCTCGAGCCTTCTGAAATTACCTGCTCAAACTTATCACGTTGAAAGTTTAAAGACAACCTGATTCCTTACTGGCAAGGAAAGCCTCGCTGGGCGGTCGAAGACAAATTGCTTGATACGAGGAAAGAAAAATGCTCACGAAAGTAATTCGATAGCTTGCGCTTCCCATTTTACTCCTGCCAGTGCCGAAAGAAGCAAACGAAAGATCTTGAACTTTCAAATATCAGATTCACACCACTGTCTCTCATCTCGGGAGAAAGCACTAATCCATCGACGTCAACTGCTTACGTGTCAGACTTGATTGCGATGAATATCTCAGGGTAGCGACTCGTAAAAAGTTGACAGATGACGTAGTCCAAGACAGCCTGCGAGCCTTTTAATTTTTTTGAAACAATAAGTACGGCTTCATACTCGATGATTTGAGTCATGACTCCGAACGATTGTAAATCGATGTCCCTTCGTAGTTCGGATACATCAAAGACTCCAAACAGATATCCTATCGAGTAAATTACCCGAGCAGCCGATTGTTGTGGGGTGTGGCTCCAGGTTGTGGCGCCACGCCAAGCCTCTAAGGCTTATCAGATCAAGTTGCGCTGCGTACCACAATTTTCTAGGCTTCCATTTCAAAGCCAATAGAAGTCCATCAATGACCTCTTTCTCTACAACGGGCACAGTAGCCATGACATACAGACGATCCATACGAGCTGCTGTTCGCGGGGGCATTGCTACTCTAGATTGCTCCAGTGACATGCTGCTGCGGGGTGCAATCTCTTTCACTGACCGCAGCAACGACTCCACCGGGTGAGGAATTTTGGAATACCAGACTCTTTGACATTATTTATCAAGAAGGAAGGAAATAAAGCAAAAACAAGAGGAGAACATAATTTTCAACGGACATCCGCGAACACCATGGCCTCCAAGTACCTCGTCAAAGCCGCCGAAGAGCTGGGTCTGGTCTCACTCTGGTCCTCCACCATCGACGTCAAGCTCCTCTGTTCGCAACGCTTCGTCCGTCTGTTTGCCTATGGCGGCTCGACTCTTATCCTCGTCTCCTACCTCCAGGAATTGGACATCTCGAAGGAGAAGGTCGGGTTGTTCATGACCTTGACACTGGTGGGAGACACAGCGATCAGCTTCGTCCTGACGCTGTTTGCAGATGCGCTGGGCAGGAAATCGATACTGGCGCTGGGGGCGATCCTGATGGCTGCGTCGGGTGTCATATTCGCTCTGTTTGGAAATTATTGGATATTGCTTCTTGCAGCTATTGTTGGGGTTATCAGTCCGAGGTATGCCTTTGCGAATCGCATGGAGGAACAGGTGTTGGGACGAGTGCTAACTTTCGACAGTGGGAATGAAATCGGACCCTTCCGCGCAATCGAAGAAAGCACGCTCGCCCATCTTACTCCGACTGCTAATCGCAGTGACATTTATGCTTGGTATTCTCTAATCGGCACAGCTGGGACGGCGTTTGGGCTCATGACAACTGGCTGGATACTCAACTACATGATTATCCATCTCCAATGGGGAGCTATTGAATCATATCGGATAGTGTTCTGGGCATATGCTGTGTTTGGAATTTTGAAGCTATGCCTCACTCTTGCTCTGAGTAGAGCCGTGGAGCTGGAGAAGAAGTCGACACCGGTTGAGGATCCAGAATCCGCGCCGCTGTTGGGACACGAGGCTGAAGACGTAGAGCCAAAGAAGGGCAATTGGCTGTTATCAAAATTGCCAGCCTTCAGCAGAGAGAGTAGGGTGATTGTGATCAATCTGTGTATTTTATTCGCACTCGATGCATTTGCTTCTGGTCTTGCTCCTCTGTAAGTCTTCACCAACCCATCATCTCTCTTTCCAGAGGAACGCTGACACATTCGTAGGTCCTGGGTAACCTTCTTCTTCCACGAAAAGTTCCATCTCAAAGAAGGAGTCCTCGGCTCCCTCTTCTTCACGACCGCCATCATCGCCGCAATATCTATGCTCCTTGCTTCCTCAATTGCTAAGCGAATCGGCAACGTTCAAACAATGGTCTTCACGCACCTACCCTCCGCAATTTTTCTTGCTCTAATCCCAATACCCGACTCCGTATCCATCGCTATGACATTCCTCATCCTACGCTCCTGCACGCAATCTATGGATGTAGCGCCCCGCTCAGCGTTCCTCGCCGCTGTGGTCTTACCGCATGAAAGGACTGCCGTGATGGGTATGGTCAATGTCGTGAAGACCTTAGCACAGAGTTCTGGGCCGTTCATTACGGGTGTACTGGCTGGTAAGGGTAAATTTTGGATTGCGTTTGTGGTGGCAGGTGCGTTGAAGGCATGTTATGATCTGGGGATGTTGGCTGTGTTCAGCGGGCATAAGACACATGACGACCATGCTGAGGAAAGGCGAGCTGCTGAGGACGAGAGGTCAAGGGAGAGTGAAGAAGCGTAAGACGTGACAAAGCTGTCGTGTGGCTTTAGAGGGGGAAACAGTTGAATTAGGAAGTGCGACGTGCTATTTATATGTGCGACGAAGTCTCGCCAGCGTGGGAAATTACTCGCTGAATTTTCAGGAAGTGAAGGCATCGTGGGAATCAGGAAAGCGCGCCTATCGGTTGGATGCCATAATGACTGCAGTCTGAACTTACTTGAATTGCACCTGCCCGCGAATTCTCGTGCTCACGCACACGTGCGAAATAAAACCACTGTTTTAAATATCAGAGAGAAGGCACAAATGCTATATCTGTAGAGTACGGAACTACAGAGGTTTATGAAGACATGAAGTTTCACGAAAATGAAGCTATTCATAAATGCCAAGCACAAGACTACAAGGATGAGTTCTGTCCCCGTGATTGGCGCCGCCAATTCAACTTAATGTTACGCGCACCAACCAGACACGCCACTCACCAATGAATGCCTGGATTAGTATAGATGTTTACTTTGCACATGCCTAAATGATAAAGATTTGATGATTGTGAAAGACTCGAGTTTTACAGAAGAAATAGAATAAACCGGATGACATGATTGGTTAGTGTTCCTTGTTGAGTGGAATTATTCAGTACTACGCATAGACATCAGATCTTTGATCTTTCAGGCCTATACGAAGAATTTCTCACATGTACCAAGTATCTACTCCCGTGGATAGGCTTTCGGATGATCAGTGTCTCGGTATCCCAGTATCATAGAGCTATAATACTAGTCCTAGATAGGCCGTCATAACATTCGTTCGAACTAAGCCAACGTGTCTATCTGGGGACATGCGTAGGGCCAAGTGGCTGGCCTGCCAAATGGACGGCCGCAATATACTTTCGTACCAGTACACAGCTGAGGCTAGGACACTCTGGGTCGCCATCCATCTCCAGTGCTGCCAATCCTGGTCGTCAACCTACTGCCACGTGGCCAGTAGTTACCCGCACGACGATGTGAGGCTTGCCTGCCGCAAGTCTGTATGCTGGGACGTGCCAGTGCAACTCGGACTCAATTCCAAGACCTCTTGATTGTGTTTGATGACGTGAAGAGCCATTCTCGCGCTTTCTATGGGGAATCATATCTTCAAAGTCTCCATCAGGAGCGAAGGCTCTGGTGACGAGTTCCTTCAAATATAAGATGGGAATATCACTTGCTTCACAGATAGCAGAGTATTTTGGTTGGTTATAACACACTTCACGCCAATATGAGGCGTAGATCGCAAGATGACATAAAAATAGACACAAATTCTAAAATTCCTACCAGAATAATTGGGGAGCAAAACACATCAGCCTCGATACTCGCTCGGAGTAGCCGCCAACAGGTTGCCAAGACCGGGCCTCCGCAAGGCTTGTCACATTGCATGTGCGCCAGTAGATCAGGCAGCGTGAGGGCTAATTCTCGCTCTTGTCATTCTGTTGGAGGTCATGTTAGGCAAGGCAAGACCGTGAGTATCCAATCAACAATTTCCTGCCTCTAACAACACAATGCGCTGGCCAGGGGCATTTTCATGGCTGTGCAAGAGCAGCCAGCTTACAGTGGCATAGGATAAACCCGGCTTTCTTCCACCGTTTTGTGTTTCTCTCTTGCATGTCTCTATCTGTCTACATTACTGCTCGTCACTTTTACTTGTGACTGCCTTGAAGGCGAAATAAGTCAAAATGCCACATGGAAATCCGTTCTGGTTCTTCGACTCGAGCGACTCATCGTCGTTATCATCGTCTTCTCCCGATTCTGCTAGTGACGATGAGGCAACCTTGGTTGCTAGTACCAGAAGGTCCAGCCACTCGTCAAGTCGACGAAGTAGCAGATATCAGTCCACAAACACTTCTAGACAGAAGCATACCAGTACCACATCGAGCAAAAGATCCCGACGGGCGGATGGGGCGACCACGAAAGACGACAGGCTCTGGCCTCGCGACAAGCGCTACCTGACAGTACGCTTTCTGGACGGCAACTCGGATAAGAGACAGCTAGTCGAGAGCCTCGTTGTGAAGCATTATCATGCGATTGCCATGCGCATCCGGTTCCGGTTCCTCAAGTTTAGTGACGCCACTAGCTCCTCAGATATCCGCATTACTTTTACTACCTCGGGCAGCTCGTCAAGCTATATCGGCCGCGACAACGAAAATATCGCAGAGGATAGTCCTACTATGGAACTGAACATGAACCATACCAGCCGCAGCAAGGTGCAATCTGACGTACTGCACGAATTCGGCCACGTGCTGGGTCTTATTCACGAGCAGAAACACCCAGGCTGCAAGCTTAATTTCAACCATACCGCGCTCAAGAATCGTTATGGGTACGATGACAATTTTATCAATAGGAATTATGGAAAAGGAAGTGTCATTGGGGCGAGGACTACGCCTTATGATATTTACTCTATCATGCACTATGCGGTCGAGCAGGGAGACACTGTGAGCCTTGTCACACGTATTCCGCTCAATACTGTCTTGTCGGATGGTGACAAGCAGCTTCTCATGTCTCTATATCCTGACGATCCCGAGCCTAAGCCCAAGCCTAGGGTGTCGGAGCCTGTGACTGTCTCCAGACGCAAGACCACCAGCACCACGTCAACAACGACGACCCTTGTCAACAGACCACGGCCTAAGACCAGAAAGCAGTCGCAGCCAGTGTATATATCGGGAAGCGGTAACAGTGCTGTGGAAGGCGGCTACATTGTGATCAGCGGGAGCGGCAATGTTGTCATCAACGGCGACAGCGAGGTTGTCATGTCTGGATCTGGAAACGTGATTCTCAACGGAAATGGGACTGTGCGTAAGAGCGGTAGTGGGTGTCTTACTGTCAACGGCGACTGTGTGCTCGAGGCTAGCGGCAGCGGCAATGTGCTCGTACGCGGCAGTGGCACGGCGAAGGTCTCTGGCAGCGGGGCTGTACGATTCTCGGGGAAGTGCTCGGGGACTTAAGTGGAAGTGCTACTCTTAGATAATAATGTCAGATATGAGGTTGAGTGGTTTCAATTGTGACTGACACTGGTCACACATATTTTCGTACAGGATGGATGAGACGGTTCAGTGAAAAGCATTTACAGAACCGTACATTAGCTTCATTGTTTCATGGTCCTTTTGAGTAAGCTATAGAGCATATTAAATACAGTTCTAAATAGGCACAATAGAAATCGAGCGTCTTGAACCTGCCAAGCTGGATATTGATTGAGGTCCATTCCACATGCTAGCCGACGTCGCGTTGCTTATCAAAGAGGAGATCTAGAATAAGACTAGTAGGTACTACCCTGGCACTTATGGTCGGTAAAGGCAAATCCAAGTGTCAACAGAACCTGATGTCGGTAAAACCACAGTCTTAATATACTTAGGATTTAATCACTTATCTGTACTAAGATGATATGGACAAGATCGTTGGGAAGATTACAAAATAATAAATTGTAGTCCTGAGTCAATAAAACGAGGATATATCAGAGAAAAGTGGTATATAGTACAAACTGAATGTCAATGTAACCGCAGAGCCTCACCGTAAAGCTTCTGCATAGATACTCTATTTTACCGCAATTTCCTGGTATCCTCTCAAGCGAGCCTAAGGGAGACTTTCCAGCCTCTTCGTGCCCGATGTATACTTGATGATGGCTTGTTTACAGCCGTTACCAAAGCGGGAAATCTGTTCATGATGGAGTTGAGGGTAATTACTTGGCAGGGTCCTCGCATGGGGATATGTGCGACACCCTGCATGGTGGCGCTGGGAACTGCCTGCGAGAGGTGGAAATTTCACTGACCTAGTATGGGCATCTCTCTGGCAAGGAAACAGGTGTAGTTTTTGGCATGATTCGAACAACTAATCAGGGAGAGGTAGGAGGTCACATTCACGAGATCAGCGCATATCATTGGTGGAGAACGAGACAGGGAAACATATAGATTAAAATGTCTCGTAAGGGACCTAGGTGAGCGAGAGTGACAATACTCAAACCAACACAGTCAAACAGAAACTCATAGCAGAACAAACACCACTTTTCCAAGCGACCTGCAAAGTCAGGCACGGGTATAGGGTATTCACAAGACTCCTGACAAGTACAAGGCCGCCCTGTCTAAACTGTCGAAAAGATACCTTAGACGGTGGATTGGTTGACGGTGACAGCGCGCTTCTCATCAATGGGATCATGCTCATTGTGGATTTCCTTCTCAACCTCGTGAAGATCCAAGTGAGCAACCTCAGCACTCTCACCATCGAAGATCTTGGCGAGTTCCTCGAGAGTGGGACCACGGGTCTCGACGTAGAAGAAGTAGACGAAGAGGAGTTCGATGAAGTCCCAGAGGGTGTAGAACATGCAGAAGGTCCAGGCCTTCTTCTGCTTCTTGAGGTTGTCCCAGGCGATGGGGTTGGTGTAGTTTCCGAGCACCAAGGTGGCTTGGACGGTCAAGTTCATGATCATGATTCCCTTGGCTCTGAGTTTGTATGGGAGAATCTCGAGGGCGTAGGCGACGAGCAGACCGGACCAGGCGAGAGAGTAGAAGACACCGAAGAGCCAGACGAAGACGATTTGAGGGTATCCGGTGGCCTTGGGGTTGGCTCCGTTGGTCTTTTCGTATTGGGATGAGACGATGGTCCAGGCGAGGAACATGAGAACCATACCAGTAGTTGCGGCCAAGAAGAGTGGTCGACGTCCGACACGATCAACGAGGAAAGCGCAGCTGACGGAGACAATCAAAGACAACATGGTTTGTCCACCGTTAAGCTAGAAATCGTTAGCCACTCTCTAGTGAGTAAGGTGGTGGATGGACCTACTGGGATCTTCTGGTTCTGGTCCTTAATTCCGGCACCCTCATAGATGAGGTTCATGTAGTTACTGAAAAGGGCATTGCCAGAGTATTGGGAGATGATACCGAGGGAGATGAGAAGAGCCAAGCGATATCTGTTGCCCTTGGTGCGAATGAAGTCGACGTATGAGCTGGCCTTCTTGTACTCGAATTCAAGACGGAGAGTCTCCTTGATCTCACGGAACTCGAAAGCGACGGTGGCATTTGTCTTGTCACCGTTGGCATGGTACTTGGCAAGAATGGTTTCGGCCTCCTCGTAACGTTCCTTTGAAACCAACCAACGTGGGGATTCTGGGACCCCTGAAGTGTGTGTTAGCTGGATGCTTCAAATTGCATCGGGACACTCGATGGACTCACAGTAGATGAAAGTCAATTGAATGGCAGCTGGGACAGCTTGGAGGAGAGTCAAAGATCTCCATGACCAGTTACTGTTGATCTCAATGGTCGCCCATGCAAGCCAAGCAACGCCTGGCTACTGTCAGTTCATATCTCGAGTAACATTGCACATTCCTCTTACAGAGAGCTCCCAAGTTCCACAAGCAGTTATAGATGGCGGTGACACGGCCTCGATGTTGAGGATGGCAGATTTCGGTGAGCAAGACTGGGGAGGCCATCTGAGCCATGGAGTTTCCAAAACCGAGAACGAAACGACCAGCGGTATACACTAAACCTGATCAGTATTATAACATCAGCAGTCTGGCTTAAAACTCACTTCCGTATCCATTAGCGAATGTGCCTAGTAGAGCGCCCAAAAGCATGATCAAGCAGCCGACAGCAATCGGGAGACGACGTCCCCACCAATCTGCCATATATGGACTATGTTTGTGTCAGCTTTTCATGTTGGTACTTTCCCATCGAGCACAAACTTACACCAATGGGAAACTGACGAGGGATCCGATTTGGTAGATGGCGTTCATGAGACCTAATTTGCTTCCAGTGGGGGTGTCGAAGAATTTTTGCCATTGATCCATGTTCTGGGAGGTATTCAACAGCATACTGTGGGACAAATTTGTTAGTCGTGGCATTTCGACGTTACTCGGATTCAACCTACCCATCGTAACCTGTAGTGGCAGATGCAACACAAAGAACTGCGGCCCAGAAGTAGAGCTTCCTGAGACCTGGATTCGAAAGCCAGTGTACTTTCTCGAATTGAGGGGCCTCGCCCTGTGCTACATGCACCGCATCCTGCTTAGTGGTTACTCCGATGGCCACCATATTGCCTGACTCAAAGAATGAATGTCAATATCAATGAGAGGATGAGTAGGTTTTTGCTGCTCCGCAGTCAAGGGCCTTGCAACTTCGAGGATGAGGAAACCGTCGAGGGCAGGATAAGGAGCATTCTTAAAGAAATGCATCTCGAGCCAAATAGCTGATAGCAGGGGGATTAGCCAGGGTGTGGCGTTAGTAGGGTAAACAGTGAACTTTCAGGGTGTTGGGAACGGTATCCTGCACGTCGTCTCGTGGATGTAACGCTCCTCGTCTATCCCTTTCAGGATGAGATCGTGGGTTAGAAGTCTGGGAATCCAGAGGGGGCCGGGGGTGCCATTGGACCAGCGATCTTCTGCTGGCCATGGGGTTACAATACAAAGTGAATGTTACGGATAAAAAGATGGACCCAACGCCACGGTCTGAGAAGTTTAGCCAAACGTGTGCTTTTGTTCCGAAGTGAGCATCATGTGAGAAGAGCAAGGTTCGTTCTTGTGGGTCGCGCCAGATCGATTGGGCGTTCGTTTGATACAACCCCGCGTCTGAACAAGGTTTGCCATATCAAGGGCTTACGGCTGGGGAAGGAGTCTGGGGTAGTTTATGATAGTGCAATTCGTTCGGGAGACAAGGCTAAAGGGGGGGAAGTATGTAAACAAATCAGGCTAAACGTGGATAAATAGAATGATGGCTTGGGTGTGGCCTGGTAGGCTCGGCAGAGTGGCCATGCTTAAACGAGGAGCCACAGGTTTTGGATGCCGCAAACATCGTACAGTAACGAGCCGCTTGATCTGCCCATATTGCAGCTGAGTCTGATAGATTGTCAAGGAAAGCATTTGATAGGTCCACAGTCGGCGCGACGGGACGACCTCCCCGCAATAAACGCACGGTAATCTTTCCTGAGGCCCAGAAGCTGTGCTCTCAGCAAGGCTAACTGGCCCCAGCACTCGCCAGCATTGTCCCTTTTCGCTCCTGGCCACGACCAGTGTAACATCGTGAATTTTGTAGAGCACGAGGAACGCTGCATCTCTTGGGATTTGACATCTCTTTGGATCTAGTCTTCGCCGACCAGAAAATCTCTTTCTGGAAGACATCCCAACGGCGCAGCACCGGGAAATCGGTTCGCACTTGCAGATTCCACCCATGAATTCAGTTCTGGACATTCCTTTCCTCCGGCCAACATCGATCTCCAAAGTTGCCTTACTGAAAATGTTCATAATTGCCTCAATCAAGACCAACAATTCAATCAAAGATTTCGTCTTTAGTAGGTCAAGACAGGTGCAGTGTTGGACCGTCATCTAAAGTATCTGTGTAAGTCCGGAAGCAGACCTCATTTATTTACTCGTGTTGGATTTTGTATATCCCTTTCATCCGCGAAAGCCTTCTCCGGCTTCCAAGCGAGACTTGGAAATAGGTGAACACGTGATGTAATATTGTTTTGTTTGGACTATAGCATGATAATCTGGGGTGATTTGATCCAAAATGAGATCCAATCCTATATTTGGGAAGAGTGAAGGTAATTTAGGTGCTGCCTGTCTCATCTCAGAACTCTCATTTCAGCTAATGTACAGGAATTGATGATTATCCTGGAACCAGTTTCTCTGAGAACGTAGGATGTAGATCTCGAACAGAACGCAAGAATTGATCAAATAGATACCAAACATAATAAGTTTCAGATTACTTCATCTAACAGAACAAATTTTGTATTGAAGGAGCCGTACATTCAAATTCATCCGAAGATCCAGCCAACGTTCGTATAAAGTCTCAAACAGGACCCTGCCCAAAGCCAACGTCTGGCCCATCTATTTTACGTAGCCTGACCTCTACAGAAATGGTGATGGCAGCACTTCGTATCCAGAACATCTCATTTGCTCACAAGCCCCTGGCTAACCAAGAATTCGGAAGTTTGGTCCACGATCGCCAAGCAAGTCAGGGTGTTCGAGCCTGTGGGAAAAACTAAAAACTTGCTGTCAGCTGCAATCTGCCTCAAGGTCTTTCGTGTCAGACGATAATAAGATAGAATCGCCATCCCAAGGAACCGCTACCCTCAGATTTTACTTCAGATTCGTCGCTGGAAGTGCTCACGTGGACATGTACCGTTGTACTTCTCGGCCCGGGGTTTGAAGACGACATGTCAGCAAGCCATAAGCCATCTCACCATGCAAGCCACACAGCAGCACACTTGCCACATGGTATGCATGGCGGGAAGAGATGGGAAGGGTTGGGATGGAATGCAAGCCAAACCGATCCATGCTTTTGACATCCTGTTCCTCGGCTTCCGAATTCAGCGAAGGCATCCACACCACGGCGCAAAAAGGTCCCCACAGGCACGCACACATCCCACAGCTTCGCTCTCGCTCTTGAATCCACTCACCTCGTCCCCGCTCTACTAATAATATACCATCTGTACCAAATGAGTGGCCTGCATGATATGCGGGCCCGCTTTCGGCCCTTTAGCATCGTCTTTGGAGCTTGGTTTGTTTCCGAACGCGAATGATTGCTGTGTATGTGTGAATGTAAGCTTAAAACATGTGGAGAGAAGGAGATTATTGTCAGTACCGACAGCAGCTCTAGTTGTAGATCACACAACTTTAAGTATACTTCTATTTTCACGTTGTTCTAGAAGAGAGGTAGGTATATGTCCATCCAGACTCTGTAAAGGTAGAAAGTTTAGTACCGTGTCTGCTAGACACTTCCCAATTTTCGTCTTGATTGTACTTCGTGTCTTCTCTGAAGCGAGTCTAAGGTCACTGTCTGCTCTGAGGATTTCAAGCTGAGGTCTGATCTGCCAGACTAGGTCAGGATGGGAGTACGATATCATTCAACTGTAGTCAGTCAGTCTGTATCGGCCGTCCCAACTCAGCCAATGGCCCTTCCAAAGGACCCCATCCAAAATTCAAGACACACAAATCCATAACACGGATGCTAATTACAGATTATTGATCCCTAGCCTGTGCAGCACGAACAGCAAGTAACATTATTTTCAAAATACCCACCGCCTTGTTCGAGTCAACAACGCCTCCATTGCCCCTCTTTCGCCCTGTCACTTCAAACCCCCAAAACATCACACCCTTAAGCTTTCTCGTTTCCGTTCGTACCAACAAATCTTTTGTTCGTGACCGGACTGAACCATGGTGTTTCTGACGCTACGGTGTCAATTGTGCTTTGTCAAGAGTGCGGCTGGAGGAACTTGCCGTATGTTCGGCTCGTAGGGACGGATTTCCGAAGGCTGAGTGAGCGCTGACTAGACGACTTCGCCTTGAGGATTTGACAGTAAGATGGTGAGGATTGGATGATAGGAGCGGCCGAAGGAATGGATGTAAGGCACTCTTCGCGGTTTTAGTAGAAGGCTTTCAGGTAATTGTTTTTGAGGGTGGCGGGGGTTTGTCGCGGGATTTGCTTTTTGTTAATACAGCAGTATCATTGCTTTTGGCTGACTTGCCCTAATGATTCATTTGTTTGAATGGCTCACTCCAATGAGCAATGCCTTCCCCATCGTTGTTATCGTGCTGGAAAACAATTGAATGTAGCATGGAAGACTTTCTTAGTCCGAGGAGGTGATATTTCGAACGTTGTTCCCACAGCCACTGCAACATCGATAGAACCTGGTCTCTGAAAGGGGAAAGCCTTCATGACATTCGAAGAGTACATACCCTAATGAAGGGTGTAGTTGATCTCCAGAAACCGAGATATCTCGTGCATCTAATTTTAGACTTTCATAGTTGGACAGCGGGCCTGCTTCACACAGGGAAGTCAGAGCAATCCGAAGCACCTGGACAATTTTCAACGCTGATAAATACTTCTTTAAGGACAGCCATCTTTGCAAGTTATCCCGAAGAAAAGATTGTTCCAATATCTCCTATCGATCTATATCGACCGCCCACCCATTACTCTTCAGCTCTACTCAAGCGCAACTCTGATATCCAAAAATCCATGCAGCCTCCTACTCAGGCACAATCGGTGCAACACTTCTCCAGAAGTCACATCTGATTCCTCTGCCACCTTCCCAAGAGTACGCATCCACCAGCGTGAAATTATTCCTCAAACCCGGACCTCTATACTGTGTAACATTCAGAGGTGTCCCATCAAAGCTGGTCGCGACACTACTGTACTCCTCACCCCCTGTCTCGTTCAGGTTCAGCTGGTACGGATTGGCATTTGTGTATGCGGGCCAGTCGATGAGAGACTGGCTGCTGCTGGCTGCTCCTGTTGATGAGTTGCCTGCTGCGATGGAGGCGGAGATCGAGGGGTTATTCTCTGTTATAAAGTTGCCAAAAATGGCTGTTGGGGTTAGCGTGAGATACGAGGTAAGAGAGAAAGACGGAGATGTACTCATGAAGGCTCGTAGGAGATCGGGTCCTTGTGTTGGATCTGCTGGGCCGAAGTATCCCGTGGTATCTGCGCCATGAAGCGCGGCGGGGACAGAATACTGACTGTGGAAGAGATAGAAATCAGTATTGTCCTTCTTGGCAAACTGGAAGTGCGAGATAAAAAGTCTGAGAACACTCACTATTTCCAAGCTTCGCGTCCGTTGTTGGTATACGCCTCAGCAAGCCAGTATGCGGGGCATACGAATGTCGTCTCCGCATAGATATTCTGTTCTCAAGTTCAATGCTCGCTCGGCCCAAACTTCCGAGAAACTCACATTTGCTCGCTGCTGTTGACCAGTGGCAATCGAGCTCACGTCGTTGGCTGTGGCACCCGCATAGCCCGAAGTTGCATACTCAACGGCATTCATGTCATCTGTTGCATTGCTGCCTGGATAGTATCGAAGTAACTTCGAGATATCATCTTCAGTAAATAAAGGAAGCAGATTCTGGATCCAAGACACGAGATCTTCCTCCGATGTGATGTTCTGTGGGACGAAATATGGTCCCTCGAGGGCATTATTCTGTGAACCTTAGTATGTTTTGTCAAGAATGTCAAGGCAACATGGGATATCACATACCCCAGAAAGTACTCTGAGGCCATTCACTTGCTTCTTCTGTAATTGCGCACTCGGAAGTTGCTGGATGAACTTTCCATCTGTCACTGGTAGGAAAGCCCAGCTGCCGTATGTTCCTGATCCAGATATGAAAGCAGTTGCGTTTTGAAGCGTAGCGGTATCTTTCTCTACCAGGCATTTGAAAATAGGCTTCGCGCCAGTTGGGCTGCCGAACGCATATCCCGATAAACATCCAGCTGCTTCAGCGAATGCATAGTAGCTCTGACTTGGTACCCAATCGTTGTAGCCATACTGCAACGGAAGGTATGGGGACGCGGCAATTCCCTGTTGGCATGTTAAACCTCAGTTTTCCATACAATTTTGGGCACATGACCTACGTTTGTGAAGAGCGATGTACCCAGAGTGCCCCCATAGGCCATAGCTTGAAGCATCACTGAGCCACCACCAGCAGATTCCCCAGCTATGGTGACTTGAGAAGCATTGCCGCCAAAGAGGTGGATGTAACTCTGGACCCACTGCAAAGCAAAGGTTTGGTCTCTGATGCCAGCATTCGGTACACCAAACCGATTGACTTCATCAGAAGACAAGAATCCAAAAGCTCCTAAGCGGTACTGAATACTAACTCCAATGAAGCTGTTATTATTGGTACGGATGATGTCCTCGAGGTTCTGACTTCCGTTTCCACTGCCGTATCCACCGCCATGGATCCAGACAAAGACTGGGAGATTTTGAACATTCTGCGTCGGTGCAAAGACATTGAGAAACAGACAGTCTTCAGAAGCTGATGGTCCATTAACTTGTTCCGCTGTAGGCGTATATATCCCCACATTTGGGGGCGACTGAGGACATTGATAGGGAATGCTGCTGGCTGATATAATACTGCTCCGATTGATAGTTGGAGTTTGAGGTGCTTGCCAGCGTAAATTACCAATGGGAGGAGCTGCATAGCGGATGCCTTTCCACTCATTGATATTACTTGCTTCGTTGTAAAATCCTTGGTATATTGAGTAGCCGAGATCAACTTGTAAAGATGAAGCATTACTATTCGTCGGTTGTCGCCTTCTGAGTGCCTCGTCAAAGGGGCTAGGATTGAACGACACAACTAAAGACGAGGAAAATACCAAACCAATCAAAATAGAGAGATTCATATTGAAAGACATGCTAGAGATATAAATTTTTTAAGGAATCGTACAGCGATTTTATACTTGCGAGGAGGAACTCCGGCACTTGCGGCTTCGTGATATCATCCTGGAAATCTGGAGAAGTACCCCGCAGAGCTTCACGGCACTAACACCTGCCAATCTAGGAATCTGCAAGAAGCCGATAGAGGCTCGCTGGGATAGCGGAGGGGCCGTGCCAAAGACAGCCTTACACCTTGTCAAGAAAACCCCCTGGGATTAATACATAGATGTCCTCAGAGCCCGTTAGCTATGTTTCCCCCATTCTGGAACTAGATTCTCCTATCTCTATAAATGTCTTGAAAATTGATATTGAGAAGCCGCTGACTCTCAAAGACCTAGCATCATGTTAGTCCAGAAACTGCCGAAATGTTCGCATGTTGAGCAACGGTCGGGCGAGCGGGGAGAGTTCACGCCATGATCGAACTAGGCCAGCTACTAGACCAGGGGCAGCTTGTTAAGTATTTCTCACAGGCACGAACACAACATAGCTCGTCCCAGGTTCTCCTGGCCAACGAGATGCGATGAACCCCCAGAGGAACTTTGCAGGCAAACCTGAGAGATCCCCAGTCGATATTATTGACTGGAAGCTAAGACGATAATCAACGTAGCAAGCGAGGAAAAGAAAGGGGCTGGTGCTGGAAAGTTAGGCGAAATCGGAATATTAAATGCCCGACTTCGCCAAGCTCTCCTAACTTGCTTCGAAGTGTCCATCGATTGAATCATTTCTAGAGTCAAGGCAGGAAGATGGTGCTCTGCGACTAGAACTGACCCTGACTGAAGGTGATGCCGCCCTCAATCGCACATCCTGTCACACTTACATGATCCTCCTTAGGATACTCCTTCATCTCTAGCTTCTCAAATCTCCCACTCTTCTCCAACCTCTCGTACATCTCAATAGCATAATCCCGCTGCCTCGCAATCTCAGCGATCCTTTTCCTAGTCTCCCACTGCTCATCAGTCTGCAGCTTACCCCGCACAGCAGGTTGTTCGTTCCCTCCCCAGAAAAGCGCTAGCCTCCTCTTCTTCGCCCCCTCCTTCTCCGGCTCTGCAAGCCATGCGGTCTCCTCCTTGATGATGAACTGCGAGTTCCATTCCACCGATGCGCTGGCAGCCACATAGTAATCGAACATATCTGCGCGGGTGAACAGGGCATGGAGTGCGAATAAACCGCCATACGAGTGTCCCCAGAGGGTCTCTTCGTCGACCGTCACACCTGGCAGAGCTTGGGTCTTGACGAACGGCTTCAGCTCGTCTTGTATGAAATCGAGGAGCTTGTCTGCGCCGCCATATGGTGTCTTGTGCGGCTTGCCGTCGTGTCCTGGTGGCCACTCGCCCATCTCGCATGGTGGTGTGAGGTCTACGCGGCGTTGCTCGTCCCATACCCAGATGGTATCCTTCATTTGATATCCGATTCCTACGACGATGACGTCGGGTGCTGCCCATGCGCAGCAGGCTTTCCGTCGTACGGCTTCCATGGTGCTGAAGAAGAAGGCGTTACCGTCGGTCACATAACTGTGGGACAATTAGCACACGAAGGATTTGGGAAGACGCTAGGTTCTTCATACATCACGTTGGCTTTCTTTCCAGAGAAGTCACCTTCTTTCTCAAACTTCCACTGTATCGGGTACGAGATCATGATCTGGTATTTCACGCCCTGGGATGATGACATGTCCCATTGTGCGGTGTGCTTCGGGACACACGGCGAAGCCTGCGCCATTTTGTTGAAGAATCTTTGAGGATGTTGTGATAGTAAACGTGCTCGTCCTTGTAGACTTCGGTTGCTGAAGGCTGATGTTGATATACTTCCAGGTAGGTTTCGCACGCGGCACAGCATAGATAGCTACCAGAAGCTTTGGCCATACACAAACGAAGTCTACATTTTTTTAATCGTGCTTGCGAAGATCGCCAGCGATGTCGGGCGAGGAGGGGTAGCCAAGTCTCGCATGTGTACCTGCATTACGCTATCAGATCATCTGATAGCGTTTTATTATGGAACCTCAAGATGACCCGCCATCATCATTGGACGACCTTGCTGACAGTGGGTCTGTCCAGTCGTTCTAGTAAAGATCTGATAAGATTTGGTGTTCTAGTGGCCGCCTTCGTCCAATAATGTGTAGTTGCGTGGGGTGTGGCAATCCACGCGAGCTCCACGCGAGCTATTTCCATGAAGCTTCTCGTTTTGGGCTTTCATGATGTGTAGTCGAGCTCCACTCGGATGCATTTTCTTATATTTTGATTTCTTAGACCTTGATTACCAACAAGATATAAGTTGTCTTACACATTCTCTCTTCATGCTTCTATTTGTGTATCGATGAGACCTTGCAATCTAAGAGCAGCCTGCTCGCGATTCTTCGATTCTCAGCATCTGACAGAGTCCGTCTACTCCAGACCATCCCATTCTGCGATCCTAGCCTCTCATTGCTCAGGTTCGTTCTATATCATCCCCTTGCATATTCATGTCAAGTACTCATGTCCATGTGTTCATCTACCTATAATGACTATGACATGACTTGTAGATAGGGAAAGCGAGGGTTTGAGTTCGCAATTTTAGTGCAGGAATGTCCTGGCGTCCATAAAGATGGTCACCAGCGAAACTGGAGAAATGAAAATCGAGCCTTGATCGAATTTATCAAGCTTCAAAATACAAAATTACAAAGTACTATCTTCTGTATTTAGTGACCTTTACTTGCATTTGGTGTCTCACTTCTGAAAGGTAGTGGGGAGTCAAGTCTTGACCTCACGACCGAAGCGAGGCTGAGAATATGGGGGCTAGGCCTCGTTTGGGGACTTGCCTCCACAAGTAAATATGAAAGAATCAGGGTAGAAACTGTAACGTCTCTTAACCAATGTTCTCAAAGCACTGCTTCTTTTCGTAATTGAAGATGTCATTGAAAGAGGGAAACAGTAAGACCACGAGTACTAAGCAAGGTCTACCTGAACGCTTTCCCGACCTCATGCTGACGTCTGGCAAACACCGAATCTCACTTGACACTCATCAATGTATGTAGAGAATATTAATGAGAAGACAAACCAGCCACAAAAGCAGCCTATGTGTCTGCCCAAAGCTCTCCATGGAGATATGTACTCGCGGGTCGTCAGGAAACTTCCTGCAAGGTCGGCGTTCGGAATTGCCTCTCTCCGTCAATGATCCTAAGGGGGCACTTTTGATATTGCTGCTTTGTCTTTATGACGTCTCAAAATAGCAATCACTGCAATGAAGATCTCCTGCTGTCTTCAAATGGCCCCAAAGAAAGAACCTTTGATCCAGTGTACCAGCCTACCAAGGCTAAGTGTGGGTTCGTGTAGCTTTTCTACCAAAATGCTGGTATCACAACCTACAATCCCCAAGCCTCACGAGAAAGAGACAGCTGTTGTCACACCCTCAAGTCACACAAGTAGAGAGATATCAGTTGATACCTTACAGAGGTTCAAGTCATGCCATACACTTGTACACAAACCATTCAGTTTGTTTCTGATCCGTCATCAGACTTCATATACATTCACAGAATTGGAAAGTTAAGCAAGCGACGACTGAAGCATCGAACCCCAGAAGATCTGTCCGAAGATTCCAGATCATGCCATTGGCAGGTACGCTACTATCCCCAGTCTTTGACCGGACTTTCAATACTTCAAGCAAATTCGACCAAACTGTATATTCAATAAGCATAAAGCCTAAATTATTGAACTTTTCCAGAAAAAATAGTCATGCCACTGGACTGTACACTTGTACTATATAGATGTCCAGGGTTTTAAAGCTCCACAGGTTGCTGGCGGAAGAGTCTCCGAAATCCATAAGGTTTGTACTCCCCCAGACGCTCTTCGGCAGATACCAGGCTATGCCAGTTGTAGCAAGGACCAGGCATCCCCGCGCTTGACCTTTCTCGTCCACTCTTCAGCGGGGCCCACACCTTTCCGCTGGCGCTTATTGGCTTCTGCTACGCCTTGTCTTCTCTGAGAGCGACAACATCGTACGATTTTGCTCTTCAGCGTACGATATGGCTCAGTCCTACCTAGTCGCAATACAAAACACTTCCCACATCCCCCCCTCACAGTTTCTACCATCGCGTGATTTATCCTTGTCTCGATCGATGCGTGCAGGTTGAACTCCTCGGATCACTGACCATCAGCTCACTTTCCCTGACAGCACCGCACTTCTCACCTACAGTCCTGTCCGCCGCCGCCAGCGACGAACGAAAGAATGGCTTCTGCTGCTCAAAGGGATCCATTCGATCCGTCTGCCTTCTCTGGTATCTCTACGGGCTTCGACTCACTGAACGAATTCAACGACTCTGTGGCGTTCACCGACAACCTGGCGTTGGACGACGACCCTCTCTTCCCAGCTGATTGGGATCAAGAGACACCCCCTTACGACGGGCATCTCTACTCTACTCCCCTCAGCTGGGAGCCTCCCACCGAGCCCAAGATCGAGCCGATCCCATCTGCTCCATACACGACCATGAACACCCTCACTCCGGCACAGCAAGAGAAACTTCGCAATATCGCCATGCCACAACACCTCCAGTACCGAAACCACAACAGTCCACACTCTACCGCGAGCACCAAGAGCCATTCCATATCCTCCCCCGACCACAACGAGCGCAGTCGAAAGCGCAAGTCGTCTGCAGACGTAGAAGACGAAGACGATGACGACGATTCCAATCCACCTGTGAAGAAGACTGCACATAATATGATTGAGAAGAGGTATCGCACGAATTTGAACGATAAAATTGCTGCGCTGCGGGACAGCGTACCGAGTCTACGAATCATGACAAAGAGTGCCAGAGGAGAAGACACGGCAGACGACAGAGAGGAATTGCAAGGCTTGACTCCGGCTCATAAATTGAATAAGGCGACGGTAAGTTGGGTCGGATTTCAACATTTTCTCTTTTGCGGGGCTTCAAGGTTGGTCTGGCATTTGGCTGCCAAAAGTCAGGCCACTTTTCAACATTTCATATTTCGATTACATGGATACAGAAGGCGCAGAGCTAGAGATGTTGATTGATCGTCTATCTCGATGTGCCTGTCCTTTAAGTGAGGGACGAATCCGAGAGCGTCCGAAAGGGCCGAGAGATGACAATGGCGCCTGAGACTCTTTGAAACCCGATACAGCTCCTAATTTCATGCTTCAATTGCTTGGAGAAGGATCTTAAGTGTCAACTTTGAGGCTCTGAGCGTCTACATCTGAAATCCGCTTGGTCCAGAAGTGTCGCTAATTGGCTTTCAGGTGTTGAGTAAAGCAACCGAGTATATCAACCATCTAGAGAAGCGGAACAAGCGACTCCAGGATGAGAACGTGGAGCAAAAAGCAAGATTGGCAGCTTTCGAGACCCTTTTCCGGTCTGGCTCGATGGGTTTCAATCCGGCACCACCGATGAATAATCCGTTCCAATTCAACCCTGATTATAGCACTCCTGGTCCGTCACCAGGCGGTCTTGAGCCACAGGGCATCATCCCAATTCCAGATGATATTCGGAGACTGCAAGGTTAGTTTTCTTTTCGAAGCTCATTGTCGTTTTGCAGAACGACAATGAAACCCTGTGATTGTCTCGATCTCAGTTGACACATTCTAGGGCAAATGAGCCAGCAAACCTTCCCGGTTCCACAAGAGCATTACCGTCAACCAATGGGCCCCAACGGATGGAACAACAATGGCTATTTTGGCAAGCTTATGGTTGGTTCTCTCGCAGGCCTCATGATCATGGAAGGGTTCAGCGAAGCCGAGCAAGAGCAAGATGCTCCTGGGGCACGTGGTCTCTTCGCACTTCCTGTACAACTTCTGAGATCCCTAAGCTCGGCATTGCACTCTTCGCTAGAGGTCAACACCATGGGATACCATCTTTCCGCTGCCAGGATCATCGGGTACTTGAAACTTTTCTTCGTCGTTGGGGCAGTAATTTACATGTTCCTACCATCGCTTTTTGCAACCAAGCCGAAAGCCAAAGGCAAGACACAAAGTGCATCACTCGCTGCAGCACCTTCTCTGGCTTCTTCAATTCAAGTCCGTCGACAGGCTTGGCTCACGGCTGTCCAAAGTGTCTGGGTACCACGCCACAACTTCTTTCTGGAAGCAGCAGCTCTCTTGTTGAAGATGGTAAAGCTCAGCATGAGAAATGTCATTGGTGTTCAAGGCTATACTTACATCACTGGCGTCACCCCACAACAAGAGGCAGCCAGAGTCAAGGCGTGGTCGATCGCTCTTGATGCACAACTTGCTGGTGGAGATGTTGAGGTTAGCAAAAGTCGACTCACATTGACATTACTTGCCTCTGGCACTCTGCCTGATACTCCAGCACGTCTCATGCTCAAAGCATTACACATACGCGTCCTGCTCTGGGAGGTTGGCAACGCGGGCTTCAACGGCTTCTATATGTTCCATGAAGCAGCAGCCAAGATGGCTCGCTGGAAATGGAACGAGGCGAAGAATTTACAGAAGTTGGTATCCCATACCAAGGAGAAGCAAGAAGACGAGCTTCCAGACTATCTTGCTGCTTTGCTTGAGGAAGAGTGCGACGACGTCCTTGTTGATAGCATTGGCCAGCGTGCATACAATCTGGCTTGGAATCTCCCGACTACTAGCAACGCTGAAGGTTCTAGCGATAGTATGGATGGTGTCGTTGATGACTTTGCCATCCGTAGCCCTCTCGATGCGATTGCCGCTTGGTACTCGAGTCTTGTCCTACAACGCGCTCTGGCCAAGAGTCTCCAGACATCCGAAAGCGATCTCCTTGCACAAAAGTCCATCATCGACGATATTGCACTCGCTATCAAGACAGCGCCAATCGGCTCTCGTTCCCAGATTCGAGCACTTGTCGCCCGTGCCGCCTTGGTCAAGGCGAGGCGAGGTGCTAGTATCGCTGAGTCAATCAAAGCTCTAGGCCCTCTCGATAAAGCTGGTTCCAAGACCTCGAATTTCATTAACACCAGCACTTCCGTGGTTGGATTACCAGACATTAAGATGTCTCTGCGATGCGCCATGGCAATCGCGCATCTCGAGCGTTTCCCAGCACCTACAACCCCAGACGTAGCCATCAAGATCATCGCCACCATATCGCCAGTCAACCTTACACTCATCGGCTTCACAGCAGCATACAAGCTCATGGAGCAAATGGACGGACACGATATTGTCGCAAACAAATGTGCCAATCACCTTGAGAAGCTAGCTGGTGGCTTGAGAATCTGGATCGGTGGCAAGAACGACGATACCGGTGCGCTAGATAAAGAAGTAAAGAAAGTCATGGTGGAGCGATGTTTGAGTATTTCGAGGAGGTTAGTGGGAATGAAGGATATGGGCTATGAGTCGATGAGCGATGAGGATGCTGGCGAGGGTTGTTGACCAACTTGACGCCCTTTATCTCCTCTTCGTTCCTCAATATCTCTTGTAGAGCAAGCTGTTTTGATCTATTATTCACAGCGTGTTATGTCTCTTGATGCTTTAAGAACGATTCTCCTCCATCTATCTAATCAAGTGTGCTGTCTGTTTGTATATTGACGTATTTGAATAGACCACCGTCAGGTCGATGGTGGGTCTGGTGGGATTGTAGGCTCCAAGCAAGATGAATGGTGGTTTATCTAGCTGACTCGAGCACGTGGATACCCTTTACAATGGCAAACAAAAGTCGACTACACCCTCACCTCACGTTGACGACTGCTGACACTTGTGAAACTAATCAGTAATGATCTGTGGCTGTTTAACTACTGCTCTTGACTTGTTCCTCCAGTGGCAGATCTATCAGTAGTCTCCAGTCTACATTCCAGGAGATGTATTTCTGACTTACCGGAGGCCAAAGGAACCAAAAGAAATCCGAAGCTAGCTAGGAAATGCTTTGTCCCTCATAACGTCCCATTTTGCCCCTTCAAACTCAACCGCATTCTGTCAAATTGCCAAATTCCGTGGACATACCAATATCTATAACAAATCCTCACGCCCCATCTCAAACACCAGCATTTCCTTCGCTTCTCCGACACAATTAGTCCCTGATCTTGTCGCTCGCCTATCATCCAATCAACATGTTCTTAGGGAAGATTGGCCAATGCGAAGAAAGGAGAGCCTTATCATGACGATCCACCCGCACTAGTTACGATAAGATAAGACCAGGAGAACTTGGCTGCATTTCCTCGGTCGACTTCAACAGCAATGTTTTGCAAGCTATTCGCCCAGACCAAAGCCGACCAGCGAGGCTGCGCTGATAAGCAAAAAGAAACAAGCCACGCAGCTAGGTAATTATCTGCGTCTGCGGGTGCGGGCCAGCCCTTCTATTTTGCTTCTCCGGCGGCCAGACACGGCACGTACGATATGGTAAAACGTAGACGTGGTAGGTAATTGGACGACCTGGATTGGGTAGGAGGGTGTTGGCTGTTTTCCGAGGATTTGCTCATCGAACATGGTGGCATGAGGGGTGATATGCGCCAGTAGGTAGGAGATGCTACTTTGGCTACTGGCTAGGTAACTTGGTCCGCGGGATGGTAGGTTGGTGGGTTTATCTCTGGTATCGTTCTTGCTCTGGAGATCCTTTTCCTCTTGTCTCTCTCTTCTTCTGTTTTGCGACATTACTACTCTCTAGATTTGTCCTGGTTGTGTTTGTGCTTGAGCTTGATCTTGTTTTCCCGGCTTAGAGAACGAGGATAGGAAAGAGTACTGGACAGGAAGGAAGGTGTGATACTTGGTTGTATCCCTACCTACCTGCTTCACTTTTTAAAGCTTTATGATACGAGACTTGGAGTGACCTGACAAGAGGAGAAAATACCAGGTCTGCGGATGTCAACATGTCAGGCAATTGGCAACCACAGCTTGCAGCGACAGAGGTCAATGGAGGGCCGATTGAGGGCGGACCAGATGGCGTCATTGGCTCCGAGAACGAGAGCCATGGGGGAGCAAGGAAGAAGATTGTTATTGTGGGGTTGGGAATGGTGGGAATAAGTTTCATGTGAGCACTTTTGACCAGGACAGGTAATTGGGTGTAAAGCACTGCAATACTAACTTTTGGTGTATAGAGAGAAATTGATGAAGCTGGATGCAAAGAGACGAGAGTACGATATCGTTGTCATTGGCGAGGAAGCACATCTAGCATACAACAGAGTCGGTCTGACGAGTTTCTTTCAACATCGGAAAGTCGAGAACTTGTACCTCAATCCTAAAGAATGGGTAAGCTTTAGCATTGTCCAAGCTTCAACCAAATCGCTGGCTAATTCGTGTCGAATAGTACTCTGCCGTCCCAGAAGGATCTCTCAATTACCATCTTAACACCAAAGTCACCGAAATCCATCCTGAACAAAAGACGGTCTCAACCTCGTCCGGCGAAACAGTCCCCTACGATATCCTCGTCCTAGCAACTGGCTCCGATGCTCTCCTCCCAAAACATACGCCCGGCCACGATGCCAAAGGCGTCTTTGTCTATCGCACAATCGAAGATCTGCAGAACCTCATAACTTTTGCGGCGGATAGGAAAGGCACACATGGCGCTGTGGTCGGTGGAGGTCTGCTCGGTCTGGAGGCTGCCAAAGCCATGATGGATTTAGAATGCTATGAGAAGGTCAAGCTTATTGAGCGGAATCGATGGGTGTTGAGCAGACAATTGGATGGTGACGCTGGTGGTATTGTCGTCGAGCAGGTCCAGGCTCTTGGCCTGGAGGTCATGCTCAGTAAGAGGGTGGGAAAGATTGAAGTCACAGAGGATAATAGTGTGAAAGGAGTCGTTTTCGAAGATGGCGAGCGTATGGATTGCTCGACTATCTGCTTTGCTATTGGTATCAAAGCAAGGGATGAATTGGCTCGCAAAGCAGGTATCAAATGCGCTGACCGTGGTGGTGGAATTGTCGTCGGAGAAGACCTAAGCACGAGCACGAAGGACATCTACGCTATTGGCGAATGTGCAAGTTGGGAGAACCAGACGTTCGGTCTCATCGCACCGGGTATCGAGATGGCAGATGTCCTGTCATTCAACCTCACCCAGGCGAAGGTACATTCGTACCGCAAGTTCAAACGTCCCGATTTGAGCACGAAGCTGAAATTGCTGGGTGTTGAGGTTGCCAGTTTTGGCGATTTCTTCGCGGACCGAGATGGACCTAAACATCTCCCTATTCGGGCTGCGAGGAAGAAGGAGGGTACTCAGACCACTGATGCGTTGAAAAAGCTCACCGATGGACCTGCTCCGTCGCCTGTCAAGGCACTGACTTACAAGGATCCGTTCTCAGCTGTGTATAAGAAGTACTTGTTTACTTTGGATGGAAAGTATCTGCTTGGAGGAATGATGATTGGAGATACAAGGGACTACGTCAAGCTGGTTCCTATGGTGAAGAATCAGAAGATGCTGGATGTTCCACCGAGTCAATTCATTCTAGGAGCTAGCAAAGAGGGTGATGAAGGTGGTGATGATCTGGACGACGATACTCAAATTTGTTCCTGTCATAACGTCACCAAGGGCGATGTAGTGACTAGCGTCAAAAATGGCAGCTGCAAAAGCATCGGCGACGTCAAGAGTTGCACGAAAGCCGGCACAGGATGTGGAGGTTGCATGCCCCTTGTCCAAAGCATTTTCAACTCCCAGATGAAAGCCATGGGCCAAGAAGTCAAGAACCACATCTGCCCTCACTTCAATTACTCTCGAGCCGATCTTTACAACATCATCTCCGTCAAGAAGCTCAAGACACTCGCCGAAGTCATGAAAGAAGCCGGGAACGACCCTACCAGCCAGGGCTGCGAAGCTTGCAAACCCAGCATCGGAAATATCTTTTCATCTCTACACAACCACCACGTCATGGAGCGTCCAGTCCACGGCCTCCAAGAAACCAACGATCGCTTCCTCGCCAACATCCAGCGTAATGGCACATTCTCCATCATCCCCCGTGTCTCAGCGGGTGAGATCACTCCCGAAAAACTCATTATACTCGGAAACGTCGCGAAGAAGTACAACCTATACGCCAAGATCACCGGAGGACAGCGTATCGATCTCTTCGGCGCGAAGAAGAACGAGCTGATCCCCATCTGGAAGGAGCTCGTTGAAGGTGGCTTTGAGAGCGGACATGGATATGCGAAGAGTTTGAGGACGGTGAAGAGTTGTGTCGGAAGCACATGGTGTCGGTATGGTATTGGAGATAGTGTTGGAATGGCGGTTCGGCTGGAGGAGAGGTATAAGAGCATCAGGAGTCCGCATAAGATGAAGGGGGGTGTGAGTGGGTGTGTGAGGGAGTGTGCTGAGGCGCAGAATAAAGAGTAAGTTCCCCTTCTACTTTGGACCCTCCATTCCAGCTTGTGGCTCAGAGTAGGATATGGGATCTCATCTCGTCCAAGCGGACGAGGACTCTTGGATCTTATATTCCCGTACTGTCGTACAATGAGTGCAGGCTATTGTGCAGTGACACGCTGGGCAAACGAAGATTGTCAACGTCGACTCGAGCATATCACTTTGCTGCAAGCCCAAAATTTGGCTCAAAATGGACGTTGGAACGATGTCAATATGGCTTTCAAAAAGCTCATGACTGACGACTACTAGCTTTGGTCTCATCGCCTCAGATAAAGGCTTCAACATCTTCGTGGGCGGCAATGGTGGCGCCACACCAAAACATTCAGAACTCCTCGCCAAAGACGTACCTCCCGACGATGTTGTCTCCGTGTTAGACCGCTACCTAATGTTCTACATTCGCACGGCCGACAAACTCCAACGCACAGCCCGCTGGCTTGAGAATCTCCCAGGCGGCATCAAATACCTCCGTGAAGTAATTCTCGAAGACAAACTTGGCATCTGCGCTTCCCTAGAAGCCCAGATGGAAGAACTAGTCGGCACCTTCTTTGACGAATGGGCTGAAGCAGTCAAAGATCCTGCGAAAAGCAAAAAATTCACACAATTCGATAACACAACCGAGACTCTCGAAAATATGGAGCTTGAACAAGATCGCGGACAGACAAGACCAGTCTATTGGGCCAAGGAAAGCGCGAAAGTCGACTTCAAGAATACCAAATGGACGAGTCTCACCTGGCAGCCCGTCATCGAAGCCTCTCACTTCCGCGGCGCAGACGACGCCCCGAACGGAATCAGCGCCAACATCAAGCGCGGCGATACTCAACTCGCCGTATTCCGGGTCCGCGGCAAGTACCCTCGCCTCTCAACAGATGTGTCCTCACAAACGCGCATTCGTCCTCTCCGACGGCCTGATCGGCGACTCTAACGACAAGCTCTGGGTCAGCTGTCCGTACCACAAACGGAATTACGAACTCAACGGCAATGACGCCGGCCGCTGCCAGAATGATGAGGAGGTTAGCATTGCGGTCTTCCCTGTTGAGGAGCGCGAGGATGGGTGGGTGTATTTGAAGTTACCGCCTGTTCATGAGCTGGACGGGGTGTTGGGGACGAAGAAGTGGATGGTGAAGAAGGGGGAGAGTGGGGAGGGCCCGTTCGAGAAGTTGGATAGGAGGATTGGAAAGAATGGCGTGGGGATGAAGGGGAGGAAGCCGTTCGAAGCGAAGAAGGAGATGCTTGCTGTGGGAGGTGCGGACAAGAATGGAGATATTGACTGGTAGCTGCAGCTGTGACGATATTGGTCTGCTGTGTGTCTATGTCATACAAATATCATTTGTTTTGCTTTTTATTGGTGTATATAGATATGAACGGAGCGATGGATTCCCTTGGTGCGTACAGTAGATACAAAATATTGTTTATACATTTCACATCGAATTTATTCTTTCATTGTGCAAAAGGCTACTTTACATTGTGGGCAAATGATCTTCAAGTACGGCCTGCATTACGAATGACCGAAGTCGAGTCCACTCCGTTTGCTTCAAGCTTACCAGAGAATTCTGACCAAACTTGAAGTACTCAATGTCCCAACAAGTCAAGCTTATCGGTACGAAACAGATGCATCTCGGACTAAGAACTATTCATCATATTATATCATATCATACCATAAATAAGATGCAATGGCCGGGGCAAGAAGTTTGATATCCCAGATCATGCATCCGAGTTCGTTCTTCCGACCGAGGAGGCTCAAATGGGCCTCCGCATGAGAGATCACCAGAAACGGGGCCTGATAGTCTTCGAACTTATCTGGGCTCTGCCTTTTTGGATTGAAGCATGGCGATAGTATTGAACAAATAAGAACATAATCGCTTAGGAAGATTATGCGTGCGGGAATGCATATCGTACGTGTCTAGGTAGAGTTGGAACTCCGTCCGACGGTCCGGTCACTTGTGAATTAGGTTGGGGAACGAGAAAACTCAAATTATATATTGTGCCGCTGTACGAAGGTAGAATAGCCTCATGATTAAGCCTCAGGCTATATTCTGACATGTAACGATTCCTGAAGCCTAGTGTTGAGATCATACTTAGACCAGAGCTTACTGTAACAAAGAACCTCATCTGCGGCGGATTTAAGACTCCCGGCCAAGCGAGCCGCCACTGTCCGGCTCGGCTCCAGAGTGAAAAATCGCGGAGCTCAGAAGCCTCTTATCTCTTCTCACTTAAGCTTCACGACCATGAACAACGAACCCAAACTTTACTTTACTGGCATCTTGGACATAACAGGACACGGCGGTGTTTTTGCATATGCGAGGCGCCGTAGATCAGACCGTTAGAAACCTCCTGCTTCCCACTCTCCATCGTTTTTCACGATGTTTTAAGGTGTGGATGCCCGCCCCTCGCCCGCACAGCTCCACGCCGCGAAACCCAAGACGTCTCAGTCGAAACAAGCTCCACCAGGGGTACCAGCCCGCACGAGCACCTCCTGTCCTCTCAGCCAATTGATTTATTTTCCGAAACCAGAAGAGAGGAGCTGCCCCTGTCAAATGTGCATGCTGCGGCAATGCCGCGGCCTGTCATTGTCAGAGATCGAGTTCCAGTTTTCGCTTGTCTGGTGGACCGTTTTGATGGCAGCCAAATCGAAATGGTGACTGTTCGACGTTTTGGGTTGGCAGTGATGTTGATTTGCTGGCCTTCTGGATGCCAGAGGATTTTTCTCTTGGCTGGATTCTTGCGTGCGTGCGCGGGCTTGGTGTGGATATGGATGTGGATGCGAGCCCGTGACCAGTGTCCAGGACGAAGGAGGTAGGGCGGACCAGTCGAGTCCAGTCTCATACTTTCTTGTGTCTCTCTGTCTGTCTGTCCGCTCAACCCACTTCCTGGTATCATCAGCCTTTGAGAGTCGTCGATGGTGGTTGACTGTACTGTACTCTACGAGATGTCGCTGGCTGCACTTGTATGAACGGCTCAACGATCAATCACGATGTCTACTCAATGAACCTCTAATTCTTTCAACCCAGACACCCATAGATTGGGCTTTTCTTTCTATATAATTTCGTTCTTTCGCTTTGTCACTTTGTTAATTACCCCTCGCCGCGATGGCCATTTCTGATGCCGTACAGACCCTTTCGGCGGCATTCGCTTTGTTAGTCTACCTTCTCTATATTTATCTATGTTGAGGTCATGTATGTGTATGTCTGTCTCTGTCTGCTAATACATGTATTGCACAGTGGTATCTTACTGCAGGCCGCGACGGGCGCTCTTTTCATATACTACCGAGGTCATGGCTCGACCATATTCCAGGACGGCCGGAGGCTGGTCCTCATTCTCTTCTTGTTATTCGCCGCCCTGTGGGCGCAAATTCAGTTTCTCAACCTCCTCCTCACGGACTCTATGGCGACAGCCTGCCAGGTAACCCTCATCATCTCAACGATGTTCGATCAGCTGGCGCGGGTCGGCATAGAGCAGTTCCTGATGTGGTCGGTGGGACATGGCACCAAGCTCACGGCGGAGAGGTTGATTCTGCAGGGCATATTGCTGTTGAGGATTGTGGGCGGTGGAGTGCTGGTGGGATTTTCGAGACCGCAGTTCAAGCCGGTTTGTGTGGCGCAGACGATGATTACGCCGCTTGCTGTGGTGGTGCTGGCGGTTGATGCGATTATCATTGGGGTGTTGATGATTAGGGCGATGTCGCTTGGCATGTTTAGAGAGATGCGGGAGAAGAGCTCGAGTACGAGGCAGGAGCAGAGCAAGGCGTTGATCTTCACCATCATTGGGCTTGGGATTTGGACTGGTGTAAGTGTTTGGAAAAGGGGTGATGAATCGGTACTGACAGGTTCGATAGACCAGTGTACCCATGGTCCTTGGGATCCCATCGATCATACTCATGGTTCGGACAGTATTGCCAGCGAACGGGTTGCTGATTCTCGTTGGTAAGTAGGGGAAGGGATTATGATTGGGAGAGTATGTTGACGGATCTTAGGTATTGTGACGATGTTCCCGGGAGCTTTGCTTTTGGCAAGAGAAGAGAATGGAACGACTCCAGAGGCGAGATCTCCATTTGTGACACCAACGCCACCGCGCGAGTTATTTGGAGATAATGTTCGCAGTAACGGATCTCCAGTCTCTACTAATAACACGTACACAAAGAATGGCAGCTTGTTCGTGGTCAACCCATCGACTCCACGCGACTCACCAACAGCTGTATTTCAGAGTAGCTCACGAGGGGACACCAGGGGTTTCACGAAGCTTGGAAATGAGATCGATGTACGGGAGATTGACGCCGATCCTCCAGAAAGACCGGATCGTCTAGGTGTCAGGGGTCCTGGGTATCGTGGCTCAAGCGGAGTCTTCCCGTCGATGGTTGCCTCTACTCAGACTGGTGTTCAAGCAGCTCTTGCTCCTCAGATCAGACCGGCCGTACCAGCCAAACCACAGAACTCAGCGACATTTCCAGTCCCGGCTGCTCAACAGAAACGATCAATGTTCAATTGGGGAAAGCCGGCGCCAGCAAGGCCAAGTATTCGGACCTTGGCAATATCAAATCCAGTAGCTCTTGACATCAATGGAGGAGCACCTCAGCCATTCGCTAAGATACAGACTATTGATCTGGCGACAGCGGCATCTATGGAGCGCGAAAGACGAGAAGAAGCCTCGGCCAGAGCAAAACTTGTCGCAAACAGACCGGCTCCTCAGCCACCTCAATTCTCAGCTCAAGAAGCTCTACGCCGAAGTGTCAGTGTCAAGCGAAAAGAAATGCCAAGTCTCCCTATTGCAACAATGCCAACTATTCCGGCATCATCTGTCGACGGACTCTCACGAGTTGCTACAAACGGCACTACCAGCTCTGCTTCGCTTTCCCCTGGTCGCGAAGAGGTCCGTCGCAGGTCTCCGAGACAAGCTAACAGCTTCGACCAGACCTTCAACGAGAAGGTAGTCCAGCCGAGTCTGCAGAGAAAGAGAACTGTTGGACTTCCTTCGAATCCCAGAGCAACGAGAATCACGATGGCGCAGGAGGCTACGATGACTAAGCCACAGACTGTTATGTTGATGAATGATGTTGTTTACGACAACCCTGGACTGGTCAAGACGATCATCAAAGATGCTCCTGGCATGTACGCAGCTGCAAAGAAGAGAGATTTTGAGAAGTCCGCTTTTTCTGAGACAACAGTTTCCTTGAAGTCGTCAAATTCGGTTATACACCGACCGAGACCGTACAAGCGAGATAGAAATGAGGATCGTGCCATATTCCCAAGTGAGCCATCGCCTGGTCACAGGAGAAGCAGATCTGGATCTTCTATTACGCCCAGAAAGTCTCTCTTGATGTCTCAGCCTGGAAGCCCAACTCTGCTACCTCAACTTCCACCTCTGCCACCGCCTCCGATCACGAGCGCAGCTGGCCTGAAGCGACTGCTGCCGAATGATACGAAGAGCATGACTTTTGATGAGAAGATCGAGTTGCTCTTTCCAGCCCCTCCAGGACCAATTACAGTGCGCAGCCGACGATCATCAGTCCCGTCGCTTCCACGACTTCCATCTGTCTTTATGTCAGAGACGCCAGTGGTGCAAAGTCCAAATCGGGAAGAGCAGCAAAGTCAACGAGCTTCCAAGCGCACAACGATAGCCTCATTTGCCATTCCCGAGATCAATGTTCGCCAAAGATCACCAAAGAGGCAAACAACCCGTCCTGAAGAGTCTCAGGGGTACCGTTATAGTGCCAACACGTACAGAACTATTGCTGACGAGGTTGGAGAGACCTGGATTCCTGGAATCGCCGCTGAGAATATCGATAGTCGAAACAGCCTTCTCAAGGCTCCCGAAAGGCAGTCTGTTCTGGACGATATGCGGAAATCACATTGGACTGAAGCCAGTGATGAGAGCTCCCAAGATGATGCGACGACATATTGGGGATCTCTTCATTCCGAGGTCCCACCGGTTGATCTAGCGAAAGCGAGACAGAATGCCAGCTCTCTATATATTCAACGACCAGACGCTCGACAACAGAGAAGCAGCACACAGAACGTTCCGTCTTTGCCACAACCAGAACATGATCTTCGAAGGTGTGAAGCCTTCGTGCCATTAATTCTTGATGCAGAAGCACATAGAGGGTCGTTCCTCTTCAGTGCAGATGACAACCGAAAGTCGTTCTTACTTGATGCCGACCAGTCTCTACCTGGTGATAAGACACCATCATCTATCAAGAATGAAAACGGATGGCACCATAGAATTGGCGATGAACTTCCTACATTCTCAGAACGATCACTCTCACGAACACGCTCAAAGGGCCGGAAAATGCCCCCTCCAACACCTTTACTTCTGAGCAAGACCGGAAAGAAGGCAACTGTGGTCGTTCGCCCATCTGAACTCTCCCCACCCACAGATTCTCCCGAGCGAGCAATTGCAGATTTGCAGGCTCAACTCAAACATTTCGAGGAGGAGCCTAGTCGAGGATCTGTCGGCTCGCTCCTGAAACGCATACCTGGCACCGAGACAGAAGGTGCTCCGGATACTGGTCGCTTCAGACTTCTCGAGAACTTGGAGAAGGAGATGGGTCAACAAGAGACCCATTGGCAGCAGATGCAGACTAATCTCGACCGTGATTCCATGTCTCAAGCCATGTCGCCATATACTCAGGCACAGTCAGAAGAGTCAGAGGGAACGCTCACACGTGAATCCTCCCAACGATCCAACCGTACCCCCTCGAGGATCCTGTCAAGGCGTGCTCGTATCAGAAGTAGCATGACCGCTTCCGACCGTACATCATCTTCCCAGAGTTCCGACAATTCTCGAGCCAGCATTTGGCAACAGAGACTTGCAGAAGCTCAAATGGAATACATGGAGAACGCACCTGCCCTTCTCCGTAAGAAGAGCTTGAACTTTCTCTCTGTCTCGAAAGGGCAGGCACCAATGATGAGCCCCACGCCGCCCGAAAGTGTCAAGTCTGAGACTGATATCGAGACTGACCTCGAGTCAGACTCTGACAGTGAAGCTATGATGAAGTATCAAGCTCCTCAAGAGCAGCAAAGTAAGAAGGCTAAGGCACAGCTTTGGCAGCCATCGCTTCCATCACCCAAGGCTGCCTCTGGACGTTTGTGGAACTTCCCATATGACACTCCAAGCACAGAAGCTGCTGCCGAGCCACCTGCGAGAGATATTCGACCAGTACAACGCCGTCTGGAGACCCCTCTATCCATCTCTACCAAAGATCTCTGGTCAAAGCCTCGATCATTGCCGCACAGCCGACCAGTCGTTGACCTCTGGGGCTCGAAGCCTGTTCGTCCTCGAAGCATCACTACTCGACCTTTGACTCAACGACCGCAGCGCAAGTCTAGGCGTATGACATTCCTCCCAGATATCGGTATGTTTCTTGCTCCCCTTTTGATATGTATCTAACAACTTCACAGTTGAAAGTCCTGTCCCTTTGCCAAATAAGAGGGAGACTCTTGGCATCTTCCAGTTCCCATGGGGCGAGACTTCCGATCAACCTACCTACCAACCAGCTTTCAACCCCGCCATACTTGCTGGCCCAGTGGGCCCAGCACTAGCACCAACGCTTGATGCTCGATCGAAGCAATTGGAGCCCGATATGCCGGAGTACTCGTCTTCGTTCTTTGACGATTACGAGGAGGAAGATGAAGAGCTTGATATCGAGAGCGATGATGACTTCGATGAGACTACCTTGTGGGAGATTGCAAACCTGTTGAACTCAAGAGATGTTCCTTCGAAGGACAGCCTTCTACCTCAGCCCAGAAGTATCGTCGACGACTTCGACATGGGATCTGACCCAGAGAGCCCAGACGCTGCTGCACCGCCACCAGTCAGCCGCCTACCTATTCCACCACTTGCCATGAACACTCGATCGGCAGCACAGTTGTGGGCTGGAGATGCTTCGCCACCTGTGGGAAGTACTGCGCCTGGTCTGCCACAACCTGACTCTGCTGTGTGGAAAGCCCTTGTTCCAGCAAAGGATGATATTGTCAGATCGAAGCCACGCGTGTCTTCGAACATCCCAGCTCTCTCATCTGCACACCTCTGGACTGCAGCCGAGGCAGAGGCTTCTCTTGCACAGGCTTCTTTCATGTGGAGTGGCGATGCCGCTGCTGACATGTTGTCTGTATCCGCTTCCTCTTCTGTATCAGAAGTCGCTTCGCCAGCACTGATGTGGTCCCCTAAGGCCGAGGTCTCTGATGAGCGCTCATCGGGCATGTTTACTGTTCCTTCAGAGGTCATCCGGTCCACAGCCGCTACCCCCGCTGCTATCAAGATGGTCAAGGCAGCTCGCCCATCTGCTGGCGGAGTCCCTGCTATCTCGTCCAAGAACTTGTGGGATCGCTTACAGAATTTGGAGGAGGCGACTAGCTGGATTTCCAAGTCAAGCTCCCCGAGCGACATCCAAAGCAAGATCGCCTCGAGTCTCCTGTGGGCCCCAACCCCAAAGACTTCTGAAGTCGTTGTCCTAGGTCTTTTTGATGCCAACGTGCCACGATCGAATTATCGATCAACTGATGCCGTGCCAGCTGCAGTCAACGTGATCTGCAAGCCACGGGCATCATTGGCTCCCTTGAGTAAACTGACTTCCACCAAGCTCTGGAGTTGTGGTCAAGACAAATTGCCAGTTGAGCATCATTGGATTTCAGAATCATCCATCCGTCCGGATAGTCCAACTTACTCGATAACATCTTCTGGCGAATCATCGCCAATCTCAGACTCTTCCTCAGTCAAGTCGACCAGCACCAAGGCATCATCAATCTGGTCTGCTTCCTTTTCGGCCATCCCTACCTGGTGGGATCGAAAAGCAAAGAAGTCACCTGCTCCTTCTCCAGTGGAAGACTCCAAGCATCCTTCGAAGATTCCCGTTCGCCAGGCACCAACAACTTTGGTACCAGTTAGAGAGTCAAGAGTTCTTGCATCACGCGATCTTTGGGAATCAAGAGCACCGGTCCTCGAGAACACACCTATGAAGAAGGCTCGACGAGGATCCATTATCCCACCTTCCGCCGTTCCGGTGCCCAAGGCTGCTCCTTCTCAATACAGACGGCCCGTTGCTTTCCACGCAGATTGGGCTGATGCTCTTGCTGAAGCCGTCGCTGCTAGTGCTGTGAAGAAGACCATCACACGGCCTGTTGCCAGTGAAGCTGATTGGAAGTCAGCTCTCTCTGAGGCTATTACTCTGTCGAAGCCGCGCTTCCAACGTGCAGCGACAAGTCATGCCGACTGGCAGTCAGCACTCGTCGAAGCCATCTCTCAATCCAAGCCCCGTCTGCAACGCACTACTTTCAGTCCAGCGAACTGGGAAGCTGCTCTCAATGAAGCAATCAACGCCAGTGTTGCGGGTCCAATTTATGATGCTTCCGTGCTTCATCCGGTGTTCTTCACTAGCTCGCTCATCTCGAATATCAGCGACATCCATCCAGCTGCTATGGGTTACTTTACTCAAAAGTCAGCTCAGCCAGCTATGTGGACGCCTTCACCAGCACCTAGCATCCCAAAGCAGGCTATGCTCTGGTCGAAAGACACTGTTATATCCCGAGCTACAACGGTCGAGATGAAGCTGAGTGACGAATCTGTCCGCAAGGCTCCAGTTACAAGACAAGTCGAGTTGCCAGTGTTAGAATCGAAGTCTTTCTGGCAATCAAGCCAAGCCGCACCAACACAGCGAAACTGGTTGACCACCACCAGCAAAAGGCCATTACTCTGGTCTAAAGACAGTGCTACCGCCATACCGATGATGGAGCTCAGCGGTGAGGCTCGACGCACGTTACCAGTGGCCAGGAACATTGAGCTGCCAACCTTGGAGTCCAACTCTTTCTGGCAGCCAAGCCAAGTTGCACCAACACAGAAAAATTGGTTGATTACTTCTGTTAAGAAGACATCGTCCCTTCAGGCCTGGACGCCAAGTGCCATATCACCTGTTGTGGATGATGTTGAAAGCAAGGCGATGTGGACAGCGAAGCCAGTATCCTCACCATTGGAACCAGACATTTTCACACATGCCAAGGGTACTCACGTCAAGCAAGTTTCGCCATCTCGGCCAGCTGTCCTCCCCCGTCTAAACTCCAAAGAGCTGTTCGACTTCTCCCTAGCCACCACAACGAAATCCCCAACGCACTGGCTCCACTCAACTTCCACCTCCATTGCATCAACAGCACCCAAGTCCCTAATCTGGACCGCACCAACTGCCCCTGCCCCAAAACCAGCAACTCAAAAAACCAGCATGTGGCAACCCCAGCCCACTACCAAACTCGCCTCTCCCACGCTATTCACCAACCCACATGGGCAGCCCTGGAGCCGACCGAAGCGCAGCGCTGAGGCTTTGGACTTGAATTTAGCGATTGTTGATAGTACTGATTTGTGGAGACCGTCGAGGGATATGCCGGAGAGTCCTAAGCATTGGCTTATGAAGAGACGGTTTTCGAGGGTGGAGTTTAGGTATTGAACAAGGTGAGGACTGGAAGACAAGTGAGGATGATGCGATGAATATGGTATTACTGCTGCCACTATGTGGCTTTCTATTGGTACAGAGGTGTGAATAGAGGTGATCGAGGACAACAGAGGTTGCAGGAAAGTGAAGGGTGATAGTGGAAGTGAAATCGTGTTTGCGGATACCCAACCTATTGGCATGGAGCTCTGGGAGGAGTTGGCGTAGGAAAATCAGAAATGACATGCTGAATGAAGCTGGCTGTTGTATGTAACATTATCAGACAATCAATGACTGAATTGAAATTTATATGAAGAATATGTTCCACTTTACCTGAACGGGATATGAGGTGGGCTGACAGATTGGTAGTGGGCAACACGATAACTCGATCTCTTCCATGAGAAATTGGGTTGGCCCCAACTCGCCTCTTCCAATCAAGCATTCTCCGACCAATTTCCTGGTGTAAGCTATAAGGCGCAAGGGCAATGAAGTGCTTGTTCGAAGACAAGAAAAGTTGTGGACAAATTCATGATCTTTTCTCTGCAAAATGAGAAGTAATAGTAACTGTTGTAACTGGTTTGATGCTATATTGGCAGGATGCCATATCTGAAAATTGTAGTTTATACCACATGATGACAAGTTTTCATTTTGATTGACATTAGAATGAGGAAATATACCTTGAATTCGTTGTTCCTTTGGAACGGCTGTGCGTTTGACAATTCTCTTGGCAAAAACAGAAACGTGACGAGCACGAGGTTTCTTCACGGGGTCATGCGACCATCAGCATCAACTTCAACTCTTCACGACCAACAGAAAAACGCGTGCGCATTGAATGCACATTGACATTCTCACTTCAAGACATATGACCGACTCTAGACGCCGATCTTTCTTATTCAAGATTTTGAAAGAGTCCCATTCCCGACGCGCTCGAGAAAACGCCAAACATCGCGACAGCAAGTCTCCAAGCTCTTCTCTGTCCTCCATCCCAGCTCTATTTCAGCCCGTGTCACTTTCGCCACACACATTCCGACATCTCCTTCTCGTCGACCTACGATCTGAATTGGTATTTTTCTCTGCGAAACCTCTTCCATTGCGGCGACAAGCTCCAGTACTGACTGACCACGACCACTACCCAGATTATACACCCTGAAGCCCCTATCAGCTCGACTCTTGAGCGCTGCCAGATGCCCGCGAGCGAGATCTGTGACGTGGATGTAATCCCTCACGGCTGTCCCATCTGGTGTGTCATAATCATCACCATATATATTCAGAACTGGCAGAGCTCCACTCATGACTCGCAGCACGACAGGCATTAAATTGGTAGCAGCGTCTCGCGGATCTTCTCCAAGCTGTCCTGATTCATCACAGCCGATGGGATTGAAATACCTGAGCGCTGTGATGGTCCACTCAGGATCCGCGTGAGCCAAGTCGTTCAGGATCGCCTCACACATCCATTTCGTCCTTCCATACGGATTTGTCAAGCCGGAACATCCTGGCTGGATGACTCGCTTCTGTCCATCTTCGTCCACGAAAACGGTTGTGTTTTGGCTGCAGTATTCCTCCCTCAAAGGAACCCCCATGTCGGCAACGGTGCCATAGACAGTTGCGGAAGAACTAAAAACAAAATTCTTGATTCCAAAGTCCCCAAGTAGGGAGCAAAACTGAATCAAACCACCAACATTATTTGAGTAGTATTTCAAAGGATATTTGATGCTCTCCCCGACCGCCTTATGAGCCGCAAAATGAATTACTCCAGTGATGCTCGAGGTCCTGGAAGTCTCCGGATCAACTGGGCTCAATTGGAATGGTTTGGGAATGTCATAAGCTTCTAGGATTTTTCTCATGGCATGCTCATCTCTATAATCTGCGCAGTACAATTTGAGTGTTGGGCGAAGTTTTGGCGTTTTCTGGTAGTGATTGGTCACCATTGTCTCTAGTCTCTTGAAAACGGAACTGAACGCATTGCTCAGATTGTCGACGACCACGACCTAGACTCTGTTAGCACATTTCTTTCGTCAAGTACTGGGATCACCGTCGTACATTGTAACCTGCTTTTGCAAGCTCCCAAACTGTATGCGATCCAATAAATCCACAGCCCCCGACTACCAGTATGTGCTGTGCACCTGAAATGTTATTGATTCCATGGTCGATGTCATCGTCATTGAAGAGAATTGATCTGTCTGTGCATGGCGTGTTGATATCGTCACATTCCGAGCCAGAAGAAAAACGCTCCGGGGAGGATGCACCACTCTGCGTGCTGCAAGGCATTGTTGAATTTTACCCCGCAATCTCTTGTCAAATGCTTGAAGGCTCTTATGAACAATATCTGTACATCTCTTTATAAGACCAAGGCGCTCAGCGTGCAGTTCGCGTGGATGTTCTCAGTAGGACGGCCGTCCCCTGGATCCCTCGCAATAACGTGGTGGCCTCGCGTGATAAATTGATTGCAATGATGCTTGCCACTTTCAATTTGACCGCGATCCAGGCTTTCTTCACCCGCTCAGCCGTGAGACTTTCTTCCTTCTAGAAACGATGTTGACTACGGGGAAAGTACAGAAAGAAGAAGACGCGTGTACTCCGTGACAAGTTCAGCCACGATTGCCCTTCAATTGTGCCTGTTGAGGACCTCCAATTCAGGGGTCATCATGGGGACCAGCGGTTTCTAAGCTTTCCCCGGATCCGACTTTTTTTCTCCCCTAATGGGATAAGACTAAAAGGAACTGGTTTATTGTGTTGATCGAATCTGGAGTAAGTGCGTGAATGGTGTTGTGTTTTGGTCTGCTTCATCCCTGCAATGGTTTAGCTGCCGAGCGTTGGTTGAAAACGGCTGGACGCTTCCTTACTAGTTGACAACTGAGGCGGGAGCACATTTTCTTCAAGTGAAGGCCAGACCATCCATGCTGCAGCTATGTGGCTTCTTTGAGATAGATCTCGTCATTGTCTCAAATCTTAGTGTGTAAACGTAGATTCTCAGTGGTATTGTGGCCCTCCATCCGAGGAATTGACCACCAGTGGAGACAAGATTCTATGTTCTGCATTGCAAAGGCAAGCCACCCAATTCAGGCATTTTCATGTTAATCCCTAGCCTCGATGCAGTTCCCGAGATACATGATTTTGAATGCGCAATATCTTATCGGCCTATTTCGTCTTCAGTGGGTCACCACTCTGATCCAGATGCGGCAGGCTACAGAGATTTGAAATCACAGCGCATTGGGACCAAAACCAGATACCCTCTTCTCCCTCGTAGAAAAAGTAGTCATCGCGGTCTTTAAAATTCTGAACCTTCGAGCCCTGTTCTGCCCCGCTGCTGGGCGGAGTGTCATGCAGTATGTACCTGCCCTGGCGGAATATGCAAGGGCGGTTGCAATATCGTTACCGATCCTTCCTGGGCAAGTCGCTATTTTTTGTTTTGGCAATCTAGCTTGGGTACTTGTACCGCGGCTCCACAACGAAAGATCTCGCCCATGATTTAGCCCTCGACAACCTCGGTCTCCACAACTCTCCCGTAATTACCCCAATAAAAGTTAAGCTGATGATAAAGTGTACCTTTTCGATTCTGCAATCTACATCTCACGATGGGTATTCTCACATAAATTTATCGTCTATAAGGATCTATATCTCGTGACGCGGCACGCAAGAGATTCCCGCTACCAACCTTTCTCTCGGCTATTACGAACCAGAGGCTGAATCTTCGACCCGGAACTTGATCAGAAAGCAGAAGGGAACCATGATCAAGACTGATCCATCTATCCCAAGTATTGAATTCCACTGGGCACTTTGTGGAATACCGATCAAGCTGGTTTGGTGTCATGGAACAGCTGGGTAGCTGATGCCTCATTCTCTGATGATCAAGATCAAACCCCAAGACCTAGAAGGTTCCCGATTTCTATGGCAAGATAGGACAAAACTTTCTCACTGTAGGGCTGACATTTTCGTTTGGCAATACCCTCCAATAATTCTTTTTTCCACTGCCACGATATATTCAGTGGAAAATGTGGACCATCAAACCTGCTCAAGCAGGGGCGAAAACAGTTTCCGGCCCTGCCAGCCGATATCTGAATTTCTTTGTGCCCAGTACATGCGATGGCGTCTTTTTGGCGACTTATGGGATGTCCGCCATACAAACATCGCTGACTGTGCTCGGGCTGGCCAACTCATATTTATATTGGATATGTTGTGATTGGGAGCACGACGAAGCACATGTCCGAGGGAAATGGCAAGGTATTTTCCGAAAGCTGGTCCTCATACGTCACGGTTAATACCCCAGAAAATAGGCAATTCAACTATTTACTCCCCGATCACTTTGAGTGGTACGATTCCGACGCTGCGGTCCCTCCACCTTCTGGTATTGGGCGGATATTCCTTGTGCGACTGCAACTCCGAACCTTGGGTTGAAGAAAGCTTTGCCTTGGCAGTCTGGGTCGAGCTTCTACTGTTGCTTGAATGCGCGCAGCTGGGAAAGTGTTTCCGTCAAAGATAGATGAATTGCACCCCGCATTTATGCAAGTGCATCGACGGTACTTATCTTTGCTTATGGTGACACGTTGACACCTCGACCTTTCGTTCCATATAGGCCAGGAACAAGGCCCGGTACTTGTCTCTTTCAAGCAGAAAGTTCTAGGGGGTACGCAATCATAGGGTTTTCGGCGTCCTGAGTGTCAGCCAAGTTCGTTTTGGCTGATTATCAGCACACCGCTACGCCTGAAGCAATTTTATTGGGAGAGGTTTTCCAGTCATGTGTATCGTCATTTCAATACAGCGGAATCTGCAGAAATGTCTAGTTCTAGAGCTGCATTTCGTTAGTTCCCGACATTTTATGTTATCTATGAATGTGGTACAGCATGGATCCGCCAGAATAGCCTGAATCAACAGGGCGGTGGGAATGCGAGGACTACTATCGAGCACCCACAGCAGACTCTGGAAGCCTTCAACCAATGTACAACAAGTTCTTTTCCGGAGGCATGAGGAAATCTGCCTCTTGCTTGAGACCCTTGTCGTCAGGTGTTGTCAGGTATCAAGCGAGCCAAGACATTGGATGTGAAAGATGCTTACCCATTGCTCGCGTCAACGAATTTCTGATCCTTTTTCAAAATTACTATACTCAAAGTAGGGCGATCTTATTTTGTACGTTGATGATGGCGCGTTCAATAGTGTTCATTCCAATTTCAAGCCTCGCCGAAAATCCTTGCGTTCGCGAAGAGACCAGTAAGGTCGTGTACACGACACCTCCCTGCATCGATCAGAATCAGATGGAGACCATTTTCACATTGCAGATGTTGCTTCCAGAAGCTTCAGCATGATATCCAGTCTGATGGTGGAAACTTCTCCTGCAACCAATCCAGTTTGGCGAGTGAACCATGCACCACGTAAACTTGGGATCCGAAATTTGTCGAACAACAAAGAATGTCTCCACACCATGGACACATCATTGAAGAGTGTCTCTCGATTTAATGGAAGCCCAAAGTATCGTACTACGCGTGGGAGAGTATCGCTCGTAAAGCAACGTCCACTTCGGGGCAAAGGATGATGGCGGGACAATGACATGGAATCCGCTTGTAGGGAACCCTTATTCGAAATTCGAACGTTTACAAGAGAATCCAAAGATCCACAACAAAATTGAAACTTGACATTTTACAAAATGGGACACTGCTACACAGGACTGTATACAATAAATTATCTTTCGTGCGACTTGTGAAGGGCAACAGGTGACTTGGAAGACAACTGCTAGCTGCTTCCTCGTATCGGACGATTTAGCGTTTCTCATATTTCCACGGCCCTTGGAATTCTAGTAGGCATCAAGAAAAATTCGATGTTCTCTTTGAGGCTGATTTTTACTCCCCGATCATCAGCCTCAGGAGGGTTCGGCATCTGGAAGATGATGCCATCCTCGTCACGCTGGCCGATGAGATTTTTAGACAAACCGAGTACATCTTCGGACCACGTCTTCCGGAAAGTACGAAAATATAGGAGAGCTTACGAAGTTTCTTGTGACTCCATGGTCTTACGAGTCTGATCTAAGTCAAAGACCCGAAGTCACAAACACGTAAGATTTCTCTTCGGCAATGGCGACACCAGTTACACCACAGGGCTGATGATCGCCCTGTTTCCCACCATCGTATGCGAGCCTAACAAGTGCCGAAGTTTGGATTTCTAGACTAAGTCAGTCAGAAGATCTCAATGCCATATAACATGAAGGGTCTTCACATCACGGGCGTTGGTCCGTGAAAATCTGGGGAAGCCGATCATCAGCCTGAATGCCAAGACCGTTCTGATTATCATGATGTATGCCGCAGGTTGTGGCATTGGAGATGACCTCCTTTAGGGAAACGAAGCCAGGAACCATTTTTTTAGTCTGCAGGTACATGGATGTTAAGACTTGCTTTCATTTGTCCGGAAGCGCGAATGCGACCTTGGCGAAGCGAGGGCAGAACGTTGTCGAGCATTCGACAGAAGCGAGAGAGCTTTTTTGAAGGCTAGAACTTGCTTCGAAACTCTGGAAACAAAACAAGGCGGTATCCATAGCGTTCTGGATCACGTACGGCAATTAAGCACATGATCACTGGTAGGAAATGTCTGAGAGACTGAGACTCGATAAAGACTGGCAACGTGATGGTACCAAGTCAAAAAACCGGGCTCAGGAAAGGCAAAGATGGCTTCAGCGCGTTCGAGAATGCTCGCCTTCAAAGTTGCCAACCGTAAGAAGTGGCCGGCACTACTTGAATTGAAAGCGAGAAAGATTGCTAGCAGAGACTGGAAGAGACAAAGGTCGATATGGACGCTTGTTTTTAAAATTATATACATTGAACAAATCCATACGGAATCAAAGGTAAGACACCATGATGCATCTACTCCTATGCGTGGTATAAACTTTTATGTCAAAGTCAAGCTTCAAAGTCAAGCTAAGGTCTGTAATCTTAGTTTTTTTTGGGAATATTATAAAGCGACCGGTTTGGTGAGTGTGAAAGATACCGGTTTTCCCGTGAGCGAGACCCAGAGCGTCAACGGATCACTTCCCAATTGCTCAGCTGTGGCGCCTTGTTGGTCTGTGACAGTTCCTGGAAGTGTGACGGGGATGGGTACTGAGCACGTGTTGCGGTTCGCTGCTACGGTAACACCGGTGATTGTGTTGGCCTTGCTGTCAACTTGCCAGGTGAGAGTTGGCTTGCAATTGTCCCTGATCATCCTGGAGCGGAATCCTGCGGCAATCTTGCAAATGTCAGCTTTGTATTGTTTTGTAAAGTTCCTGCAAGGAGATGCTCACATCATCATGTTTTTGAGAAACCAGAGGCCAGGAAACTCTGTAGTTGCAGTCAGTTAAGCCTAGAAGCTTGTCCCGGGAAACATACAGGCGGGTGTACTCGCGAGTCACGACATCAATCCAAACCTCAAGTAAAGACATGACAGTAATGTCGTCTCCACCGAAATCATAGGTGTCTGCATCCTCAAACATCATATTGGCCTGATGGAACATGAAGGGATCATGATGGAGTCCAAGTAAGTGTCGCACATTGGTCTCTCGCTCGATGTCGAGAAGCTGATACATGTCGCCTGTGCCGTTCGATACAGCCTTCCATTCAGCGAGAACGCAGTCCGCATAGTTGCACTAAATTATCTTAAAATCAGCGGTGGGATTTGAAAACCCAAAGATGGGAACACTTGCGTTGTAGTATATGTTTGAAGCCCATCTCGGGGTGATTTGAATGCCCGAAAACCCATTCAGCGAACGAGTGGACATCAAAGGCCAGTGTTCGTTAGTCTATAAATTGTCAGTAATATGACCATCGCAGGAATAGATACATTATCATACGGGATTCAACAGAACTTTTCGAGTGTTATCTCCGACCACATGAACAATCCCATTGTCTGACCACGCCTGGAGAGCGTCACCATTATGAAGACCGGTAATAGCAGGCGGAATTAGCCCTGTGCTACTAAATTGTTTAGCTGCAGATATTCCAACCGCGTCAAGCCAGCCCTTGTTCCAAGCTATTTCTTTAAAAACGTCCGAATAGGTGGCATTGTTTTGGTCTTCATGTGTAAAGGTATGAGACACGTGAGAGAATGCGTTCAAGTTCGAAGATCTCTGCCACCAAGTAAGAAGGTTGTCCTTTTTCATACAACTCGAGCTGTAGTTGGCGTAGTCTTCTGCAGTCTCTGGCCACAGAGGTGTTCCCGAACCTATGGGCTTCTGGTATTCGAGTGGAGTGTCGAACTGGTCAGGATATTCAACTAATGATGATTAGCGACAGTCACTGTAATCGCGCCAACTCATAATTCTCTTGGATCTGTTTGGATAATGAAAAGCTCACTCGGTCCAGGAGCGCAAACACCCGTGGCGGTGGTAGTTCTTTCCGCATATTCGGGATCGGCTGCCTGTGGGTTGAGAGTCAGATATGCTTGACACCCACGGTAATAGAAAATGAATACCTCAATGTTCCCATTCCCATTGTGGCCTACTTCGATAACCCACTTGCTACCGGCTGGCAACCGTTTGTTGACATCCTTCATAACGGTTACGTGATGAGCCATGTCAGTGCTTGAGACTCGGAAGTTCTCGCCAGAATCAAACATTGGAGTCTGGCTGAGATGAATGTCAGCAAACAGTTATATATCAAATGCAGATGGGACTTACAGGAACATGTCATCAACTAGGCAGAATCCAGTCAGCTCGTTCTACACAGACATGAAGAGTGACAGGTGGGGAGAACTAAACGGACCTTGGGTGCTCAAAGTTGCCCTACGATAGCCAACGTCTGGAAACATTAGTAAAAGTCAAAGCTCTGGAGTGTGTGATTCACATAATCCTCTTGTTGCCCAATGTACCCAAGCATGTTGCAGAAAATTGGACGCTAGCGACCACTGCACATTGAATGGGAGGAAGAAAACCATCTTCAAAATTGTCAGTCAAGATTTCCATCCAAGCTTCGCTACACTACCTGTTGACGACCATCGATCTCGTTTATAACAGCAGCTGTTGAAGTAGTATTGAATCCGTCTTCTGCGGAGGCTGAAAACTGTGCAATCTCAATCGCCATGCTTGAGTTGACAATCTTGGCGGGATAGTGATACAAGCCCTTTGTGGTCACACCCGCACCACTATATTAAGTCAACCTCATAGCCTTCATGTACGGCTTCGTTACTTACACCTTGAGTCCGGCTCCAGGAAATGAGCTAGAATTCGAGATAGATACCAGTTGGACCCCAGCCCCACAGCACGACCCCAATGACTGTGTACCGGTAGTGGCCGAGGGGGCAACATCCAATCTCACCATGCGAACACCGAAAGCGACTTGATAATTGTACAATTGTTGCCATTGCGTGGCGGTGAGAGCACTTCGGAATCCTTGAGTATCTCCATAGTTGTAGCTCACTTCCGACATGATGACGATCAAACCAAAATTGCCATGAGTGGCTGTGTCGTTAAGGCTTGGCAAAGCCTCTCCAGTCTCCGGAACAATCAGAATGGAGTATGGAATCCCTCTGTCATTTAATCCAGAATACGCTGAATACGCCGACGCAAGGTCTCGGGCTATGACCAAGGCAGTGCTGTCAATGGTCTCTCCAAGAATCGAATCCGCTGTAGGTTCAACTGACAAGACGATAGTTGTATTTGTTTTGATGGACAGATCATCATTGTCGACGTGAATAAGAGGGACTGGTGGCGCAATTACTGCCAAGGACTGCGAGTTCAGACCTGCAAAGGTTTCGGAGGTATCGGTCGATTCAGCTGGCGTACTTCGATGGTGGTGGTGGTGACCATGAATCGAAGGAAGCCACAAGACTGCAGCCAAGATCCAGGTTTGCATGCATGGGGTGAACATGTTGACGCCAAGCAACGATATGTGACAACTTGACAACTCGGATCTGTCCTGATGTTTTTGTTACAGCAGGATCAGGACCAGATATGAAAAGAAGAAAAGGATTCTGCTGAAAACACTGTCTACCGAAAAAGATCGTACAGTCTGACATCCATCAAACATACGTGGACGGAGGCGTCAGCTATTGACATCCCTCGCATACAACGAGATATAACGTTACTCAGAGCAATCTGGGCATCCTGAATTATTGGTTTTAACCCTGTAGTTCGTTCCGGGTTAACGCTTCGCCATGACTTCAGGTAAACACAGGGCGGAGTAAGGCAGATTAGACTGCTATTAAAACGCTTACCTCGCTAGCGCACTGGCCAAAGTTCACGGCACTCCAGCATAAGGAATTAACGCGACATCGCTTTCTGCACAATACAATTATCACGACCTCGTGAAAGCGCAGCACTCCAGCCCAGGACACCCGAACCAGCCTCCACCTCTGAATGCCATTGTGGTAACCGAGAGTACGTCGAGGCGTTGGCCCTTGTTCAGGGGACCTCTGAATCTCAGGGATCCCAAAATTGCATTACACTTCGCGTAAGATGATATAGGCATTTCTGGAAGACGCAGATTGCAGATGGAGAGAGCGAAGAGTAGCGTTGGGTGATATGGATGAAGTCGGCAAGTTTCGCGGGATCCAAACCCTAGATTGAACGCAACCCAAGGGGCTTGAGCGATCTCATGGAGGGCAGAGTCCCATCCCGGCCATGCCTCGAATCTTCAGCCCAGCCAAGTACGGTTATGCAGTCACACACCACCGCATACTTGCCGACCAGGTGGGCTTGATGCAATGAGATGAGTTTACCTCAAATTACCTGTGATGTAAGCCTGTGTTCGAAAGGATCGGGTGCTGGTGTCGACATGCTGACAGGGTCCGTGGTGTGGAGAGCTCGCCACTAGTACACCTGTAGACTAGGGCCGCTCGGTTATTTGAACTTTACTTTTACCCCATCGTGCTTTTATCCCAACTCCAAACGACATCCATCAGACACGACGCTCATCAATATAATTATTCAGCAATCCATCCACTAGTACCGACACCTCATTGATAACGCCATATCATACCATCCTCCTGTCAATGGCTATAGCGCGCTCTGTTCCTCTCTTCACTCCCTTCAGTCTCCAAAGGACTAGTGGCGGTTGACATGGCCATGCAAATAGGCAAGCTGCCTTCTGCCGTCGCCTCCTACTCGAGTAGAATGGACCGAGACACTCTATGTCGGAGGGAGACGCCTCGTCATCCCTCATATACCCCTTGCTCCTCATATAACCCTGTTTCTCGGTCAATTCTAGATTGCTGATAGTCCCGATGCATTTCACAGCCTGTGCAGAGGATCGACCTTCTGTTCATCATGGGTCATTTCAAGCCCTGTTTCCAAGAGATTTGGAAGACGGGCCGACGCTATGGCACCTTAGAGTCCTCGGATCCTGCCTGTTTGTTGAAATAGACAGGAATCTGTATCATGGGTAAAGTATCAAGGAAAACACCACCCCGTCAGGCTGGATGTCCAGCGCCGAGGTCATTTATCTCTTTACAACTACCCGGGTTTGAATCATGTTTTGAGACCTCTCTGCTCGTGAGATACCGAATTTTCTACAATTTCATACCTTGTCTTGTGCCACATGGGAATAGAGACCACATACTGGGTTGACGCTTCCATGATGAGCATGGGTTACTTATTCGTTTTATGATGCTGCTTTTGAGTCTCATATTCTTTGTTTCTTTGTTGGATTTGTTGCTGTATAAGCCTCGTGTCTGAATTTGTGCCATTTGATGGCGCAAATTACTGGTATCTACGCTGTGGGATGGCATGGTATGCTGCAGAGTTGGTGGCAATATGTACGTCCTTGTCTAGTTACTCGATGGAAAGTTCTACTGATCATCCATAGGTACTAATCGGTTTGATTTTGGGCTCTATGTTCTTGGGCTCCTTGTTTCTGTGCCATCTGTTGTTTGTCAAGCTTCGGAACTCATGGGCTGTAAGTGTCACCTCGAAATGGATATGGCATGTTATCTATTCCAAATCACTGATGAATCTCAGAAGCATCGATCAAATTCGAAAAGAGTGCCATCGTCGCTGAAAAAGTTTCTTCTGAATTCTTCTGCGAACGTCTTTGCGTATCGAATAGAGAAAACTTCGAAAAAGCCCGGCAGTTACGGAGTCTACCTTGGCGAATTCGATTCCCCTCCCACGCCGTCTCAAATACAATTGCTTGCCGAATGGGATCTTCTCATCGTCGACCCTTCTCAAGTAGGAGTGATAGAAGCAATCTCATCAGGGTCATATGCCGTTTCGCCACAGGTCCTGGCTCGGCTCGATGTAGAATTTGTGGCTAGCAGGTCCTCTGAGCATCCAATCGTATCTATCACGCAATGGGTTAGTCGTCTCATCAAACTTTCAGCGAAATTGACTGGCCATCAACCTCGCTTCAGCGGATTGGTCATAAGCCAGTGGGAAGACCACCTTACAGCGGGACTCGTGGAAGAATTCATCGTTTTCAATAGCTCCCTTGGACTTTCGATATACATAGAGACCTCCCATCCACGATTTTTGTCTGAACCACGACTAGCAGAGATGGAAGAGGTTACTGGGCTCGTGATTCGAAATGGAACAATTTCTTTCAATGGAGAAGAACGTGACGCATTTCAAATGGTAGAGATGAGATCTACCATCAAAGCTTTCGTATCCCAAGCGTGCCTGAGAAATTTTGTGGTGCTCTTGTGGGAGACACTAGATGAAAACGCATCACCACCTAATGCGGTAGTGAAGAGAAGCTATCAGTGGTCAAGGTTTTATAGCGCCTTGCTATGGATTGGAAAGACATCGTCACTTAAATCAGCTGGACTTGCACTTCTACAAAATGAGCCACTTGGTGCTTTCGATTGGCTGAAGGAGTTGCGGGTCATGAAAATTCATGAAAAGTGGCGCTCCAATCAATTCGTGAGTATTTCGACCTTGATCAGAGAATCAAAGTACCTTCAGGTTGCAGGCACTAAAGTAATTAGATCTCGCCGCAACTTTTCGGAGAAAACCGTGACCCTCTTGCCAATCTTCATGCGATCCTCTCAACGACATCTAGCCCGGGAAGAGATGTAATGAGATCATGCGTTTCAGGGGAAAAGCCAAGTTTGAAGGTTCGGTCGGAGATTCAGAGTGATTATTTTGACTCATGTCAATCTACAGCATCTGTGAGCCGAAACAGATCTTCAACCCGAAGTGGATCCCAGTCGTCGATTGCCATCGGCACAGTAAGCTGGTTGTCCTTGTTGGAGCAAAAGTCAACAGACGTCATTTCCACTTCCCAAAGAGGCTTGTCCTTCGATTACCTTGGTTGCTTTCCTCTTGGATTCAGTGTGACTTCCAAGAACTTTAGTGACGTGGCCAACTCGCAGCAGCAATTCATGGAGCTGGGACTTCTGGATGAAATAAGTCCAAATCAATTACGAGATATTGGGGGGAAGCTGCAGCTGTTCTGTGAGAATGTGAATGGAGAAGAAGTTCAGCATGGTCCAGATTGGGTTGCTGCCATCCAAGGACTGGCGGTCAAACTGTTGACTCCCGAGAGTGGCAGTCCATCTCCTGTTCGAGCTCACATTGGTCTTGATTCAGGGTTCCAGATTCAGCCTGGGACAAGATTCTGGGCAGTCTACAGCATCGACGATGATAACAGCTTAAATATCTTCATCTCTAGGAATGTGCCGGACATCACAGGCGCCATTTTGCATACCTTTCTATCAAGTCAAGGATGTTCAAGGCAGGAGTGCTTCCAGTCAGAGGTCAAATTCGCAGAATGGTCAGAATGTCTTGTACGGCCGTTCTCATTGCCTGAGAGGATTCTCAACGACTTTAATCTTCTATCCCCAACAGAATTGCTGAAATTCCATCAACAATTGACGCTGACTCCAATCAACAAAGATCCAATCCTCATCAGTCAACTTCGAGCGGCATGCGAGCAACAATTGCTAGGATCGACAGATTTCGCTCAGCTGAAAGAGCTCAGTACAACTGGCTATCTCAGCGGACGTGCATCTCCCCGGGACCTTATTCATGCTCGCATTCATTGGTACCAACAGATAGGGTATCAATACCCCGACCTTTCCACAGCCATTGATAACTTCCTCCAAATCGATGCGTCTGTTAGCAAGATACTCAGAGAAAGAGACATTCAAGCCCTCCAGTGCTTGACTGAAAGTCTCGCGGTCTGTATCGAAGCATTTAGAATAGATGCGCAGGTGGACCTTATGGCCTTCTCAGTCTTTTGTGCGATGAGGAAGCATGCTTTTGATGAAGCATATATGGAAGTGACGGACCGGAATACGCTTTTCAATGACCAGAGCGACCAAGCCGCTGCATTCGCAGAACTGTTTGCGACAGGTGCAAGGTGTGAAGCCTATTTCGATGTGACACCGAGTGCATTTGGGAAGCTTTTGTCGGATCGCTATCGGGCATATCATCATCAAATTGGTCACGAGCCTCCGATCTGGACAGACGCAACCCCGGCGACACCATCAGCTTACGCCGCAGCAAAGATCGATGTTGACTCAAACTCAGTAGAGTCTAACATGTCTGCCACACAGCAGTTCACATTTCTTAGCGTGTTTGCAATCCCAGCATTACTGGATATCCTACTACTTACCACGACTGGACATGGGCTCTATTTGAGCAGTTTTATGTCGGAAATGGAGATACACTCAGCAACATTGGCTTTGATGATATCGCTGCTTATCTCGGGAGCGGTCGGCACGTGGATAACTTGTGGTGGCTCTTACTACCTCATATCTATGGCATTTTCGGCCATGCATATGTTTGTAGTAACTCGCATGGTTGGAGGTCTCGCTTTCACCTTGGCTATAGCGACCATAGGTTTGACAGCAGTCGGTGCAATCAATGGAGTGGGTGCTGGTGTTGTTTTTTTCCTCTACCTAATAGCGCTGACATCTTATCTAACTCTCCTTGCAACATTGGCCAACTTTCAGTATCCTGGGACAGCCTTTAATTCTGGACGGCCAGTAATTGTAATGGTCATACCTTTCCTGTTCATCTCTCCTATCATCACGATTTGGGTACCGGACAAGGACATCTACATATACCTCGCTGTCATATACACATTCGTCATTCTCTTAGGTATCGGCGTGCGTCATATTGGATCACTGTGGACCACCTGGTACCTAAGCATTGAGAAGATCAGCGACAAAGATTTGCGAAAGTGGTATGTGAATACATACGAGAACGGCAACGAAGACGCTGTGTCGTCACTGACTGAACCGGGAGTGCTCAAGCTTGCGAGAGACGCCTTGATCAACGATGTAAGGGCCTCAAGGAAACGTTTCAGGCGAAAATCGAAAGATTCTGTGGTCTTATCACTTGCCAAAAGCTACAATGCCACTGTGTTCCTGCTGGAGTGGTATTCGGGCTATTCTGGCACTCCACTTCCAATTCCATACTCATCGACTTGGAATATGCAGACCAAGGTCGCTTTGCAAACACTGAAACAGATTCAGACGGGTATTCGCTTACACAACGCTTTCATACACTGGAGGCAAGCAGGCGACGAGGTTAGTTGGGGTCGGACTGTACTGCATAGAGATCATCAAGCTAATTCTGACAGGTCGGATGCAGCATTCTTTACTTTCTAGTTGCTTTGCTCGACAAGTGGAATGCACTTTTTGCTGGGGGACAGGTGTTGGGATTGTCATCGATCGACAAGCATCATCGGCTTCCAGTCGGATATGCACTGGCCTATTATCTCATCGGTGCCGTCTTATTGGATTTAAATGCTGCCAAACTCCACAGGATGACTGCGAAGGGCCAGAATATGCAGATTGGCGATGTGTCAACGATCCCCGAAGCAGTCAAGCGAGAGGTTCAGGCGAGGCGCTACATATATTGGACAATGCTTGGGAGATATCTCCTGTTTCATGTATGGAGTTTGGCAGTTGCATCTACCCTCCTTTGGGCGTTTGACGGCACAAGAGAATCGACCTTACTCTTTTTGGCATATGTTGTTGCGTACACTGGTTTGCTGTGGTACCAGGTGTGTTCACCATTTCAATTCAGTTTCGAAGCTAATGACTTGAAAGTACACCAAAGTATTCTCCGGACCTCGAAGCCTGAAACCATTGATCATCGCGGTTGTAATTGGCATTCCTCTGGGGCAACTAGTTAGGCACTACTATCCCAAGTGGATGTACCGCGACGTGCTTGGTCTTGGTGTTGCAACATGGGTAGCGGCCATACTTACCTTGTATTACGCAAGAATCAGGTCAAAAGACATGTCGAAACGAAACGACCCTTCCTTGTCTGACGCTCAGTACAGCAATGTCACGCCAGATGGGGTCTATCACGCATTCAGCAACCCAGGAAAAGATCCTTTGTTGTCCCAAGACGAGCTGTGTATAATTTATCAAAATCTTCGGGCATTGAGAGAGGAAGAACGCTATCAAGTAGATCCGCAGACACATCCCGGACTGGAGATCAAGTCGGTCCTATTGCATGCACTCGGCGAGTATCGAGATCCACGCGGATCTTTATCTAGATTCACTCTCGAGGCATTCCCGGAAGCCACAGAGCTCCTGGAGGTGGCGACGTTTGCATTTGAGCGAGGATCAGTTATCGTCGACTGCATCCCTATAACCGCGATGACCGACGGCCTTGCCGACGTGAAAGGTGTAGCCTTTGCTCATAACGGACACCTTCGAATTATCGTGGGCTGCGAGATGATGGATGTTCGTGAGCAGCAATCAAGCATCAGTAATTTTTGTCAGACGCATGTACCTATCCTTCTATAGACCCTACGGATGACACTGACGAAATTCGCAGTACTGCTGAAATTCTTATACATGCTGTTGCAGAGAACTTGATGGGACTGAGTCATGACAGTGCAAGTCTTGTTGAATCTCTTCTTGTTCCGTCACCCAGGTCCCAAGTCACGAAATATTCACCCGTCCCGAGCCGCATCAAGAACTACTTGGCCGTCCCAAAATGTTCAGCTGAGGAAGCACGATCGCTGGCACGGTACTGCGAAGACCAAGCTCTTCAATTCCTGTCGCTAGGCTTCGATCCTGATATACACTGGGAGCATTTACCTCGAGACATTCGGGAGCTTATCATCAAAAGGTGCAACGGACAGGAGGATCTACTGACTAGATCTCAACACGAGTGGCTTGTCTTTAATCAGGCTCATGGTATCCCAGTATCGACTTTCCTCACACGGTGCAACTTCGGAGCCTATGTCACCATGTCGAATAGAAAGCATGCTCTCGGAGCGAGAGATGAGGCTGTCGATGAAAAACTGTATCATCAAGAGACGCTGGATAATCTTAGCTTCCTCAGGGTCAAACCTCCTGTTGCCAGGTTTACTGTAAGAAAAGTTGCTCGAAGCTTGAAAGTACCGTTCAGTGCCTCATACCACAATCTCGGAACCTGGCTGAAACTCCTTGCTATCGCGTTTGTGGCAGAGCCTGAGTTTCAAAGAGAGCTTGCCTTTGCTTTGCATTCGAATCCTAGAGTTATTCGAGGCGCCGTCTTATATTTTATCACTGGTGTTTGGAAATACACAAAATTTTTGCAGGGTCTGGTGATGCCTATTTTCCTCCTTCATGGCCGGAAAAATGTCATCACTCTGTGGAACAGGATCGGAGGAACGACAGTCTCTTTGAAACGCCAAAGAATTGCTATCGAAAACACCGATGGTATCTCGACGGCGTTCATTCGACCATCAGCCGCGGAGAATGGAACATTTGAGGTTCATCAATACAGCGGAGATCTAGACAAGGAACCCGAGGACAAATTAAAACTGCAGAGGATTAGCACATACAACAAGTCCATGCTACTTCTCCGGCGGGAGGACTATGAATGGGCTAGTAAGTGCAACGTGTATGAATATGAATATCAGGCAGAAGAGGTGCTCAGGAAGAAGCGTTTGTCAAAAATCCAAAGCCACCGGTATCCGATGCTTCGAAAATGCATAGAGGGAAATAATGCGTCCGAGGAAGTGAATTTCAACTACCGTGGCCTCGTTCGAAGTGGATCATACGTTCTTCATGGTAGTTTGATTCGATTCAGCTGCCATTATCGTCAAGGGAGCAACTTTGATGATGAGCTCTTGCGAGCCGAATTCGTTCTTCCGCATTTGACGTGCACAGTTTCTTGGTCTGCGCCTCCAACAAGCCATCCGGAGAGACTGGATAAGTGGATTCCACATTCTCAGGTCATCGAAGCGACTTTTGTACTTGGATCCGATGTTTACGAATCTCGTTGGACCTATGATCATAAGTTCCATCCTACCATCCATACGACCCTCAATGGCGAGGCCATTGAAACTCCCCCAATAATACAGTGGGATCATTTGGGGGTACTGAAGAAACCTACCAAGTTCAGCTTCCATCATGATGATCCGTTGATCAGCTTTAGGTCACTGAGGTCACATGCGATTCCGCGATGGCTGGGTTTGAACACGCACCACAATCTCGTGTCTACCTCCCGAGCACGATCGAAACTATGGAATGCATGGAAGCACACACCAGGTTTCGACGGAGTAATTGTGAGGTGGCTCGACGAACGACTATTAAGAAAAGAACCTCTTCTTCGTCAGTATTGGCGTCGACGTGATCGAGGTAATCTCATCGGAGCAGAAACCTTTCTGAACGAGAATGCAGACGGGGTGTCAGCTGTTGTTGATTTGGATAGCTCGATTTCTGGATGGGCCCCTTTGGCGATCAAGATCGCAGATCTCCACAGTTTCGGCCAGGGGGGAGATGCTAACAGTCGCACGAGGTCCAAAGCGCCCGATTTCGATAATGGCGGGTTGCAGGTTCTTGCAGTAGACTCTGGAACTTGGCCAAATGAAGGTGGTGGAGTGTCGGCATGCCGACGGGACATGATCAATAACCTTCGATCAGTGAATTGGCACATGATTGCGGAGTCAGCGAATGATTTTGGACTCCCTAAACACCAAGTAGGTTTTGGATATGATTTTGAATGCGTGAAATTATGCTGACTAAGTACAGACGGAAATGAACGTTCGAAGCCTGAAAGTAATTCCACTCTGGGGGCTCGATTTTCTTACGCCCACTCATGGCCTCTTCAAAGATCGATTAGACACTGAGGTAGAGCACGTACCTCGAGATGCAACGAAACTGGACATAGAGAGAAACTTCTTACCCATTCTTACAGCTCTTGTGAGGGGCGCGAGGACGAGCAACTTCACTAAAGCCGATATCCTACAAACAACGCGAGCTTTGGTGAACCTCAACACCTATTTCTCCGAAACCAAACACTGGGGCGCTGTCTGGACTAGCAGAATAGTAAAAGATACCTGGCGAAATTTGTGGATATCTCAGGTTCTGGTTCGTACTTTTGTCCTTTGCCCTAAATATGGCCTTGGCTGACCTGTTACTCAAGGTGAGTCCCACACCGTCGGAAGGGTGGTTCCAAACAGAGTTCCCTACGGTCGCCCAACTTGATGCAGCTCTCGAACTCTGGTATCGATATTTATTCATCTTCTCTGTACCAGTCCCTGATCGGATCCCGGCTATATTTCAAGCATCTCATCATAGCGTCAGCGCATCATACGGCATTGTTTGCAAAGTCAAGCGTGGCTGTACACTCCAAATCTGGGACCATGCGATCAGCTGGCGGGAGACCAATCTTTACCTTTCTTCCGATCTCTGCAACATGGCTCCTTTTGTGCGGAACTCGTTGTTAGGACTTATGCGAGTTACCAGTCAGGTTAGCCTCCCCCCATGTCTCTTTCTCGATGCCTTATATGCCAGATCCAGATCGATTTCTCTTTGCATCAACTCCGATCCCGAGAGCCTGAGAAAACCAGTACTCACGTGTGAAATAGTTGATCCTGCACCACGCAGATACTATCCTACCTTGTGCGGATTTCTTCAATCCGGGCTGGGAAATCGAGATCGGCACTAGTCAGGGTGCAATTGAGCACCGAAATACCTTCAAACGGAAGGTAGATCCCGTCGTAAACGTATGGGATTGCAATTTCCAAGTTTTCCTGGTGTACTAACTTTGGGTAGGGAATTCCTGATATGTCACATTTTGCTCCCATCAAGGAGATTACATCTGAGCTGCCAACTGTCACCATGCTCTCACATGTTTGGTATGCTAAGGATATCAAGACTGCCATCTTATCTGCAGATATCATAGTGAACGAGTGGGGATTTACAGACTATCGACTTGATATCTACGGCGCAATCGATAAAGCACCGTCATACTCGACAGACTGCTTTGAAATCATTGCATCGAAATCTTTGCCTCGATTTGTTGCCATGCGAGGAGAAGCAAATCCAATCACAGTGCTCCAGAAGACCTGGGTATTTCTCAACTCGTCCATCTCGGAGGGCCTTCCACTCGCGCTAGGTGAAGCTGCACTTACAGGTGCACCTGTAGTTTGTACTGATGTGGGAGCTTCCCTTCGGGTCCTTACCGATCCAGATACCGGTGCTAGATTCAGTGCTGTTGTTGCTCCAAATGATGCTCGAAATCTTGCACGAGCACAGATAAATTTCTTGGCACTGCTCGACGAATGGGCACCCTACGCAAATGACCCGGAAGGATTCGTTGCTCCAACAATTGGCGATAAGCCGACTCCCGAAGTAGTAGAAAAGATTACCCGAAGGATGTACGAGAAGACTGAAGAACGGAAAGCTCTTGGAATGCGAAGCAGAGACATTGTTCAGAAATCCTTTGGCGGGGAGCGTTATCTTCGAGAGCATGAACAGATGCTCTGGATCGGAAAGGTACGATATGACCTGCTCAGAGCACCAACGAGACCGAAAATGCACTCCACACGACCATCTAATCAGTCCCTACCAATTCCAAGTAACGTATGGGGTACAGCGAGTATCAGCACACCAAATCGAAGACCTCTGCTCAGCTCGATTCAAAGCTCAAGCATGATTGCTCAGAGCATGCAAGCATCTACTGTGATGACACCGGGCATCAAGAGCCTCTTCGACGTTACGGGTTATTCCAAGGGTGGAAGTAAGGCATCCACCCTTGCGCAGTCTGTTGTCCACGTACAGCATACGCCTATCAAGAAAGCGATGCCTGCGAGAGTCATTTTCATGACTCGAAATGCGGGCTACGAGACTGAGATATCGTCCATCAGAACGAGATGATTTTCACATTTACAGCGGCGATTTTGGCTTTCCTGCATTTTCCAGCGATGATTTCCTCAAACTATCACTGCATTTATTACTGAATATCCTTTCATTTGGAGCATTGCGTCATTGAACATAATTTAGACCCCTAGATCGCGAATGCATATTTTCAGCCCTCAATGTCTCCTTTTTTTAGAGAATACAGTCTCTTCTCAAGGAACATTGACCTTGGAAGCAGAAAGAATGACAAGACCCGCACTGATGTTGATAGACCCTTCGATGTGGGATTGTCTAGATGACCAGAGCTAGGCAATGGAAGTGGTTTGTTAATTGCTGGTTATTTGGCTGTCTGACATCCTAAATCCTCAGAGATCGTATCAGACTGAGTTCTGCACTAAAAAAACACTCCAAAGACCCCCTTAGATTCTTATGTGAATAGTTTTCAATTATAACTAGAATTAATTCTGTAAACTAATCATTAGAGTATGGCAGCTCGTCAATCGATAAATGTTGTGTTTTGCTCTTAAGCGAGAGCTGGTGCGGGGTAATTTACAGTACCCCGCAGTCAGTGAGGTATTCTGTAGAATTAACGAACCAAAAACAAGTGGCAGCATCAACTGTTATTTTGTATCAGGAATTGCTGATAGGGTTGTTTTGAAGACCTAAATATATAAACCTGATCGGCAATTAAATCTCGGTGTTGCCAAAAGCTGGGCAAATACAGGTCCGTATCCTCACGCCAGAAGAACACCATATGACCAAGACTCGTCTTGCAACGACCTGTCATCCATATAATCCCTGAACATTACAAATCACCTCGCTGTCTCTGAAATAAATCTAATCTCGTCTCCTGGTAACTCAGCTGACAGATGTCGTGCCCCGGCCCTGAGTTCAGCCGGCGGTACCTCACATTCCCTCAGATGCTCCCCATGAAGCTCCTTTGGACCATTGGGTTCTAGCAGCTCTGACGTTGCCTTGACCCAATTCCTCCTGTTCTCGCTTTTTCGGAATATCTGAAACCACATGAGGACTATCGAGAAGAGTATCAGGCCACCAATGCTGACCCCAAGGCCTATCTTCGTGTCTCTTGGCACTCTATCCTGCGACTCGGTTGGCGATTTATCCGGCGATGGATCTGAAGATGAATCGGGAGTTGGAGCTGTGGCTGTTGCGGTAGATAGACTGGGCTAGACAATATAATTTAGACCAATTGTACAAATAGAACTGTGTGGACAACATACCAATCCAGAAGAAAAAGCAGGGTCATCAATGGCGCCTGACTGGCTGATAACAAACCTCCGCTTTGGTTCGGGCTTTTTGGTGTCATTGGCCATAACCACAATGCTGTCATTGGTCTCCAGTGGCAGCATCAACCAACCCGTACCATTTGCGGCATTGGTGAAGTAGACTTCGCCCCCGAGACGACCATCGTCTTCAGACCACGGACTGATCCTCCACAACATGGATTCCAGGTGTTCTTCATCGAGGCTCATGTCGTTGAAGAACCGCATGTTAGGGATGTCAGGTCTGGTAGATTCGCTTTCCAGATACTTTCCTACTCGAAGCCAAGCTTTCCCGAGAGACTTCTGACTGCGTAACATGTAGAAGGATGAATTGTACTCGAGGACTTGCCACATGGTTTCCGCCTCGCTTTTGTTGGTGGATGGAGTCATCATAACCAGTCCATCCCTGTTTGGGTCATCTTGGAACCATTTGTAGGGGTCGCCGTATAGAGAGAAAGAAGAAGACGGAGAAATGATGGTTCGTATGTCGTACCAGCGGTTGCGATCAAAACTTGACATGTTTGTTTCACTTTCAAGAAGAACTGAATGTCAGAACAAAGAGGAAGAGAAGTATAAACAAAAGCATAAGGATAAATCCCGGGGGAAACCTTCTGAAGATTCGCTCTGTTGGTTCTTGTTGGTCTCAAGGCGCAGTCCATCCTAATCCAGCCTGACGACCCAAGCAGTCGGGATGCCAAGATCATGCGTCAAGGTATCACATCCTATGAATTTTGATTGACTGAATACAAGCTGTATAAGTAATCCCGCGACCAGTCAAAATAAAAACTTTGAGCAAGTCTAGCCATCTGGAAGCATGTGTGTGGACGGCCTCGATCGGCCAAGAAAGGTTTGTACCACTTTAACGCAAGTTCTCGTGACTCCCTACAAACATGAAGCAGACTTGGGATTAGGGCTCCAGAGAACAAGCGATATGGCCAAGTACCGGGCTGATGATGTTTTGAATAAGAGAGTTTGAGGACTTGGGCTTCTGGTCGAGCAAGTTCGTAACACAACATACGTAGTTCTGTCGGAAGATTTGTGAAGCAAGCTGTGGGCTTCTTCGGGTTGGTCTCCATGTCGATGCCCAATCTAGGATGGTTTCTGCTTGAAGTCAGCGAAAATCTAGCACCACAAAGTACTGATTTTACCTTCTGAGGACTGTAGGTGCAGCACGGCCTCGTGGCTTTCTCTTATCAGAACACCTACTTTATGTTAACTCACTCGCAGAGTTGACAGAAACTTGGTCTGCTTACTGCTTTGAATTGGAGCTGTGGAGCATCGAAAGTGGCTTTCTGGTCGAAATGCGACTTTGCGTATGTACTGCAGATGTCTTCTCGAATGAAAAGTCAACTTCGAGAGCATACTTTGGTCTTGAGTTGTCTTGCTGAATCGTCTGTAGTCTAGAATGGATCGAGAGCTGCTCGAAGCGCCACACGAGGTCCTCCCAGTCCTCCCAAGTGACTGGTCTTCTGCAGCCTCGTCAGTACATGCTCCGTGATACATCGGTCTGTAAGTCACTGGTGTTCGTTCATGAGCTCGAGACATACCTGGGAGGCTGCTCACTTCCTTGTACAGTTTCCACCATCGTGAGATATCTCCTTGGGAGTATTAGTCGTTGCTGTATCACCTTTTCACGGTTTGTGCTGCGAGGTAATCAGCCAGGCTACTAAGACCACCGCCGAAAATGGAAGGCGCGAGTCAAAAACAAACCTTACCACAACACTGTAATTTAATAAGCACCATTGATCGACTTTGGGAGGATCGAGGTGATACTGGAAGAGATCACGTCTAAGCTGAAAGAAATATCGTTGGCCCTCCTGTTGGTGGTGTTCTGGTGCGGTTTGTTTAGAAGACGTGTTGGCTGAGAGTTCGAGAGCGGAGAAAGACGCTAGCGTTCTGAGGCGAGCCTTTCTTTGTTTATACAGTTTCCATGTAGCTATAGTGAATTCAGACTATGGCCAGAACATGATGATAAGACTTAGGGTGCAATCATTCATAGCGTTGCAGCGTGTTGACAACACCAATTCAAACTTTCTTTGAAAGGTTCTGCACTCCTCCCCCAAGTTAGGCCCGTAGGTGTTTATGTGTTGACATATTCAATCTTCACGATTCATTCCAGAGATAGATTAGTTCGCCAACTCTAGGCAGCACTAATACTTGAGACTGTGCCGATGCATCTAAATATAAATCCTACTCGTAACCGGCTCGCGAAACCCCCCAAAGTAGGGAGCAGACTGCTCCTGAGACTCCTCAGCTCAAACATTTATTACAACTGGGCGGCAAAGACAACTTATAATGACAATTGGATTATACAGAGTGACTAGACAGGCTCTCGATACCTGCAAAGTGCAGCTTCACTTTCTCCGCTCCCGTGGCCGCCCTCGATGTCTCGGCTCATCTTCTTCATCGCTTTCAATATACGCTGTTTTCTTCTTTGCTTTGGAAGATTGCTTGAGCTTCCTATCCGTTTCAGGTACTTCTTCGATTAGCCCGCTTATAATCGAAGTGAATGTGGCTGACATACCTTGTTTCTTACTCGACTCTGGGATGGAACCATTCGCTTCCTTCTGCGCGGCATCTTTAAATTGAGCCCTCCACTCGCGCACTCGCTCTATACCTACAGTCTTCTTCGAATCTGCAGCTTCGACACTCGATTTAGGTGGAACCTTCCGTTCAGTAGAAGGGTTCTGACTAGCAGGATTTGTGGCGGCAGATTTCGATTCTCCTCCACCTTCCTTCTTTTCCATACTGCTGTCGGCTTTCTTAGGTCCATCCTTTGCTTTGGTCTCCTCAAGATTCCAGATACATTTATCCTGCCTTACTGCTAGCAGGTATCCACCTCTCGAGTCGGGTACTTCGTACACAACCTCATTTGCAAACATGAACTTGCTTTCAGGCTCAGCGTACTCGAATTTCTCAACTGGGGCAAATTGAGGGACCGGACCTGGAAGAAGCACAGGCGCAGAAGGTTCCGGAAAGTCATATTGCCAGGTTTCTATGCTGGTCAATTAAAGCTACAAGAGAGAACGGAGAGACATACTGTCATGCCCAAGTCTGGCTCTGTACCACTGTCCAGACACATCGTCCCAGATCCACTCTGACCATGGAGTCTCTTCAATCTTTGGCTTTGCTATGGGGGCATCGGCTGGCTTTTGTAAAGGTGTAGAAGTGGGTGCCGGTGTTGGCTTCAATGTGCTACTTGACTCCTCCTTCCTCTCAACGACTATTTCCTCTTTCGCCGGGCTATCCTTGACCAACTTCCTTCTGCCCTCATCAGCATTTAGAACCTTTGAACTCGGCTTTTTCGACTTGTTCTTGTTCGACATCGTTCTTGAAAGTCAATCAGTGATATCGCCCGACTTGAATGTGGAGCACCAAGTATGTCTGACATGTTCGCCCGGGCGAGGTGATACTTATACTACCCTCATCCCAGTCCATGCTTCCACGGATCCACCTGATTGAACCGATCTCTCACATATCAATATGCAAGCCTCGACTTCTGGTTTTTCGACAGTGCAGGCCACATCCGTATCAGCATCTGCACCGTTGAGCCTGAAACGCCCCCTCCATCATCACTCCCAATGGAACCCAATCCAAATCACCCAAAGTACCATTCATATCGATAGTTCTTCGCCCACAAGAGCTCCCGCAGCAGCTTCTGCCACGTAACACTGCAGGGCCGCGAACTATGTTGATCATGTGATCAGCTAATGCACTTCAACCCAATTATGGCAGCGATTCCATGCCTGACCTGCATGGGAATGGGGGAATAAGAATTGAGGTGCAGTCTAGCGAAAGGTTGACATGGTAGTTCGCACAAGGTAGACAAGGCGGAGATGGTTGGGAAATTTCAATGCAGCCTTTGCATCTCACCGACATTTGACAAATGAGCCTCCCTTGACGTCGAATGGCACAATTCGGGCCATTGGGTTGGGAAAGGGCAATTTGCGTGATTTCTGACATAGTTTGATACAAAAAGAAATATGACAGATGACCAAAGGTTTCATTTGGATATAGGAAGGCCGCAAGCTGCACGGCAACGTTTTGGGCAGAGCAAAGTGCTCATTCCCCTGTGGACAATCGGGCGTCAAGGCAAGTACGAATTGTCTGGCACCAATTACCACATTTTAAAATCCACCGAGCTGTGCAGCGAAGAGGCCGAAATCGTATGCTGCTAAAATGCACTTGCTTTTGATGTCCAGTCAGAACGATGCATCTGTGCCAATAGCGGAGAAACCAGGAACTGAGCATGAAAACATTTCGGAAACCCAAGCAGGAGAATATTACCCTACCTTCACCGACTACAGAGCGGTTTCTACTTACTGTTCATGCGTAATTCTGTACCTTTCCTCCTTTTTGAATCTCGATGCTCAATTGTGTTGAGTAATCCCGTCTAGGAGTTGCCTCCACACTCACCCATATGCCCAGACATCTTTCTTTGACGATCCCATAGTTACGCTGGAGGTTCCTAATGTCCCTGCACGACAACTACCCAGCACCCAGCTGCACTGTTGTTGTCTCCTCGGAATGTACGTTCGTAAGTGATGGCCTGTCGGTTTGTTCGACTTCGGTCAAATGGCTCGTTGCTGTTGATGGAACATCAAATGCAGGCAATCAGATAGACGCATTTACACTCGCATTTATTGACAAGAATTGTCAGTCCATCCTTCGGCGAAAGACGGTTTACTGCGGCGAGATGGAGAGGATTTTGCGATGAAATCCGCGAACGTTCAATGGTGGAGACATGCACGTGACAGTCGGACTAGCGGCTAGCGGCTTTTCCCGTCACCAAAATTTTTCGAGATGGGTGAGTCTGCCGGCCAGAGCTCTCCTCCCACATACAAATACAATCCTCCAGTCTCAAACAGTAACTTCAGAGGAGTATCTGAAGCTGTAAGTACATATTCTATATCTTTTGTTGGTTGACGACGATAGTCTTGGACTATCTAGCATGCGGTGATGACACTTTCGATGTCTAGGAGAATGACTCTGACTTTATGTCGTTCTCTGATGTTGGCTCAATTCTCCTCGGAGAAGACTACAACGGTATCTGAGCAATGCAATCAATTGATTTTGATTATTGGGATAGGGGATGTTTCCATAAGCTCATGCTAACATCCTGGTTTCGCAGATTCTCGACATGACACCACCCTGACATAGTCTCCCCATTATGGCAGACACACCACAAACCACCCCCGCCGACAATGGCAAAGTGTCGAGAGTCACACCTGTAGCTTCGAAAGCCCGTGCTCCGACGAAATTCGAGCAATTGAACAAGCTTTACGCCCTGCCAGCTCCTCTTCGAACATTCCCTCTCCCCACCTTTGTTCCTCACAATCCTCTCTCCCTCTTCCATATTCTCTATGTCTGGCTTTCTCAAACAATCAAGCCTGAGCAGTCTCACATAGTTCCTGCATACCAAGGTTGGTTCTCGCCGGAGACCCGGTCTGTTCACGTAACAGATATCCGGTCGGTCCGCGGCCTATGGGAGCAAGGATTCTATGGAAAAGGAAACCTGAGCAGAAGTGAACCAAGTTGGCTAAGTCGCGAGCAGACAAGGATGGGCACGAAGACAAAGATTACCAGTGAAGAGGTTACGAGGAAAAGACGGGCAGAGCGACAGGTCACAAAATGGGAGAGAGCGAGAAAAGAGAGAGAGGCAATCGATCAGACATTACAAGAAGAAGCTGCGGCGGAGCAACCAGAGGAGACACCAATTGCTGCTTTGGATGCTCTACCTCTGGGAGCTCCTGCTGAACCCCAGTCAGCTCCACTCGAAGAATTCTTGGTCAAGGAAGAAATTTCTTCGGCCAATTCGAGCTATAAGTCGGTTGCTCCTGTTGGCCCTTTGGAACTCCTGGCATTGCCAAACTCCCTGGCGGACCTTGGATCCTTGCTGAACGATACCATTGAATGCTTCGTGGAAGATTTCGACGAGAGGTTTGTTCAAAGATTCTACACCCCACCTGTTGGACCATTAGAACTCTTAGCTCTACCAAATTCAATCGAGTCTTATCTGCCCAATGTTCCCACTTCTCCCGAGACTCAACCCATTTCAGACTTGACTAAGTCTGCACCCATTGGTCAGCTTGAGCTTCTGGATGACTCCGAAAATCCTTTACCAGCTTTGGATGTTTCAACTGAAGAACCATCGAATGCTCTCAAGCTCAATGGGCACATCCACCTTGAAGAGGCCGAACTTGTTGGTGGCTCAGAGACCAATGATGAGACTGTTGATGGCTCCGTTCACTCAGAGCAAACAACAGAGACCAACGACACTGGCGGTGGATCAACCCCAGTCAATGGATCGCCTTCAACCCCGAAAATGAAACGCCGGAAGAGCGTACGATTTTCGCCAATGGTCGAAAAGAACACTTTTATCCAAACCGAACCTCCCAGCCCAGAGAAAGCTGCCACAAATACTACCACTACCGAGGAAACACCTCTAGTGGTTAAAAACCAAGAGCACGTTCAACTGACCCTCGAAGAAGCATTCTTCCTCTCCTACGCCCTCGGTACCCTCACAGTCCTCGACCCCGACACCAACACCCCCATCTCCAACGAGGACCTCTTCTACCTCGCCCGCAAGACTTCCTACTTCCCACCACAAGCCAATCCCTCCCTCTCTCCCGACGACCCATTCATGATTAATTACGTCGTGTACCACCACTTCCGCTCCCTTGGCTGGGTACCTCGCTCCGGCACCAAGTTCTCCGTCGACTACATGCTGTACACTCGCGGGCCGGTCTTCACACACGCCGAATTTGCAATCCTGGTTCTACCATCCTACACAGATCCGTATTGGCGCAGCAACCCTTTTCTGGAGAATTATGTTAAGGGTAAGGAGCAGCGGACGTGGGCGTGGTTGAGTTGTATCAATCGGGTCATCACGCAGGTCAAGAAGACATTGATTTTGACTTATGTGGATGTACCCAAGCCGGTGGATGCACAAGCGGAGAGAGAATTGGGCATTGATGGGGTTTTGGGCAGGTATAAGGTTAGAGAGGTGGTGATGAAGCGGTTTTCTGCGAATAGGATGCGTGACTAGAGGGAAATGACTCGAATGTCTTGTAGGATATGTTGTTGTATACCACAATGAATCATGACTGCTTCTCAACTTGCCGTTTTCTCTGTGACTGGAATAGCGAGTCATCCTCGCAATTGCCTGTTCCTCATGCGAAGTCCTGAAAAACCACGCGAGCGAGGTGGCAGAATGTATCTTCAACCATCATTCAGTGATACAGTACCCGCTAAAGGTCCACGACGTCTTTTAATGTCCGCCTACAGATGAGACGCTTGTTCTCTATCCCTATCCTGGATGGGAACAGATGAAGAATTTGGACTTCATATGTGGGGATCCCACAAAACTATTGATACTTAGATGATGGCCGTCAGTGACAGTAGTTCACTTAACAATCTTTTTGTGACAAGGCTTCAGCAGAGAGTGAAGGCGTCGAGGAACGCGAGGCGAAAATAGTCATCGGAAGTGCGACAGAGCGAATGTGCCAAGAAGCGAGACATCTTGATGACTAATTCTTTCATGTCTTGCGATCTTGTTGTCTCTGGAAGATTTGCGGTTCGAGGGGAATGAAATCATATCAGCGTAAATTTGGTCGCAAATCTCGTAAATTCCAAGAGGACGATCTACACACAGCATTATCATCTACTGTTGCAGGATCCCAAATCATCCAAGGACCCTTTCATGTGTGACGAGAATCAAGTGATGGAACAGCTTGTTGATGACTCTCGAACTGACCCAATGGTGCCCAAGCCAAGCTCCTCTACTCTCAACAGCAATGTGTACTGATCAAAACAGGTCGTCAGTCAGGGATTGTTGTACACTCCCGTAGACTCAGCAAGCCATGAGATCCGCGTCTTGGATATCTTTCCCGGTCTACCAGGAACCTCAATCTCATGTTCCACACGCCACACGAAACTTCTACAGCAAGACACCGTCGCATACACAGCTTTATCTTACGTCTGGGGCAGACCTGATATCACGACGCCAATCACGTTCAATGGCATCTCACACCCTGTGACTCTCAACCTTGCCTCAGCACTCGATCACGTGCGATCGGAAACAGAAATCGTGACTTTTTGGGCAGATGCATTGTGTATCAATCAGAAGGATAATGTTGAGAAATCGGCACAGGTAGCTATGATGGGAGATATCTATAGAGGTGCAACTGGGACAAGAATTTGGCTTGGGGAGGAACGGGACTCAAGTGACCTGGCTATGGATATCATTGCCCAGATGGATGGAGAGAATTTGGGGAGTGAGAAGAATCAGCTAGATGAGGATGGCTTGAGAGCTGTCGCAAAGCTGCAAGCACGGGATTGGTGGTCAAGAGTTTGGGTTATCCAAGGCCAGTGCCAGACTCCTTCCTGACAAGTGACAAGGTGCTGATATGTCTGGACAATGCAGAAGCATTGTTGTCTAAATCTCCTGTCATACAGTGTGGTAATAAGTCTCTTCCGATCGACGCCTTCATCCGTCTGGATGACATTCGGCGCGGCTGGCACCGGTCTACCTGCCAATACTCCGATATTCGAGGATCCTTGATTCCCGGCAATCCATTCGCGTCCATCCTGACCGACTTCCCGGAAGAGATAGAAAAGATCACGTCAGGCAACCCAAGTAGTCTACAAAGCTGGATAACGTCCACAGAAGAATTCCATGCCACAGACCCTCGAGATAAGATCTACGCTTTATTGTCTCTATGTCCGCCATCGCAAGCTGCGAATATTATCCCGGACTACACCGCCCCAGTTTCGGACGTGTATGCGGTAGTGACTGCACGTTGTATCATCCGCTACCAAGACCTCACCATGTTGCAATTTGACGCTGATAGTAAAAGTGATGAGCACCAATTGCCGTCCGTAAGTAATCGTCGGGAAAACAATCAATACCTCCCTTTCCCATTTTCCTTGAATGGCATGCACTCTCATATTCACACTCATTCTGAGCAAATTTTGTTGACTTGTTTATTTAGTGGGTCAGAGACTATTCTTCCAGCGGTCTCCTTGGTCAGAAACAACCGGTTGTTGGTCTATCACCAAGCGAGTACGCAGCCAGTGGGCGTGACTGCTGGGGACGACGAAAGATTTTCATCGACAATCTGTTCAGCAATGACTTCCGACAACTACGTAGCCGGGGCATGATCGTCGATTCCATCGTGTATGCTGGAAAGAATGAGAAGTTGGCTCGATATACGGGTGTTGATCCGCAGGAGCGGCTTGCGAATGTCAAGGAGAGGTCGGCAAGGACGCTGACTCAAGTAAAGATTTGGGAGGAGAAGGTCAGAGAGCTGCGTGAGAGTCCGTATGATTCGGCTGGGGGAAGTGACGCCGCGTTCTGGAGAACGTTGATGGCGAATCGCCAGTTCGGAAATTGGGCACAGCTTCCTGCGGATATGAAGCAGAATGTCTACTTTGAGACTTGGATGGGTAGATTGCCGCTTCCCGATTCCGAGGTGGAGACACTCCCTCCTGACGCAGATTTGGACGAAGCAAAACGACTTTACGTGAAGCCTTTCACTGATGCTTGTATCACATGGAGTCACGGCCGATCTTTTATCGTCACTTCAAAGGGATACATAGGTCTCGCGCCTTTGAAGACTGAGATCGGGGATGTGGTTACGGTCCTCGAAGGGGGTTCTGTGCCGTTTGTGCTGAGGGCGTTGGACGAAGGCGGATACAAGTTCATTGGCGAATCGTACGTACATGGTATCATGGAGGGGGAGGCCGTGCTAGGGAAGAAGACCAGCGATGTGCAGGTCTTGGTCTTGAAGTGAGTCAGTACGCTTGAGCAATTCTGGTCTTCAGTCTGCATCTAGATCATCAGATATGCTCTCATAGCTGCAGACCTATTGATCCTCAGAAGTGTACGAGATACCACCAGCAAGCCATCCAACAGAATCGAAAGTGTGCAAACATTTCATTTTGTCGGCTCTCATTTCACATCAACCAAGGTTCCGAAGTGAAATTTCTCGGAAAATGCATCAATCGCTGTCATCCCTTGCATCGAACCTCTGCAAGTTCGCCATACGTATTTCGGTTGCCCGTTCTCGGCTACGAACCAAATGATTGTTGACCAACCCATTCCACCAACAAATACCAACCCAACAAAATTTGCATCAGCTGAGGTACTGGTCCGCCTTGGGAATGACTCCGAATCGATCGCTAGACCGATTCCAAGATCCCAAATCGTACTTGATTGCGATTTGATACCGGGTTCTTGGGTTAGACTGACGATATCTGTTCTGGAGACGGGTTGGTTGCTCAACGTGGCCATTTGCATTTTTTGTTCATGTGGCATGGAGATCAAGTGGCCGATAACACATGTAGCCGCTCTGGAGATTGCGTTTTCTTTTGCGGTCGCTTTGAGCAAGTTTGACTCCTCCTTTGTTCGTCGTTACCGCTGAAGTTACTGTTGCTATTCCAGTTTATTTGACCCGTGATATCTCAATTGTACATACCTTGCATATTTGTTTGTAACAATCAATTCGAATGCGTTTTGAGTTAGGCAGCTGAGTTTCTGATTTTAATGCTATTTCAACGTGGCTATCCCTCAACGGTAGCCGCAGGCACATTCAAAACACATCCGCATAGGATTTCTGGAGAGGAATGTTGGTTGACGAAGGGACTTCAAGTGTTCTCTCGCCAATCAATTGAACAGATGAGTAGAGGTTTGAGTCTAAGTCTATCTTCTGTGCTTCCTGATTGGGGATGTGCACGTTTGCCGCGCTGTCCGACCCTGTATTCGACATTGAGTTTTTGTCTTGGCGAGCTATGGAAATTTGTGTATTTGACCAACTAGGTCAGTTCACAGTTTGCTCTCTAACAGACATGATACAGATTTTTCACCTGTTCAAACAAAACTTGTATTGCCTAAGCTTCGCTCTTGAATGTTGCCAGGAAATGTTCGACTTTCAACTGGGTAGACGACGGCGCCTACGCAGCCATCGATCAGTGGCCCTAAAATCGGTCTCTCGAATGAATTACAACAACAGATCTTGTCAGCCAGAATGTACTTGGTGGCGTAAAGTCGTACCCGATGCAGAGGTTCTGATTTGATCGAAATTCGAATTGAGTTACACAAACGCGGCGAGGCAACACATCACTCAATTCGTTACCAATGGACCATTTATTGGAGAAGCCACCGAATATGACAAAGTCCGTCTGACTCAGAGTCCGCGTCAAGCTTTCGAATCATATCACCAATAGCAAATGTCGGAGAACCAACAACTTCAGTGTCTCTCATGGTCCAGAACAAAGTCCGGTGTGACAGGACTTTGCCATCGCATACATCACCACTAGCGATGGTGGAAATACCAACATCCTCATCACCTCCTCAGGCGAGGGATTATGCCCATCATGGGAGGTTCAATTCACGTGGGAAGGCAGAAGTGAGGTATGTGGTGAATTCTTCTAGCCTTGGGGGTGGTTCATAGTAAGTCTATGCCTGCGAAGTGGGAAGGAACGATGGCTATAAAACCAACAACTCTCTTGTGGACATTGCCTCTTCTTCTCCCATCCACCAGCCACCTCCAACAAATATATTACTCCTCCTTTTCCTCTGTGCGACTTTGTTCATGGTCAAATAGCTGTTTCGTTCAACGGATCCTGCTAGCCAGCAATCATCATGCGTGTAGCTGTCATCGGAGGAGGTCCTTCTGGCCTGGTCACCCTCAAGTATCTCATCACTGCTCATGAATTCTTTCCTGGTGTGGAACCCATCGAGGCAAGACTGTTTGAGGGAGAAGGTTCCGTTGGCGGTACTTTCAAGCATCGAGCATACGAGGATGCCGAGGTAGGATTCCATCCCTGAGCACACTATGCGTGCGAAAACATGTCACGAAGCTTTCTAACCACTTATCAGCTGGTCTCTTCTCGTCAGCTCACAACCTTCTCAGACTATCGATACGCAGCAGAGTCTCCAGACTTCCTCTCTGCCGAAGCATACTGCACGTACCTCGAAGGATACTGCAAACAGTTCGGTCTCTGGCCTCACATACATCTCAAGACACAAGTCACCAAGATTCAACGAGGAGCCAAAGGTGGACATACCATTCACTACTTCAAGGATAGTAAAGCTACTGAATGGCAGTGTGATGCTGTGGCAGTCTGCTCTGGGCTTCATGTTACGCCCAACATCCCACACATTGAAGGACTGAATCGAGTTCCCACTGTCATACATTCCTCTCAATTCAAAGAGAAGGCGCAGTTTGGATGTGATAAAAATGTTTTAATTGTGGGAAGTGGTGAGACTGGTATGGACCTTGCCTACATGGCCATCAATTCGGATGCGAAGTCGGTCACCTTATGTCACCGCGATGGGTTCTTGTGTGCACCAAAGGTTTGTTGCTACTTCTGAATGCCAGAATACATCAGCTAAAGAATATATCAGAGAGCCCCAGAGCCGTCATGGTTCGGCATGAAGCCAACCACTACACCTCAAGGTAATGTACCATATGATGTTGGAGCAGCCAGTCTGTTCGACACGGCATATGTTCATCCACTGCTCCGCGACTCGTTCCTCCCATGGTGGTATTACGACAGATTTGCGAAGTACACTACTTGGCTCGTGTCTGGAACAAAAGCAGGTCTCGATCAATGGGTAGGAGAGATTTCTCCAGAGCGCTTCCACACTTCCAAGAGTAAACGTCTCCGCAAAAGAGATTCCAGTCATGTCACTAACATCTGCCAGTCTTCTTCAACAAATCATCCAAATCAATGCCTTATATTAGTGCCCAGTACCGCACCACCAACTTGGTAGACAAGGTCAGATCATGCATTGCCCAAGTTCCGATCATCGACACCAATAACCGTACCATCAATGTCGCACCATGGCCCCAGCACATCGGCGAGAAGGGCATCGTTCGATTTGTCGAAAATGGTAGACCAGAAGCCGAGGTCATGAAAAAGACAATCTGCAAGCCTGATGTTTTGATTCTCGCAACAGGCTACACTCAGACCTTTAATTTCCTAGATGACAGCTATCCCAAGCCAAAGGACGCCACAATGAGAAGCATCTGGAAGACGAGTGATCCGAGTGTTGCATTCATCGGCTTTGTCAGACCTAGCTTCGGTATGTTCCCCATCCCATTGTGGCGTCGCCTGGTTTTCCAAGTATTTTCGCTTGACCCGCGGCAAATATTGGATGCCAATGTCCAACCTCCACTCCACACTTCGGTCCACCAGGCCTCTTGATTCGTCAATGGGAGCAAGCGAGCTGCACTTCATGCTAACTTGCCAAGGTGCCATTCCTCCCCTCGCCGAACTCCAAAGTCAACTCTGGATCATGAATCTTGTCAACCGTCTTCCATCTCCCCTCAAGTTCGAGGACCACTACAAGCTACACCCCTCACCGTCGAGCCGTATTCAATATGGTGTGGACCATGAGTCATATGCGTACCAACTAGCACTAGACATGGGGTCCGCGCCATCATTCACAGATGTCGCCTCGAAGGGTTGGAAACTGGCTCTATGTTGGGCGTTGAGTGCGAATGTGAATACTAAGTTTAGGCTCGTGGGGCCATGGAAGTGGTCGGGAGCTCAGCAGGTCATGGAGACCGAGATCTGGGCCACTGTTACTCGGAGACGTGGATTCTTTGGTGAGTTGTTCTCTCGCTTTAGTTGAACGAAACTTTTTTGAGTGATGCTAATGAGAGGCTATCAGGACACCTTACCTTGTCGGCCATACCTATTATTGTGTTCGGAACATTGAGCGCAGTCCTCTACGTCTTCACCGCAGTTTATGAGGCGCTCAAGTATGTTTGGAAACTGGTGACTATGGGCCAAGATTAACGACTGATCACTTTTGTGTTTCTTTCTGTTGTCCATCGTTGAATTGCCGAAGATTACATGACTGGTATTCATATGCATGATGTTGGCTGTGTTGCTTTGGACTGCGCTAATGATTTCTTCTGGGTGTGCGATAAGCGATATGTTTGCGAGGAGTCAATGATTTCTGAGCTGTCCGGGATCCCAATGAACTATTTGTTACTCTTTACAAGAGACGCTTTTCGATGCAGTGAGTCATGATTCTCTGAATTTAAAATGACTCGTATACTCGCTCTCCCCTTCGCTCCACACCAGGTTCAAATCCCAGATCCTCCGAAAACACAAGCTTCTCACCTCCCGAGACAGCTCACAGCCTCCTCGTCTTCACACAGTTCTAGCCAATCGCACACCCCTCCGGGCCAACCAAAACACAAGACATCTCGCTAAGCGACCCTCAAATGGGGGATTACCGACCAGATGAGGGGGTTTACCCCGCTCTGTCTGTCCGTGGGGCCATGCATCAAGCCTTTTGATCGATAGCTAAGTTCGGTAAAGGTGTTTGATTTGGTAGGGAGTAGTGGAGGTAAGTTTGGGTATGTTAGGGGAGTTGAGGATCTGCGGTTCGGATTTATTGTTCCGATGGTGAGTTTGTGAAGGTTTACAGGTGTGAGTATGGGGTATGGGATGTAAACCCCACATGGCAGGCAGGCTTCTATTTGAAATGAAATAAAGGTCCGGGGGCGGTTTGATATGATATAATTTGGAGTTAAAAAATATTGAGTTCAAGATCCTTGGCTTGTTATTAATCCCAGATATCCCATCTCATCTCATCCTCTGGGAACGAGTTCAAAATCCCTCCCGTTCGAACAAAATCTACTCCCTCACTCTCCAATCTCTCTCTCCTTTCCTTCCAACTCCTCAACTCCTCAACTCATCCATCCCTCGAAAAGCAGCGCAGTGCACCACACCGCACCCATCCAGCAAAGAAACATGGGTCTCGGCGTCCTCGACGACCACCACCTCGAGCAAGTCCCCGGCACGGCCCTCCTGACCGACGTAATCGACGCCAACCACCAGCACCACCACGATGGCGTCGACACCTCGATCCTCAAGCACGCCAAAGGGCGGAACGCGGACGTCGTGCTCGTGCCGCAGCCGTCGAATAGTCCGAATGATCCGCTGAATTGGCCGCTTTGGAAGAAGGATTTGATGCTGTTTTTTATTTGTATTGATACGGCGGTTGTGGGGGCGTGGGTATGTTTGCCTTTTTATTTTATTTGGGGAACTTTTGGGGGAAGGGGTCTGGGTTTTGAGGGAGTGGGAGAGTGGACATTGGGCTGATGAAAATAGGGCCCTATGATCAGTCCTGGCTACGCGGAGATGTCTGTTCAATTCGGTGTGTCGTATAATTATCTGAATGGTGGGCTGGGATGGGGTATCTTCATGATCGGTGTATCTTGTTTCTTTACCAACAGTTTGGCTGTCATAGTAAGCATACATCCACTGTTCCCCTTAGCTCAAATATGATGAAATTAATTTAGAACTAACTCCTATCAGTGGGGAAGACGACCAATATTCCTTCTCGGGAACTTGTTACTCTTCATTAGCAGTCTCTGGGCGTACTTCGCACACTCGTACAGCTCGTTACTAGCTTCGAGATTGGTAGGATGTATCGGAATGTCACCATTCGAAGTGTACGCTCCCTTCTCACTCTTCACATTCTATATTTCCTCAAATTTCAATCAACTCAGAAATCTAACAAATCCCACAGTCTCGTAACAGCCACCATAGCGGACATCTACTTCGTCCACGAGCGCGGCGTCCGCATCGCAGCCTGGGGCCTCTGCCTCTCCGTCGGCGTAGGCGGCGGCATCATAATCTCCGGCTACATCATCGAAGACCTCGGCTGGAACTGGACCTACGGCGTCTGCGCCATCTTCTTCGGCGTCTGGATCCCCGTGCTCGTCCTCTTCTGCCCAGAGACGGCCTATCGTCGCGACGCGATCCTGAACACGGATCTAGGGACCGAGAACCGCGCTGCCGAGATCCTGGAGGAGAAGGGTGCTGTGAGGGAGGAGGAGAGGGAGGGAGAGGAGAGGGTGGAGAATGTTGGTGGTGGTGGAGAGGGCGAGGAGAGAGGAGGAGGTGGAGAGGTAGAGAAGAAACACTCGTACGCGCACGAACTGAAGATCTTCCACGGCCGAGTCTGCGACGACCCCTTCTGGAAAGTCCTCGCGCGGCCCCTAATGATGCTCATCTTCCCACAAGTTCTCTTCTCCTTCTTCGCCTACGGCCTGACCACAAGCTGGCTCATCGTCGTCGGCGGCGTCCTCGCACAGGTCTTCACCGCACCGCCCTACAACTTCACCGTCTCGCAGGTCGGCCTCGTCGCCATCTCGCCGCTCATCGGCTCCATAATAGGCGCATTCATATCCGGCCCCATCGCCGACTTCATCATCAAGTTCATGTCGCGGCGCAACAACGGCATCTACGAGCCCGAGTTCCGCCTCGTGCTCGTCACCATCGTGCTGCTCTTCGGCGGCGTCTCGTTCTTTGGTTTCGGCTGGTCGATCTCTGTAGGCGATCCGTGGATCGCACCGGTCATCTTCTACGGTATGCAGTATTTTGGCGTCGGGTTCATGAGTATTGCTGTCTATGGGTATCTGACGGATTGTCATCGGGATAAGGCGCCTGAGGCGTTTGCGGCGATCAATTTGCGGAATATATATTCATTTGGGATGAATTATTTCATTAGCGATTGGATCACGAAACAGGGGCCGAAGGAGGTGTTCTGCATCATTGGGGGTGTGCATGTTTTCATTTGTTTGTGTGCGGTTCCCATGTATATTTTTGGGAAGAGGTGTAGAAGTTGGACGAGTCGGGTTGGGGTGTTCCAGAAGATTATGCATGCGTAGATGGGAAGACCTGTTGGGAGGGAAGAATGAGAGATTCTGTGGGGTGAATAAAGTGGTTGGTTGCGTCTTGTCTGAATTGTAGGAGAATTCGAAGACGTCGGTGTTTGAGAGTGAGCAAGCCTGGTGAATAGCGATTAAGCGAGGTACTGGCCAAGACACAACAAATCTCAGTACTGTCTTCACACTGCGTTGTGAAGAGCATCTCTTGTAAGATTGCCGCATACTGTTCATTTACAACACACCACCGACCTCCAGCCCCCGGAAGCTATCTCTTATAATTCCTCCCACCCCTTCATCCCCACCCAGCTAGTGCCACCACCACTAAAACTACTAGTACATGCACACTTCCCACACAAATACCTTTGACTCTCTTCATTTAGAAAGAGCGACACCACCATCGCAACTCCCTCAAAATGGCAAAGGCTATGATGCAATCTTTTTTGGAGTTCATTTTTGAACTCCTCAGCATACCAACAATTATCATTATGTCTCACATTTCAGCGGTGAAAGAGCATATTACAGCAGCAAAAGATCCCTTCGAGCTCCTACACCTTCATCATTTCGTTCATCATTTGCTATTAGTAGCTAAGGTGACTGCATTCGTCCCTGCAGCACTGATTCTATTCCCTGGACTTTACATCGGTCTTTTCATCACCTGCACCGCGTTCACCTCACATCCGATAGATATCAGCATCTTCAATGTCTACGGTCTGTGGTCACGATGCTTGAATCGACATGTCAGGAGTATCCTGCTAGGCCTTGGAATCATATGGTTTTGCTTGACAGTCATTGTCGCATTTGTTCTATCGATGCTTTGAAGGTGCTGTGCTTCATTCCATTGTGGCGTCGTCACGAGCTCATGCTAACTTGCCACAGGTGCAACCGCAGCCGTTGGAGCCATAGCATGAACACTATCCCCAATCAGCGTAACCCTCCCCTTCGCCTCACCCTCAACCTCCCACCTCTCCAGCCCTAGCTTCGCAGACAGAATCCTCAACACGAAGACCTTACTCGGATCTTGCTCCTCAAAGAAAACCCGGAAGCCAGGATGCCAATTGGAAGTCAACCTCCTCGTCTCCTCCATAGCCTCAGTCCGTCCAAGCGTAAGCAGTTCGCCGCCCTCCAGCCTCGACCCCTTCTCTCTAAACATCTCTTTCCTAGCACCGAGGACTCAATACATATAATCATCCGGCAGCTCGAATTCCGCTCTACACTCACTACGAGTATCTTTAGACCTGATCGGTTCCACGATGAGACTCAATGAAAAGCTGCCCGAGCGATCTTGAACGAGCGCCAGCTCTTTACAGATGTGCGGATGGAGCTCATTGAGGAGGGAGCGAGTGATGTGCGTCTTGCCGTAGATCCACCGCTGCTCGGTATCGACGTATCCGTCTCCCTTTCCAGGCAGCAATTGCTTCCTGACGCGCGACTTTGTGCCATCTGCTCCTACGAGCAGCGATCCGCTCGCCAGACTCCCGTCCGTGAAATGCGCTACCACACCACCAGCACCACCACATCCACATCCATATCCAATCCTAGGCTCGGTGCCTCGTAGTGCGAGAACTCTTTACCATATATTACGCTCCCTTCAAGACCTCTAAGCAGAACCTTCCGCAACACAAACCGATCCGCACTCATCGGCTCCTCCAGATTCTCCTCTCGCCTCCTCTCCCCCGCCGAACCAGGGAGATGCGTCTCCAGCCCCGTGCCGACGTCCAGTATAGCCGGATGTGCTCCCTTCGTCGCAGTGTAGATCGGGCTACAGTCTTTCAGAATCTGGAAATGTGAAGGCAAGAGTAGGGATTTGAGAGCTTGTGTCCCGGCGTCGTTGATGCGCACTGGTGCTGTTGAAGGCGTGTTTGGTAATGGTACAGTATTTGAACTTGTAAGCTGGCTGGTGGTGGTGCAGAGAGGCTTTTGAGAATTCATGACTTTATTTTGTCTTGGTGGAGATATCCTCGTAAGAGCAGGGAAGCAGGGCGATGAGCGGATGCGAGGTATTGTTGAGAATAATCGCATAGATGTCGTTGCAGCTTTTTGGGAGATGAGAATCGGGTGTGTCATTCTATGAATGATGGGCGAAGTGCTGAGGTTTAGTCTCCCGCCTTGGGGGAGGAAGTGTCAACCTGCTACCCAGATTTGCAGCACCTAGATGAAAAGGGGAGAAATGCCAGCCAGTAAAGAAACGTCTTGAAAGCTTAGCCAGCGCAACTGCATCTTAACCTGTCTATCGAAAACGAGAAGGTCGATTTAAGCTCAGTCTTCATCTCACGATTAAGATCGACTTCAGAGCGTACGTCAGCACTACTGTACGTACTATGCCGTCACGCTCACCTGCACCCCACAACATCATTGTAGATCTCCGTTCCACTTCACGCCGACAAATTGGACTGTGATGCAGGAACGAGAACAGTGTGGTACAATAAGTATACAAAACGTGTATTATTACTTCTGTTGGGCGTTATCTGCGCCCCTCTAAAGTCCCTTATCTGAACAGTGGGTTCGACTTCCCCTTCACGTTTACTAGAGAATACTGTTCACATTATTAGCCCAAATTCATCAGATAGTTACCAATCCCAAATATCACGAAAAAGTATTGGCACTCGAAACACCAAATACTTTCAGGAAAAGGAAAGAAAATCAGGACATACCTCCGCCAACCTTGGATTCTTATCCTCCAAACTCAACGTCACAGCCAAAAGATTCGGCTCCGTCCACGCAGGTCTCCATCCCCTCGCCTCGAGCGCCTCCCACCACGTAAGAAACTCCACAAGCGTCTTCCCGCGATTAAAGAGGTGGATCTCAATCAGCATCTGCCCGATGGGGTATTCGGGCTCAGAGGAGGTGTGCTTGTCGAATGCGGTGAGGGCGTCGAATTCTGCGTATTCGATGTCGATCTTGAGGATGTCGCTAGAGGAGACTTTTGTCAATTTACTTTTCGACGAAGAATAGCGGTATTTGTGATGGACATGGAGAATGAAGCAATTGTGTTGCAAAGTGGGAATTGGAGAGAATGTGTTTCTTACATGTACGTATGACCATTCTTAGCCATCAAATCCTGGATTGTGTAAAACGGTGGGTTTTGACTCAGTTCTGTTGTTCCTGAGATACCGGCTTTTAAGAAGTGTGTGCGACTGGCATATGTGTTTTGAATGGCGGGACCGAATGCTTCAACAGAGAAGTCGTAGCCCCAAATTTGGCAGTTTGTTCGCTCGAGCATTTCTTCCTCTAGTTGGCTGTGTTAGCTGTTGTCCAAAATCATCCTTCTACTGTCGGTCCTCGGGATTCGAATGTTTCGTCTAGGGTTCCGAGTAGGAGGGTGGGGGTTCTTAGTATGCGACAGGGGGCATTTACCAAAACTGGATTCATTCTGTACACCTGCGATAAACAATTAGCTTAATTCTGCAACCAGCACCAAAGTATCAACCCCAATCCCATCCAAAGATAAGGAAAGAAGCCCAACTCACCAAACGAGTAAATAATACACGGCCTAGTATTCTTCTCATATTTACTCATGCCACATACCCACTTCCCACCATCGCCCATACGTCCAATGCGCTCGACTTCAAAGGGGCAGTTGTACGATGCTGGCACTAAGTCCCATACGGAATACGGAGTCGTGAAGTAGGTTGCGACGTTGACTGCGGGGAAACTGGTGGATCAGATGGAATTAGTGTCTGTCTGTGTCATGGTAGAAAGTTTAATCTTAAATCTGCTCCCCTCTCCCCACACAATGAAATGCGCAATCGCAATTGATCAGATTTCCTGGGGTAGACTCCAGATACTACTCGACCAATTCCACCAAAGGGATATTGTAATTGTATATTCCTTGTTAGGAAAAAAAAAGGATGGGAAATAAATCAAGAGAAAGGAGGTAGGGGAAAACATACAATCCCATCTCCCCAAACTTCTCCATAACCTCATGTCTCTGCCTGACCGTCTTCTGCCACAACTTCTCACTCCTCGCCATCGTCGACTTCAAACTCTCTCCAATCAGCGTCTCGGAGATACCGCTCGATATCGTCGATAGCCCATCGTCAGTGCCGTAGTGCATCCACACCACGGCCATCACGACCACGGCTGTCAAGGCCGTGAAGACGTGCGAGGGGCCGATGCGCATTTTGAAGATCGCCGATTTCTGGGTCGGGGTTTATGAGGGGTGGTTTGGAGGGGTTTTTGTGAGGGGAGAAGTTCGTGCGACGAGTATGGCAGAAGACGTGGTTGTGCGATGGGGAAACGTGTTGTGTGTATGAGTTTACCGAGGGATGAATTTGGCAGATTGGGTCCGTTCTGTGAATGCGAGACACGCAGAAGAGGTACTGGAATGCAGTGGTCTGGAATGACGATATGATGATACGGTATGGTAAGATACGATGTTGCGCAGGTTGAATGAGCGCAGGTTGAAAAAGCAACGAATGAGTGAGTGTCTGAGTGATCAAATCGAGAAGTTGAATTCGATTGACCGACCGACTGATTGATTGATCGATTGATTGGCCGTCCGATGATGAAAGGGAGGTTCTCAATTAGAATATCCAATCCAATCCTATCCTATCCAAAATTCCTGAAGAAAGGAGAAAGGAAGAGTTGGAGGTAAGGAGGGCAGTACAGGACAGAACTGTTGGAAGGAAAGCTGAAAAAGAGCTGAGCAGAGCTGATTAACTCCACACGAGCAACGACGGATCCACTCACACATCCTGGGGCAGGGCAGGCATGGCATGCCTGCGTTATCTAAGTTAGGGACACGGGTGGGCACTGACATGCCAATCTAGCTCTCTAAACAGTTAGTCCTCCCCTGTCTCTGTTGGAAGTGTGGCGTAATTGAACCAGTGATCGTTGCGTGCTGGACATTGGCGTATGCAAGTTCTGGGGATGCCAAGACCCTTGGATATGCGTGCGGGATTAGCACCTTCTTCTTTCTGGAGCAGTGAGCAGTGAGCAATGAGCTCAGGGAGATCTTGATCCTGATCATATCATATCATGTCATGTCGGGTTGGCTCAAAGATGGGATGAGAAATACACTCGTTATTTCTACCGTTTCCTCTGTCAGTCAATATTCTAGGACATTATGATACGGGATGGAATTTTACAATCTTGGATAGGCATGTGCTAATTTTGATTGATGTTCGAATTTAAGGCTGAAGCAATCCATCCCTCCCACTTTCCCTCCATTCTAAACTGACGTGACATGACAGACAGGCAGGCAATCCTTACCGCGCCGCTTCCTCGCCTACCACCGCGCTGTGCCCCACCACCCCAGACTGAACCCACCCGCCCGTATTACTCTTCATTCCCTGAACCCACCTCCCTCAACCCTGGAAGCCGAGCAGAGCACAGCAGAGCAGACACCCGAGGTGAAAACCCTCAGATGGGAAAGTTACGAAAATCAAGAGATTTTTTTTTTTTTTTCGGGATTACACATCTAATACTGAGAAAATTCTAATTCTGAGTCCTCGTCATGGCGGGCTTGGTGTTCTTCTTGTTCTTGTTCATTGAAATTCGGAATCAGCCAGCGTCAGTAGCGCCTAGTGCTGGGCTGGGCTGGACTGGGCTACCGGGTCAGTATCGGTGCGATAGCCTCTCGTCACGTATCCGCCGCTGGAATTCGGGGTATGGACACTGACTGGGGCACTGGGCAAGGGTCGAGAACCTTATCTCCACAAGGCTCCACATGAGATAAATTGTCATCGCGAGGTTGCTGAATTTCGAGATGACGAGGAAGACGTGTTATGGAATTGAATATTTATTCCATTAGATTTTGGTTATGAAGGTAGGGACTTGTTAGAGAAAAGTGGCCTCCCCGTAAGATGGATCTATCTTTAAGTGAAACGAGGATTCGCATGGGTTGAATGTCGATCCTTGATGCTGATCCCGATTAGAGATCTTTGATGCTCACGTCTCGAATATCGAGCTCAATGTCACGAAGTAATCATGGTACTTCAATTTTTCTCTTTATCCAAGTATCTATTGATTCTATTCAATTATCGTCGTGTTCAGTCATCTATTCCAAAATCATGACGTGCGTATGCTGTTTTGTACTGTACAGATGGTTGGGATCCAGATATGGCGAATTCAATCAAAGTAGGATCGAGTTGGTGAGACTCGCTCCCACGAGAAGGCCACTGCAGATTAGGAAGACTAGATCTCTGTGCGCTTCGCCTAGTTGTAACAGTCAGTAAGAAATTCAATTATATTTCAAGCTCGAAGAGGAGAACATACCTTCCTGCGTCGTCCCCAACACCGCCACCACAAAAACATTCAACGGGATCCGCATAATGCTATACAGTCTCGCCCTCACACTATCATCGATGATCTTGCCCCTCTGATACGCAATCAGCGGGAAGTAAATCCCACAGCACACCTCGAAGATGCAGAAACACCAGAAGGTTGTGCGCTCATCGCGGATGATGACCGGGATGCAGAAGCAGAGGGAGGCGAGGGAGAGTGTGGTCACGAGGAGTCGAGTTGTGGTGATTATGGCGTTGATGGAGGTTACGTAGTTGTAGATCATGGAGCCGAACATCATTGCGCACATCAGGTTGGCGAAGATGAGGCCGAAGGGGAGGTCTGCGTTGGATTAGAAACAGATCTTGGAAGATGGGGTTGGTATGTAGACTTACCGGATGTCAGGCCTGCCAGTTTGTGGGAGAATATTAGGGCGGGGAATTTGAAGAAGATGAAGATGTACATCGATCCTTCAAACACGCAGGATGTCAAACTGAGTGACAAGATTCGCTTATCTATACAGGCTTAGTACGTGGATCTGGTTTGAGGAGACCAATTCATACCATGCATCAGGTGCTTGAATACACTCTTTGCTGGAGGAGCTTCCTGTCGTTCAAGAAGGCCCTGAGTAGATTCACCAGCCTGCTGTCCACTAGTGCCATAATTCTCTCCCTGCGGAAATGTGAGCATATCATCTCTTGAATCAGAAAGACATCCACATACCCAAGTACTCAAAATGCCCACAAAAGCGAGCATCAAGCAACACACCGAAAGCCCAAAAGGCGTCAGCTGCGTCTTCGTCACATTGACGGCTCCCTCAGCCAGTAGTCCCATCAGAATAGCCACGAGGGTATTCAGCGAGGTCATAGTGCTAAATATACTACTGAGAGTTCCAGCTGGCTCATCAGGTAGCACCTTGTTGAACTCGGTCACCATCCAGCTCTCGAATACAGTGTACATGAGAGTAGCACTCATGCCTCCTAGACATCTTCCTACGAAGAGGACAATGATATTATTGGAGAGAAGAGAGAGGCATGATAACGAGTACGTGAGGCAGAATGAGAGGCATGCTCGTCGCCGGCCGAAGCGATCAGCTAGTGTGCCAGTGAATGTTGCTGATACAGCGGCGGCGATGAAGCCGATCATGAAGAGAGCGGCGACGACTTCTTCGGGCAGTTGCTTCTCCTCTGTGAAGGTGTCAATCCCAACCACTCCATTCTCATAATGAAAATCATAACAAACCTTTGTAAATGGGGTAAATATATGGACCCTGATATCATCACTCAGATCAGCTGTACGAAAAGGCTTTGAAATGAAGTATACCTGAAGCCAATCCGCGCCATTGACCAGCAAATATATCGGCAAGAAGCGCATCTTGAATCGCCTCACAGCACCAGCCGAATTCCCCTTAGCCTCCAGCGACCCCGCCGCTGGTATCTGACGACATCTCGTCTGGTAGTACGCGAGCGCTGAGTTAATCAGGACAAAGGCCGCGAAGTTGAAGTGGTAGAAATCCATTGTCGATGGTTGAGCATCGAGCGAGGATGAAGAGGCACGCGCGCGTGAGGTTGGATGAGGTGCGGAATGTGTGTCGTGATTGAGATGTGAAGTTCAGGAGGTGCGGCGGACACGAGATAGATTGGCATGATTGGCATGGTGTGGAGCGATAGACGGCGCTTATTGGCTAGGTCGAGCCAAGGGACGAAGTGGCGCGGGGAGGTGGATTCAGGTAAGGATAGCAAGGATAGCCATGCAACTAGCCTGATTCAGGTGTGGGTATATTTAGCCGCCAACTGTCTCGTCTGTTTGGCTGGTGGGGCTGAAGCGAGGGGCTGATCAATGAGCTCACAGCGCCCAGGCAGTCGATTGTCACATCACCAACATCGTAAACACCTTGAAATCCTTGATTCTTTGAAGATCAACAATTTTCGCGGCTCTGAAGTGCGATTTCCGTAGTTTGATCAGCAATGTTTCCAAGACCGATGAAAGTTTCGGTGCCAAGAGAAATAGACTAACTTTGCGGCTGAGAGTTTTGACAAGTTTTGAATATGCCTTTCGCTTCAAGTTCAGTCGAACAACCTTTAAGACTTGAAATCTTACTTGAGAATGTCAAAATAGGCGATCAAGTTTTTTCACCATCTGGATTCCGGTTTTTAGACCTTAAGAGGTATTCACAGCTCTCTAAATCAAATTTTGGATTATTCAATCTGTTCAAGCTCAAAGAATTACTTTCTCTTCAATTTCATACCAAGGGGAAAAGCCTTAATTTCTGCTCGAAACACTCATGTATCTGCTGTAAATAATTTGTATGCAGCTGGAAGCCCAATACGTAGATTTCAATGAATCATAGGCAGATTCAGAGGTACCGTCTCACTGGGTAGCATCTTCCTCCGTGGCCATCCCATGAGAAATTTACAATCGCAATCCAATAGCGGGTATATCCCCGTCCAGCTTAAAATCCCATCAAAATACCTATGACCTACAGCGCAAACTATGGATAATAACAGCATAATGTGCCAGAATTGTTGAGCCATGGGGCGACGAGGGGCTCAAGAAGTATATATACCCCATGTAGACACGGTCAGCCATCAGATACCAGACCAATTCATCAAGTACTGTACTATGACAGTGCATAGCGGCTCAACGACGTCCCTTGATGCTTATTCCCAGAAGTCAGTGAAGATCAGTGGTATTCTAAGTAGAACATACGAAGATACTGGAGATGGCTGACCTAGGGATGATGAGCCTGGGGCTCTTGGAATCATACCGCTTTTCTAAACTGGAACTATTAAACATATCGATTTCAGACTTCCTGGACACATGATTTTGAAACTAACAATGATGTTTAAGCAGTAATTGTATTTGATAGAATAGTGTCTGGGAGCTTGGATTGAAATGTGTTTGAGTTATGGATTGTTGGATGCATGGATTTCGGCTTGAGAGGATTTAATATATCAGAATTTAATACAAGAGGGTATCCCGGAATCCAAGAATTAGCCCCACTCACCCTCACCACCCTCATAAACACTCCTCAATACTTCCCCTTTCCCTTTCCATTCCCGATCTTCTTACCCCCACCACTCCCCCTCTTCAACACACCCCTCCAAACCTCCCCATCCCCCAACTCTAACTCACACCTCTCCACCAGCCCCAGAAACTCCTCATCCCTCTGCAAATCCCTCGCACTAACACCCAACGCCTTCTCCAAAATCGGCGCCAAATCATGCGCTGCACAAACCCGGAAATCTCCACTCTCCTCCCGCTTCTTGAGTCTTCTTTCCAGTCGCTCATTCAGCGTCTCCTCGATCACTACCTCGAGTCTTTTCATGTTCTGCTGTTCCGATTGTGCTTGTGATTCTGATTGTGATTGTGATGGCGACTTGGCCTTCTTCACCCCAGGATGCACAGCCGGAGATGTATCGATCCTTGTGGATTTTATCATCTGTGCTTCGGCTGCTGTGAAGTATGGTGGACCGACGTAGGATGTGGAGGTGATGCTGTCGAGGCGTGCTTGGGAGTGAGGGGCGGTGCGGAAGTTGTGGAGGTCGTAGATGAGGACGTGGAGTTTGTACCAGAGGGGAGTGTTGTTGCGGAGGTCGGAGACGGTGGGTGATTGTATGCTGGGGGCTTCCATGGTGGGAGAACTTGGTGGATTGGAGGTATTTGTGATGTTATTTGGAGTGTTGGGTATGGGTGGTGAGGTTGCCATTCTTCTATGCGTGTGTGTGAGAGAGACAGGTGTGGAAGGCACGACTGGGCTTTAGGGATTCCAAGGTTGGGAATGACGATATCGTGAGGTCTTCCTGGAAAACTGAAAATGATGACGGTTATGAGTATGAGGAGCTACGCAAGAATTACAAATTCAGCCCATTCAGCTGCATCTTACTTTCACAGTCGAAAAGAGCTGTGACTCCACGCTAGCAAAGCCTCCGTCGCTGGCGCAAACGCTTCTATTAATATAGCATCGCACTAACCACCGATACATAATATCGTACTTAAATCCAGATTACACGTCAATCAGTGGCCTTCCCATTTGGCACCATCTCCACCTCCACGCCCTTACACCACAGTTCCAACCCATCCCACAGACCGACAAAAACAAATCCTCGCTTAGCACAACCGACTCTCCACTTGTTTTCCGATTCAGATAACGAGACGGCACTTTGACTTGTCACCAGCACATGGAACAAGGCGCGATTGACAGGCTGGCACTGGTTTCTTAATACCAATATTGATCCCTCTACTGTCTCCATGAGAAAGCGAGACGATTATGCAAACCGTTCACATTGCTCAGTAGAGAAGGATGTAAAATCTCAAGATTTTGTTTCGGTTCTATTATCAAACCTTGCGTCTCCTGAGTTTGGACTATTCTTGTTTGGCTGTCTTTAGATCTAATACGTCGTTTTATTCTCGCCTTATCTCTTTCCTGTCTCGGCCATTTCTTCCCCTTTTCTATTTTCGTATGCCTAATTATGATTAAGCGACGAGAGTGGGGTGGATTGGAAGTGTATGAGAGAGATAAGGGCTGGGAGATCATGGTGAATGGCAAACATACACAATTACGATGATCACAAGTGCAAAATAGCGGTAGATATGATTCAAAAGATCGAATTACAATTAAATTAGAAGTTAAGGATAGTCTAGAGTATTCTTTGTACTCTGCGTGACGACAAGCAGCATCGCAACTTTCCCCTTCAATTCATTATACAATTTTCCTTCTCATTCCAAACGATCGTATCCAAAACAATGCGAAGCATCGCAGTATTTTGAGCTCCATCCCCACCATATTTTCAACCCCAAACGCCCATGTCATGCATGCAGACAGACAGACACATTATTTACACCACCAGACCGTGTCATTATTCATTACCACATTCATTCATCCTCGTACGCCTTCATTCTCATCTTCATCCATAACATCAACTTCCACCCCTCAAACCATCTGACCATCTCCCGCAAGCGGACTTCCCGCCATTCCACTCGTACGCCTCGAATACGCAGGCTTAACATTAACAACGTTTACCAACCCCGACGACTTCTGCAACCACTCCGTCTGCCCGATAGCGAAAGCAGCCGGCGTCGAAGGACCCGACCCAATGCTGAAAGGCAGTGTACTCTCCTGCGCGAACGACAGACTCGGTACCTCAGAATCGCGAAGACTGGATTCGCCAGCTCCACGATGGACACTGGCTTTACTGCCGATACTCTCACGATTGAGACTAGGTTGCGGGACGGGGAAGCCAGTGAGGGTGGACATGCGCACCGCGCCTGGTGTGACCATGCGAGCTGACGGGCGGGCATGGCTCGGCATAGACATGTCTTTCTTTGCCTTGCCAATCCAGAGCATCTGCTCATGTTCACGAAGATATCTATCACCACTGAAACTCTTCTGGACGATCTCACGACTGCGCATGCCGAGGCGGCGGCGAGCATCCGATTGCTCGTACATGCGGCGCGTGATGCGGGAGACATCTTCGGGGGTGGGGTCGTGAGGGAAAGATGCGTCTGCTGTTTCGCGCGTGCATTTATTGGAGTCGGCGTAGGGCGCCCATTCTTCGAGGAGGGCGAGGATTTTGATCTGCGCGCGGGCCATGTCGAGGGCGTCGTTGGGGGCTACGACCGCGCTATAGCAAGAGCCATCTTCTGGGGACGTGAGGACGCGGAGCGAGGCGCCTACGTCGGTACACACTACAGGGGCGCCTGTTAGGGCGGCTTCACCGAGGGCGAGAGGTAATCCTTCTGAGATGGAAGAGTTGAGAAAGACCCACTGTCTGAGTTAGCACCGATATGTTGTTGGAACGAAGCATTACTTACAGTCCGCTCCAGCACAGCAATGGGGTCTGCTTCACCCTTTAGACCGACATTGTGTCGTAGTGATTTGGTAGCAATGATCTCCTGGCAATCGGTGGTGTATGATGGAGTCTTGTCCATAGCACCGTAGATCTCAAGTTGATAGTCCTTGAAGCCCCATTTGTTGATGATTATATCGGCTGCAAGTAGGGCAGTCTTGATGTCCTTCGCGAACCTTGGAGCAGTCAGTATATCTTCTCCTGAATCGACAGTAAATGGACTTACCAAAGATGAGACAACATGGTAACAGTTGGCTGCTGAGTCTTGATTTCTTGAACAGGTGCAAATCGCTGCCAGGTATTAGTACCATCATCAATTTGAGGGAAGCTATGCAAACGTACCTCCATATTCGTAATTCCATTAACAACAGGATCGATCTTCCTCTTGAACGAGCTTCTATTCTCAATCTTGCCCTGGCAAGTACCAATTTCCACCTCCCAATTAGGGTTGAAGAAGTCAGCGCAAGGAAGAATGGTATCCGCATGGTGCAACGTCAGGACACTCGTAACTCTCATGAGACCCAAGAGAGAGTTTCTCGTGAATGGTGACAAGGCACAAAGTGCAGACGAGAGATACAGGTTCGTCTCTCTCCAGCTGATAGCGTGGTCCCAAATCTGCAGTTGGCATCCGCGTTTGATCTTGCACACGATACCGTAGGAAGCGCTCACACTGTGGTGAGAGGCTTGGAACACAGCTGGCATCTTCTCTGGGATGGGAATCGAGTAGATGAACAAGTATCTGGACCATAACTCGAGACCTTGATCTAGCTGACCGAGAGTTGGTAGCTCTGTCGTGAACCATTGAGACGAGGGTAGAGCATTCTCTGCGCTCTGAGAAAGCCACAGGTTTCTCCAAGCGGACTTGACAGCGTCACTGCGCCAGACGGCACTCCAATGGCGACCGTCCTCGAAGTACGCATTTAGGTTGATGAGAGCTCGAGTGACTTGCTTGATATCTGCCATTGAGAAGTCCAAAGACCGAGCACCACGGACCAGAGCAGTGAGAATAGGCACAAAGTTGCGCTCAATATCCAGGAGCGTAGTGTGAGTGGTAACGTGCTCCACTTCCGAGTCAAGACGGTTATTGAACAGTCCGTGTGTTGGTGTCATGAGATCGAGACCCCATAGAGGGATGACTTTGAGAGAGTGGATATTGCGCTCGATTTGACGCTTCGGAATACCGAAGTCATTAGCCGACTCTGCGACCATGTGCCATTTGATTGTGCGGAGGTTGTTGATAACATCGCTACGGCACGCAGAAACACCACCGCCCTGAAAACACATGTTAATCGTGGAACGCTAAGTTCAGGAATCTTTCCCTTACCTCATTTGGCCAGGTACCAGTATCGACAGCAATGACATGTAAAGCAGCCTCATCATCCTCTTGTGAAGTAGCGTTCGAGCGAGTTCGGCTGCAAGCATCACCACCTTGACCGAAGCTGTAGAGATCATTCATCTTCATAGCTAGAGGCGTCCAGCTGGATACGGTGTTATCAAGATCAACACTCGCCATGATAGCATCGCGATTCTTATCAAGATAATGCTCTGCAGCATCCAACTTACCAAGATCTCGCTTCCGCCAGTATGGTGCGAGGACTTCATCGCGGCGGAGGAGACGTTCGTCCAGCCAACGAATGATGACACCATCGAAGGCGGGGTCTTCTTTCCACACCTTCCACAGCCAAGACCGGGATTGAGAAGTTGAGACTGGAAAACGGCGAGTGTGAAACCCGAGCCAGCGAGACAAGGCTGTGGTTCTCACAGTATTGAAGCCATACAGAGGATTATCATCCAGAAAAGAGATGTGGGCCGGCTTCTTCAACACATTCAAGTGATCGTACAAGATGAGATCCGGTGTATCGACTTTTTGGCCGTTCAAAGTAGTGAGGATAGTTGGATGGAACTTATGATCGTACATGTACTTGCTCTCCCAAACATCTGGACCAACGACGAATGTCGCTTCTGTCACTTGAGAATGAGGCAGCTGAAATTGTTAGTAGTCATTTGAGTCTGAGAATATGTGGGACTTACCCAGGAGTCGAGTTTCTCTGGCTTGCGTCGAGGTGGCGCACACCATGCAACGGTACAACTTAGATGTGGGAGGACAAACTCAGCTCTTAGAAGAGCACCGCCATGCTTGCTCGCCTTCTGATAATGGTACTTGAAGCGAACCATGTTGCCATCAAGAAGATATGAACCAGAGTCAATTTGCCCCTTCGAGTTGTATGAAACATCTTGAAGTGCATTCTGACCAGCAATGCCCTTTCGGGTAATGGGAGCCTTCAGCAGATCACTCTTGGAAATGCGTCTAGAGGAGCCTGGGTCAGAGGTCCGATACTCGTAGACGTAGTCGTTGACTGTGTTTCCATTGTTCATCTGAACGCGGCGCTTCAAAGACATGTTGTTGCTGTACATGTTGATTGCGATAAGGCTCTGGTTGGTAGATGGCTCGGTCTTGTGGTCACCCTTATATTGAAGAAGTTTGAAGCTCTCTCCATCGACAGGGTGGATGAAGCCAGTAGAAGTGCCCTCGAGATTTCGGATCAAGATTCGCCGTCTCTTGATAGACACTTCCATACCGTGCAGGTTTTGCCAGACGGCAACGACATTCTTCCTATTGTGAAATAAGAATACTGGAAGGAATAATTGTTGGATTGCCTTCGACCACAGCCAGATAGAAAGCAGAAAGAATCTGGTGATAGTGTTTGCGACGTTGGAGTTTCCAGGGAAACTGCAGCGCAACTCTCTTTGGTATTCTGGGTCAGCAACGAATGCAATCATGAAGAACTTGCAGAGTTTGCCGGCAAAGTGGTACACGACACCTGAGTAGTGGTGGACACGATCCCACATTGAAAGCTTGGGAGGTGTGGCGTGTGCGAGAAGATCCAGTACACGGATTGAAGATCCAGGAGACGCGGCTTCGAGAAGGAGGTGAGACTGTTGGGCCGACTCGGCTTCGTTGGAGCGAGATGAGATAGATCGTGAGTAGCTGTGTCGATGCTGGAAGCTGGATGGCCGAGTTGATATCGATGAACGTTCTTGAGTTGCCCATACATTGACACGGCTCAGCATTCGAGAGCCGGAGACAACTGCGTAATTGCAGCGAGCCACATAGGTCTCAAACGATAAGCCGGTAGTGTGATTGAGCTTTTTGTTCATCAAAGCGATTTGTTTATCAGTCAGAGGACCAACAACACCAAGACAGCGATTGATTAGGTATTTCATAATCTCGCTAGGCATGTATTCTGAGTCCAAGTTGACGTCAAATCCAAGGCAGAGGTCTCGCAGTATCTGTTTCTTGAGGTAGGCTTGAACCTCAGTCAAGTTCTTTGTCTGTATTTTGAGATGACGTTCCAGGATATCTGGACCAGTAACGCTATTCCAGATGCCATTGCTAAGCCAGAGGGTTCTTGCAAGCAAGGCATCATGGGTGTTGAAGCCAAGATATCTTTCAGCGGTGGCTTGGACCAGAAGTTCAGCGACATCCCAATAGAAGCCCTGCAGTGGATCTTCTGTTTTGGAAACACGCTTGGTCTCGCAGGCAACGAGTAGTCTGATCTGATCATTCTCCACTGAGCTGATGGCTCTCATACTGGGGTCGGAGAAGTGATCAACGGACATGAGCTCAACGTGAATGAATCGTTCTCTGAACATCTGAATGCTGAGTTTGAGTAAAGCATTAGATTCTGGGAAAGCACGCTTTGCAATCTCCGGGAGCTCGGTATGACTGCATTGTTCGAGTATCAGCTTGACTTGGCTTCCGAACTCTGAATCTGGATCAACCAAGAGGCGCTCCTTCTCTGAAAGATCCGAAAGCTGTTCATACAGACTCTGGAGCTCAGGTTGCGACCATTCATGATCAGCACCAGGGCTCGAGTAAGCGTTGAAAGCTCCACCTGAGGCTGATAGTGGTCGCAGCTTCTCCTCAGGAGGCCCGACAATCTTACCAGCCCAGAGTGACAAGATGGCGACTGTCCAACATGCCACGCCAAGTGCGACAACGTTGGAGTAGATGAAATCGGGTGCTTCAGATTCCAAGATGAATCCTAGCGGAAGAGCGATGGCAACCGCAATGAGCAGAGGCTTCAGGGCGTGTGGTCCGGAGAAGATCTTGGTGTATTGATACCACAGAAGACCAGTGTATGCCAAGACGTAAGACAAGAAGATGATAGTTCCCTCACTTTCTTGGGTGCTGGCGAAGAGCCAGAGAAGGATTGAAGTGACGGCCAGACCCCAAACATGGAGCATCAAGAAGCGAGCGAGCGTCTTCCAGTAAACCTTTCTGCGATTCTCTGACTTTTGCTTGAGTGCCTGGGCAAGGTCTCCGTCGGTTGGGATGACCTCCTCCGTTGTCTTTGAAGCAAGCTCGTGGAGCTTGTTGGCGTTGAAATCGAGAAGAACGGCTCCGACAAGATAGTATGCAAGGCCGAAACCAACAGGCATGGTCAAAGAGACATTGGAACTGGTGAGACCAATCAGGTCGCCACCGGTGAGCAGAGAGATCCACTTGTCAAGCAACGCGACGATGAAATACAGCATGGTGCAGCCAATCTCATCGCCTGCCTGGCGCCAATGGAGAAAACCATTGTGGAATCGAATACCAAGTTGAGACTTTTGCATAGAGAAGAGAGCAACCTTTGTCTGGACATTCCAGGCTGAGCTAAACATGATCGGTTGAGGTACTCCGGTGAAGCGGCAATACCAGCTCTGCTTGGCTTAGCTACTGAATTTAGCAGGGTCTGGGGACAGAACTTACCATTAGGAAGCTGGTGGCTTCGTATGATCGAACCAATTTGAGAACCAGGGGATCGGTCGTCTTCTTGGAGAACATGGACTTTTTCCGCTCCGCCAGAACGTCCTTAAGCAATGCATCTCGTGCGAGTCTCAGCACGGCCGGATCTGACATTTTCTCGATTCCGTCCATGCCAGAAGTTTTGTTTTCGATGAACCAAGTCCTGAGCGTCTGATCATCGACAAGAGATATCTTCTGGTACCAGGTGGTCCACTGAGCTCCAGTGCGGCGAACTCCGAGGAAAAGCATGCTGATGAATACGTAGAGAACGGTCAGGTAAATGGCGACATCGTGGTGAGGAACAAACATCGTAACAATCGGAGATACGAATAATATCGGAATGCATGCAATAATAGTGGCGCGACCCTGTCAAACGTTAGCATCGAAGGACTGGGGAGCGCAAAATTACGCACCGATTGGAAAGATGACCCGATAAATTGGTAATTAGCAAGAGCCGCCAAAAGCGAGAGATATGTGGTCAAGACCATTAAATATAGAAAGAAAAGACCGGCATTGTAGACCGAGACCGTGCAAGCGAATGCAATGAAACCAACGATGCCCACGACGAGGGTAAAGGCAAGACCCCCAAGCAGTCGGGTGACGACAAAATAGTTCATGGCTGAGAAAGCCATCGATGCAAGGTAGAAGGTTCCACCGCAGGTGATCCAGGTCCCAATTGCACCAGAAAGTAGGAGAGAAATCATCAGTGCTGTTGTAGCACTATGCTGCTCGTCGTGTGTCATGTACTCGGCCCCCTCCTTTCCACCACTCAGATACAATCCATGCCCAGTGGTAGTGAGCATGAGAATATCGATCAGCGCCGGTATGGCGAAGACACTCAAGAAGGTGAATCTCTTGTAGGATGCCATTTCAGTGGGCTTGTAATTTGGATCCACATCGATTTGGGCCTCGGCATACGCTGAAGGTAGCGCAGCCATGGTGTCTTTGAACATAGGCGGTTGATTCTCGGACAAAGAATAGTACGCGCGATACTTCGCAGAAAGCAGCCCACCGAACTGGCTAGGAGAGCAGTCGAAATAAGCCTCGCAGCGTGATCCGAGAGCAAAAAGCTCAGCGAAAGCAGCAGACTGATCGGTCTGGTCGTTGAAAAGTGGATTTCTGTCAGTCACCTCAACATAGACCTCGTCGAAAGCAAGCTTTCGCATGGTACAAAACACAGACAACGCATACAAATCGCCAATAGCGCCATATTTCGCGTTATTAAGGAGACGACCAAGAGCATCAATAATCGTCTGAAGATTTTGATGGCTCCGAGTCCGAAGGGCTTCTTCAATTTTGACTTCAATATCGCGGAACAGGGCAACCGCTGCTGGGAGACTCGGATGCCGACGCTTTGACTGACAGTGCCATTGAAGTCGAGATCTGAGAAGTTCTTCGACGGAGACGTCGCCATTCAAATAGCCGACTGTGTTGACGACTTTCAATTGCTTCCAGGTAGGAATATCAACCAGTCGCTCCATAGCAGCGGATGCGATGCCGCATAAGAGAAAGTCTACTTCTGCATTTGGCGCGAGGGAAACCCGCTGCAGGAGTTGTAGGCATTCTTCAGGAGAGAGTAGCTCAACATCTTGAATAAGTCTTGGAGCAATCTGGTGGGACGAAACAAGGGTCTTATTCCAGCGTGCGAAAGAGGTTTCTGCAGCGATACATTCCCGTCGTGTAAGACCTTGGCACGAGAGAAAAGTATGCAAGAGCGTACCCATCACATCGATGACAGTTTTGGAGATATAAATGTCGGCAGTGGCCTTCGCAGGGTGGGCATGGTAGACGGCCCAAAACTGTTTCTCGATAGTGCGCTGAAATCCGGAGTGGAGTCCAAGAAAAACCCGGATGCCATCAGAACCATCTTCAGGGGAAGATTGCAATTTAACTGCCATAATTTCGATTGCCCGTCGAACAGATGGAATTCCAGGCATTGACGGTTCTGAAGGGACAGTTCCTGCAGCAACGAAATTGGCGAAGGTGGCGCCATATTTCCGAAGATCAGCCGGCGTGACTGCATCTAATAATTCAAGCTTTCTCAAATTCCTTTGAGAAAAGACAACCTCCTGAAAATCATCAGGAGAAACGTCCAAACCGAGAGGAAAGCATCCAAGTCCATCGTAAGAGTTGCCGGCTGCGGATGTGCAAAGAGGGTCGCCGCTGATTCCGTCTCTCAAGACGAACCATTCCATGTTCTCCTGAAACTCGGCATTGACCAAAGAAGGCTCAATTAGTTCCTCGTCATGCTGGCAAGAGCGATCGTTCGCTGCAGCCTCTAGGCTCGGAAGCATTGCGCTCAGCCGTCCAATGACAGAATGGCGATGATTTGACTGTTCAATCTGGATTGCCAAGGTTAGCGAAATTTCATTCATGAACGCACGGTGAGGAAGGCTCTACTTACAGCTTTCTTACTCTTCCACATGTCGTGAAGTTCCATCACTCTGGGTTCCTTCAACCAGGCGAAGGCGCTCAGAGGCTCCGCCTGAACGATATCAACTGTCGCATCCGTGAGTGCGCTTTGAGATCCAATCCAAGAGATAACACTGTAGAAGTTACACCAAGCGAATGTTCTCTTCAAGACTGCGTTTGACAGAAGAACATCGTCATCCAAAGTTTCCCAGACAAAGACAGTGAAGTCTCTGACACAGGATTGGGAGACGAAAGATTTGACTGTGGTCCGAAGCGGCTCCATGTCGAAACAATCACGCCTCTCACCATCTGGAAGGACGAGACCGTTGCGAATGATCAGCCCCGAAATAGCATTGCAAGATAGAGCAGTCCCATCTGCAAGAAAGTCCGGCGCAGATGTTTCGACATAAATTTCAAGACCAAACGTAGAAATGACCGAGCAGAGTTCGTGGAAGACAGGAGTTGGGAATATCTCCCAGCCTGCTAGAAGTATTCCGGTGAAATCATTCTTGCCGCCCTCTGATGTCCGGAATGCCGCGAGAACCATGCTCATAGTTCGGTCAAGACATGACAACACGAACTTCGAAGATTTGCGAGATGGTGTTGTTGCCGTCAAGACATTGTTCAAATCCAATCTCCCAATGACTCGCTGCGGAATCTTCTGTCGCCGTGATAGCTCTGCCAATGCCCTCGGGATATAGTTTTGCAAAGGATTCAGGATGATCGTATCCCGCTCCGAGAGCCTTTGACATTGTGCATCGGATATTGGAGAGTCGAATGTGCCCAAATATATTCCCAAAGATGTTGGCTTTTTCCTGTCAAGCTTCTCGATCGTCGAATCCGGCGACGTTGAGGCGGCATACTTTTGCAGATGGCGGGAGACCCGGTTTCGAAGGCCCTTGGACGGTCCGTTCTGCAACACACATACGTCAGAGATACTCATACAAATGCTGGTGTTTACACATGCCTTTTCTCTTGTATGACGCCAAAGTTTTCTTAGAAGTAGGAATGAGATATATACACATCCCACCCCAATGGAAGCCAGAGCCAAGCTGACAAGTACCTGTTTCTTGTTAGAAGAATCAGAAGTAACATTGCAATCTCATACCAATTGCCACCAATGCTGCTTCAACTCAGCCCAGTTGCCTGCGTGGACACCAGTGATGTATGCCATATCGTCAATTGGGATATGTTAGAGAACTGTCGCCATAGAGTATGTCAAACAGCTTCGCCCTTCTCTGATCTGAAACGACTTGAACGAATGAAGTGGGGGGTAGGCGAGCGAGCGTCTTGTAGAGCGAAGGTATGGGCGAGGACTGTAGTTGTGTAGTAGTAGCAAGTACTCAACGAAGAGAAAAACTGAAGCCTCGAAAGCTCAGCCTCGGCGCTGTTGAACGGGAGTGACAAGTTACTGACCCAACCTCCCTTGCCGGCGATCAATAGATCTCAAACGTCAAGGCTGAAGCGAAAGGAAGTTTGCCCCGCTAGTAATCACATCATCATATCATCGAAGCTCATGGTAGATTTCAGCCCCATCAACAAGTAGCTAGAACCATGCAAGCCCCCAATATTCTTGGAAAGATCAGCAACAACACGATGGAATGTGAAGACGAGAGAAAGAAAGCAGCGACGTGGATCCACGGCTTGCCATGGAGGATTCTTGGCCTGCATGTTGATATCAAACAGGTGTGTTGAGGAAGGGTGGGTGTCAGAACTGGTTGGACGCCGCGTCTCATTTTGGAAGTAGACCGGTCAGACCGCCAGTCGTATAGCCTGAGTTAAAGCAATTCCAGAAGGAAGCACGCTGTCCATTGGTAATCGGGCGGTTGAAGTGCAGACAAAAAGTTTACTTGAGCCGTAAAGCGTCATCAGCAGTTATCCCGGTGACGGCCCCACGATTCTCAGCCGAGACAAAACGACGGGTAGGGATTGGCAGGGGTCGACCCCATGTGCATCGAGAATTGAGGGTCTTCTAGCGGCAAGGCTACGGTCAGCCTGTAAGGCGCTTGTATGCTGCTTTGCACAGCACCTCATCGCAGGGAAAGGAAAGAAAAGGTTAGTGCAGGATAGGAAAATAAAACAACGATGGCCGCAGATCATCGGATGCCGCCTGAGTGATTCGAAAGCGGCGGTCTTTAGCCATGCTTCTCGAAACTCATCCCTGCTCCCTACTCCCTGGCTGAAGACGGAGGACGAAGCGAAGAAACAAAGAGAGGAAACGAACACGCTCGGATGGTATTGGACGAGCAGATCATGAAATCATGTCACCCTAGCCTACCTCGACTCACCTCGATTCCGAGTAGCTATTCTTGCCATGGCCCATTATTAGTTTCATGACACGAGCTGTGGAAAGGATAGCACGGAAAAGATGGTACAGACCACCACCGCATTCCTCAGAGCACCAGAAGTAAAGGTAGTACTGGGTACCGTAGTCCATAGGGAATAATGGCATCAAGGTCCATACCGTGAAAGGTAGTCCCGGGTTCGCGGGATGACAATTCCTGGAGTCTTGGGATTGTGTGAGGTGGGCCTTGCCCATGTCCTTGCTGATCCCCCATGTCTTGTCTGTGCTATGCTGTGCTGTAGGTTTGCTGTGGTGTGGTGTCTCGCCTGTTGTCCTCGGAGGAGCTACCGATTCCTGGTATGGGCCGGATCGGTTAGTTGCTGAGTTGTCGGAGTTGTTCTGACCCTGGCTCCTCGCAGACAGTGGTCGGCCAAAGAGTAGGACAGTAGAGGCTGTAGAGCAGAGAATGAATGACAAGACGTTGAGAGGCACGAGGATAGACGAGACTTGGCGCGGAAGATAGCTGCCGCGCAGCACGTGAGACTCGGCTGGCTTGCTGGCTTGCATGGCTTGGACCCCTTGCCGCTTCAACAGCGTCTGGTTGCACCGTCGCACGACTGCGGCCGGACACCATGGCATCATGGCACCAGCACGAGCACACGCTAATTTAGCGGAGATCAGATTATTCTCGTTCATTTTACAGTATTTTCTCCGTGCATGCATGATATGGAGGCGTCATAATCAGCCTCGCTGCTTTTGTCTTCCTTTTCTTAGCTTTCGTTCGCTTCGTCTCCTTTTCCTTTTGGAAAAACCCGGCAAAGGTTTCTTTGCCACATTTCAAACCCTTTCCTTTTTCTCCTCTAGTAAACAGCTCTCAACTTTCACGAGGACCCCTACCCATGCTAGTTTCCCATTACCAGGCACAATTATTATCCGCATCGTGGTGCCAGACCGCCTTTATGGCTTTCGGGATTCAAGTTATGACTTTTTCAAGTCCATTCTTGACCTCTAGGCCAAGTTTTGCCTTTCGATGACAGCTTGCTAACAGACTTTGTACGACCCTGATGTTGCCATTTTCCGCTTTTGGACCTATCGCCCTCATTTCCCGCCCTCCACTTCTATTTCTTGGTCACCCTCTGTTGCTCTGAGCTGAAATATCTGCTGTCGTCGATTCTCTACTTCGTATCCCTGAATCTCTTCCCATGATCTCGCCTTGATCGTATTAGCGGCCCAAGAGGTGCCCGACTTGCCTCGACCCTGACCCTCCGCCTCCCCTAGCTCTGCAACCTCCGCATGATTTTCTCTCCATGGTCTAAATAAAGGTAAACATGACAACACAGACCGTCACGCCCCTTGCATCCCGCATCAACAGATCTTCCTGTCCCGTCTCTGGGCACAGCTCATCCCCACTCACCCCTCTAGCCCTACCGTATCGCCCTCTGAACTCGGTATCCCAGACCGATGACCCTTTCATCGACTCATGGTGCTCCCAGACAGACACTGGCAGCCCATCGAGTAGCGCAGCACCCAATGCCACGGCACAGACTCTTCCAGAGCTTCCCACCAAGCTGACCGGAACTCTCATGGCTTGCTGCAATTTTTCGATAGTCCATCCCGAGTCATTCGTTGTCTTTGCTCCCCGGATCCAGACTTTCGAGTAAATCCTTGGACATGAACGCTTTGGGAGTCCAGCCAGCGAAAAGGGGTGGGTCACATCACCCTTTGCGGCTTTGTCAATGCTTCGATGCTTTCTGGGCTCAGTTTCTTGTGCTCAGCTGTGGCTGGCCAGGTTCTCTAGTATTTTCACTCCACCTCGTGTAATCCCAGCTGGCAAGCGTCGAGCTCCTGTCATCTTTCTTTTATATACTCGTCGAAGCAGGCCCCAAAAACTTCCAACTACAACTCATTCGTTTTCGATTGAAGCCCGTCGTTCGCTAAGTGCCCGTTGCCCCTAATGTTGACCAAAACTTTCTTCAAGGCCCTGCTTCTGGCAGTTTCCGTTTCAGGAGTATATGCGCATCCCCAGCGAAGACAAACCAATGGCGCATCCGAACGGGTCCAGTCTTTGAATGGTGCAGGAGGTCGCCAAGCTCCTCCGTCAGTTGCGACAAAGATTGCAACAGGTAATTCTAACTATCATCCAAAGCTACGAAGCTTATTGATTGACCTCCTGCAGTTGATGGAAAGACTGTTGCCACCAACACAACCGTACAGGCCTTAGCAGTTGTAGCTCCTAACGCCGCTGCAGTCGCTGGCACCAGCACGAAGAGCACTATTCTGATCTTCGCTCGTGATGCTGCCTCGGCATACTCGGCCACGTCTGGTCTCAACGGATATGCCATCCCATATCAGGTTGTCACCGTCCCTAAGACCGGCGTCACCCTTCCACAACTCAACAGCTCTTCCACATCTGGAAACTATGGAGCTATCGTCATCCTGTCCGAGGTCAGCTACGACTATGGTGGAACTCTTGGTTTCCAAAGTGCTCTCACCGCCGCTCAACTGGCAACTCTCTATCAATACCAGGTCTCTTTCGGTGCCCGCATGGTCCGTATTGATGTCTTCCCCGGTCCAGCCTATGGTGCCTCTGCCATTGGTGGATGTTGCAACACAGGAGTCGAGCAACTCATCAGTCTCTCAAGCACTGCTGCTTTCCCAACTTCAGGAATGAAGACTGGAGCTGGTGTTTCAACTGCTGGTCTCTACCATTACCCTGCAACTATCACCAATGCTACCATTGCCACTGAGTTCGCCTCGTTCGATCCAGCTACTGGTTTCCCAACCAAGTCCACCGCTGGTGTCATCAACAACATCGATGGTCGACAACAGGTAAGAACTCTCATTTGTGATCCTGCGCTTCATCTTACTGACAGCTCATCAGATGGTCTTCTTCATTGGGTTCGCTACTGAATGGTCGTCAACTTCCAACTATCTCCAGCATGCTTGGATCACCTGGGCCACCAGAGGTTTATGTATGTATTCCCGCCAAGACGACGACCATTGGCTAATCTTGTCACAGACACCGGTTTCCGCCGCACGTACTTCAGCAACCAAGGTTAGTTTGAAGCAAGATATATTGCAAGCAATCAGGCTAATTGATATCAATAGTCGATGACATGTTCTTGATCTCAGACATCTACCGTCCCGCTGGTAGAACATACAGAATTACCACTGCTGATTTGGATCAACACAAGACCTGGACCGCTGATATCCAGAGCCGCTTGCCAGCCGGAAGCAAATACTTCCTCGACATTGGTCACAACGGCAACGGAAACATCGAGGCCGGAGCTGATCTCGGTGGAACCCAGTGTGGAATTGGACCAATCGAGTACCCTGAGCAGATCGACACTCCTCTTGAATTCAAGAAACCCCTCGGAACTGGCACGAACCTCTGGCCAAACACTCCAACCACCTACCCATACACCACTGCATGCGTCAACCTGGATCCTCTTAAGGTCTGGTTCGCCAATGCCGCAAACCGTGATGTCTTTGCTCACGTTTCTCACACCTTCACGCACGAGGACCAAAACAACGCCACGTACTTCGACGTCTCCCGAGAAATCTCATGGAACAAGGCATGGCTCGCGCAAGTCGGTATCGCAGCCGGAAACAAATTCAGCGCCAACGGCATGATTCCTCCTGCGATTACTGGTATGCACAACGGCGATGCCATCAAAGCATGGCTCGACAACGGTATCAAGTATGTCGTTGGTGACAACACCCGCCCGGTCTTGATGAACAAGGAGAACGAGTTCTGGCCTCTCATCAGTAACGTCGCTGATAATGGGTACGCTGGCGCCACCATCGTTCCCCGCTGGGCTACCAACATCTACTACAACGTATGTACTCCCCTCTTCCTTCCTGCAAGTAACTACTAACAAGGTAAAGTGTGATCTACCAGCCTGCACAGTCCAAGAGTGGATCGATACCTCTGCCGGAAGCGGAGACTGGAACGCACTCCTTGCTCTCGAGAAGGCTACCAACACCCGCCATCTCTTCGGTCTTCACCACGACCCCTACATGTTCCACCAAGCCAACCTGAACTACGTGACCGCTGGCACCACAACCATCAACGGCGTCTCAAAGAAACTCTCTCTGATCCAAGCCTGGGCCGAGACCGTCACTCAAGAGTTCACCAGACTTGTATCCTGGCCCTTGATCTCGCTCAAGCACGACGACACCGCCCTCGACTTCATCAACCGCATGGCCAGAGACAAGTGCGCTCCACAGCTGTCCTACACCACCGACCCAACCGCAAAGACCATCACGGCCGTCACGCTCACTACCACCGGCAACACTTGCACTGTCAAGATCCCAGTTACCGTCCCAGGTACCGTTACCAACACTCAAGGTTTCACCACCGAGAAGGTTGGCTCCGATCCTCTCACTATCTGGGTCCAGATGGCCGGATCGCCAGTCTCTTTCACTCTTACCACACCCGTTGCCTACTAAGCACTCGCTTGATCTTATGACACAAATGACTTTCATTCACACCAAAAGACATTGGAAAAAGGGAAGGAGTTTCGCCATCGATTCGTCGTTCAAATCAAATCACGTGGTTAACACAACATTTTAGGCAAAGCATGCGTGGGTGCATGGGACGGAGTAAACTTTACCCCCTCATAATTACCGAAAAACAGACAAACAGCTCCGTAGTATTAGTTTGTAATGTCCAATTCAAGTCAAATCAAACAAACCCAGCTCTTCTCCATTCCAAATCCACCCCTCATCAGTGCTTCACTCTCCGACTTTTTGCATAATACAACGCGTCAGCAATGATTTAGAGTTACCTCCCAAGTCCTTTTGCACACTGCCGTGACACTCCCAATGCATCGCGAACTCAGGCAAAATGTACAAACCCTCGTCGTCTCCGTAGCATTGCATGAAAGCATAACGACAGCACCTCGCTTACGCCCACGTACGACGACCAAGTAACATGCCCGGTAATTCTCGTGATAAAAGTGGCAAGGCAAAAAATCAGGGTCGGGCAGGGCAGGGCAATGCTGCACATCCGGGGTCTTCAGCGCCAGCCGTTCAGGGTGGATGTCTCCTCCCTTGTCACTGCTCCGCTTGAATGCTACCTTCCCCATAAAGTAGGCCAGCCAACTTGCAAGCCACCATCGGATTTAAAGCCCGCCCTCATCACTTAAAGTTTGGTTGCCTTTTGCGCTCTCTTGTTTTCCTGCCAACGACAAATCTACTTTCAAAGTCACGAGTTTCAAGAACATCACGCACTTCCCCCTCCCTCCCTGCCAAGTTCACTCGCGATCTGGAGGCGTCGAACCTCAGGAACTATCGAATTTCTTCCTTCTCCCTCTCCCTTCCCACATTGCCACCAACTCAACCTCTCACTGCGCAGTGTGTCAAGAATCACCGACCTGATTCGCGACCTCGCGATGCGCTGCAAAATGCACGCATGCACGCCTCAAGAGGCGAGCAAGTATGAAGGAGTATTGTGGTTGGTGGGCTGATGGATCGCCACCATACCCCGCGATTTCGCGATTTGCTGTACAGTTGCCATCTTTTCATCAGCCTCATGCGTGATGGCTGTCATGGCTGCAGGTTTCTATTTCCAGTGACACCCAGACTGCCAGATACCTATCCCACACCCACACCCACAGAGAGAGAGAGAGAGATGCATCCCACGCCTACAACCAAGGCCTAACTACATACCGTACCGACGTACACATACCTCCTTACCTCCTTACCAATAGCATTCCAACCATGACGACGCTGACAGCCACCGACAGCCTGCTGTGGCTTCTTAACAGAAAGCCGGAATAAGCACATCGCATCCCCATCACCCACCAGCACAATTGCACGATCGCACCATGGCCATCCGCCATCCTCATGGCATTGTCACACAGGTCAAGGAGAAGCACGTTGGATATGTCTCACCCGCACGCATCCGACCAGGCACCTCCCGTCGTCCCACCACATCCGCAAAACCTCGGTCCCGAGACACATCTCACCCAACCCACTTACCACGCCTGATCTCGCCAGAACATCCCATTCGCTGCAATCCCGATTACCTCATTCCTGTACCTGTGCCTGGCCTGATGCCAATCTGAGACTTCCGCTCGCCTGCCTGCCTGCCTGTCAGACTTGCGGGCCTTGCGGCTGCGTTTGCTTGCTATGCTTGCCATGCTTGCCAAGAGAGCGAGCTCTTGGATTTCGATAACTGTTACGTAAATGTCTTCCTGTTTGGGAATCTGTAGATGCAGAGCCTCCCAACCTCAGAGAAACGTCAGAGTGAGATTCGTAGAGCAAAAGAAGGAAAGTGAGCAGTTGGGATTATTGAACAGCGCATACTGATGCGACGCTGCGATGAAGACTTCCTCATGCTGGTGTACGGACGAAGATGCACGTTATGCTGTGACTTTTCTATTGAATATGTCATCTGACGTTGACATGCATGGCGGGAGGTACGGATATACTGTACTGTACCTCTATCATGTCAGACAGACAGGTGCTAGTCACGTCTCACGACATTCATTTGCCTCGTCCCTGCCATTTCCACGTCACGAACTTTGGCGGACAACAGCAGGCAGACAGTTCGCAGTTGTGTTTCGAAGTCAAGCAATGCCAATGCCATATGCTGTGATGGGATGTGCAGTAGAACAATGTACCTCGGTACTGTCGTACCACTTCAGCAACACAACCGTCGTGACTGGCCGCGTAGTCTGTCATCCTCTCTGAATCTCGCTTTCTTCGCTCGCCAAAGTACTGGTACAACACAGCCAATGTATGTTAGAGTCTTCAATTTCCTGTAACGCCCAATCCAGAAACCATTGCATGTGTGCTTCTAGACACGGACATACACTTGACATATCCCCTCCCAAAATCCCAGCTATGCAAAAACTTTACCTTCTGCAACTCTTCGGAGCCTTCTCCGGCGCACGACACGCCTGCAGACCCGAAGAGTCAATGAACCGTTCTAACCGATACAGTGCCTATCAAGCGAGCTGACGCTCTTCAGTGTTTCCGCCCAAGTCATCACGACATGACAGATGCGAGAGCCAAGTCTTCAACCTCGTGGACTTCAAGTGATCTGATGTGATGGCTGCGATCATGCAATCTACTGTCAATCAACTGTCCCGTGTGACTGGAAACGTTCCAGCCATCTGGCTGGATCGGGTTTCTCATCTGGGACTTGACAGCTCCCCAACCGATGTTGAACGAACCAAATCGGCATCTCCCATCCATATCCCGTCTCAAAAAAATCGATAAAGTGGTGAACCAATACGGCGAGGTATAGTAACATGCAGAAACATCAATTCCAACAATTCTCACCATGCACAGTCTTTTCGAACCCATCTGCAAACTTCCCCTTTAGGACTGTCCTCCAAACGGTGAAGATATCCAAATCCGGCCAAAACCAAGCTCCACACTAAGTCAGAAAGACACAATGCAAAGACAACAAAACATACTATTCCAGTAAGTACTCCGCTGCAAAGTGACGGGCGATGGTAACATATCATGCACGGCTGACTGTCCATTGGCAAAAGTACCTGGTCCCATAATCTATACCCATACCTATATCCAGTCTCAGCCTTACCTTGGCCACGCGGAATCCATCCTTGGCCAGAAAAATTCACAAGCTCCACTTCACACTTCTCACTTCTTCACCAAGCTAATCAAGCCTCTCCGAGCGATATGAAAAAAAACCCCTCAAAAACCAAACAAGCCATCCTCACCATCCTCACGCAAACACAGGATACAACACCATATTTCCAAGCTATCCAAGAGCTCTAGATCAGACGAAAACACACAGTAAGCATCAGCATAAGCCTCCATCGCATATCGATAGTGTCCCTCTCCCCACTCGCCACTTCCCTCTTGTATCCCTCCAAGCCAATCCAAAGGTATACTTCGCAGTATTCTCGCTTCGCATGGCGTTTGTTTACCTACTTCGGGACGCCTGCACTCACTTCCCCGCACTGCACACCTTCTAAACTTTCCGCTGAACGCCACATTCTTCACCTTGCACGATGCCACACCCTTATGAGGAAGAATAAAAACTTAAAACTTTAAACTTCATAGAAAAGTTTGAGAGTCAATTAAGGTATTGCTTTCTCGCAAGCCAAAAAAGTATATCCAAAAAGTAAGGACATCGGTAAGCCTGTCCTGACAGACCCTACCCAATCCCGCGTTCACAACTTTCGCCAAGATTGGTAAGCTGTACTTACCCCTCCCAATAGTCCAATATTTCAGCCCTACAGACTGTTTGCCCCATACAGCTGTCAGGATTTGTTGCTATCGATATCTCGATCTTGAAGTCAAGAGATGATTTTGCGGGAGAAAATATCTGACAGACGGCACACCTCAGTCTAGCGCAGCGCTCTTGTCAGAACTTTCTTAGACAGCTGTCAGTCAGTAACGTAACCTTAGCTAGCCTGGCAAAACCAAAGTACACCACGACCCTGCCTGACATGAGATCGCTGCGAGATCTTTCTGATTGAAACAAAGTTTCTGGAAACGGACGCACCACAAAGTGTAAAATTCTGCGCACTGTTCTCTTCCCCTCAGTATGGCGCGGTGCATAGACTTGCAAAAGCATCATTCATCACTAACTAACGCACGACATCTCATTTTCCCCTCAGCCCAACCTGAAAGCTCGGTCCTCGTACCCTACGCAGTCCTGCAATTTCAACCCCATGCGATGTTTGACTGCACAACGTGAATGTACCTCGGGGTTCCGAATACTTGCTTGCAAGTAAACCAGGGATCTCACTCACCTCGCTTCTCGTCCATATCACAACACCCCCTCCCCTTCCCCATAATCCTCCCCGGATACCACTCTACCAAAACCGAAGAAGCACCGAGAAAAAAGTCACTCATTCACTGACCGACGTCGTGCCGCTCTCGGACATAACAAACACACAGACACGCAAAAGTATCGAGCATCTAAGCTTAACTTAGCGTCGCAGTCGCATTCCAACTGTAGCTTCTAAACCCTTCCAAATGCAGCACTGCTGCACATCACTCCCGACTCTGAGAACGGCACGTCAGGACATCAATAGTCAGTCCACGCACCAGCACGTTCAAAAATCCACTACTTTTCTTCATCCCGTCCTTTCTCGGTCCCGAGGCCGAAACACCCCATCGCCTTAAAACCAACCAGTCCAGCACAAATCCGGACTAAGTATGTGACTAAATCGGCATCGGCCATCAACCCCTCGTCTAAACAAGCGCAAGAGCCAAAATCAGGAGCTTGGCATCTGCCGACATAAGCCGACATAAGTCGCTCTATTAACTCCATCTAGCAAGCTCGCTCGCTGCTTCTTCGTACTGACTTTCAGCTTCGGTCCAGCGCCGTCGAAATGCTAGAACTTTTTAGAAGGACCCGGACCGCACCGGCTGATACAGTAGCATAACCACGATGCAATTTTCTGCAGCGAGCGGTCGACTTCGGAGCTTTGATTGCGATCGAAGCTAGAGCGGAGGATTTTTGTTCTTCGACGGAGGTTGTCGGGGTTCGGGTTAGTGAGCAAGCCGTGATCTGATGTGAAGTTTACCGTAAGAATTTGAGGAAACGCAGCCTGATTGATCGATCCGGTGATATTTCGGCACACTCTGATTTGTCAAACAAAGCTACTGTCGTTTCCTGATCGAGTACGGAGGTACATGATGTCGGTTGAGCTTGTGCCGTAGGGCCGCGTGGAAAAATTCTCAACGCATCAGAAAATTCCCCTCGCATCTGACGAATTGTTTTCTTGTAGCCCCTCATGAATGGTCAGCGCAGAAGCCCAACACCTCACTGCAAAAGTTCAGCTTGTGACATCAGTTCATGTGTCATCATAACAAAAAACAATAGCGGCTCAAAGTCCTCGCCAAAAGTTTCAAATTCCCAAACCAGAAATTCCAAGAGTGCCCTAATCCTTAATTTTGCACATGGCCGAAGGAACATGCCCGTGTGGCTTAAGCCTCAAAAGTTTCTGAGAAGCGGGGTGCGCTGACAGGGCATGTTCCGAAGACCTGCAGGCGCATCACGTGGGGAAGGCGTGATGCGATAGTGCCAGCGCATCACGCGATGGCGTCGAGGGCTGAAGCCGTGGACTCTTGCCCTGACAATCCGAGCTGAAAATCGAGTCGCCCTTGCAGAGAGGCAGGCGAACCGTTGCGAAGACTCACCAGACAAGACAGGCACGAGCGAACGAGGGAAAGCCACGAAGGTGAGATGAGCTAATTTTGCATGCTTAGTAGACTGCAATATCGCGATATGAGAAAAAGAAACAAGGTGCTATAAGTAATACGAAGACAACATACCTCATATTATTGCTCCGTTCAAGCGATAGCATCAGAAATGAGCCGAAAATGCCGAAGTGCCTCCCGAGATGGAGACCAGTGCCCTGTCCTTGAAAGCAGCTCGTATCCATATTTGCATCTGCAAAGACGGAGTCCTTCGACATCATCGAGATCTCGATTGCCTAGCGATCTCGATAGATCTTCAGAAGTCAATCGTCAGTTCCAAGATCATCACCCCATGTCCATGCCCATCCCGAATTCCAGTGCATTCTCAAGCTCTAGAAAATCCCCAAAAGTGGATATCCAACAGCGAAAATCCAGATCCAAGCATCGTGTTGATCACTCTACCGGCAAAAGCAGAACATAGTCTCTCCTCACACCTTCGCCCTCCCCATAAAAATAGCAAAACATGCATCCGTCCCCTCATCGTTTCACCCAACCAAACAGATGAAACGGCGAAAGTCGAAACTCTTTTTTCCCCGATTCCTTGATCCCAACAGCCGTCCCCTGCAACCCCACAGCGCCACCAAAGAAACCCAACCAAGACATGCCATTTCGCCAAGCCCTACCCGCATCTGACTCGCATTGTCAATACGAGCCTCACTAACGCAGCGATCGCTGTAAACCTGATCTAGCTGATCCCATTGGACAATTTGCCGAAGGACCTCTTCTTTTCAGTGGCCAGACATTTTTTATCCCCTTGACCCTTGAAATCTTCAGACTCTAAATAAAGCATGCATCTTTCACTCGCCGGATCGGATGTGCGGGGCGACTCTTGGCGGTGCGCGAGAGCAAATCATGCTAGGCAGGAACAGAGCCACTATGCTACAGAGTAGACTGAGCTCTGTGACAGTCCAGAAGCATGGCAGGGGTAAGGTCTAGGTTATCGAGTCTTACGATATCATTCGATGGGTTTTCGTCTCCGCTGTCAAAACATTTGCTGTCAGGCGTTACAACATGCAACTTCGCAAGTTCTCCATCTGATTTCACAGCCAATGAAGAAAACAAACATCTCACTGTCTTACACGACGGCTGCGGTGTCAGTGTGCCGCCGTCTTTCAACGGGCATAGGTCAGCATCATGATACAATCAGCGATCTCGTTGCCGTCCATGCCTTGGTGAGCTCTTTCCTAGCTGCATATACCTGTTTTGTGCCGTTCGAAATTCTCGAACAATAATTTTATCCCATCGGAAAAACTTCCAGCTTCTCAGTTGCACCAATAACACTCGCTTATTCACTACCGAGTCCATACTTAGACTTCAAAGTGCAAGCAGCTACCCTCTAGACGAAAAGGCAAATGAATTTAAAAAGTGCAAAGCATCTTATACGTGCGGCTCTGCCATCCATTTTGAAAAGCGGGCCGAAAATAGAATCCTGGCAATATGTAGCTTGGAACTCAATCGGCTGGCCTTGTTCTTCATCAAGCTCTGCCAGGAGGGCGGGACAAAGAAACATTTTCAGAAGCACCAAGGATCCAAGACAACGCCCAAGTCTCTAAGTCTGCTCTCGCACGGCTAGGCTAAACACCTGCGTTTGATGAAGCCACAGACTCAGCTGACGAGAAAACGAGAAAGTGAAGACACAAGACGCATGGTGACCTGCGATCACGCAAAAGGCCAAAGACAATGGAACATGAAAAATTTCGCACTGCCAAGAGCAACGAAAACTGGAATGGGGATGGTGATTATCTGATCTTGCATCAAGTTGCATAGCCATGATGAAGAGGGTCGTGCATTGAGCTAAGCGACTGCCCGCTGCTTTAAGGAGCGAGAAAACCATTGCTGCTTTACGCCAAGCGACATTCCAATTTGATATTGCCTAAAAGGGGCTGAAAGCGGGAAAACTCACTCTCTCACTATCCCTAGTTACCTACAGGCAACAGATCATTTCCAAGCCCTGCTCATGGGTTTGTGGCTCGAAGCTACTAGTTTATCCAATTCTGCGTTGGCAGTCAGCCATTCGAACCGAATTGCACAAGAGAGTCGAAAAGTTCAGCTCAAGCCCAGTGGTATTGCCATCATCAGCCGCTGTCATGAGTTTTGAACTTGAGGGACAGCCCTTGCATCACTTAATGAATTCTAGCTGAAGCATGAAGAACAGACTTGAACCGGTAACTTTCGCAGAAGACTAGGGATCCCCGTCACTCCGGCCTGGGGATCCAGAGGGGCAAAATAGTGGAGACTTCAACTATTTCCCACTTCCCAGGAACAATGGATGCTAGGGTGGTACCACAATAACCACTACCTTGTGCTACGGCCACCGACATGAGGACTCAAAGCAAGAATTGCAATTCGCAAGCAACAACATTCATCGAACTGCGATCAGCCCGCGTCTTTCGGCCCCAGGAGACGTAGTAGGAATTTATTCCGTTTCCGTAGACGAGCTTATCCCGTAACCAGCCTGAAGAATGCAGTAGTCGAGGCGCCTCATAGAATCTGATCGCAACGCAAGTAAGAAAGGCCAAGCCTGTAGACGACATGAATTGCGCTTGAAAGCACGAACACCCCTCTTAGAATTGTGGGACATTAACAAGACTTTGCAGTGAGTGCCCGGACAGACCTCTCTGGCCTTTCCGCTTGAATGAACGGACTCTCTAATGCTTCAGTTAGAAGGCTGGCCGAGCCTCAGGTGCCTTGCACAAGCCAGAACAAACGATCTTCGTCCCTAATCCAATCACATGTATGTAAAGACCACCTCCCCTGCTTCAAGAACAGAAAAATCAAAGAACAAAACTCACTGAATATCAGCCACTCGCTTTACCAGATACGCAGATTAATTCGACATGTCAAACTCAGAGTTCAACAGTCCCAGTCGGTCACTTCGCAGCTCGATCTCAGAAGTAGATACTCCACAGACCAATCGATCAACGCTTTTCGATGGGAGTTTCAGTGGAGTTTGGCACCACGATCCGGAATATATCCTTGTCGTTGGAGGCCTTGGGTATATTGGAAGTCATACCTGCCTGGAATTGTTGAAGGCAGGACACAATATCTTGATCATCGATAATCTCAGTAATTCTTTTCGAAATGTGTACGAACGGATATCATCCCTTGCAACCAAGTACCACGACGAACGATGCCAACCAACGCCCTTGATGCGGTTGTGCGAAGCAGACTACCGGGACGATGCAGCCGTCAGAGAGATCCTAAGTTCATATGTCAGACCGTCAAGTCTGCACGACGGTGACACTGAAGGATCGCCCATGCAGTCGTCCATCAAGGGTGTGATCCATTTCGCTGCATACAAATCGGTTTCGGAAAGCATTTCGAGCCCTCTCAAATACTATGCCAATAATGTCGCGGGCATGATAGAGTTCTGTTCTGTGCTGAGCGACTTCAACATCAAAACCTTTATATTCTCCTCTTCAGCAACAGTATATGGTACCGTCGCGAATTCGGGAGTACCTCTTCGTGAAGAGTATTGTACACATCAGACCGAGACCTTCATCGATCATGATGGCGCGACAAAGACGACTGAGGGCGGCTGCTCTGGTCTCACCAACCCATACGGACGTTCAAAATGGATGTGCGAAGCCATCCTTTCAGATCTTGCTCAAGCAGACTCGGAGTGGACCATCCTCGCCCTGCGTTACTTCAACCCTGTTGGCTGTGACGAATCTGGGCTCCTCGGCGAGGATCCAAAGGGTATTCCGACAAATCTCATGCCCGTAGTGGTGAGGGTCATGACCGGAGCCTCTCCAGAGCTCAACGTCTTCGGCACAGACTATCCTACCCCGGACGGGACGGCTGTTCGAGACTTCATACACGTGACTGATCTGGCTTGCGGTCACGTCGCAGCGCTCTCTTCGGCATCGGCTGGCCGTGTGCCCAAGGGTTTCCGAACCTACAATCTAGGCAGCGGGACGGGCTCATCGGTGTACGAAGTTGTCAGTGCTCTGGAAGCAGTCTCATCAACAAAGATCCCGCTGCGCAAGGTACCGCGCCGAGAGGGTGATGTGGGATCGTGTGTTGCAATGCCGCGAAGAGCGGAGGTCGAACTCAAGTGGAAAACACAGAAGTCGCTGGAGACGTGCTGTAGAGACATCATGAATTTTCTGGATCATCAAAAGGAGGAGTCGGTGCTGGCGTGACGGGCGCGGGGTATTGTAATCTGTGCGTTTGTTGGGCCTCGATGCTGATGATGTTGTCGCACCGCACGTTAGTATGTGCAACCTCAATAATAGCTGTTATGTAATAGCCGTAATTTATGAATGGAACTCCCATGAATCCATGGCCACTGATGATTCTGTTGATGAATGAGGTGAAGTCGTTGAGGGGAAGAAGTTGAAGTTGACGAGATATGAGGTGGGGAAGGAGCTAGCCCTAAGCGAGAGGACACTAGCCCCAGCAAGGGGAATGGAACGTCGTTATCTTCGTATTGTACGTGCTTCCTGATAAGGATATAGATATGGAGATGCTATTGGCTTTGTCAATTGTTATCTCTTCAACTCAAATGATCCCTTATCTAATTGCTCAAACTTACGGTAACATATCTTCCCTGAACTCCTCTTCGCTTCCGAAAGGAGAAAGCACTCATATTTCTCTGTCCGAACGACCCAATTTCTTCTTCCAAGATAGTATCCCGTCTATAGCTTAACCCTTGTCGGAGAGATAGTTCGCTATTGACGTTGTGTAGGATAGCAGGGAGTCTATAGAAGTGACGTACAGCCACTGCTGGAGCTAGAATTGATAGTAGCAGCGCGTTGAGAAAAGTAGCACCGGATCCATTCGAAAACCCGGCTGCTAATACGAAATAGCACCAGAAGTATCTTGGAGTACCTTTTTGTACCGTTCTTATACTGTCATCCTGGCAATATCACTGTGGCTTGCATACTCTTGAAGTGCCGGACCGAAAAACACCACTGCGCGGGATGACAGGACCAGCAGCCATGCGCCATGCCCGGTATCGGTAGATTTTGGCAGTAGGAATCTTGCTGGACAGTCGTTTCGGATATCTCGGTCCCGTTTCTACCATTTCCATCTTGAGCGCCTGATGCTAACTTGAATGAAACTAGGCCACGATTTGACGATTACCAGTCCAGAATGCCGTCCATCACTTCAGTTCTGTCAACGATGCTTGAGGCTGTGGGTTACAGCCTATCAAAAACAATGTCAAAAGAGCCTTCAAGTTCCGCTTCCATCCCTTGAATTGGACGCTCGCTCCAAACATGGAGGTCGAATCAGATGTTGTCCAGGCACATTCGATATCCGACAATTCTCAGAAACGCCGACTTGTTGATGACCAAGAGATGCTGGACAGACCCCGTGGACACGACAAGATGATTCCAAGTCGCGAGCATGTTCAAAAAAAGAATCTCGAGGAAGTTGATGTTCTTCATCAGAATATCAGGCAGTCAGAGTTTTCAAATCCTTCGCTTCCGATTTTGTGGCTGGCTGGAAGTCAGCAAAATCCCAAAGATCATCACGCCCAATTACCTATTTCAAAACCCGTCAATTACCATGACATAACTCAGCTTACAGCATGAGAAGTATTTCTACCAATGCATCGCATCGAAGCTGAAGCATCACGACGCCTCATGGCCTAGCTGCAGAAGCCCAGAGTAGCACAACGGCAATACAACATATCAGCACTGGAGCCAAGATCTGACGATTCTTCTTTAAGGTTAGCCTTGGAGCCATAAGCCCTAAGTTATCTTGAATGATGATTTACGGAATGTGCTGCGTCCGGACTACCCCAGGAGATAGTCCGAAAGAATGATGTAGAGCTCCGCAGCGACTTAACATTGACGGCCGTACATCATATTTGATAGTCATTATTCCCTTATATTTACAAAATATAAACTTCACGGGATATTCACCTGGCGTCGGGATACACAAGTTGGGACATGCTCAGCATTCAATTTTCGGAATTTCGAATGTGGCTATCTCGATACCCAAACGACAGAAATAAGACACAGTATCACCGTGCAGGTGTTATGAATCGGGGTTCTCCATCATGTCTTTAGTACCTGGTATTGAGACTTTCAACAAATAGGAAGGGATCCGACTGGATTGGCTTGTCCTGGGAAGAGGAATTTTCAGGGAGCAGTAGACACCAGAACACTTCAAAGGAATTCGATACCCCTGACGTCCTGGAAATTCGAACAACTTGCGGGAGGACGCAGAAGAGGGCAGATAATAGGATGAGAAGATGGCAAAGTCTTTTCAAAGGCGACCTTCAGGCCCGTCCAGGATTCCGACATGCGGGTAACGCAGCACGAGACAGCCAGACCCTGATGAGGGCGTCACAAAAAGTGGCCCTCCGCTTCAAGCAGTTTTATTCAACTATCTACTCGACATGTTCCCCCATCAACCAAATTCAAACGACGCCAGCTAAATCGTTAATAGCAAAAGCGGGTCCGATAGTGAAGCTCATGTTCAGGCGAGTGATGGCTTCCGAAGTTGAAGTCATATTCTCTGTTGAAGCCTCATACGCATGGGAAGGTCGTGCGCTGAACTCAATTAACTGAATCTCTCTGTCCATTAAATCCTAGCTCCAACAAGTTCGCTTTCGTGACAGCATTATACGGAAATTCTGCGTTCTGATGTTTTTTGACTTTATAGTGGCAGCGTTTCAACAAAATTCATGTCTCGTAACGCGAGGAGACCATCAATTTACCACGCTAGCCAAAGCTTGGGTACTTATTTCATAGATCTACTGTAAAGAAACTCAATTCCTTGAGATCCAGGGATTCAACTCATGTTGTTCCTTGACAATCATATTTGTTTACAGTACCCCGCTCTCGCTTAAGATATCAAGGTCGTCCCTTGCAATACCACGCGAGATTCATGAAGATAAGTAGGGAAGAGGTGTGTCTAGCTGGCGCATGAATGATCTTCATTTCTTGAGATTCTGGAAATGAACACAAGTGTAGCTTGAGGAAAGGAGAACGACAGCACATATCGTAATGACATCGAATTTCCAAGATGGAACAATGACCTGTTGAGATCACTCGGGACAAAGATAAGGCTCAATTTCTGTAAAGAACCCTTGTTTGTGATCTATAGATTTTACAAAACACCGCAATTGTCTTGCGTAGATCGTTTCCTCGCAGCATCGTATTTTTAAATCAGCCATGAGCTGGATGTATCAAATGATTGGACCGAATAGGTTTCTCCAATGTATACTTGGTTCTTCAGTCTCAAATTTGTCGCATAAAAAGGACATTTTTCCGGCTGCAGTGATCACAGACGTGAGCAGCAAGTTGAATTAAAGGTATCATTAGCCATCATTAAGAATATATATGTACAATAGAAGAAAATCACAACGACACAACATGGTACACAGCGAAGATCCAGCCTCGCTCCTCCCGTGCTCAGCTGAAAACGGGTATTCAAATCCACACAAAAGACGCCTTTTGCCCTCCCGCCTCAATCCCTTTTTCATAACTCATTGCCGTCCATGCCCCCAAAACCCCTTTCCCTCCCTTCTGGAACGTCATTTTCTCTTGAAAGATTCGTGCTGCGTCCTATAATCTCCCCAAGCCTACCCGAGCTGGCTTGAACCAGCCCACCCCGTCCACCTCCTCTGCCCGCCTTCTGGCTACCCACTTCTGTGACTTCTCTGAACACCAATCGCTCCACCACCCCTTTTCTGCACTCCCATGCCCGGCTTAATCCGCCCCGTATACACCCTCACCTTGGGTTGCTCCCGCTCTTGCCTCCTCCTCTCCATCTCTCTCTCCTCCCATTCCTCCAATCCACCTCTTCCTCCACCCACATCTGGATCATCACTTTGATTACCATTGCCCAGGTCCCTCTCACTAACGATCATCACGGCTTCATTTCTGAGCTTACTGCCTACCACATTGACCTTTCTCTCTCCGACTTGAGTGTTGAAATCCGCTCTGCGGGCACCAAGTTCCCTCAGACGATACCCATACTCCTGCTCCACATCCAGACTCAAAGTAACATCTTTATCCAAGTCCCTAACCGTAGCCAGCGCTCTCTCCACTTTCGTGGGAGTCGATGAGGAGTTACTCGATACGCCGCTGAATTGCGAGGGAGAAGGAGGAGGGGTTTCAGAGCGGGAAGGGCTGAGCGCTGGCGTTGATGCCCTAGAGCGGGACATTGGCCCTGGTCTTGATCTTGATATTGATCTTGACCCTGGTTGGTATCGGGATCGGGAAGACTGTGTTAGGGCTGAAGGGGAAAGAGGATGCATGTCTTCGAATTTTGAGAGCCCGGATATGGCGCTGTCTCTCTCGCTGCTTTTCAGTTCGTCATCTGCAATGTCAAAAATGGAATAGGGGCGGGCGATGTAGATATCTGAGCGGGGTGGCGAGGTTTTGGCTGTAGACTTCAGTTGCCCATTGCCGTCCCTGTGCTTGTTTCGCAAGATCTCGGACGGGGTCAAGAAGGGGTCTTGGGTGGCATCTTTGCCATCTTGCAACCCAAACTTCGTGGAAGGAAGTAGAGCTGACCTCGCTCTGATCCTCTGAGGAGTTTCTGGGAAGAAGTCAAATCCATCCATTAGACTCCCCGAATACAAACTTGACGAGCGATTCGCTCGCAATGGTGCGAATGTCGGGTCTGGCATTGTCAATGGTCGCCATATAGCCGCAGCTCCCTTTCCTTCATATGCAAAAGCTGACACCTGCGAGTGGAAATGCACAGCACGATCCCGTTTCGGCTTTGCCTGGCCACGACCTAACCCTTCTCCTTTATGCCTATCTCGGTCAAGATCCAGCAATCCCTCCAGGTTCGCAATCGTATTCTTCCTCTCCACTTCCCTCTTTTTCCAAGGCTTGTACATCGAAGCTGTGGACATGTAGCCCATCGATCGGCGGTGCTGTTTCCTTCTCATGCGGCGACAAAAGTAAATAGTCAATAGGAAAGCGAGGAGAATCACGCCGCAAATTACACCACCTATTATGAGGCTTGCATGTGAAGAGGCTTTGTTGCTGGGAACCTTGGAGGAAGAGGAGTCGAGCTCGGAATTGGAGTCACCAGCAGAAATTCCGAGGGGGACGGAGATGGACGAGGGAGAATGTTTGAGTGTCTGTTCGGAAGAGATCTGTGAGGCGAGAAGAGGGGCGAAAGGTATCGAGGCGCTGAGGGCGAGGTATGATGATTCTGATAAATTCGGGAGCGAGATCAGCACTCCCGGCGCAGTAGAAGTCATGGATATTTCAGGTATCGTCCGGGAAATTGCTGTAGACACCACAGAGAGGTGTAGAATAGTAGCATTTGACTTTGCATTTTGGTCTGGAGGTGAAGGAGTGCCTGTTGCTAGCTTCGAAGTTCTTGAAGCTTGAGATGGTAGGGAGGTTGGCGTTGCGAATGGCTGAATTGATGGTCGTCCGGTACTATTTGGAGACCCTGCAGAGGAAGCATTGGGTGGAGTTGGACGTATGGATCTGACGGATGCGGGAATAGGTGTTTGTGTTTCTGTTTGTGGTCCTCGATCGCTGCAAGCGAGAACCACAGACATTACACCTTGCGAACCCTCAAGAACTTCACCGACAGTATCTGCGTTCTGGGTGCCAGCTGTCCAGTAACAGCTCATATTCCGTTTAGATCCATTGCGGCGTACAGCCGCCATTTTGCCATCTTATTGGACCTTAAACGGGATTCTGATCAAATGATTGGTTGAGAGCAATAAAGAAGCGACGCGAACAGTCCTGATCAACAGGAAAAATAGTCCAAAGTCACAGCTGGACGTGCCTGCGTCCCTCGAACAGATGAGTAGTCATAGGTAAGAGACCGTAAAGAGATGAAAAGTCAAGACCTCCCTTCCTTTGGTAAAGGAGCTCTGTGTAGATATGGATGGAGGCTGAGTTAGCTCCTGGAAACACCCCGCGAAACACATGACGCACAGCTATGTGGGAGACAGTTGCGCATAACGAACTCCGCATATAATGCTTTACCTGGAAAGCATATGTGAATGCACGTGCATTTGCGTTTGTGTTCGCGGTCCTAAGATCTTGCGATGTGCTGTGATTGGCATGCGTAGGTTTTAGTGTGCCGATTGGCGAATGATGATGGTTGTTTCATGTAAAAAAAAAGAGCACCTAAAAAAGGAACCACCGAAACGAACGAAAGGATAGGTCTAGCTAAATGAAAAAGAGCCCAATAACGCGATGAAGAATGACAGAAAATACTTGCTTTCAACTTTCAGGACGGAAGGTCAACAGCTCATCAGTGCACCTGCGGATTAAGCATTGGAAATCATACCACCGTCGAGACAGACGTATGTCCGCCTTGATAGAAGCTATGAACTCTATAGTCCTCGAGCATAATGCCATATTGTTTCGTGAAAAGTATATGCTGTCACAGTCCCGAATGTCCCACAAGCTGAATGGAGGAGACCTAAAAAGTGCAGAATCCCTTCATGTTCAGACCTTGGAGCCAGTTGCGCAATCCATTTCTCCAGCGCTTCCAATAGACGTGGTTGTTTCCTAGTTAGCCACGGCCTAGCCCATCTCTCAGACCATTCGCGTGTGAGAATAGCCATCCAGCCAATGCGCGTAGACAATCCGGCGCCTGTAATCTAGACCCTGCGATTTTCAGAGATAGAGTTTGTGTTGTCTGGAGTGAGAAGTATGAAGATCAGACGAGGTCTGTGATTGGTGATCAACTTGTTGAGCTGTGACAGTGAGAGAGCACGGAATTAAGTCGGGCCTCCTCGGAAGACGGAACTTTTGTCTATGGATGCTTCGTTTGAACTTTGACTATCAAAATTACACCGAGCGTACTTTCGTGCGACATGGGTGGGGAAGCTTCGAGTGACACTTAAAAGATAAGAGAATACATAGCTACTTGTGATAAGGCACGAAGTCTGGATCAAATCTCTGCACTCAACGCACTCAAGGATTGGTGTGCACACTTTTTCAGTACATGATGTATACCTCGTACAGTCTATTCATCTTTTAGTGAATAATGTAGACTTTTGGCTCCTATGACTTAGCTGGTATGAGCTGTACTTCAGCTGTCGTTACAAACGCAAAAAAAGGAGGGTCTTGAATAGAATTCTGAAAAGTCAAATGTTGGCTCTGCGATAATGCGAGTCTCGAGATAAGAGGATGGTACTTTCACGTTCCGGTTCAATTCTCCGCTTGGAACATGACTTTGGGAAGAGAAAATGGTGAAGTGGTGAATTGCCCAATCGCATTGATCACTCCAACTGTCACCGGATATGCAGAAACGGCTTGTGACGAACGAGAACCAAAGGAATCGAAAAGGAGCGACTGCTTTCCAGACGAAGTCCAGGAGCTGAACTCCGAGTGTCTCACCCAGACGAGGAGGCAATTTACTTGCTGGTCAAAAGGAAACTCTGTTTTCACGGGTATCGATATTGTGCATCTGCTCCTCTTCATCAATCCAGCAACGCGGATTCTTCCCCAATGACGAATCACAGTCTCCTCCATCGTCAAGTCAAGCACCAACACAAGTAAACCATATGACTCATTCCAAACAAAGCTCAACTTCCAGTGTTGAATCCAAAGTTCAGTTGAATGCCGGACTCTGGAGACCAACAAAATCAACCTTGGACATATACGACGCTCAGACAGATACGACATGTGGCATGACAGGTGAGTGAGCACTTGCACTGATGGCTCTTTCCCGATCTCGCAATTCCCCTATTCTATGGAAAGTCCATACTCATGGCAAATGGAGTCAAGTCGTAGGGTATGTAAACACATCATCAGATATAAAGGTCCGTCAAAAAGATCAAAGAAGTAACATAATCAAAAATTTCAAGTCCACATCGATATAGTCCTTCCAACTCTGAAGTTCTTTTCGCCTGGTGTTGAAATTTCTTTGGTCTAGATGCACCAGAAGTTGCTAGTCCATCAGCACTTGAGTAGCGTCTCGTGGAATTTGCGCCTGGCGATCAGGTCGTGTAACCAGCAGACGTACTGCAATCGGAAAACCTTTGCAAATTGAAATTGGAAATATGGAGGATGGGCTACTCATCAGCCATTATTCTCATGAAACTCGATGTTGATGTTTGTTGATGATCAGCAAGAGAGAAAGAACATGAAAGGACAAGAGAATCGGAACGGAAAGTACGAAGATCCGATGTGGCTGAAATTTTTGAACGCTAAACCACTCTAAGGTCGCTTTAGTACCTGCGCCACCGCTAGACAGGGGCAGAAACTTGGTAGATGACGGAAGAGGAACAGGGGCACGCGAACAAATCCCATTGCGCAGCTGAAACTGCATTGGAAAGGGCCGAGGCTCTTGTCTTATCTTTTCTTCTCCGTCATGATTTTCTCTTCCTTCTGTTCTTTTTGTTTTCCTGCAGAAACATTCAGAGATTGCCCCCTCAGCTTTTGAACTCCTGGTATACGCGCAGCACTTAGAAGAACTCTGGTCTAGGCTGCTGACAACAAACACCGCCGCAATGGCCTCCTATTTCTCGCGTTTGAGTCCTGTCCCAGGTTTCCCCGAATATACCGGTCCTTACAAGGTCGGCACAATAGATGTGGAGTTACCGATCGCTGAGCTTGAATCACCAAGTCCGGCGCCAGAAGATCACATTTCTACGGTCCAGTACAGAATATTCTATCCCTGCGAACCAGAGTCGAAGGGTAAGAGTGTCAATTGGATCCCAAACCCTCAACAAGGCTATGTCTCTGCGTACACAAGGTTTCTGGGAGCTGGATCCGCGCTGGCAGAGGTCATTTCGTTAGTATCTCCTTCATTTCTTATCATTGAGCTTAGGCTAACGTCCAGCAGGTACTTCCCCCGACTCCTCTACTACATCTCGATTCCTGTACGAAAGAACGCAGCCCTCCTCCCACCTAATACCGCCAACAAACGATGGCCCGTTATGATATTCTCCCATGGACTCGGAGGATCCAGAAATGCATATTCTCACCTCGTAGGGTCCATTGCAAGTCATGGCATGATTGTGATCGCCCCAGAACATCGAGATGGATCAACACCAATTTCATATATTCGCGACGTACCCTCAAATAATTCAGTCACGGAAAAGTCAGCAGCAAGGAAGGCAAAGCGTGCGATAGACTACATGAAGATGTCACATACACCAAGCCCAGAAGTAGAAGCAGGCAGGAACGCTCAATTGCGAGTCCGATTGTGGGAATTGGGCATCATTCATGACAGTCTGTTGAAATTGGACCAAGGCGCCGAGCTCTCGAACCTCAACAGCTCATCCACACCCCTCGCACCATTCAAAAACATGATGGACGTACATACACCCGGCAAAATAGCCTTTGCAGGTCATTCATTCGGCGCAGCGACCGTTGCACAATTTGTGAAATCAACATTCTACTCCCCTCGCAACTCCGAAGCACCCAAAGACTACGAACCCCTCTTCACACCCACCTCCCGCTCACCCCTCCTTTCCCAGATAACCCCACAAACCCCCGTCATCCTCCTCGACGTATGGTGTCTCCCCCTCCGCGCCGCCTCCACCCGCTGGCTCTGGAACCTACCCTTCCCCTGCTTCACCCCTGGTGGACCAGGCGGATCCGCTCTCCTCGCAGTCGAATCCCAAGCTTTCTTCAAATGGCGCGTGCATCTGAAAGCAACGAAACGTCTCCTTTCCCCAGATCCCAGCTCCGACGAGTACACCTACACCAAATCCTCCTCCGCTAACGAAAACGAGAACCAAACCTGGCCACAACCCAACTTCTTCTACGCCGACGCCTCAGCCCACCTCTCGCAATCCGACTTCGGCGTTCTTTTCCCTTGGGTAACCAAGCGCATTTTCGGTTCCGAGGAGCCCGAACGCGTCATGAAGCTCAATGTCCGCGCTATCCTGCAAGTGCTCCGCAATCAGGATATCCAGGTATCACAAACATCAGCTGCAGATATGGAACTAGAGGAGGGAAAAGGCGCGGAGACCGTGAGTGATGAGAAAATCCTTGGGAGAGATGGAGAGATCAGGAGGTGGCATTGGATTAGTACTGATTTGAAGGAGGGAGATGTGGATGATGTGGACGGAAAAGAGGGAAAGGTGAAGAATGGGCCGAAAGGGGAGGTGGAGAGGAGTGAGGTGAAGGAACCGATACAGGCGGTTATCGGAAATGAGGTATTGAAGCAGAGGGAGGGGACGAAGGAGAGGTTGTGAGTGAAGAGCGAGGGAATTGATGGGTTATGATTTATGATTTGAGTATGAGCTTTGTTTGCGATTAGACCCTCTGGAAGCACTGGTAGTAGTGCATGGTTCTGGGATAGACAAGGCGTTGTTCTCACAGATGGAATTAGAACGAGTTGCATTAGAAGCCTCCTCTAGGTTTCCCAGGTGTCGAGATTAGACTTTAGAATAGAATCGATTATCATACACAGTACCAGACAAGTAGCTCATGATTTTTCTTGCACTCATCTATTATTCACGTCGCCAACTCCCCTCATTCATGACGAGATTGTTTCCTTACGAACCCAAGCCAAGCCAATCCTTGAACGTCAACACCACGGTCACATCCATCCAAGCTGAATCATATAAAGCGCCTCTCAACCATCAATTCTAACTCTCTTTCTTTTCCAAAAATGAGCTAATGGCAGATACATGGCTTGTGCCCAGCGATCATTCCAACGACTCCAGTGTGCTTTATATGAGAACGTGGGTTGACCTCAGAATAAAAAGTCTTCATCAATTATTGCAGATCTAATTCTGCTGTAGAAGTTCTTGAGTCTTGAGATACAGCTGATTGGCTTGGATTATTGTACACTGTTATCATTAGGTGGACTGTTGTCGATGGATTTCTTGCTGTTTTAATATAGATTTGTTTACTTTGATTGCGATTTTCAGCTAATTTGAAGAGGGGAAGGGAAGAACTTCTAAAGAGAAAGTTAGTCCCAACGATACGATCTGTCATGAAATGAGTATGTCATCAGAATAAAAGTAAATTTCAGAGAGAGGTGGTTAGCTGGCTGCATCCGCGATTTCCATGCAGAGTTCTTTTGAAAGGCTGTATGGCACACTAGCCAGCCTAGAAGCAAAGATCTCTCTCTCTTTATATATATTCAACAGGCCAGATTCATTGCTTGGGGCACTCGAAGGGAAAGATCTGAAACCTTTGGGGCAGATAGAAATGACATAGGATAAGCATCCCCTCAGATTGAGATACCAGATACAATATAATATGTAGGAAGACAAGGCACAACATTTATTTAAGCATTCCAAAGAAATTCACGACAAGAAGATAGAAATGGCTACGGATCATTATGTGGCATGTGCTACAGAACACCTTGCGAAAGGCCACTAAGATAAGTACAGTAATAGCAGGTCGTTTTTCTTGTCCTTCGACACAGTGCACGAGCGGGAAGATTGAACCTGATGTCATATTCCATTTTCTTTGACACCATTCTGTGAGGGGGGGGGATGGACCTGGTGTCATATGATGACTTCAGATAGTCAAGTATTGCTGTCGTTGTAATATTTGTTATCGAATATGAGGTATTTTCTCAAAGATGTCGAACTTCGGGCCATGATTTCTGACAGTACACACATTTTGGTTTTGATTGTTATGCACTTTTACTGGTATGAAAAGATGGATCACAAAATATACTTCGTTGGCGCGCATGTACTGTCAATATATCATACTATTAGGGCCTATATTTATAAGCCTTTCTCAGTTTTGGCATGAAGGTACTGCGGGGTAGATTCAACAAAGACTGGATCAAACCAGATATAATTTGAAAATCTAAGGTAAAAATGGTGCGGATTCAAGATGCATACTTCTACTGTAGAAGTCGAGCTCTTCCTATTCCGGATAGAACTTAAGTAGATAATCTGCGCAGTTTTAAAGTCTGTTGACATTTTATCAGGATCTCGCTTAGAGCTGATGTGGATCTATTAGTCATCCGCCTTGTGAGGTCTATTGACGTCCAGAAGCATCTTCTTTGTCTTCCCTCGGATAGGTCTTCTTTGACCTCCCACCCCCTACAGCAATAAACCGATGCGGAGCTGATCTGCAACTTCATCGATTACCGGGAAGGTTCATTTCCGACCACGAAGACAAAGATTATTATTTCAGCACACTCCAGTCCGAGCTTCCAGACGAACCGCGAAAAGCTCCTCGATCAGTACCTACAGCAGATGTCGGTTGCAGTGGGCTGGCACGACTACAGTTTCAAATTTGGGCTATCCATCGACGACAAGGACAGCAGGCGTTGCTTCCTTGAAAGTATGCTTCAAAGCCCTAGTTTCCCGCATCTACTAGTGGAGAGGCTTTTGCAATAATCCGACGAGTCCCACAAGCTCTCTGAGCTACCAGCAGAAATTCGGATCAGGATATGGGAGCTAGCGTTTGGTCTGGACCAGGTTGTACCGCTTGTTCATTGCATAGACGAACGTAGAGGAAAATTCATATCCAACCAGCCGGTGTCGCCACTCCTCCGTGCGTGTCACGAAGCTCGAAACATCTACCTATCTCACCACTCTCGCAGAGGCGTTACGTTCGACTTCGGAACGTACATCGACTTTAGCTATGACACCGTCTACTTGATCGAGTTCGAGAATGACAAGGATAAATTCTTACGGTTTCTCAAAAGCCCCTCAGCCAGCAAGATCCAGAATCTCGCAATGCGGAAAAGTTTGGCGTGCGACATACCATTGGAAGGGCATATGAGCGAGGTACAGTGGCTCATGAAATCCGAATTGGAGTCATGGGTGAAATTGGCGATCGTCTTCCATGATGATAGAACCTTTGAAGGCGCCTGGCATGATGTTGATATGCAGTTCCGGGATTTGTCTGCGAGGGAGAAGAAGAGACATGCAGAGATTTCCTATGCCCGGGCCTACAAAAAGAAATTAAACATGATGATGCGGAGATGGGATGCTCCAGAAACAGAATAATTTTATACCGCTTCGTTTGCGTCGCAGATAAAAGAGAATGAGTGGGGAAGCTCTCCGCGACAGGTGTCGTGGGCACACAGGGCTGGGTCATGGCGTTCAAAGAAGAGCATCGATACCCTTCAACTTTTACTACGGCTTATTTTGGTCACGGCGTTGTGATACATTGGATAGACTGGCATTTTCACGATTCTCTCTACCCTAGGATGAATACAATTGGTGCTGTCATTTGAATATGCTGTTCTGACACCTGCTTTCCAAAAAATTAGCTGGCATAAAAAGTCATCACAGTTCCAACCATTATGCGTATTTCCTGATGTGTATTCTCTTCTTTATGCTAATCACAAGTGGTGAATTTATGGATCAAGAACAGGCGACAAGCCTGGGGAGTAGTTACGCTCTATTGCTGAATGATACATATGTATCCATTGACTTACCGGATGCTCACTTTCGAAGAAAGGTTTGCGAACTTCGTTCGCATCCTCCCCCTGGTCCTCCGTTATCTCCACCTTGCTAACAAATCATCGTCAGATAATCGGTCGATCCTTCTCCGCGAAGGGAGGGCGACGGATTGAACTGATACCAGTGGATCACTCCTTTGTAGTGCTGGAATGCCATGACAGTATGAGGGAACTGCAAGAGAGTAATGAGTCATAAACCGGAACATTTGATCATGAATGGCCCCACAAATACGATGCCATTTCGCTGCTGTTGTTGTTACCTTGTGCAAGGCCAGCTACGACAGACCCGTGAACCTCAGATCAGCAAACCATTGGTTGGAGAAATAGCACTTGTTGTACCTGTGGCTATCTTTCCAAGTGAGATCATAATCCGAAGAGAATATTCCAGAATAGGCTTCTTCTTTGTTGCCTTTCAGCTTCTATCCAATGTCAATTTTGTCTGACATTGTCTGGGAAAGAGAGATGAGAGCATGGAAACAAAGAAGTCGATTGCTTTGGCATTCTTTCAGAAATCTTTCGGTGTCTGTTCATTCAAACAGGCGTAAAGCTGAAACAATGACATTGTTCGCGATATTTACACCCAGCTTTCTCCGATATTGTCAAGAAGTTAAAGTTCATAGGATGAAATTCGTTCAGTCATCCGCCACCATGGCTTCCTCTTCGTCCACATACGAGAAAGCCCCTCCTTTCTCATTTCTTGAGTTTACAAGAGCTTACTACTCTCAGGACAAGAATCGTCCTAGTATCGAGAGCGTCGATGCCATGCTCTCAAGAGACGTTGGGAACTACCAGCGATATCTCGATCGAAGAGCCTTCGACGACCTCAATCGCTTTCGCTGGCGCTGCGACCGCATTCGAGAACGGAATACGAGTTTGTACCACAATCAAACTTTCCAGAAAGCTCGGCGCTGCCATCATTCTCACTCTTCAGACCCCATACTGCAAGTATTGGCCCGGCGTATGAGTTCCCACAGGTCTACGATACGTACGGTAAGTTCATTGCAGGTCTTGCAAGCGAGGAGACTATGGCCGCGTACGGCAGGAGTCGAGAACTAATCGCGGAAGCCGATTGAAGATGGCTCTATGGAGCAGACATGTTCAACGAGAGTTTCAGCACCAATGAAATGCACAGGGTAAGAGAGGATTTCAGAGCGGCATGGCAGGATGCTTCGTCTATCATTGATCCGGAAAATCATTGAGCATGTCAAAGCATGCTGTGTGCCACGCATAATCCAACTAACGATCCTGATTGTCACAGAGATGTGCATTCCCAGGGATCAAGAAGAATCTATTGAAAACGATGTGTCATCCGGACAGCAAGCGGCCAATTCACAAGAGCCAGCTCCACTTGGCGGGCGACCACGAAAGTTCATAACAAGAAGAAGACTACGAGGATGGTGGACCCCTGTCACGAAATGAATGGCAACATCTGGTTCGACTAACAAAGAACCACATCGTTAAAATTTTCGTGGAAGAATTCCTCAGTGTGGTGAGCGAGGTAGAGGCACAATACGACGCTGATGCAGAATTATCCGATGAAGAAGATGAGAACACTCACATTCCACGTTTTCCTCTGCAACAGGATGACATTTACCAATATCTATCCCGCTCCTTGTGACGAGACCAAACCTATAGTTCCAGAATCATAACTTTTTTATTAGCAAGTCTATAAAGTTGTTACTCATTTGCTATTTTCTTTACCTATTTCCTTTTAAGGAAATCACTTAGTATTAAATTTGATTAATAATACTATAAATCATTTTAATCATATTGATTAATCGCTACTTTAGTTATTACCCCTTACTTAAATATAATAATTAAAGTCTTTTTAAAATTCGGAGTACTTAGGAAAAGCCTTTTTAATAAAACAATATAGGACTAAAATTTAAAGCAATTTAAAAAGGGAAAGAATGCAGTCCGGGAGTTTCGCTATTGCGAGGAGAGGGGCCACATGTTTGGCGCTTAATCAGCCCAGTTTAAATTCACTATATTCACGCCCGGATTCGCTATATTCTATCCAGCCACGAATCAGGCATCATCATGTGCATGGCGTACACTGGACAAGCATGTAGCGCAGGCCCAGCTGGCGCCTAGATATCGATCAGCCGCTTCTGCTTACGAGGTTATGGCAGCCTTGGAGTAGAGGGATCGACCACATTATTGGATATTTCTCCTTGCTAGAAGAACTGGATACCATACCGGCCAAATCTAAGCTCTTTGAAGATCCTGAAATGCTTGACTGCTGCTGCTAAACGCCGTTTTCATTGCTACACCCACTGGAAGCTTGCGTCATGGACCCTATTTCATCTCGAACGCGGAGTACTACCTCTAAAAAGTACGTCTATTCATCCTTGAATGATCCTGGCTCCGAGATTCGCGTTATCGTCCTACCTCCAGGCCAAGGTCTATCTGCAGATATCAAATGTACTTTGGAAGTGGCCCTTTTGGCTTCACCACCTGAATACTTTGCACTATCGTATGCTTGGGGAAAAGATGAGCCGACCCATCAAATCTCCATCGACAAATGCAAGTTCTTGGTCACAGAGAACCTCCTGTCAGCATTGCGTCATTTGATTTGCGAAAGTCAGCCTCAGAAAATTTGGGTCGATGCCATTTGCATCAATCAGGAGGATAACGCGGAGAAGTCTCAGCAGGTTCAACAAATGGCGCAAATATATTCGAAAGCAATTGGGGCAATAGTTTGGCTAGGTGACGCGTATGAAGATAGCGGATTGGCTTTCGATACCCTGGAGCGATTGAGCTCCATGTCTGCCGTTCTCAGGACTTTGGAGGCACACCCATCTGATCAGCCGTTGGACCGCGATTGGGCTCTAAGGACGATTCTTGATTCAGAGATATTACGACGGGACAATAAGACTTTAGAGTGGTTAGAAAAGAATATTAGAAAGGACATCTCCTGGCTTACGGACAACCAGGTAGATATGGAAGGACTTTTCGGAACCCAAGCCTTGGTCGCTACCACGAGACTTTTTCACCGGCGTTGGTGGAAAAGAATCTGGATTGTTCAAGAATTCGTACTCCCAAGGGCCATTATGTTTCAGTGCGGGAACCGAATACTCCAGCTGTCAATATTTGAGGGCGGATACTTTAGCTTTTGTTCTCTCTTGACTCGTCAACACCCAAGATTGAAGATTCAAAATGTGTCCGTGCCACAACTTTGGAAAGACCTGGGACGAGGAGTATCCTTGTTTTGGCTTCGGGACACTCATCAGACTGGCCGTGATCTTGGAGAAAGGAGATCCCTCTTGCATCTATTGTACTCGACCAAGACACACTACTGTAAAGATCGCCGCGACAAAATCTTTGCTCTTCTCAGTCTTGCAAACGATGAACTAGCTGAGTTGGTTGAAATAGACTACAACATCACAACTTCTACACTATACTGTGAACTTGCTGCGAAATGGATTTTACTTACGGACAACTTGGATATATTGAACTGCTGCCATTCAACAACTCATTCCAACAGAGTGAGTGGATTACCAACATGGGTCCCAGACTGGACTATGGTTCGCATGGCCTCTCTGATTAGCTCTAGCTTCCAGACGGGAAAACGGAAATTCAATGCTAGTCTCGGCGCCTCATTCGATTCGTCTCTAGTAAAGGAACTCAACGGCTTTTCTGAAATAAGAACGGAAGGATATCAGTTTGATACCGTAAATGAAATTGGAATTGAATATCTCCCGAATGACGACGAAGAATCACGAGCAATCACAATCCATCAATGGCAGATACTTGCCAATCAAAGAGGTGTATCGCCTGCCGCATTCTGGACTACTGTTTCTGGTGGCAATGAATTAACGGATGTTACCAAAGAGAGAGCGGCTGAGGCTAGGAGTAGGTGGTGCTTCTTGGATGCTGAACAACAAAAATGGTCCTACGATCTTGAATCTCGGCTCCTTCTGGACTCGGCTTGGTCAAGTCTATTCTTTTTCAGCAGTAATGGCTTTATGGGTATCACAAGGGAAAATATCCAAATCGGTGATTCGATCTGTATTTTGTTTGGCGCTCAAACTCCTTTCATCCTACGGAAACAAGGAGAAGGTTATATCTTAATTGGAGAGTGTTATGTTGACGGCATTATGGAAGGCGAGGCAATGAAGGAATACAGTGAAGGGAAATATAAAAAGGAGATATTTCATATATTTTAAACTAGACTCCTTAATCGCTATTATCTCCCTATTTGCTATAGGTTCGCTGTACCGGTAAATCGATTTTGTGATGATTTAATTATAAGTTATAGTCTACCTAATAACATTTATTGTATTTGAGCCAACTCTGCTTCATATAAGAATTCTTTCGCTAGAAGTAGTATACTTATCTATAAATGACCAGATGAGCACCATAGCCCCTTTGCTCATTGAAATCCTCATGCTTCTTATACGGATAGCCGAGAGATCCCCATTTTGGTAGTTTTGGATGTGCTGTAGAACAGTGTATTTTCATACAAGTGGAACTCATCTATCAAAATAATCCATTGTCACATTTCCATACTCTTCTGTGAAAGCCCAATATGTCTTCAGCCCGTGGTGGAGGACATGCAAGGGATACAATCTCCCCTTCCATTATTTTCGTCTTCCAGCACCCCCAATACATTCAAGAGCAAGGTGAATTCACCAATGTGGCTTTCCATAGTCTGTCATGGCTGGATTGTAGGCTATCTCGTGGCCTTAGTACTCTATAGATAAGTTTTGTAATTGAGAATAGATCCTTAAACGTTCAGTTTCATTCGCATACTGCAGTATGCCATTTCAGACTAATTAGATGTTACACTCGTGATGACCTTCAGCTCACCCGCAGCTCGCTGCCAAGGCTGGAACGCATGCGCAGGTCCAATTTAAAATGAAGTAATAATATAGTGATGAATTGCAAACCAATGAAAGCAGTACAACAAGCACTGAGTAATCTCTATGTACCACTAGATGGAGCTATCTGGCGCGTTGTGTCTGCGCAATGATCTGAATTGATGCCTATTGTTCGCTATTGAATCAACTGAGAGTAAACAAAGGGCAGAATCAACCTCATTGTTACGAATGCTTTGTCAGAGTCTCTCTGACTGCCTGGAACGGTTGCTCAGAAGTCTTTTGTAAGTACCTGAAACCTTTTGAGCAGCTCTTTGAGAGAAATACAATGGACAATAAACAATGTGATTCTTCCGGGTACTAATGTTCAGAATTGCCTACTTAAAGTGGAATCGATTAATTGAAACGTACACCCACTGATAAACCACTCTAAATCGCAGCAATTACAACTTCATGGCTTCCCATAATCAAGGCGTAGCTCCACCAGTCCTCTCATTTCGTGATTGGACTGTGGCCAACTATGAAGTCTCCCCAGCGCACATGAGTGATGGCAGTGCAAACGAAGATAACTTCGACGAAATGCTGGAAAGAGATATCTTCGGATACGCAGTCTACCTAGATGAGATAGGCGCACAAGCGGAAGTCGACAACTTCCAGGCGCTTTGTGCAACTGTACGAGGTCGGCCATACCAGCTCGTAGCTTCAACACCAGACAGATTCGATACCCCCATCGTCCTGTTGTTCCCCATGGAAGGCGGAGCGAATGGAAATTTCGTCACCTCGTTCAACAATTACACCAGTGCCATGAACAGTGCACATGCTCGGACTTGGACAGCCTCTACTGCGCATAGAGAGACACATATCGAAGCTGATCGGAGAGAGCTGTACGGCCTTACACGACATTGGAATACTATCAACAGCGCGGATCTTCAAGATCCACGTACAGTAAGGCTGTGCTTGAGATGATGATATCTGAAGCTGAAAGGTCTGGCTCAGAACACCTTCGAGTTGCAGTCCTTCAGCATTGCCAGCCGCAAAGGCGAGTTTTGAGAACTGCCACTGCGACAGAATCGGGGCTTACCGAAGCTCAAAGCAACACCACTACTGCCGTCTTGAGTGAGGCACATCAAATTATTGATCAGTATAGATTGGATAACGGGCCTCAGGTTCCGGTTGAGCGCGATCCACCGCTGAGAGCACACGAGTGGAGAGTGCTGGCCAGAGAGGCTGAATGGCGAAATTTTGAGGAGAATGAAAGATATATAACTCCGCAGGGAAGGCTGGAAGATCTGAGTCATACCATGGCTGAGATAATGGAGGAAAATGATACGTCGGATGAGGAGCTCTTCGAAGAGAATAGTCGTATCCGAACTTTTCCTCCTCGGCCGGACTTCGATGGGCTTTACTCGGGACTTGCCATCGACCCTGTCAGGCGTAGCGTCCATGATCGAAACGACCATCCCATGGATGATGATGAGTCGGAGGATGCGGACGAGTTCCAGTATGATGGTTCTGATGATGACTCAAATTCCAGTGAGTTCTGCAGTGAAGGTGATCGTGGTTGCGATTGCGACACCTACTGATGGCTTTCGTATTCAACAACTGTCTTTTTTAGCCCCCGATCCATAAGAAATGCAGCTTAAAATTCTCAAATCCAGAAAATCCCGAAGCTGATAGTCAAATTGAATAGTTTCATTCACCTATTGAGTTATCCCATTTCATTTTTCACAAGGTTTTAGAAGACCACAATATGATGCAAAGCGCGACATTATTATTGATTTATCTGATCCATGCTTTACTTACACCAGCAAGTCCATCCTTCAACCACGGAGTCTCAAGCGTAGCAGTCCCATCAAAGGCATGATCACCACTCTCAAACTTGCCGACCACACTCCCATGACCAAACTTTTCCTCCCAGACCTTCACGAAATCCACAGAATAGTCACAAGGAACGGCCGTATCTTCCTTTCCATGCAATAAAAACAGAAATGGAGCCTGCTCGCCGTCCTTCTTCTTCTCCACAACCCTCTCGGGATACAGCGACTCATCCGTACCCATGATTTGTGGGAACAGTCCATTCTGCAGGATGGGTAGCGCAAGCTGCATTCTCTCTGGCGGAATCGCACCCGTGACAATCTTGCCTGACTCCATCGCGGCAATATGCTGGTCGAGAATTGCTTTAGGAACTTGAGGCGCGCCGAAAGGAGACTTGTCCGTAGATGCCTCGGAGTACCAAGGACGGTCGAGAAAGGTCATTGGATATGCAGCAATCACAGCCTTCACGAGATCTGATCTCATCAGGCCCGACTGAATAGCTAAATAACCGCCAGCACTCTCACCATACGTCGCGACTCTCTCATAGTCAGGCGTAATATCGCTGCCGATGCGCTTCAGATATGCTGGGAGATCGTTCTCGATCCAGGTAAAGAGATCGTGGACATCGGAGAGGATATCCAGACCTTTACTTTCGGGTAGGAGACGGTAGTTGGCTGAGATTCGAATCGCCGAATGAAGAGTCGCGTAGTCCAAAGACCATTGGGTTGTCCAGTCTGGGTAAAGAGCATGTCCAGTGATGAGATATCCACCGTGGAAGTGAACTAAAATTGGACGCTTGCCGGTATGAACGCCTTTCGGGATGACGACATAGAGCGGAATTTCTTGATCGTTGACGATCTTGTAGTGTGTTGTGGTGACGCTGAAGTTGGCAAACTTTGGGTCCTCCATTTTTGTGTTTAATGAGTTGAGTTGATTGGGTATGTCTGAAGATAGGAGATGGCTTCGGAAAAGATGATCTGAGTAATTGAAAATTAGGTTTGATGCTTTCTCTTTTGTCGGATGAGCTGCGATGCTTCACTTATATGCAGATTCACTAAGTTGCTGTGCCACTTGAGATGAACACTGTGTCTCCACACCTGCTTTTGCATTTCATCTCATGCTCACGATAACGGTACAGTCACGGAAAGCTTCATAAGCAAGAACTCTACGTCTCGGATTGTCGTTCATGATCTTTTAGGTAGCGTTGTGGCTCTCTGGCTCGTAAGACCGATTTAAATCCGAAAAATCCATGGCCTTACGCCCCAATGATACTTTGACGCAGGTACTGTTTTGGGGTAAGAAAGACTCGCTTAGCGATCTCGGGCGCTCGGTCGTTCGGCCTTTGGCGCGCGACGCCGATAGCTCTACCGTATGTAACGCGATAAAGCCGAAATAGATCTGAAAGGAAAGTGTTTGAGATGCAATCGAACAATTGGAACTGGCCTGATGGGTTCATTTTTAAGCAAAGACTCATTGACCGGTGGTAAAAGTTAGAGTTTGGGCATCCACCGCTTGTTTGCTAGAAGGAGGTCGAAAGGGCATCTGCAGGTTCAAGTTTTCCAGGTTTATCCCAAAATCATCGCTTAATGCAACATAAATTTGACACAATTTGACATGATTTATTCCGAGGTGTTTGATCGGAATCAGTCAAGTTGATATAGTTGTAGGTGTTTTGATACTGACTGCCACAAAAGTACGGTAACCCAGATCTCAGTGTTGATGCTCAGTAGATAAGCTTAAATTTACCGAAGATTAGTGTCTAGATTGTAGTCGGTCCATGACGCGCTGATGGTTTCGATATCAACATTCTCAATCCGCAGCATGCTGTCTTCACTTCCTCGAAAACGAGTTCGGCGGCATGTCCATTCTACGATCTCGAATACACATCCTATTCGAACCAATCTTCTCCCGCAAGTCGACGCGAATCGCCTCCCGTTGCTCCACGATGGCATCTGAATCGACAACTTACCGCATCAATCCCCTCCTTCGATCGCTCTATCCGACTACGATCACATACGCAGCGGAGGATCTTCGCAGACAGGACGAAATTTCGGATACGGAATGGTATCAACTTCCGCGCTTTGTACAACATATCGATGATGGGGCAATCGCATCCCTCAAATCTTATTACGACGCGATCGTAAAGCCGAACCACAGCGTGTTGGATCTCTGCTCGAGTTGGACTTCACATCTTTCCACGAATCTCAAGCCGCCGAGTATGATTGGATACGGGATGAATAAATTGGAGTTAGAGCGGAATCCACACCTCACGAAGTACTTTGTCAAAGACCTGAACAAGAACCCAAGTCTGGAGGAGGTTCCGAACGAGAGTATCGACACCGTTATTTGCAACGTCTCCGTGGATTACCTCACACAACCCGTTTCTATATTCAAGGAAATCAACAGGGTATTGCAGGTTGGAGGAACTGCACATATGGCTTTCAGCAACAGGTGCTTCCCGACGAAAGTCATTGGCAAATGGATGAGAATGGACGATGAAGGGCGGAGACGATGGGTTGGGGGATATTTCTGGGCAAGTGGCGGCTGGGAGGACATCGAGGAAGTCATATTGGAAGAGGGAAAACCTGGATTTTGGGGATCTTCGGAGGACCCTTTGTTCGTGGTCAGAGCCAAGAAGGCTGGTTCGAAATGAGCTCGCCACAAAGTTTGAGAGCTTTGATCGAAGCAGCCCTAGTCTGGGATATGCTTCGTTGACCAGACATCTCATTCTTGCCTTTACCACGAGACTTTGTCTCAATAGCTTACCCAGAGGCGACAAACCTTCTTCGAAATAGCTTCAACGCCCACACTCTATCGACAGGGCATCGGGTCTGATCTCCATCGCAACATGGGTCTAACTTTTGATGAAGGAGGGCAGTCACTGGGCCACTCGATCGTAAGGCTGGAAGTCCATGCACTCCAACTTCGAAATGCAGGTCGAAGGATGCGTCAAAGCTCAATATTGGATGAAGCGGGGTAAATGTCCTAGTCAGCCCACCTCACTTACTTTCGAGCGTGGCCCTGTTTTCGGTACCATACGATGGCTAGTTCAGGGGTTGAAAGCTATTGTCTGCATGCAAGGCCCTTACTGATTTTCACAGGGCAACATGAGCTAGATGAGCCCAATATGGTTAAAATAGCCACCAACACTGGCTAAATTGTCACACCCTTGGACTTGAACATGCCTTCGGGCAAGAAACCTGCAGTGATCCTGGAATCATTTGATGCCGTCTTGTGGCTTTACATAAATGTTGATTCATGCCGTTGAATACTCTATTCTGCTGTCATGGCTCCAATAGCCACTGTTATGTCACACCACATTTCGGGTCTCCGAAGGGCCGCAGCCCCTATCTTATATCTCCTGTTCTTCAGTGTCGACGTCTCTCTATGTGATATAGCGGAATGTTACTGTCCTCCTATAAGACGTTTGTTTATCCCGTCAGGGTATACTTGAGTTTGCCCGATCAATTTATTCTTGAGGGGATATATTCAACACTATCCCCATCGTAATGCTTTGATTATGGCTATCGGTTCATCCCATACATTCGTTTCTGTTTGATCACCCCTTTCTAGGCATCATGAGTCCCTCGTCATGGAAGCTTAGTACCTTCGTTATTTCAAGTACTCTCTCGTCGATCATCTCCGCATCACCTCAAACTCTAGGGACTGGTTGCGGCTGGACGTATGTCGGATGTGTCTTTTACCAGAGTAGTGACCGGCCTCTCACGGCCAGATTTGCACCTTCAACCGAGGTAGATACTACAGTCGAGAACTGTCAAGCAGTATGCTCGAAGAATGGGTTCTCCTACGCTGCTATGGAGGACGGATGGGGATGCTACTGTGGCAATACCTTCGAGAGTCCTCTTTCCCTCGACGGCTACTGCAATTCAGAATGTTTTGGAGATGCGAGTGAAATCTGTGGAGGGTACACTTCGCAGAGTATTTACGTCGATACTTGTGCTGTCGTAAGCTCCATCTCGAGTTCTTCCTCGTCAAGTAAGTGCCGACCCGTGTTTATCCCAACTTCATCCAATTCAATGAAAATTCGCCATCATTTCGTTTATAAACAATCATTTCCCACACCACGTACCTTTCCAAGTCTTTGGCTTCGTCCGATCTCTTTGAATCACTTCCTGTTTCATCAAACTGAACATGAGGGGTTGTGAACTTTTTCTGCTTTTGGCTCTGAGGCCATTGGCCTCTGCCCAAACTTTGGTTCCTCCAGGCCAAACACCTTGTGAGATTCAGCTGCGATGGCGATAGGAAGACCCCGAAATAGATGCTAATTTTTTTACAGCTTTCAGCATACCCGTGCCTCCTTCAACTGCTGCACCATCAATCAGCGTCCCGTCGCTTAGTTTCACTCTTGGTCCTCCACCAGTGTCTCCATCACCGCCAAGTGTTACTCCTCCAGCTCCCCCGACTCCTACCCTTCCACCACCGGTCACCACTCCCTCGCTCTCACTTTCACTTAGCCCTCCTTCAACTTCTGTTCCACCACCACCAGTGACTACACCATCACTTTCACTATCTCTTGGCCCTCCTTCGACCTCCTTACCTCCACCTTCACCGCCAGCCACGACGCCAAGTCTCTCTCTATCAATTGGTACTCCCACGGTCTCTGTACCTCTTCCACCAATCAGCACACCATCTCTGTCACTATCCATCGGACCTCCCACCAGCTCTAAGCCCCCACCTGCGGTATCAACATCACCATCTCTGTCGCTATCCATCGGTTCACCGTCGACGTCCAAAACTCCACCGCTATCAAGCAAGACCAAGCCATCCTTCAGCATCCCCACATACAAACCCAGCCACACAAAGCCAACATTTTCAATTCCATCTCACACGAAACCAAGCCATTCCAACCCAACATTCTCAAAGCCCACCTGGACCAAACCAAGCTTCTCAAAGCCCAGCCACTCCAAACCGCCGCACACAACCAAGTACACAACCTCAACACTCAAAACCACCAAGACATACACCATCACATCCTGCGCCTCAACCGTGAAATCCTGTCCATACGGCTCCAAAACAACCACCGTATCGCACTACACCACAATCTGTCCCGTAACCAGCCCATCCACAGCAAAACCGACATCAACATCAACATCAACAAAATTCACCACCTTCACCCTAACCAGCACAAAAACCTATACTATAACATCCTGCCCACCCCACAACGCAAAATGCACCATCGGCTCTCTTTCCACCACTACTTACCCCCTATACACGACTCACCCCATCCCTTCCCCCTTGAGTCCACCAACCACAGAAACAGACACAGATTCCGGAACAACAACCACGACTCTCCCTCCCACGACCAAGACGCTTCATCTAAGTTTGGGTTCGGGTAAACCGGTGTTTACTCTATCGCCCGGAATTCCTGAAATCCCAGAAGTTTCAACCGAAGAAGGAGAGGAAGAAGAGACACCAACGAAGAGCGAGGTTGCGAGTGACAGTGAGGCGGTTCCGACGCCAGGACCGAAGGGTACAGGTACAGATGTGATTCCAGCTCCGTCTGCGAGTTCGTCTATTGCTGTGAATGTGTCGTCGCTACCAACATCAATACCGACGCCGATTGAGGTGGGGAATGCCGCTGGAAGAGTTGGCGTCGAGACGTCTATTTTAGGGGTCGTGATGGCTGTGGTTGTGGGCGTGGTTATCGTTTGATGATCTTTCTATTTGCTCTGCTGTGTTATGCTTTGTTATCCTTTCTTGTCTTCTTCCATGTTTCTTTTGGTTAGACGTCATGTTATGTCATCTCAATTCAAGTAAGGAAGAAAGCAGACAGAGGGACCAAAGAGGTGTTGTTATTATTGTCAGATGGAGTTCTACTTCAAGTTCAAATTCTACATAATTCACGCTTGATGCAGTAAAGTTATTTGCTCTTGCTCTTGCTCTTAGGACAGCTATTCACTTCTACGAACAGCCCACGTTCTCTTCTCCTAGAGGTTTCTTCACGCTGTCTCACGCTACCTTACGCTCTGTCTTGGGAGCTTCGTATGTGCTTTGTTTAGTTGAGTTGAGTTTATGTTTACGATACTTACCTCCCCCAAGCGACTAAGCGAGAGGAAACTAACGGGCTGGCATAAACTCGGCAGAGTGGTGGCATCAACTCAATCAATATTCTCGTTGACAAAACATTTCCTGGTTAGCAAGTCACTCGAACCAGATTTGGACAACATACGACGACTTCTTATTCTCATCCATTCCGCATCCCCTTAATTCTAGATATCTACATGCGAGCCAGTATCCGCGCAACCACGCAAGGGATGATACTGCCTTCAGCCCAGACAAATTCGTAGCAATAATATACATTTTGCCCCTCGTACTCCAGCTCCCACTCATAGCTCTGAAAGCAAACAATGAAGAATGCTGCCTGGCAAATTTGGCTCATGCCCACATCAACCAAACGCCAGAATAGACTCCACAAGCAAACGCTATACATGATCCCTTCCGCTGCAGTCATAAGAACTCCTCAACTGTTCTCGTCGAACACGATGTCTCCTTCAGCCAATTCAGTCCAAGATAACCCAGCGCTTATCAACCTCTTTAACACCAACTCTCTTCGCAACAGTCTCCAGGGTACCCTTAATAGCAGCCGCAGGTCTACCAGGGAATTTTTTCTTGAGCACTTCGATCAAGCCAACTTTACTCAGATCAGAACCTTGAATGGCAGCCTTAAAAGCAGGGAGGTCGTCTGCTGAGAGGATTTTCTTGGGTTTAGCGTCTTTAGTGGTGGCGGGCTTAGTGGGTTGTTGAGATTGGGCGGAAGAAGATAGAGTTGAAGGGGTGAGCATGGATGAAGATTTGACGAAGTCGGTGGTTGAGGACGATTTTAGTGAGAAAAGGCTGTTGATGTTGGCGGATGTGGATTTCATGGTATTGAGAGGGATGCGTGGTGGTTCCATGGTGGTTTTGGTTGGTACTGGAGAGTCCCAATATGCTGTTGAGAAGGGATCGATAGACTTGATAGTTGGATCTGGACAATTAGCAAAGCATGTATGATATGGGAGATCCACATACCTAGAATAACCTCCATCCGATAGGCAATCATCTTCACATTCGAAGTTCGCCTCTTCCTATCCTCCCAACAAAGTCCCGTAGAAACTGGTTCCAGATCACCTTGTAAAACCAATCTCCTGGAATTGGCGGTCTCATCATTCTCATCATCCAGGAAATCATCCATATCCTCGTCATCACCAAGCTCCTCTTCTTCATCTCCTTCACTCTTGAGGTCCTCTGCATCCTCATCGTCTTGAACCCATTCCGCCTCACTATCATAATCGTAGTCGGTGTTTGGAAGGTCTCGTCTCAAGGGGTTCCTAGCTAATTTGTACATGCCACTAACAGGCCGACTGGTATAAGTGCCCCGATATGGCGGTCGAACGTCTTCTTGGAAGTGCAAGATCTTCATAGGAATTCCCTTCAGTAAGTCGCCTGTTCTCTTGATCTGTGAGTTTTGCGAGTCGGTAGTCAGGTCGATTGGCTTGGAAGAATTGCCGGAATAGAAATCGGACATAATCTGTCGTACAGGTACAAGCTGCTTGCCACGGGGAATATTGTACAGTGTTGAGGTGTGGAAAAGAGCCGAAGCATCGAATGTACGTTGACGACCAGGACTTCTGTTGCCTGACAAGTAGCTGTCGATAATACTCTCGATAGCTCCGACAGCCTCCTCATCTCGCTCAAATCGATTAATGGGTGCTACCGTAACACCTTGTTGGACGTAGAAGTCGGGGAAGAGCTTCTCGTAGGCAGTCTTTTCCGGCTTGCTTGGTGTTTTCATTGGACTGGCAACCGCAGCACTGATGATTGAAGATTGAGGTGCTGGACTCATTGATGTCCGGCCCCTAGAGTCGACACTCGAAGCCCTTGGACGAGTGGTTGTAGGAATATTGAAGAAGTTGCCCAGCTTCATCTGGCCCCTATCCTTCTTCTTCTTTTCCTCCTCGGCCTTCAACTTCTCTTCCTCCTTCTTCCTCCGCTTCTCCTCCTTAGCAGCTTTGTCTACTTCTTGTGCAAGTCGCTTCTCTTCTTGCGCAATTCGCTTTTCTTCTCTCTCGGCCTCCTTCTTCTTCCGCTCAGCCTCCTTCTCCGCATCCTTCTTCGCCTTCTCATCAGCATGCGCCTGTTTCTCCGCTTCCTTTCTCGCCCTCTCCGCCTCTTTACGAGCCTTCTCCTCAGCCTTCTCCTTATCCTTGATCTCCTTGTTTATCCGCTTCATCTCCTTCTCCTGGAACGTAAGCTTCGCCTTCTTCGGCGGAGGAGGAGCAGAACCGTTCATCGCAGCGAATGCAGAAGCAGGAGGTGCGTCGGAGGTGGTTGTTGGCAAAGTGCTCAAAGCAGGAGACTGGTCTCTCGAAGGCGTGTTTGTGCCAGCGTCGGTCAAGGAGCCTGTAGTACTTCGAGTGGGACTGTTCTCTCTTTTGGTGCCAACGCTGACGGGAGGGGTGGGTAGTGATTCTGTGGCGTTGTCTTCCTCAGCAGCGAGCTTTGCAAGGAATTCTGCTGGAACTGTGAAAGGTGCTTCGAGTTCTTGGGTTTCGGATTCTTCGTAGCTGGTGTGGTCTCTCTTGAGAGAGCGTGGGGAGCCTAGGTCGGACATCGTGAACGCGTTGTCCTTCGAGGCGACAAAGCCGGACGTGGTTCAAGTGAATATGTCAATTTAATCTCGCATGAATTAGTTCGAAGAAAGTGAATTCTAGGTGCTGTCTCTCGATGTTGGTTCGAAGTGCTGTTGATGAGGCTCTCGAAAGCAGTGTGGAGGTGAACGGATGTGGGTGTGTGGTTCGAGGAAGGACGCGATTTGTCGCGTCGCCTTGGAAAGTGGTTTCGCGTTCTATTCGGCAACAGTCACCATCCAACCAACCACCCCCTGTTCGAAGGACCCCTCGGACCCTGGATAATTCAATTATCGACTTTGGCAGAATCAACATAAAAAACTAAATAATTGTAATCTTCACCAATTTCAGCAGTTTGGCTTGGGTAAGTAAAGCTAGTATACATGTCAAAGGCTATTTAAGTGACCAGTAGGTTTTGCCTCAGACAATATGTTCATAGTACAACTTCGTACAGTATACGTCCGACCTGTCTAACATCGCCCGCTTCCACTTCCTTCCCCCTCTTCCCTCTCTTATCTTTGTTTACACTCATATAAATGGGGGTGTAAGAGAACAATTTGCAGCACAAAGATATCTTTCGCTTCGTAGATCATCGTCGTCGTTCGAATGAAAGTGAAGCGATTCCCAACATTCTCACCTGAGCGTATCTCAAAAGAAGGAATTGGGATCCGTTCTGTACTGAAGCCAGAAATGGATGGAAGAAATTGCAGGAAAGAAGTTGAAAAGCCGAAGCTTTTTGGTATTATTCTGCCTTCTCCTCTTCTGCTCTCTTCGCTCTCTGATATCCCACCAAGCGACTGTACGTAGATATTCCCCCCTCCCTCCTCCATCCATCCAACCACCCATTCTCAAAAGCCTTCATCCATCCATGTATACAAAAGACCGCAATGCCGCTAAAACGAGCGATTGGTTGTAATCCAACCCAACCCAACCCAACCCAACCCAGGCCACCGCCTCTATCTCCAAGAAGCGATAGACAAAAGTACAATGGAAATCCTTCCTAACCCCAGTTCCCGATGTGTTGGAAATCCAGAAACACCCATCCAAATTCATCGAACCGATCAACCGAATCGCCCAAAACGCCACGAATGCATGTCAATGAGCCGTAGCTCGGCCAGCCATGGCCAGAAATGAAGAGAGAAGAAGGAACAGATAGAGAAACCATGGTTCTCTTGTTCCGGTCCTCTTCGCCGCCTGTAATCCAGTGGATAAACGAAATGTGGTATATCCTCCTCTGCCTCATTCTCAATCGCTATCCGCATCCGGATTCGCGATGTACAGCCGTCCAGCACTCATCGTCATGGTCCTATCATCCACACTTCCTCTCCTTCTCAACTCATCCGGATTCTTGACGCTCTTCTCGCGGGTAACGGTGGATTTCAGCAGGCTATTGCTGGCGAGTCTGGCGGCGTCTACAGTGTTCAGGTCGCCCACTGCGTCTGCACGCTCGCCACTACTGCCACTGCCAGCACTGCGTGTACCATCTCCATTCCCATCAGCAGTAAAATAATCCTTAGACCGCTGATGCGTGCCCGGTACCGGCGTCTCCCCCGCTTCCTGCACATCGTCCATCGAGTTCTGTCGCTCGTTCGGCGGTGTATTTCCAGAGCTCCATCTCCCGCCCGTGGAACTCGCGCCGGATTGTCTCGAGTATGTGAGGCCACGTCTGCCGCTTCCGACACTGCTTCTCCCGCTGCCAGTCCGGCGATGGTATGTTCCTCCTCCATAGGCCATATTCCCGCTATCGGCGTCGTCGTCGCTGTCTCCTCCTTCGACCTCACTAGCACTCAATCGCATGGGCACGCCTCCGACTCCTCCCACTAGGTCCCCTGGGCTGTATCCTACGAGCCCTGCCTTGCCGTGATGTCTTATCTTCGCTGTGACTCTGTTGCTGCCTGCCAGACTGTTTGATCCACTTGTCGGGACCCGACCTGCTGCTGGCCCACCGATGACTTCCATCGTGGCTCGCATCTTTGCTGCTTTCTGCGCGGCGAGGAGGCGGGGGTCTTCGTGCTGTGCCCTATCGCACCAGACTGTAGCCTTTTGTTTCCTCATCAATGCGACATAGCTTGACGGCTGTAGACCACCAGATCTCGACGATGTTGACCGGCGGAGATCTTGAGATGTAGCACGGAACGGCACAGGGCCATTGCCACTGCTTGCTGTCGTCGAGTATGTTGCGTTCGAGGGGGTTCTCCGCGAAGTGTAGTTGTGGACCTGCATATTGTTTGGGTACAGTTGTTGTGGTTGAGGCGGATACTGGGCCGTCGGGAAGATATTCGAAGAGGTTGTTCGACTGCGGCTGTGGGTGTAAGGATCGGGGGATTGAGGACCTTGATATCCTGCCGGCATGGGTTTTCTATGCACTTGGGATGCCATTGTGAATGCCGATAAGGTGTACTGAATGAATGTACGTTGAGGTGGAAGTGGGTTGTGAATGTGCTTTCTGCAGCAGCGTGAGGCAATTATTGGTCAAGAAGCAAGCTTGGACCTGAATTGTGGTTGACAATAGTGGAAGCAATGGCGCTAGAAAGTCGTTTTCTGCAGACTTGGATGTAGATGGCGTATGCTACTGGGAATAGACTGAAGCTAGACGCAGTAGCTTCGCGATAACTGGGAGTGAACTAGCTGTCGGTGATGTGTCTGGTTTGTTGATTTGGCCGGTGAGGGTGGGGAAGGGCACGTCGACGGCGCGGAAACTGGGCAGGCAATTGACGTTGTTCGGGTCAAGAGGCCGGCGGGGAACAGGATGGAAGAGGAAGGTATCGATGTTTGGTCGGATTGAAGCCTCGCGAGGGCTAGAGGTGAGATGAGGTGAAGGGAGAGCGAGGTTGTGAAGGAGAGAGGAGGAGGCGGGCGGGCTGCAATAAAGAGGAGGGAGGATGAGGAAAGGTGAGTGAGGTTCGTGCCGTGCAGCGCTGAGATGTGATTTAGTGCAGTGAAGCACCGTGCAGAGATTCAAGATCAGGTCTTGGTCAGGCCAGGTGCAGGTGCAGGTGCAGGGCAGGCAGGCGAGGGTCCTGAATTCGGGCTAGAGGCGTGGCCGGGGGCTGCAGTCAGTCCAGTGTCGGAATCAGCACAAGCGAATGGCGAAGGAGAGCTGACAGTTGATGGCCAACAAGGTTCCGTCCCACCACAAACGTGAAAATGAAGCCCGGTAATTCAAGCACTTCTTCCTAGAGGCTGGATAGACCGTAGGCTAACGTGTATGATCCTTGGATGAGTGCTTGTTCGCTGGAACTGGATGTTGGCGGGGTCCACAACAGAGATCGGAAAGTATATATTCTCAAGCACTCAAGCAACAGCTGACGAAGCGCTGAAGGGAGGGAGGGGGACTTTGCTGCTTCGAAATTAGCTTTGACAAAGACGCTGAGCGAAGCTTGAGAAGCAAAAGCTGCGCAGCAACAATGACAAAGCGGAAATGAAATTCGAATTTTCCGACCTTCCAGCGCCATCCATCAGTCAATATACCTAGCTCTCTCTCGAAGATACAGAATAAGTAATCAAATCAAATCAAATCAATCAAACAGTCAAAAAGAAACGAGCACGGTAACCGAATAAATTCAAACGGAGGCTTCGGGTAGACAATACATAAATGGCAAATAAGCAGGATGGTCTCACTTACAGCAAAATTAACCTAAAACTTCCCCTTCAATTCAATATGTTTATCAGCTGTTGGCGGTGTTCGATGGCGTTCCTTCAATGCATGCGTCTACCCTACGAGGATACCAAAATCAACCCCACCTGCCTCGTTCGTTCGTTCACTCGCTCGTTCGTCCTCTCGGCCTCGTAAAACAATGACTGCAGATTCAGATGCAGATACACATGCAGAAAGAGGCATATGATAGCTGTGCACACAGCGGCGGTCAGGTCAGCCAAGCGTGGTCCCCTCAGCTGAGCAGTGCAGTGCAGTCAATCGCGTATCTCGTTGGCGGTGCCGCGCGCTGGAATGGCGTTCTCTTCCAGCCTCGTAGGATTCTTCAATACTGTATTAGCGACAAGGCTTGACAAATGTCTCGAAATGGTCAAAATGCCAACAAATAAATCTCCTTTGACGACCGAAGGGTTGCAGAATGAGTAAAGTTGTCATGTCAATTGTAGGAGGCAATTCCGTGCACTTTATTACTTTCCTCGCATTTACTCTACTGGACGCGATCACGATCACGATCGATCAATTGACTGATAGTCGGCCAATTCCCAGATTGATTGACGTAAGGTTTCCAATAACCTCGTTTCAGTGCGTCGTCAAGTCAAGTTTTACGAATAGCATCATTCGTCCGTCCGAGAGCCTGCCATTCCTCGCTTATTTCCAGGGCGTCAGCGGGCCATCACGTCACGAACAAATGATGAATGTAACCTTGAGAACCCCACCATTTATCCCTCAACTCCATACAGTATTTCAAAACCGCCAGCGCAATGTGCTACGGACCGATCTTTATAGACAAGGCCATCTCAATATACACCCGGGGAACTTCCAAGGTTGGGTTGCTTCTCCCTCCAACTTTCCCAGCTTCCGAGCTGCCACGTTCTCATCATCAAATCCAGATTCGTTCACTATCCGTACCCGAGCCAACTTTCACAGTCCTGTCCACAGACTTCAACGATCTCCAAGGGTCCATTTTTATCTCCTTGCCTCGCGGCTCTCATTCTCTATCCAGCCCATCCCTCGGTGGGCACTGACGTAGTGATCCCCATCACCATTCCACTCCAATTCGTCCCCACCGGCGCATCCACCTTATTCGGCCATTCTCGCTTTCAACCCCTCGCGCCACCAGCCGCATTCGGCGAGGCCGATGGAATGGTCTGGTCGAAACGAGGAGGATAAGCTTAAGCTTGTGCGTCTTCATGCTCACCAATAGAGTCGCAACATTGCATACTGGTAATAGCGAGGTGTCAAATGTCAAAATAAGTACACTCCTGAACGCTTCAGGGGGGCTGGATGCATCGAGTGCAGGCGAGCCCAGAGGTAAACTACAAAATGCACCAATGAAGCAGAAAAGTATATACCTGCAAATCTTCCTAAAGCTGCAGCCTGTAGTACTGACAAGTCCAAACTCAAGATCTTGCGAAACTCAATTGTACGCCAGTGAGTTACACCACGCTGTACTTGCCTTCCCGCTGTACTGCAGGTAGATAGATAATCTGTCAAGCTATCAAACCAGCTTCCCCTCCTCTCACATCATGTTCCTTGTCTGTCCAATCCCAATCCCAACCCCACCTTCCAAACTCAACCTCATCTGCATCTCCGCATTTCAAAAAGAACCGATGGGCTCTCTACACTGCTGCAAGCAATCGCACATTTCAAAAATTGAAAAAAGAAGTATCGCCGCTTCGTTACCAAACTTCTCTTCTCTTCCTAGCCGAAATCCATCAATGCTACATGCAATAAGAAGTCCTTTCCAAGTTTTTCTGTCTTGACTGACTGACATACATGGACCCAATCCCCACCCAACCCTCTTCGCTACCAAACTTACACCTCACCTCTCTCCGCCTCGGCTTCCGTACAAACTCAACAACGAACAATGCGATTCGCTAAATCGCATTTCCCATCCCCTTCTCTCTTCCGAAATATCCACCCATACCTCCGTACATCCACCCAACATATCCGATAAAACGACAATTAAGCGCCTATACCGTAAAGACGTCATTGATCTGATCTAAACTGAAGAAAACGCATGGACCTGATGAGAGGTAAATATGGCACCATCGTGACATGTACTTTTCTTAGAAGTTTGGAGCCGAGCGGAGAACGAGCCGAAAAGGAGCCAGAAACCGGGCACGGGCATCGCACCGCCACTTAAACGGCCCGAAAGAGACACTTAATCCGATACCGAGAAGCGAGAGGTGCTTCCCCGTCTTTTCCTGTCCTCTATCATTTCCTGTGCTTCTCTTCGTGCGTGTTTTCCTACTGCTATTCTCTACTCCCGTCTGGATAAAATGAAAAATTTCCCTCGCGGAGATTTTCTCCTCACGATATTTCATTCGTCCTTTCAAAAGTCTCTATTCCTTCACATCTAGCTTATCTTATCTTATCTTCGATTTCCCGATAATAGCAGCAACCAGTGCAGCCAAGATGCTCAGTCTCAGTCATCTTCAATCCCTACTGTATTGCCTATCGATGAGGCCATGCAATACAATATATCTCCGGGGAATTTCTCATCATTCATCACTCATCACTCAAATTTCTTTGTGACTACTGACTGGCCAGGCCCCTTCAAATCCCCGGAATACCTCCGTGGGTGTCAGTAAGTACCAGGTACATAATCAACTTGCTTACAAGTGACACCATCTCGATCCTAAAAAAGTCAATGTATAGTACCTACCTACCTAGTAAGTAAGATCTACATCAAATGGCCTGATTTTCTACGTACATACAGTACTGTATCCATTGCTTGAAATTCGTCATCATCTCCCCGCACCGCATGCAACAATACCATAATCCTATCTATCTCACTTTCCCTTCCCTTCACGCGTTTTGTCTATGTACCGATAAGATATGTTATCTCATGCATGCATACATGCAGCGCAAGTCACGATATCACATCCTTCATGTAGGCGCTTGTCACTATGGAGACGCGGCATCGCATCGCTCACCGACTCTTTGTCCCACTCACTCCCATCTCCAGAACCTAGTTAAATCACCATTGTAGATTCCGTACCAGCCGTGGCCAAATCACAATGATGGATATCAACACGCGTACAAATGCGATCTCAAATCTGATCAGCCAAGGTATCTAGTAGCGTGTTCGAAGATCGCTGTCAAGGAAGCAAGCAAGCAAGAATGAATGTCTCTCCCTCAACCTAACTCATGTAAACAAATAAACAATGGTCATTGGTAGTTAGCCAGGCGTGGGGAAGTCCGTCTCACCTCACCTCACTCGCCTCAGCCAATTTTAACTTTTACCCCACCTCCTTCACCACCCCTCCACAACCACAGCCACCATCACAAACATCGCCAACCGCAATTGCAGATCATCAACAATGTCAATGTCAATCCCAAGCAGTCGGGACGGGATGCGACCAAGCAAGAACTAAGACATTCCCTCTTCTCCACCCCACCTTCAACGTGAAGTGGAAAACGTGGACTCCTGATACCCACCCACAACCTTCCGAGATGCGGGAACGAAAGCCAAATCCTCGCCTCTTCCCGTCCCGTTGAAATGTAGTCGCCTCAGACAATGTCTGACAGCCTGGCATCTACTGACCGCCTTCTTCGACCTAGCGCCGACAGCATCATGGCTGTATCTTCTCAACCCAAGCCGATGCCGATTTGATTTGTTGAGCCGAGTGGGGGTGACGCGTGACAAAGCTGGCATTGTTGTTTACTTATTTATTGTCTCACTCATTAGATTTTGCTTCTTCCTATTCGCTGTGCCTAGGAAGTCTCTTCTTTCTTCGTAGGTAGGTGAGTATCGCGCGTTTTCGAAGCTAAGCTTCGTCTTGAGACGCATTGGTCCAGTCTATTCGTTGTTCCACTGGTACCTCCTATTGGGTCTGGCTGGTGGGATGGCTGGCTTCCATAAGCGAGAAGTCAACAAGATCGGTCCCAAGGATTGCAAAATCTGGGTGTGTTCTAGAAGGAAAGAACATTCCTTCTAGAGGCGCATCACGAAGATTGGTTAGCTTTGGTTGGGTTGGCTTGGTAGAGTTTACTGTTTCGGCTGGTGATGGCGATGGTGAAGTTGATGGTGAAGATGAAGAACGCTGGCGTGCTCTTCGGTTTGTTGAAATGTACTGTAGAGTATGAGATGAAATATGATGAATTAATGGGAGAGAGTGCGAGGAATAAATATAGTACCGCTTTTCGTACCACTTTCATTATTTGCTAAGTTGTGAGGCGAGAACCGGCTCACTCTGGCAGAACAAGCTGTTGCCTGGTTGAGTGTTGTGAATTTTGAGATATGAGATGGCGATATGGTCATTGCTCCGTTTTTTTTCATGCGCGGAAGGGTGGCTTGATGTCTACTCATAATCAGAGCTCAAATGTCGACCTTCCTCCAATAGCCTCTCAGTCTCTTTCACACTGCCTCCCGTCCTCACCTCACCATCCCAACCCTACAAATCTACGGATAATCCAACCTCACCCTCGGCCTCGGCATCTCCAACGCCCTGACATCCTCCATCCTCTCCCTCCTCGTCTCCCCATCAACATCCCAGTCCACCACCCTCGTCATCCCCTCCTCCTCCCTCCCCCCAAAACTCTCCACCCAATCCGCATACACCCCCGCCGTCTCGCCATCAATCCACTCCCCACTCCCCATCCTCACAATCCTCACATTCTCCCTTGCACACTTCTCCCCAAAGTAGGCATCTTCGATGTACTGCGGCGCGTAGTACCGCAGTTCTCGCGGCACGAGCAAGTCGACGCTTTGCAGAGAGGTGAATTTGGGGAGCAGAGGGAGGTGGTGATGCCACCAATCTTCTATCACCTCTTCCCCGCGCTCATCGATAAGCTCAATTCTCAGATGCCGAATATCAGCAAGTGGGAGGCTCTCCAGATTCCAAAACACGATACTGCGCACGTGGATAGTATCGTGTGTGAAATCCACCCAGACATATCGACCACTTGGGCTGGTGAAGCTGCGCTTGTAGGCGCTGTGCTGGCGCGCTTCGCGGTTCACGCGTGTGATGGGTGGTGGTGGGGTGGGCGAGTAGACTCCGTGGCCGGAGGAGCTCTCTTTGATGCGGATTGTGCGGTCGGGGGTGGTTGCGAGGCGGAAGATCTGGGTGCGGAGTTCGGGGGTTAGGAGGGGGAAGGGGTGGAATGTTGACATTTTGAGTGTGGTTTTTCAAAGATGGGGTATGGTAAGGTGAGATTGAGAGATTGTGAGGCTTTTTGTTTCGATTTGAATTTCTGACGTCGGAAGGAAATTGGCCTGACTCAAGTGGGAATTCTTAAAAATAGGTGAATGCAAATGTTTTGTTTGGTAAGCGAGCGTGGAACATGAGTTGTAAAGAATAATCAACAGGATGGAGCAGCGGGGAGGTTTTCATAGCTTTGGCGTGTGGAATTACGTCAGCGCAGGAAAATTAGCGTTGAACATCTGGAGGTTGCAGGGCAAAGGGCTCGTAGCCCCCTGTAATACAGGGTTCTACTCGCTAAACAAGACATGCTAGCCGCCAAACTTACAGGAACTCACAGCGGGAGAAGCCTGTGTAAGTAGCGTCGCATGATTGGAGCAGGCTCTAGGGACGTTTGCTGTGCCCAAAGGTCGTGAAGTCAAATTTTGGACTGAAGTGCTCTGTAACACCAGAATTGTTTGGCATTAAATTTCTAGAGCAAGAGCTTTGCCCAAGTCACGTAGCTTAAGCCTGCATATTATTTCGAAGGTAGTTAGCGAGTGCATGATTTGCCGAGTGTCAACATCATGTGTCGTTCAGATCATTTGTGGAGTATGTAGCGGAATTGAGATGGACCTGCAATCTGTTCTTGAATCTTTGGTTTTCATGTCTACAACCTAATTTAATTTAACTATTGAAGCTGACACAATGTTGACATGTAGTGCCTCTACAAATGGAATCTGGATTCGTTAGGAACACCTTCCTATATGTGATCTTGCTAATTCTTTTCCACATCGTCCTACTTCGAACACGTCGACCCCTTCCCCTTCCCTTTCAACACATCTATCCTATCCAAATCCTTCTTGATCGGGCCCAACTTCTCCGCATCCCCACTCTTCATCCCCCTTCTCACCTCCGCAATCTCCTTGAACGGCCTCAAACTCACGCCCCCGAGCAACATCCCGAAAATCGTTATAAGCGCATTCTTTGGATCATCAACCACCTCGTAAATCCCCACCGCAACATTCCCAAGCTCACCGGCAACATTGATGAGCGTACGCAGCAGGGTACCTCCCGCGGCACCGACAACCTCGCCTGCGATCGGGATGAACATCAAGAAGGCGGTGATGAAACCCAAAATCATTTCTTTGCGCTCGGCCTCAAGGATCTCGTTGGCGGTTTCGATGATCTTGTTCATGTTCGTGATGGCATATTGGAGCATGAGAGAAGGAAGGGAACCGGAATCGACGATGTCGGTACGGGAGATGCCGTAATTGTCGGCGTCTTTGTTTTCGGATTCCATGCGTGTCTTGAGGCTGCGAAGTTCGGTGTACTTCTTGCCAATCACGTCTTTAGGGTTGGGGACTTCGATTTTGTCGGCGGGGAGCGGATAGTTGCTATTAAGATGGTGTCAGTCTTGTATATGTCGCGGAGTGAGAGTTTTTGCCTATCGGCAGGTTACTTACTACCAAAAATGACTCGTCTTCTTGATACAATCATTCACATCTTTACCGGAGTACTGACACCCATTTTGAATCGAAACAGTGCGATCACCGAATTTGATCCAACTCTTATCGATACCGTACTTGTCGGAGATGTCCTTGTAAAAGCCATCTTCGTTGAGGAGTTTGTACGTGATGACTGGCTGGACATCGAAAGTTGGGATGTAGTCGTAAGCGAGCGTGGTTGGACAGTCAACTTTGACTTGAACCTTTCCGGACTGGCAGGATGATCCGGCGACGCAGGCACCGCAGCCGTATGCTGATGAACAGTCTTTCATACAGCATTGGTTCTTGGTCTCTGTGCACTCAAAGAAACCAGTTTTTTGCGCGCCGCCCACTAGAAATCGGACAGTCAGTACATCAATTCTGTATGTGAGAAAGGTTTGGGGATCTCTGTGGCAGATCGTGAATGCTGCCCAAAAAAAGAAGCGGAATGAGGCACGTACTGTATTTGTAGATTTGCAGTGGAATCTGTGCTTTCGTGACTCTTTCATAGACGGCAAATTTCTTGTCGTACCCTCCCTTAATGAGGCCATCGTATGAGTTCAGAGCGCTGTCAAGCATAGCAGCCTCAACAGCCACGAGATACGAAGCCATACAGTCCGCAGGGATCTTATCAGCATCTTTCTCGAGCTGGTCCAACGATGTGTACTTAGAAGAGCATTGTGTCTTGTCATGAATCCTGACAATCTCTTCGTACTTGCCATAATTAGGATCATCCTCATCCAAAGAACTGTCTTCATCGGCGGTATACGCTTGCAAATCAACAGCCCAGTCAGTGGTCCCTGCGAAGTTGTACTTGGCATATAGCGCTTCTCGTCCAGATTTGGTTTTGTCTGTCATATATGCTACCCATTCTGTGCCGCCACCGTAGACAAGAATGTCAGAGTCTTCAACCCGATATTGCGTGACTCCGCCGGCGTCGATGATATCTGCGATTTCGGCGTTGGAAATGTAGCCCGCTGTGTCTGTACATTCACCTTTGGCAGCATTGGACACAAGGGGACTTCCAGTGAAGAGACATGATGGGCCAGTGCATCCGGCTCTAAGGTAACGTTGGAGTCAGCATTGCTATTTCGAGGATGCTTGCAGCAATCAAAAGATGAACTGATGGGGTTTACTCAATACTTACTGTGCCATCTTGAACGACCGACCATAGCTGGCAACGCCAACAACAACCTTGTTTGAGGGCACACCGGCCTTGGTAATCATAGCCAGCGAGTTGATCGTCTCCGTGAGGTTCACATGCGAACGCAGACAATTGCCATCTGCACAACCTGGTGATGTCCACTTATTGCCATAATCCCATTGTCCATGGAGATCATAGGTCATGTAGACAATGTAATCTAGAGCCTTACCCATGAGCTCAATCGGGAAAGCTTTGAGATACCAGTATGATGCCGGGGCTGCAAAAGATACTGATTTGCCCGAGCCGAGTTTCAACTTGAGTGCTACCATGGTATCATAGTAGTCCTTGCCCTCGTCAGGATCGCCAGAGGGAGGAACTCCGGGAATGTCAGGTGCGCCTGGGTATTCCCAATCTACATCAACACCATCGAGGCCGTTGCTTGAAACAAAGTTCTGTATGCTTGATATGAATGCAGCTCTGTTGCCAGCCTTGGTCGCCTCTCTCAATATCCTAAAAGTTCCAGGCTCGGTACTGAAAGCCCAGCCACCGAACGAGATGATTCTCTTGACACCGCTCATTGCCTTGAACCTATCGAACTCGTCTTGAGCACCGCTGACATCAATCTGGAAATCGCTCGTGATATTTGCAAATGCAAAGTGAATGTGTGTGTAGGTATCTGTGTCGACACTGTCTACATGCATATGCAGGCACTCTCTGTTCCAATTCCAGCTTTCGTAATAGGCGACTTTGATCTTTTCCGCTGGTGCACTACTGGAGACGATATCCATGCCACAATTAGCAATGCAGCCGTTTGAGCCATTCTTTGCCGTTCCAGGAGCGCCGCTTATTGAGGGTGAAATAATACAAAAGTCGGAGGTGGTTCCACATTGGCCCCAGATGTTGCAGCAGACCTTGAGGGGACACGGATTCATCTCAGTTATGTTGGTACCAGCAGATGGCTTGAGAGTTCCGGGTACTGTAGGGCCGCAGACTGCGTTGGTGACTGGAGCAGGCATAGGTGGCGTGCCAGAACTTAGACACATGTTGAGGCCGATGAAAAGTACCTGCGAGCAGCCATTCCAGCCCCACGTGTTCTTGTTGAACTCATCCAATTTCTCTTTCTTGAGACCATTGGAAGCGGCAAGCAACGAGCAATCGTCGTCCTTCTTGGTTTGGTACACAAAGCATGACCCGTCAGAGTTTTGCTTCGGTGTGATATCTGGCAGAGTGCCTTTGCCACAGCACACAATCCCGCCTGGAGCCAAAGTTGAGCAGAGCGACGAATCGGGGTTGAATGTTGTGAATTGTGCTGGGGTGATGCCGCATTTTGCTGCAAGAGAACTACATTCGTCCCCCTTTTCAATCCTGCGTGTTTGGCATGTTCCATCTGAGTTTGCAGGAGGGGTGGTATCAGGCAGTGTACCTGAAGAGCAGCACACAATTTCGTCGACGGCCAGAGTGTTGCAGAAGTTGGTGCGGGTGTTGTATTTCGTGAGATCGGTTTGTGAAATCCCGCATCTTTCTGCCACTGCATAACAACCATCGCCAGCTTGCACTTTGGTCGTTCTACAATCGGCTCGAACAGCCAGTCGACCACGGAACGTGTTGGCATCCGCTGATCGTTTGGCGATTTCGGTACTGTTGCTTGTACCGTTTACTGTTGCAGAAGCAACGCCGGGAACATTGAACTTCAGCTGCGCCAATGTGCCCACTTCGTTGACACCAGTCACGCATTCGCCCTCGTTCCAGGCCTTGACAGCACTCTGCACAAATGAAATGTCCCCAGACGAACTGGCCACAATCCCAATGGCGTAGTCAGATCCGCGCCCATCAGCTTTGCATAACTGAATGACCAAAGACTCTGGAGCACCATTCTTCTGGACATACTGTTGAAAGCTATTGAGCAATTCGGCAGTAACGCCTTGTTGGTGGACTTCTTTGCCGGAATAGAGGCCGACAATAGATTTACCAGAGGAGCCGAAAGAAATGGTGTTATTGTCGCAGGAGATAGGCTGGGACGAGACGTAGCTGCTGATCTGTGATGTAGCTGCAAGGATGTCCGAAGAAGCACTTCCAGCAGGTCCTTTGACGGAGATCTTGATGGGAATATCGACCTGAGCATGATTCGGAGTCGTGCAAACAGAAGCAATACTCAGATCTTGCTTGACGGGCGCACTGATGCCAAAGTCGGCGGTGCATGCCCTAATCGCGGTTTTGTCATTCTTGCTCTCGAGATCGTATGACACGGCGAACTCAAACAACATCGTCTTGTTGCAGAGCCCTAGACGAGCAGCATCGGAGTACACGAACCATTCCGCTGGCGAGGAGAAATTTGAACATAATGAAGGACATGCGTCGAGAAGATAAGTTGGCGTTCTCTCGTTTGCATTTTCAAATGCCTTCAAAGCTACGTCCACGGCGGGCTCGTCTCTAGGCTCCAGCAGATATCCCTCGTTGACATTGGAAAGGCCAGCCGCCACCCGCGTACACAAAACAAGAAGACACCCCCGAAGAACCTTTTGCGTGCCAAAGAAATGCATGATGGTCGAACCAAAAAAGAGAGGATGGCAAGCAAAGCTTCCAAGAGGACGACACAGCACACCTAAAAACAACAGATGAAGAGAAACAGCGCAGAACTGGACTTACATTTCAGACTAAGCTACCGAGTGGTATCACGTTCGAACATGCTCTACTTGCCCCTGGTCTGTCGGTATCGAGGGGTACCTGCATCCTTCCGCTGTGAAAGTCCCGCATGGCACTGGAGTCTGCCAAGGTGGACTCTCAGGGGATGTTCTTGACAGCATCTGTCCAATGCCATATGCTTGTTCGTAAGATCAGTGCCAGGGAGAAATCAAGCAGGTACCGGTAGTCTAAGTGTCCAGATCGGTCGGACTTGCAATAGACTAATGCACGAAGGTGGCAGAGATGGGTTGAGAATACTGGATGAGGAAGTTTGTCCAGAGATGAGATTGTTCCATGTCGGTCGATTGAAAAAAAAACTTTCGCTTGCAGGGTCCTGGGTGCAGAAGTAAGCTCCTGTAGCTCGATCGACCCACTCCGAACTTGACATTTATTGTGCCGCCGCGTTGATGGGAATCTGAGATTACCCCACGGCGACTGAGCGCGATTTACCGGCTTAATGTTACGAGCTCATGTCACGGACCGAACCGGGCTGTGAGGCGAAGCTTAATTTGATGCCTGGCGTTGGCGGTGCACAATGCTGGCACTTTGCCACATGACATCCCCCTTTTCACGCTTTGCCGCACGCTAATAAGTAAAATATGATCAATCTACAACAGCCTCCCGAAGAAAGGAAAGATCAGGGTCCAGACTACTGTAGTTGCGGAAGCAAAGCTGGATTAGGGTGTGAGGTATGACCAGAACCAGTCTTCGAGTTTGGCCGAACCGAACCGTTTACCAAACTTCGACCCACAGTACCTGACCTGGCATGGTACCTTTGCAAATTGAACCTCGCCGCATGCCAAGATATAAGCTTATTTTTTGAGATTGAAGATCAGCAACTTTATTCCATCTGATCCCTTAGCTTCGGGCCAAGACTCTGTTGAAAATTGAAACCGAGGCACATGTTTATTTTCGGGAATTTCCGTGCTTCACAGACCTTCCCTATCAAGCCAATGCCCGACTCTAAAGTATCAGGTCAGGCAATGTTTTTTTAGTTTGATGGGCTAGTAACTGAAAATTTTCTATCGATGTAGCACTTTCTATGCACAACTCAGGAGATCAGATGCATCCCCGGGAAGCGAAGACATGTTATTTGCATCTTGCCGGGAAAGTTTTCCCGAACCTCGTTTATTGACTAGATCGAAAATATCCACAATGACTGACAGTGAGTAGCCTTGGTAGCCCAAAGACCTTGAGCTGGGATTCGATTTTGTAGAGCTGTTTGACAGATCTAGACCGACTACTGGAGCTCAGAAACGGGAGGTAGTTATCATACACTTATGCTGTAGCAGACCATCTTGAAAGCACTGTCACATAACTTTCAGCTTTCGCATTGTGGAAATCTCTGTTCTTAAGTAGCAGTTTGTTCTGCTGCGTGACATAACACAACAAACATGGGCTTCCTGGATTTGTCTTCTAAAATAATGGATTCAAGCATTGGATGATGCCGATGCTAAACAATCGCTATTACACAAGTATTCTTCCACTTATTCAAACGCCCAGAATACAAGCTCAAGACTTCTCAAATACCACAAGCAAGTGCACCGCTCTGTACAGCCCTGAAATCATCCAATACCTGCAAATGTTCTCTTGCTGCTTTGGAAGCCTTGAACGCAGCTTCATTTGAAGGTGGACCAGCGTCAAACGCAAGGTGGTAGAAGTCGTTGTAAAACTTGTTGAACTCATCAGCTGTATGAAGCTTCCTCGTCTCGTCCCAATCCACTATATCGCCAGTGAAACCTGCCTCAGTACGCTTTGCAAGCGCGAAGCCTTTCGCAGTGCCTTCATCGAAGACGTGTTTGGAGTGATCGATCTCTCGCTCAATGATGGTACTTTTCAGGGACAGCTTGATCGCGTCAAGTTGATCCTTGTACTGTGTCTTCTGATCTGCGGACAGCTTGGAGATTGTATCTGCTGAATGCGCACCAACAGCTGTCAACATATCATTGTAGACCTCACCAACTCCCTGATACACTATTCAATATTTTAGCACTGTGTAGACAAACGACCAAGAAAGCCAAGACGTGACGTGAAAGCACTGATCCGGGGAAGGAAATTGAAGTACTGACCTCTCCATGGTGCATATATCGTCGCTCTAGGAATATTGTTGGACTTTTCGAGATCCGTAGTCCCGTGTTGTTCGGATAACCATTGAGCGGTTGCCTTGACGTCTGGCTTCAGATTCTTCTGCTGCTCGACGTCGGTCGTGTCGGTAGTGGGTAAGAGCCACATGTTTTTTGGAACGTATTTTTTCCCATCAATGTGGCCCATGAACTCCCAGAAGTAACATGATCCGCCGGGAGCCGTCCCTTTACAAAGAGCTGTATTAGGGAGCGGGCTTCCAACTGGTTTTCCTGAAATTGGTGTAAGCCGCTGTAATTGACTAATGTGTATATATTCAAAGTACCTTTCTTTCCAGTCGGTTGATATGTCGGAGGGCAAATCTTGTTTGTGAAATCCCATTTGATGCATTTCTTGCCAATTTGACGATCCGCCTCAGGGAGCGTTAGATCAATCTGGTAGGCATACCAGAGCCAAACACGCTCATAGCCATTACGGAGTCCATCTGCTGCAACCCAAGCAACCAAGCAGGCGAAGACCGCAAGAACTGGAAGCTGCATTCTGAGTCGAAGATGTTCAGCAGACCGTCGACTCGCGGTGATGTTGAGGAATTTCGAGGAGGTACAGAGTACTGGACATGGAGGACCACCACAACAAAAGGCTCAATTTGATATCGGATCAGTAAAAATGGAGGAATGCCTCACCCGACTTGTAATCTGAAGACCAGGATATTGCATATGACTGGTCATGGGTACCTGTCCTAGGTTCCCTCCACTTCCTCAATCTAGACCTGATGGCACAGTACAGGGATGTCGATACTGAATTTTCAGCTTTTCAAAGGACCTCGGCAAATCTTTCTTGTCAACATTTCACAGAGTTTGCTGTGCCTCCGGACAGTCTTTACGGTAACATTTAGTATGCACATGGGTGGATTATGCTTGCATGTCTTGGCAGGCGGGAAGGAAGGCTTCGCTTGATCTCGGCCAAAATAAAGGGGTTCGCTTAGCGCGACGTTCTTAGCGTCCGGCGCAACTCGTTTCTTTGCCCCACAGCGTTCATCTCATGCCATGCATCGATCGATTTTTCAGATTGATGCCTCAAAATCTGCAAAAGGACCCTTTAGGATCAACTGTGGATTGGGCCAGATGGGGAGCAAGATTACGGGAGGACGAATTGGAGCTTCCGGGGCATTCCGAGAAGAGTCGGCTCCATTTCTCTAAATCAACGACAGCGACAACCCTGACGAAGCACCCCACCCCTTGACATGAATATCAGACGAAAAAAAGAGCTTTACGAATGGACCAATTGACGCTTTCGGAGCAAATGCAGAAAAGGCTACTCCATTGCTACAAACGATAGTCGAATTCTTGGCGATGAACCCCTGGCAGAAAATCTCCGTGGATCTTGTGGCGATGCTGCAGGGACAAGGATGAAGCTTGGCAAACAGGGCTCAGTAAGTCTGAAGATCTAGTTGGAAATCCAATATCAGAAATTACCTGTAGTAGAGTAGGATCGCAGAAAAATTGGGATCTAATTCCGACATCTTTTTCAGGAAGGTGGAGTGACTTACATGCGGCGCTGAGAGACCCCTTCCCTCAGACCTACACTCTCCAAGATCGACATTCGCTCCCAGTGCTTCATATCGTACTCGAGAACTGTAGCTGTTCCCCTCAGTCACTTCAAACAGGTTGTCGTCAGGTCGTTCGTTCTCCTCTCCTCGTCTCAACATGCATTTTCGGTTGCCTTTGTTGGCAGTGGTGGTTTACCTCTCCTCGAGAGCAGTCGCCCAGACATATCGATATCACCTGGATACCATTAGTACTTGTTCAAGTTGGTACGACAACTCTGGTGATTATGGCTGCACGGAGATCAGAGATACTCTGGGTATATCGCCTGCAAACTTCACGCGTTGGAACCCCTCGATTTCTCTTGACGTATGTAACTCTTTCTATTTACTATTCTCATGACGTCTGCAACTCTCGCTCTCAAAACAGGCCTTTCTTGAGTTCGAGAATCAATATTTGAGGTATTCGGAAAACATGACTGACTTTCATGAAGTGCGAAGGCTGGGAGCTCTACACGTCCTATTGCAGTTGGGTAGAGTCCGAATTTCCAATACCCTCAACCACCACCACCAAAACTTCAACGACCGCACCTACTGCCACCGCAAAACCCAGTCCCAGCTCATGGTCATCAATTGGATGCTGGCCAGTAGGAGAATCCGATTTTCCCACTCTTGATTACAGCGCCTCAACCATCTCCGACATTTCTCCTTCCAAGTGTGGGAGCGCATGCTATAGTGTGAAAGACACCAATTACGTCTTTGCAGGTATATCGTCTGGCAGTCAGTGTTTGTGCGGCGACTTTGTTCGCAATGATATGACCGATGAGATCAACAAGAAATGCAATATTACCTGTGCGGGAAATACAAATCAGACATGTGGTGGGACGGGGTTCATCAGTATTTATCAGGCTGTGTTTGGGGAACTTAATGAGACGACAACGACAACCACCAGCAGCACCAGCAGCGGAACGTCGACGAGGGTTTCTACTTCTACGTCTTCGTCAGTTGTCACAACAAAGACCTCCACGACTTCCTCCTCGACTGCCAAGCCAACTCCAACCGCTGCACCAGTAAGCAGCGACGGAACTTGTGGTGCGCTATCACCTGTCCGTGCAACCTGTGAAGGGAGCGCTTTCGGTTCATGCTGTAGCTCTTCAGGCTACTGTGGCAGCACATCTGCTTGTAAGTACTCCGAATCCAATCTCAAATACCCTCAACTTACTGACTTGCAATAGACTGTGATGCCGGATGCCAAACCGCCTTTGGGACATGCGTCCCCAGCGGCTCCAACACATCTCCCGACGGATCATGCGGTGGCACCACCGGGTACAGCTGCACAGGCTCTGCATTCGGGAACTGCTGCAGTCAATACGGATACTGTGGCAATACCGTTGACCACTGCGCTACTGGCTGCCAGACTCCTTTTGGGACATGTACTGGCACAGGCACCGGCCCCGACGCGACTGTTTCAACTGATGGAACGTGTGCTGGTGTTTCCGGGTATACGTGCTTGGGGTCTGAGTTTGGAAATTGCTGTAGTGCGTATGGATGGTGTGGGAATACTGATGGTCATTGTCTTGCGAGCAATGATTGTAATCCTGATTTCGGGGCTTGTTCGTAGGGCAGAAATGGATTGGTGGTGCTCTGTTTACTTTTATAATACAGAGAAAAATATCCGAGACTTATATTGAACACAAATCTTACAACCAATACCACAGAGACGAAAGATACCTAGTGGAAAGGAAGATCTATTTCGAGCAAAGCGGGACTTCCTTCTAGGATGTTTATTCACTAGTTGCGATCGGCTTCATGTTTTGTTTACCATGTGTCCGTCTCGCTTATTCTTCTCCACCCAACACTCAATACGTAAGACACATGTTGGCAGGAGCCCTATGCGAAGGCTACAAAATAGCCCCCAATGTGCCATAATAGAGCGTACCTTTGATCCTCTCAGCAGCACGAGAGTCTGATCCTGTTCTACGAAAAACAAGATCATCATGTTCTCAAGTATCAGGGAATCCAAATAAATGTCTCTATCATTCTCCTGATCGCTCCTGAGTATTCCACACATCGGTCGAGAAGACGTTTCGAAAATCCAGACGGTCGGCCATCCTTGGAGAGTGATCGCAAATTTCCTACGCATACAACTTAAGCTACCGATGATTCTTCTTTTGGCAACGTTGAGTAGTCTCTTCAGGGCTTGGTACAGGTCCTTTCTGTTAAGTGCGGGGTAAATAGACGCCTGGAACCGAGAGCGAGATCCAGTGACCCTGCACCAACGGGTGGTATTGAACCCAACATTGGCACTTATATCTTTGCTGGTCAGTACTCCACGATTGTGGGTATTCAGGGGAGAAGGGTATTGAATGAAATCAAATGAATGAATAGTGTTCTTGGGGGAGATATCTGGGACAACTGTGCAGGTTAAGAATTGTCGCTATGCTTTGGATGACTTCTTTGAGGAAAAGAGAAGAATGGAGTCTGTAGGGAAATGAGAGGAGAAGGGGAGGCGGGGGCTGTTGTCAAGATGGATGTCTTGATAAATTCACTCATCGCCGTTTGGAGTTGTAAATGAAAGCAGCAATCTCAGATATTAATGGGCATCTATTGAGTGCCATGGAGTCATTCACAAGAAAGTTCTTACGATATTGGCCAGTAAATATTATAATATGCTGTCAAAAATTCGTTGTATGCGTATGCTATTGCTAGATGGACAACTAGAGCTAAGCAATTTGGCGCTTGCTGTCTACTGCGCCATGAACGTATTTGGCAAGACCTGTGACGAACTCCTGGCCCAAAGCAATTTGCTAAGCGATGGATAGAAGCAGACGGACAGAACATGGTTGTAAGGAAAAGAAATAATGATAAAAAAGGAAGATGGCTATCTTCGCAAGGGAGGGCACGAAGTTCAAAGGCAGCCACCTGGCTCAACCCATCTCAACACCCGAATGCTTCTCCACATCCAGTACCGTCTTCAAATGCTCATACCTCAACTTAACCCCCTGATGACAAGCCAACAGCTGTCCCGTTTTCAGCACATTCTTGATCTGTCTCCCATTAATCTCCACCTCGGCCAGACTCTCCACCTCCCCCTCACCAATCTCATGTTCCACTCCTCTGGCGAGGAAGTTCTTCCACACTTGCATGCGACTACCCTTATCTAAGCCCGGATACTCCATACTGATATGAATCCGCGACTGGAAAGCTGGATCCATGTTCTTGACCCTGTTGGTAGTCAGGAAGAGAATGCCTTCGTAGTATTCGAGTGTGCGCAGGAAGATGGAGACGATTTTGTTGCGCTCGAGATCGTGGGCAGAGCGCGCTTCAAGAAAGACGTCGCATTCGTCGAGCAAGAGGACGGCGTTCCATTTTGCGACCATTTCGAGGATCGTAGTCAGACTGGCCTCGACTTCGGAGGACTTGATACCGAGATCGCCGGCGGACATCATGTAAAGAGGGACTTTCATGTTTTCGGCTACCGACTCGGCGGTCAATGTCTTGCCTATTCCTGGGCCGCCCGAGAGGAGCATGATGATGCCGCGGCCTTTGCCGGAGATCACGTCGTCGAATTTCTGGGAGTGGAGGACTTGTGAGGAGGCGAAGGCGAGGATCAGTTCTTTTTGAGAAGGGGGGAGGACGAGGGAGGAGAAAGCTTGATCGTTGAATTGGATAGAGAGGATGGAGTCGACGAAGAAGGAGAGCCAGCGTTTGGTCTTCAGGGTGTAGCCTTTGAGGAGGGAGCTGCAGTGGATGAGTTGCTCGTCGGTGAGGGGTGTGCGTTTGACGTCGATGGGGTTGGTATTGGCGATTGCCGTGGGAGTGAAGGTGTCATCGTCGGAGCCGGAGTACTCGTATTCTGACTCATCGCCGTCCTCATCATCGGAGTCTGTTTCGACGATTGCCTTACTTTTGATCTTGAGAGGTGAGAGATGCTTGAGGCTGTTAGGGTTGAATTTGCCGTAGGCGAACGTATCACTGAGTTATGTTAGCTTGACTTCGCACTGATGGAGAGGGGTGTCTTACATGATGACACGACTGTCGACCGTCACTTTGATGTCGTTACCACACATGTCTTTACCGATAGCAAATGCCTTGTAGGCTTTATAGTGGTAGCCATGGTAATGCTCGAACAATTTTCCACGTTTCAACAGCTGTGCTTTGATCTTCTTCTGGTCAGGGTGGAAGCTCAAAGGAAAAGCGTCGAGGGAGGCGATTGGTCGGGTGCCAGCAAAGGCCAAGATGATATGTTGGTTACTAGCATATCCAAACTTATCGCCATCCCAGTCAACCTTTTGTGCATTGACTCCGTAACAAGGACCATATTTGGGATGTTCGTAGTAACTGCCGTTGGAGAACTTGCTGCCACAGTGACGATCCCACTCATTGCTGTACAATGTAGTACCTGGTTGAAAGATAGTCCAGAGATGCTCGAAGGTGATGACTTTGTTCTTGATATAGTCTGCTTTTGCAGCGATAGTGTCCCTCAATTCGGCTTCCAGGACTGTGTGTAGGAGATGGACGTGGTCCTTAGTCTCGCCTTCTTCTTGCTCTTCGAGTGCGGTGGTAAGTTGGGTCCAGCGGTGAACGAAAGGGTTAAATGGTGCTTGGAAGATGAGGCGATTCAAGGTTGGCGTGACGCCTGTAATGATGATAAGTATGCCTATATAGCTTCAAGTCGGAATGGAGAAGACATACCAGGATAATCCTTCAGGACCTTGGTCAAAACTTGCTTGAGAAGAGGAGATTGAATGACAATGCTATCAATCTCAAGCTTCTTACGAGAATCGAAACTCTTCTTGTTGCGCACGAGAATGGCATAGCGAGCTGTAATTTCGTTCTCTGCTGCCTCATCCAGGTCTTCTGGATACTTGTCGGTCCACGAAGTTCGGCCTCGCTCGTCTTCCTTTTGATAGAGATTTTTAAGATCACATTTCATGCCGAGCTTGGGAACTATATCCTTTACAGAAGCTGTTTCTCCATTGACGCCATTGGAAACAGCTTTGGTGTCGTCTGCATGGGGGATTGACCCCTCAACGGCGGTGTTTTGCTCAAGTGTTGGCGCCATTGTGATTGATGCCAAATAAATGAGAATGCTTGAAAGAGAATTAGGACGGCTGGTGGGAGGAAGTCACTATCTTATGTATGAAAGTAGAGTCTTTGAATTGACATCTCCAAGTTCTGTTGAGATTTAGGCAGTCAACAAGGCTAGCTACTGCCACCGATTGAGTCACCGAGTTGGTCTCGACAAATCAACAGGACCCATGGATTATGTGCCTCATATTCGCTCGAGATAAGGAGGCTACCACCATCTTCACTCGAATCAGGAGGCTCGCCACATGCAGGTAACTGAGGTAACTGGTACGAGGAACGAGTATGTATCATGTTGACATATCAGGCTCCCGGATCCTTCGTTGTCGATGCTGGACACTACCGATGTCTGCCTCGCTGAGCCCCACGATTACATGAATCAGATCCAGACGGAGAGGTGAGGCCCCCCAACCTTACGTGAAAACTGACCAGCAGCAGTCTTGAATTGTGAGTGGATCGAGCCATTGCGGGTTGAAGCTGACAACATGTGAGCGATGATGGAGCGAGCGAGAGGTTTGGTGAGTGAAGTGATTGTCGGCAAAGATCCGGGAGTGGTGAAGGAAGTGCTACCGTATGCGGGCTAGTGAATCACCTGAAATTGTCTGCGCTAACCTCTTTAAGCTGGCTTGCTCCTTCCATTTTTCGCGTTCAACGCGACTTGCCACTTCTGCCCCTCTATTTCTTTGTCGCGAACTCACCTGCCTGCTCTTATCTTGTCTCCCTCCACCTCCACAGACGTTCGCATCAGCGACGATGTCAACATGCCACACAAAAGTGTTCAGGCAGCGGAGAAGGCGGCCATAGAAGGTGAGACAGAGGAGTGGGATACCCAGCAGTGCAGGGCTCTGAACTCTGAATTGGAGGCGTTGTTGGTGAGTGATCTGCAGGCACCCATCGACCAGGTCCAGGATCCTGCAGGCTAACCTTCTCTAGAGCAGCAGCCCGAACCGCGCCTCAGATAACCATAATCAAGTCGCGTCTTCCAACCGTCAAGTCGCGGTTCCAACATTTCCTCAACGGCCAGTCGAGAAACAGGAGCAGCACGAGTCGCAGCTTGAAGTTGGAATCGGTGCTGATGGGGACCCCGATGTGATTGTGGATTTATCTGCGGATGGAAATGGCAACTTAGCCCAGCTCGACCGACCTACCACTGCCGACGATGAATTAAATCATCCACCTGCCGATAATCTACGACCTCTACAAATCAGACGTGACAGCAGGGGAAGATTGAGGACATTTGCGCCCATAGGAGAAGAAGCTCGTCCTGCGCAGTTCGGCAAGAATTACCAAATGGCCCAAGTACGAACAGCCATGGACGATTTCACCCAGAGATCTTCTATGTCTGCGACCCAAGAAAACCCTCGATACCTCTACGATCAGTTCAACATTCAGCAGAACATACGTGAAGACTGCCCGTCCACTGCGACACCTAATGACGACAGTGAAAGCGAAGACCAAGGCCCAGAGCCACCAGTCCACGACCCTAAACATGCATCTGCATCTACGGCGTACACATATCAAGAGAACGACACAGGCCACATTCATTTGGGCTTCGACACCGAGCCCATAGAAGAAGAGCCATTGGAACAATCGCAAGATGGAGCGTATGCAATGCCAATGCCAGCTGCACAACCGAGTTATAGCTCGTTTGAACCCAAAACTCCAGCACCTCCGGTCAACCCATTTCAGCAAAAAGGTAGCGTCATGAAGGGCTTCGAGTTGTTCGGTGCTACACAACCTTCTTCGATTGCTCGGCATATGGTAGCAACGCCTACGTCTTCTAGACCTTCGCCTAACGTCTATAATGATTTCAGCTCACCTCCCAAACGTCGGGTGTCTATGCTCTCGTCTCCCTTACGCAGAGGGCCACCCGAGCCCGAGTCAGAAATTAACGATGCTACTCCGCTACAGTCATCAGTACGTGACCTGCTTGGTCGATCCCAGTCTTCCAGAAATGCACAATCCTTCGATACTGGACCAAGCGGTAGGAGTGCCTGGACCAACCCAGAACCTCGGCCGTACGTTTCAATGCAGGAAAGCCAGGAGAAGAGGAGGCGAACAATCGAACCTGACTTTGAATCGTCGGGGGATGATTCTGATATGGAAACACCGCGAAATCGCAATCGGAAGACGGAGAGAGAATTACAGATTCAAAGAGAGCTAGCTAAGGTTGGATTACGGAAGAGGACGCCGTCAACGAATCCACGATCTTCTGCACCCCCGTCAAGCACTGCCGCTATAGAAGTTCCCTCAACGGGTCGACGCCGAAGTTTTCAGGACGACTACATCACTCAATGTACTGGTCAAGATGCTCGAGACACGCAACAAGACGATGTGATCGTTGACTCTCAAGCTGCCGAGATTGAGGCCCCAGAACCCGAACAACCTGACTCTTCGAAGCAGCAACAGGAAGCGACAGATCCATCGGTGTCAGATCCAAGGAAAGCTAGAGAAGAAGTGGGACAACAGGCGGACGCGGATGCCACTCAGAACACCAATTCGTCAAATCTTGAGCCAGATCCGGATCCAGATCCAGAACCGAGTCTCCCCTTACAAGAGATGTCGTCAAATCTAGGAGTGCGCACACCGGGTAGTAGATTACAATCGGATGTCGTTGATACTGTCCCCGAAACATCTCCACCAGAAGATCGTCTCCGCCCGATGGGAGAGATCGCTTCCATTTCTTTTGGAGCAAGTGAGGAATTGCCAGAGAACTTTCCAGGTTTTACACAAGACCTGGAATTTGAAAATGCAATGCAGATAAGAACTTCGCCCAGGCCCCCAACGGGAATACGAAGCTTCGGGAAGACACCAAAAGCATCCATGGCTTCTGGTAGTGGTAGTGGTAGTCCAATTGTCAATCCAGTACTCAGTGTCACCTCGTCCGCCCTTTCCAGTCCACCCAGTTCAGCAATTCTGGAAGAGGTTGCCGCTGAAGTTAGTCTCCATGACGAGCCATCAGAGGAGCCAAGAGACAACGAGATAGCCAGGGATGAGGCACCTGATCACAGGAGCGATCTACCGACAGATGCGCCAAACGGCAATGTCGATACCGGGTCTCACCCCGGCTCAGCTCTGAATGCCACTCCTACTACGTCAGTCACTCCTACACCTGCTGATGTAACACGAAATCAGCTTCAGAAGAATGAGGTTGCTACCGCCTCAACCTCGTCTCTCCCAAATGAGCCCCCGAATCAAACCCCGAAGCGTATTTTGAGAACATACAGCAAGCTCAAAGGCCCATCACGCAACCTCAGACGCTCGCTCGATGTGTCAGCCTCTACAAATCCGCTGCAATCCTCCCCCGTTTCGAAATTGATACCAGTACCAAAGGCAACTGCTCCTTCCCATTCGACCCCGGTGCGAAAGGCAACAAATTCGAAACAGCTGACTCCACTTGCGATTCCTAACCCGCCCTCAGCTTCATTCGCCGCTGTGAGCAAACGCACGGGCAAACGAAAATCCGGAGTTACTGTCGTCCAAGATGATAGTATCCAGCCAACAAGAACATCGAAGCGGCAGTCGCAGGGGAAAGATTTGAGTCCAGATCCCTTGGCATTGTCGTCTCCAACAGCTGCCGCGACCCCGAAAGCAATGAGCGGCCTTTTCAAGGAAATGACCTTTGCCGTTAGCTATGTCGCTCACGAGCGTGAAAAAGATGAAGTCACAAAGGCGATATTCGAACAAGGAGGCCGCATTCTCCCAGATGGCTTCGACAGCTTATTTGACTCGACGAAAGTTGACAAAAATGAAGAACTCTCACTTTCACCTTCAGCTAAGTCCGTACGCTTTGTGGCCTTGATTGCAGACGAGCATTCGAGGAAAGCAAAGTACATGCAAGCCCTCGCCTTGGGTCTTCCTTGTATATCAGGCCACTGGATCACTACTTGTGTTGCAAAAAATACTACCGTCGATTGGTCACCTTATCTTCTCTGTGCTGGGCAGTCCTCCATTCTTGGCAATGCACACAAAAGTCGAGTGCTTCAGCCATATCCGGCACAGAGCGCCAAGCTCGAGGACACCTTTGCAAGTAGAGGGAAGTTACTCGAAGGGAAATCGGTCCTTCTCGTCACTGGCAAGGGCAAAGGCTCTGAGAAACGGAAGGCATACACATTCCTGGCGCACGCGCTGGGTCCGGCACGCATAAGCCAAGTTGTCGATTACCAGGATGCACGAAAGAAGCTCCTCGAAGAGGAGGGGTGGGATCTGCTATACGTCGATACCCACGAAAAATCTGCGGCAGAAGCAATCTTTGGTACTCCAACTGTATCGAGCAGTGCATCGCGAAAGCGTAAGAGAGGATCTATAGTTGTGGATGATCCGCCTGCGCCGAAGAAAGTCAGAATCATCACTGATGAAACGATGATTCAGAGTTTGATTCTGGGCCAACTCCTTGATGACTAGGTAGATGTACGATGGATTGTATATTACGGAAAGGGATAGTGGAGGTGGAAAAGCATGGAACGGAACGGAATGGCAATGGGGCAAAAGGCGTACTGGGCATGCATATCTATGGATGGGATAAAGGAGTATTCGTTAATTCTAATGGCTAGCTGACTGACGAGCGAGGCTCTCTCTGATGCACTGGCCCTCATATGCCTCTTGCTGCTTCCTCACACAATATCACACCTGGTCGACCTGGCAGATGCGGCGAGGAGACTGTTTATATGTACTAGAAGCTTTTGGCATATATAAATAAACGAACATAAAAGTCGTTGTTTCTTACTAGAATGAAGCCCAAGAGGTGCGAAAACTGGTGATTTCTACCTGAAGTGAGCTAATTCTAAGACTTGGCCGGGGGTTAGCGTTCAAAACTGACCTTGTCCTCTCTATCTTCCCTACTAACATCCCATCTATTCCCACAGCGGCTGTTGAGGAATAAGTAATCGGAAATAGGCAGGAAGGAAAGAGAGAGTGAAAATGAGAGTATAAAGAACGGCCTAAAGAACGGCCTGGAATATTCAAGCTATCACGGCTTTTCGAGCACTTGGGGGTCATCTCGAAGGTAAGTATTTTGCTTTTCATTTCTGCTTTTGAGTTTGAATTTGAAAGTTACTGGAGATTTTAGATATCGCCGCATCTACGGCGCGTTCTATTGTCCCAACTGTTGAAATACGAAATGTCTTCTTTATGAAATAAGGAAGTCTGGTTAGTCACAAGCTCGAAGCGCTCTTGCCTCTGGATGAGGAAAATTGGAGACTCAGGCACATGCACCACAGTTTCCTACCTTGTACGGCGAGACGGTTCATGGGCTTTTTTTTTCCGAGTCGCTCGATGAGGGAACGCAAGGTGTAGGGATCTCGATGCCGGTAACTTCGTAATGGCGATTATGCTGGCGATGACTCCATCAGGTCCGAACGGAAACGATGACCCCAGGGAAACTGCTTATAGGGAGGGTTATGATAGGCAAGGCCATTGCGTGGAGGCTTAAGGTTAAACTCATATCCGAGGATCCGGGATACGGGACGAGATGGAAAATCTAGTGGAGATTTATGTTTGATGGAGGTCAAATGACAGGTAGGGTACGAAAAAAAAAACTTGATTGGAAGTCAAATGTGACCATCCTTGAATGAGTACGAGGTTCTTGCCCAGCCTTGTTCTTCATACTCCTTTCTTCTTTTCTTACTTCCTTCCTCCCTCTCTTCGGCTGCAGTACGCATTCTATCCCCGAATTGGGCGTTTCCGACTGCTGTTGGGGCTTTGAGATCGGCCTCGCCGGTTATTTTCGCCAATTGTGAGTTTTTACAATAAGGCGGCAAGGCAACAGTGAAATAGCTTTCCGTATCATTCAAAGTAGGTTTCACCAAACCTTGTCGGGCGTCAGCGAAATTTTGCAAGGGTACTCGGTTGACATTTATTCAGCTCAGCTGCGAGCACAACCTGTGTGATATTCAGAGGTTTTGCCATGAAAGAGGAAGTCTGACTGGCTCAGGAAACTTAACTTTGATTTGATTCGTTGCTCGACTCTAACTTCCAGAGATTCATATCTGAATGGCACGAAATCCTAATAATGCGCAGGAGTAATGAGATTCTATGATTCTCATCTGTATGAAGATACAGATTATGGTAATTTTGCAGAAGAGTGGATAACCACTTGTAGTACGAGGAGACGTGGTAAAAGACTTGTCTCAGATGGTTATTTCCTATCCCAACGTTAAGTTTAATTTCCAAGTATGGGTGAGTAGGAAATTCCTAAACTTACTTGAGATTGCAACGTGAGATTTGTGAGTAGCTCATTTGCGTGTCTCGGAGGTTCAACTCTGTACCGATAAATAGATGAAAAATAAACGAGCACATGACAGTTTAAGTCAGAAAAGGAATAAAGTTCCTCGGAAATTTTACTGAGGGAGAATTTCCGTAATTGAAACCTTTTGCAAACTCCTCTCCCAGGCCAAGCCCATTGGCTTACTATAACTCTGTTTGTGTCTCGGAAACCACCGCAATTGACAGCTCACTGAAAGAGGAGTCATATAGATAGAGAAAGGGAGAGTATAAATTCAGCAGGTTTGCCAGCAAAAATTTGCGCTCCCATCACTCACTTCCACGGCTTCTTCAGCCTTTCCTTTTGTATATTTACGCATTCTTTAAATCCTCCTCGAAGATCAACCACCTTAACATTCAAAATGCGTTTCTCAGCACTCCTCTCCATCACCACTTTCCTCGCAGCAGCATCCGCATCACCAGCTAAAACCGGCAGCGCATGCACCTCTGCCTGCCAAAACATTCCCGGCATATCTGCCGAGCAAGCTCTCGTTCAAAGCTTTACCACTGGAAAGACAATAGATGGCGGATGTTACTGCTTTGTATGTAAACCCGAGCCTATAGATTTCTCCGCGCCATCGCTGATACTGAATGAACATCGCAGTTCTCGGCTGGAAACTGTAAGAAGCTTTGTCAAGCACAAGCCGAGAGGAACGGCTGGCCATATCAGGGCAACTGCAGACCGTATCTGGGCGGAGCGCAACAATGCGATTGCTACGTGCCGGAAGGCACGCCAGGCTCAACGTCATCGTCAACCAAATGCGAAGGAAAGGGTAGCTATAAGCCAGTGAACACGAAGGATTGAACGAGCTTTGCTGTCGTCGCATTAGCTTAACTTTTACGTCGACTCGGGGCATGTTGAGGGGGGTTGCACTCAGACAGTATTTTTTTCTCTTTGATAAATTTTGAAGACTTATCTAGAATCATTTTCGCTTTCGGGCAGTAATTCAATTGATAATACTGAGAGCTTGGTTTCTACAAGATATCGGCGCGAAGGACAGAACTAGTCCCTCACACGCTTTCTCCTTGTCTCAACTATTCTGTCATGGTGATTGTGCCAGCCTCTCGACGACGAAAAGGGAGGAATAATACACAGAGGATGTGGCCGTCTGTATACTCTGGGGCTCCTTATATCAATGCGGCAACAAGTGGCAAGAAACTCTAAATCTTTTCACATCAAATTTGTGAGGAAGATACTCAGGAAACGGAGAACAGATACACTTATACATCATAGAGAGTTCTTGTAATTATATTTAAAGCCTCGCTTTTGTATTGAGAGCACTGTACAATACAAACTAACTTCCCAAACTGCCCCCTGATAGAATTGAAGGTGTAGAATTGAGTCTATAGGGGGTGTCAGAGATAAATCAGTAGATTGTGGTTATTGATTAGTCAGCTAAACCACCCCATCCATATATCTGGCACCCAAGAATACAGATTGCCCCTCGTTTATGTGTCATTCCTCTGGGATCGCCTGCATCTACACATGCACTTATATTGATATGGACGTGAGTGGCGGCTGTCGAGTTACAGCATCCATTCCAACGTCATGGAAGATGCAGTCCGTCCAAATGAGCAGGCATTTAAGACTATGTACGGGAGAGGTTATTGCACATGGTTCAGTCTTTACAAGATGACAATTGCAGATACCAATACCAATCTTCCTTGGTGGGATTCTCTATCTCAGCTTGAAAATGCATTTCTCCACTACCCTTCTTTCCCAGAAAATCTTGCGGTCGACGCGTCATTTTCGAATACTGTCATTGCAACGGGGATATCTCTATGGAGAACCGCGCAGCGACCTTGCGATTTACCGTTCTTTGATCAGGAATTCTTTATTCCAGTCGCGTCAGATCGTCCCACAATTCTGGCTATCTCAGATAAGCCCAAGTCTGCATTCGTGTTCCCGCGATGCTTCAACGCAGACGACGACCATATTACTTTACTCATACTTGCCTGGACCTACATACTTTCTGCACGATGGGCAGAGATCGTTCCCGGAGCGTTTGGACCAGATTACAGCAATTGCGAAGCCGAATGGGATGACCAAGATGAGAATGCCTCGACTGATTCCGCCTTAACGAGGATAGATTTGGGTGATATCGATGATGACGCCGCTCGATGGTGGGCAGCGGTCCTCGCCCTGGAAGGGGGTTGGAATGCATCTATTTTAAGCGACCGAGGTCATATCCTCCACTCCCCCTGGTATACGAAGCTTATATCAGAAAAACGCTTCGCCCTTTCACGCGGCTCGAAATCTCGAAACTTTCCAACTCGGCATCGTGCGGCATCGTTCGCCACCGCCTTGCGCTATCTGTCAAACTACTGCGAATTTCACAACGTGACTGATCAGAGTCATGCTGCTTTGGCTGCTACATTGCTTCTCCCTGTGGCTAGATACGACAACATAAGGGTTCAGTTAGCGACCCCTCGAGTTCGCCGTAAGGTGCGATTCAAGCAAGAGACGATCTTCAAGACCACGGCATGGGGCGAGAATCTCGACCAACTGGACAGGCTCCTGACCCTAAGCTGCAACGCAGTAGGAACCAAAGCACTTCTAAATAGCGTCTTCTTTGAACCCGGTGTTACATGTAATATCTGCGGGGCATGGTTGCAAGGGACCTTCGCATTTCTCGACTCAGAGATTATGCAAGACCAGCATACCCTACTACGTGTCTTAATGAAGCGGGATCCTGGCCTGGGATTTGTTTGGCTTGGTGCTTTTATCATCGGAGTACAGACACGTGCCTTGCAAGAAGCTCGTCAAGCCTGGTGGAAAATCGACCTTCATGTGGCTGCCTGGACAGGAACGCTCATGTCTTTCATTCAGGAGCCTGTGCCAACAATGCTCCCTGGAACAGAAGATATTTCGCGTGCTGACGAATGTCGATTGCTGTACTTGTCTCACGATCAATACTACAACTCTCCTCCGCTCTTTCCATTCGCTCCGTTCGGTTCTATAGCGATAACAGACACCAACATCGACGTTCGTCAGCATACACAATGTGAGGCAAATCACGCCCTCGATTACCAAGGTTTGACCTGGCGCTGTCGTGACGGCCAGCGCGCGGTTACCAACTGTCCTAAAATTCCATTACGCGCCAAGAACGGGCAGCCAACGAACATCAATACCTCCATCCCTTACGACGATCTCGACAACGAGGACGATGATTCTTCGGAAATGGTGACTAGGAACATCTTCACTTGGCTGCGTGATGAGGATGGTTTTCCCGTTGCGGAGAGGGCCATTCGTGAACACGAGTGGATAGACAATTTGGACTCGGACGATGACTGCCCGATTACAGGCGATGCTCAATCTACAGTCGGGGGCAATCTGCATGGATGGCTGTTGAAGACAGTGACTAAACGGTCTGATTCGATCTAATGGGTTATGGAGGATCGTGAGGTGATAGTGGATGGGGACATTATATTCATCATGCCATGCAAATCAATCGTCTGGACTGATTTGCCCGTGAATATATGACTTGATGGACGAATCCAGCACCATCAACTGCCGCCACAGTTAATATCCAGTACTACTCTCGTGTGGCCGTGATTAACCCACACACGAAGTTTCAAAATGCATTGAATTTGTTAGAAATACATCGAGGTCTTTTTGGAGTCTATGACTCAGCAGTCATAAACTGTTGTTCTAAATGTGGATGTTCAGAAAGCTCGGCCATACACGGTGGCCGTCATAAATATCTTCAGGCGTGTCTGAATTCTATTTGCCTGTCAAGCTCCAGAGCCTACAAGTTTGCCAAGATCATCTCAACTTCTGCATCCGCCGTCTCAAGTATGTGCTCAGGACGATACTGTGGCTTCCATCCGATCTGAGTGCCATGAACACCGGTAAATGTGCATCTGAGGTTTTAAATTCGTTACTTCTTTTCCCAGGATACGGAGGAAAGAAGTGGTATACTTACATTCCACCCAATTGAACCACAACGACATCCTTAGGACACCCTATTCCAACAGCCATTTTCTCAAGATGAGCATCCGTAGCTTGCTCAACCGTAGCACTCTTGATGATATTCCGCTTTGCAAGAGCTTGAGCCATTGCGGCATACAGATCATCCCACGCTACGCTACCCGGTGAAGCCAGATAGTACCCGTCCTTCCCAGATGCGATGTTCTCCCCTGAGAGGATCTTGTGGAGGATGTGAATGGACAATGTTGAGTTGTCGCTTACGTGACAGACGGGCCATGTCTAAGCAATGTCAGTGTAGATATGAGAAGAAGTTCAGAGAAGAGGGAGATACAAGTCGTTCTTTGTTGGGTGAATAGACACCTCCAGCTGCTCTGGCGGCTTTCACAATCGCAACTGTTTGGATGGAAATTGGGTTGCCGAACCCTTCGCTTTTACCATCTGCATTTCGTATTAGCCAAGGATCACAATTTGGAATTTAAAACTCACAAACAATGCAGGGTACAAAGATGTATGCTCTGACACCCTTCGCTTCACAGAGCTCAATGACAGTGTTATTTGTTTCAGTAGCCTGCCACAAGTCAGTCAGTCCCTCATCACTCCAGATTCATTGACATACTTGTTGCATAAATTCAAATGGAGCCTTCTGCTTCTTCTGTATATCGTACAGATCTGATCTCGTGTCCAGCAAAGGTGCATCTGTCGGTGCACCAGCAAAAACAGAGAAGATCTTGGCGCCAGAAACCTAAAAATATCAGCATTGCTCTCCATGTCTCCTAAAAGCACTCCTATCTCAACACTCACATGCACAAAATGCACCTCTTTCCCAGTCTGCTTCTTCACCTCTGCAAGTGCATTGATGAGAAGCACCTGACCGTCACTCTTCAATGCATCGATCAGGTAGAAGACAACCGTAATGCCATTGCTGACGATAGCGTCATGGACTTCCGTTTGGTTGTTGACTGCAAATTTGAGAGGCTCTGCACCGTATTTCTTCACAGCCGTGGCTTGCGCGTCGGTTCGGACGAGGGCGCATAATTTCTCGTATGGGGGGAGGTTGGAAGTAGGCAAGTGAGCGAGAAAGTCACCGCCAAGGTACCCTGATCCGCCTGTGATGAGCACGCGGTGTGACATGATGTGAAGATTGTAAAGTTGGAGAGGAGATGCCAAGGACTTATAAGTGGCTCGTTTCGAAGGATTAAATAGTTGTGTTTGCGTGTCTAAATAAATCTCGAAACCGTTGACGTAAGTGGAGGGAAAGTGTTGATTTGCAAACATTGAGGCGGGGACGGGATACCCGCTCCCTTGCGATGAAACGATCGACTAGTTCGTTGCCGATTGCACTGAGCCGACAGGCACATTGGTTGACTTTATTAGTGAAGCATTGTATTTGAATTCGGAATCTCAGAATCTTTCGAATCTTTTGGGTGGGGGTAAACTTCTAGAGTATAGAGAAAGAGCAGTGATGATTGACCGGCACCTCCTCTGGAGTAAACAACATGCATTACAAAGGAGCCGCCCTTGTGGCAACATGGTGTTGTTCCAAAGCACATTTGCCGAGGCTCAGTAATGCAAGTGTCTCTTTACGTGAACTACATGGAGAACAAAGGAATTATCAATGTCGCTTGATAATCTCATAGCCACTAAAGCTCTTGTCAATCGCGAGTTAATCATGTCCTAGAAAGGGCAGATCTGAAGATGCACCCCATACATGCTGAGAGCGCCAGGTATTATTAGCCCAGTTATCTCCACATAGAAGCTTTGTGTATTCGGAAGGTACTCAGCCTCAAAGTTTTCGAGACAGACTGGTCATCACTATTGTCCACCTTCATTCTTAGACGACCTTGAAACGCCAAATGAGCTCGATTCGGCGGTCGGCTGATGATATAGTCATTCAGTTCGCTGATTGTGGAGATTTTGTCACTCGTCAGTGCGGACTTTTTCGTCAGCTGTCTCATGAACACTTTACATACAGCTCTATTTTTGACTTCTCTCAGCTCAGAATTCTTTAATGCTGGCTCGCTCCAGTGTGACGCTGTGATGCTCACAAAATCCTTCTCGATCGCTCGCGCTGCATCGGGATCTTGTGCGACTTCTGCCCAAAAAGTACCCCATGCAGGTTCCCGAAGTTGTGAACTGTGAAACTATCTTAAACGTTTTTCATTCTTCGTTTTGAGATGGAAAGAGAGATTGAAGTGGTGTTCACAAACCCAGAGCTTTTGTGGCGGTCAGCAGCGGCTCCGGGATTTTGAATCCCCGGCCCGGCATGCAGAAGCCCCTTTTCATTGGCCTGATATCAATTGAAAAGGCTCAAATATCTGTTCAAGATTTGAGCCTGAAGGACTGCTCTCGTGGAGGGTCCATTGTGGAGCTTGAGTGTTTCCAGCTGGTCAAGATAAAGTGTACACATCATCGACGGAAGTAACGTCGCCCAACGTAACTCAATGCCGGGCACTGACAGTCTCTTGGCTGCAGTATCTCGTTACAATGCTTTTACCAGATCTACCTTCATTTATAATTGATGGATCAACCATTCGAACTCGACGACTTGATATCAAGCTTTGTAACCCTTCTAAGATCTCTAGCAAGGTTCTGCGATGGCCTGCATAAGCACAGTTGCACTGCAGCATGGATACGAGTCTGGGAACCGAAGGGAACTTCTTGCGGGAAATCATGAAGAGCAGTTGAGATCTTTGAAGGATGACGAGCTTCCAAAATTTTCAGGGAACGTTTGAGGCGAAACTCTACATGTGTGCCTTGAAACATAGGTCAATTAAAAGGCTCTCGAGCGTCCTTGAATTGGTGCAAGACCACCTTTTGAAGAAAAAACACTCATATATGAGTGGATATCCTGCGCTTCATACCCCTGCCGGGTAAAGCCATCCACATTTTGCATCCTCATGTCGTACTCCGCTTCGCTCTTGGCCGTACCACCAATACTTCTCCATGGTTTCTTGGAGGCATCCTCGGCAGCTCCCCAACAGCAGCCACACGAAAATGTTTTCTCAAACTCTCTAGGGCCCATCAATAATTCTGATGATATAACGAGTGCTCGAACGCAGCTCAGCTTGCTGCTCATCATCAACAACATCCGAAACATCTTTCGAGTCGAGCAACAATCGGTACTTAGCAATTAAACCCCACTTCAATATGGCTCTAGCATGCCTTCAAGCTTTTTTTGCTGCCCTCGTCTTATTATCTCCGGTGAGTGACTCGTGTAAATACCCTCTAAATTTCTGCCATCTAATAGAAAATAGTTCATCCCAGTCTTTGCACTTGAGATCCCAACACTTCCCGGCTCTTGGACATATCAAGGATGCTACACGTATGTTCTCTAGTCTACATTTGAAGGTCGATTGGTATGGTTGCCGAAGCTGACCATTGACTTCACCTACAAGCGAGGTTGGCAGAACGCTCAGCGGAGCGAGCTACACGAACACCACTGCCATGACAGATACTTCATGCAGCAGCTACTGCAGCGACCGGGGCTTCATTTATGCTGGAACTCAGTATAGTTCTCAATGTTGTTCGTGCCACGCTCAGCTGCCCAATAATGCTGTCAAGATAATATGCTAACCATCCCAGTTTGCGGAAGTAGTATTGCGCCTGGTGCTGTTATTTCGTCCACGCCCTCAGATTGCAATATGCCCTGCACCGGAAACCAAACCCAACCCTGTGGTGGTGTGAACAGACTCAGTCTTTTCTGGAGTGGCGTGAGTGGTCCGCAAACCAATCCCGGTGCCGGAAACTGGAAGATCGTGGGCTGCTACACTGAAGGTATTACTGGTCGTGTCTTGCCAAACGGTGTCCCTACGGCTGGTGGCCCAGGTGCAATGACGGTTGATCTTTGCACGGCAGCCTGTCAAAATGGGAATTACTTGCTTGCTGGGGTTGAATATTCGCAACAGTGCTGTGAGTGGAGGAAGACTTCTGTGCAGCTTGAGCAATATTTACTGACAGCACCTAGGGTGCGGCAACTCCTTTGCAAATGGCGGCATGGTTGCCCCTACGACTCCAGATGGACTCTCTGGTTGTAACATGCTCTGCGCGGGCAACCTTTCCGAATACTGTGGTGTAAGTCTTATCAGGGACACCCCTTGACATTGATGATACGAGGCTTCCCCACCTTGAATGCAACCCACACGAGGTAGTGGCTAACTTTGGTGACAATCAGGGTGGCAATCGTCTGAACATCTACAACTTCAATAATGCCATCGCAACTATCACAGCATCGGCACCAACCCCGACCGGTACTGGACCAGCAATCAAGCCAACGATTGGTCCATACTTCTATCTCGGTTGTCAGACAGAAGGGACGACCGCCAGAGCACTGGCCGGAGCAGCGATGGCAAGTGATAGCATGACATTGGAAATGTGTGAGACTTTCTGTTCAGCTGGAAGCTTCGCACTCTTCGGTGTTGAATATGGACGTGAATGTAATTGTTGAAAGCCCGTAATCGTGAGGCAGAAGCTAACGAACCGTGTAGGTTACTGTGCGAACTACTTCTCGGCCGGATCTGTGCCCGCCAACAACACCGAGTGCTCTTTCACTTGCCCCGGTAATATATACGAATACTGCGGAGCGGGTAATCGCTTGAGTGTATATCAGCTTAGTTAAGCACTATTGACATGTAGAGCGTTATAAATGGCGGTTAGAGAATAGGTCTGAGAGGGGAGTTTTTTGTTCCTCAAGTTCGCTAGCTGTTTGGTGAGAATTTGTCAGAATTTATATAAATCCGTTTCACTGCTTGGTACTTCTAGCTGCATCTTATAGTCAAACCAATCCAGTTCGCGACCGATTCGATCTTCACGACAGACATGCTATTGTGTGCCGGTGGCACTGTATTAGCGGATTTAAAGCGGGCGGTGATTTCTCAGGACTACACAATTTCATCACAAATCGTGTTTTGTTGACTTCCGCGGCCATTGCAATCCTGTGAGACCCTCCATCAAATGAAAGAATTGATCGGCACCTTGGATAGCTTGGTAGCATAGTATATCCCGGTGGGCCGAGTAACTTCTTAAGCTCGTAACTCGAAGCCAGTCGCCAAGTGCCAGTCGACTATCGCCAGAACTTACACGCTTCAGATGTAGCGATTGGGTCAGAAATTATGGGGAAATCCATGCTTCGCAGGGATTACTGTGGTTGAGCTCGGCTTCTTATCCGCAACGGTATTTCGTACCGAGCCTCGCTTTCAAGATGACTGTGTCTTACCAAAAAGCCCAGGGGATCTAGGCAATAAGTATCTGAGCCAAGGTCGAGATATTTCAATCATCATGAGTTTCAATCGCGATTTTCGAATTTAATTTTGCATTCCTCAAAAGACGAGTACTTAGAGCCAAGAACGTCCCTCATCATCATCTTTAGCAGTCATGACTAAAGTCTCACCTTCCATGAGATGGACTCTCTACATTTTGGGATTCTTGGGCTTCTACGGAACTTGGATCAGATCAGCACTCAACGGCACCCTCTTAATCCTATTTCGCTCCCTACACGTCACAGGTACGTTGCCGGGCGGTGAACTTCCACTAAAATCGAGTCTCACCGGGATCTATTGGCCTGTTGACTATCTCTTGAACATGTTGATTGTTTTCTTTTGGCAAGCTGTTGATGGCTCGCATCCTTCAACAAGTCTATTTGGACTCTATTTCGCTGGGCAACACCTTGCTATCATCGTCACTCTCTACGTCGACTCTTACAAAACTAAAAGAGCTCAGAGTCGGAAGTTGAGGTACGATGTCCTATCATAATTGTTGAATGAAGCTAATGAAAGCAGTCCATCTTTGTGGCTATACATTTTCCAGGCCACCGCTGTGGCAACTACAGGGCCGTGGTTTGTGCTGTACACCCTCGCCGCAGGTGAAGCGTCAAATTCCTTCACCACCAGCAAAGCCAATGTGAAGTCTATCAATTTCATTCCTCTGACTATCACAATCGGTTATATTCTGCTAGTCGTGGCTATGGCAATACCATCGACAGGACCACGAGCCATCGTCTCTCTTGAGACTCAACAGGTCGCCGTCGCGGTTTGGAATGTGTTTCCCATCTTCACTGGCTTACTGCAATGGACGTTCGACACGATATTTTGTTCTCCAGATAAATCCACCACAACCTCTTCAAAAAAGTCCTCTGTGCCCGATGTGGAGCTTCGTTCTGCCCTCCGCCATACGTATGCGTTTGCGATATTTGTCTCTTTCGCGGCCCATATCGCTGCTCTCACCACAACATTCTCGACTGTTTTGTTCCCAACGCTTTCGAGCATTGCAGCTGCTCAGACCTTGAAGCCAGGGACTGTCTTCCGATTGTCACTGTCGCACACTGAAGTGCACTCTATGGGATCTGGCGCCTTACAATTCATGCAGTGGGACCTAGTCATTGGGTTCTTGACTGTTTTGATACCTGCAGCGTCTAAATATCACAGCTCTCAGACTTTGGCCGGGAACAGTAAGAACGTTGTGACCTTGGTGTTGAAACTTTTGGTCGCCGTTGCACTTGTTGGACCTGGGGCTGCATTTGTGGGGATCAAGTGGTTGGATGATGAAGTCGGATTGACGCTAGAGGGAAGTGGTGCCGCAAGCAAGCGGAGGTAGTCATTTCTGGCCAAAAGATACTGTATGCTTGCAGAATTTGAACACAGCACCGACTCGGTGTCATGTGACATATAGCAAAGTTACATAATCGCGAAAGCCAAGTCGTAATTGAGGAGAATCAGCCTGAATTTCCTGAAATCAAATTGCTGCTTGGCTTTTGGTGACTGGTGCCCGTGTTTTATATCCCATTGAAGCATGTCACTTTCTAGAGGTCATTGCCTGGTCGCGTGACCAAACGTAAATCGCGCGAAACACCAGCTCCTGGCATTCCCACTATTGTGGTACGTTAATCTGTAGATTATCCAGCATACCAATCCGAAGCCTGCCATTGACTAGCCTCTTATGATGTCAGCGAAGTGTTTCCTTCGGTCTCGTCCCAGTCCAAAAGTGTCCCATCAATCAGGGCAGACACTTGAGTGTTGCTCGTCAGTGACTGGTGATCATTTTAGGCTGTGCATGTCGCAACGAGATGGGAAGTCATGTCGTACAATTAGATTACGGCACTACTTGCTATGAGGCCGGCGTTCCAACATGGCGGATTGGATGGCTAGAGAAAGATTGGCGGGCCGCACCGCCCCCGGATATATACTGCTTGTTGGTTATGTAAATACAATGCGGTCACCAATAAACGTCGATCAACTCCAAGTCATGTTTCTCGTGAAATGTTGACATGCCATGGCAGAACTCAGGTGTTCTTTCAAAGGCCTATTTAATTGCGGATACCCTCCTTCCCATGCCCAGCTTCACTGGACTTTTCGTCGTCACTTCTCAACACCTTTCAGCTGAAAGAACACCGAAAAATACCGTGCTTCTCTCAAAACATCATGTTATTCAATTATTCCCTGGTCTCAGTCTTTCTGGGTATCTGTGTCTATGCCCAAATTGTGTAAGAGCCTCGTTCCCTTTGAATTCTGTTCCTTGCTCTCCCAAATCAGAAGCTAATAGATGTCAATATCCAAAGGCCTGATCCTTTGGCTTCGAACATCACTATAGCATTCTTTACCGAAACAGAAGAACCAGCTTGCAAAGGACATAACATTGCAAACTCTATTGCTTTGACTACCAACAATATTCCTGAGGCTTACACATGCTTTGGTCTCCTGGATATCTTCAGCCAAACCTCAAATTATAGCCATCGGGACATTCGCTCGTCTGCGCATAACCAAACGATGAACTACACTCTGGGAAATGTCGCCTCCTATACCCCTGGCAACAATTATACCCGCGTTTGGTATCACCTAGGGTGGCCGAACCCCAAGGGCAAGAATGAGGATGGTGAGGAATGGAGTCCATGGACCTTTACAGCTTACTCTTTCCCAAATTTCAGCACTGTCAATACAGGCAATGGAGGCGACAGTGCAGACGACCTCAAAGAGAACCCGTGGTTTGGGGTGAGCTGCCGCAGGAAAGAGGGTGGAGAGTGTAAAGTGACGCTGTAAGTCTATCTATCCTTCTCTTCATCCAACCCCCCAGACAACAAAAGATGTTTGCTTTGTACTTTCCTTGGGCCATACATATCATCTTTCTGACACTTATCCATAGTGATCAACATCTGACATGACTTCATGCGTGTAGGAAACCAATCAAGAGCTTTGCTATCTACCAATCTCCGATAGATCAGGAAGATAGGAAGTGTGCAGACTGGGCAAAATATCTTCAGACGGCTCGACGCTGAACCGTCAGACCTCAGTCGTCGCCATTGTCGCCGTCGGCGTGGCTGCGTTTCTGGCAATGTGAACAGATGAAGCATTAAATGCACTCTTGGTACCAGCTTCTCTCTAAATCATACCTACAAGAATCGAGCTTGTCTTTGCTAACCTTGAACAGATATACTGATGACGGACTTGTGTTCTTGTGTTCACGTGATTTGTGTTGGTTCGGCGGGGTTTAAGTTATGTCGTACTTCTTCTAGCTTCGTATATTGTCTTCTTACCGGCCTCAACTATTGTAAATTTCATATACCGATCTAATGCTGGATATTCACTTCTGCTGCCTGTAAGAGAGGAGTTGAGTTATGCAGGATGTCTTTCCAACTTTGTGGGATATTGGAGCTCAAGGAATAGGCGGGTAGATAAGTCTGCACACATTACGTATCGATGCAGCGAGAAACAGAGATAAAACTATGCAGAAGTTGAATTGGGAGTTAACCATACTTGAAAACAATGTCAGTGTCTACCAGCGGTTTCCCACCGTTCAATTCCTTATTCCATACCCAACACCACGATCGCAACAACTCTTACTCAATAGAAGCAGTGACACTAGCATGTATCCATCATCACCACTTCTTCTTCTCCTTCTTCTTCTTTTGTGTTGCTGGACCCTTGACTTTCGGAGAACTCGTGATTTTCATCGTCTCCTGGTTCTGCGATTCAATCTGGTTCTCTTGGTCTCTGCCAGCTTCGCGGCCTGAGGTCGTTTCACCATGGACAATAGGCTTCTCGTTGCCATCATCCTCCGTTTGAGTCTTAGGGCTTCCGCTATCCCCATCTTTCTTTCCTTCGTGGTCGTCAGTTCTTGGGGTATTGATACCGGTGTTGAGGTCCGTATCGGTGTCTTCCGCCTGCTCTTCTGCCCCATTGACGCACTCTACATTCTTTCCCGTCACAATATTCCTAGTATATCTCGGGGGAAGAGGATCGGCTCGGTGATTTCCAAAAATGATGAAAATGTCGCTATGCTTCATCATGCAGTCCTTCGCACGACCCTTGGTATGTTCGGTGGGGTAACGACAACAGACTCTGGAGTTCCAACTCCTCGCATACTTCTACGGATTGCCCAATGTTGTACATGTTGTCCTCGTGTAGGCCTGCTATCCAGTACTGGTGTTCTCGGAGCCGCTTCAAATGTTGTATGAGCCATTGGCCGTACAAGTCATGACTGCATTTGATGATGCCGTTGAGTCCAATTAAGCTGATGAGGAACCCAACGGAGATAGACATGTAAGTATTTGCCCAGGGTGGTCCTAGTAGCCTGTAGAGATGTGCTCCAATACTCATTCCGATTGCCCGTTGCCATATTTTGTGTTGAGGCACAGTGCAAGTTACTGGGATAATCTTGGAGGCTTGGCAGGACATTTTGTAACTCGGCAAAAAGAAATTACGGCTCTGCTTAAGTCAACTTGGATTGGTTTGGCAGAGGAATCTAACTGGGAAGGTGCACTTGAAATGTGAACAATAGCAACTTGAGAGCCATCGTTCCCAAAGTGGCATGAGCCAGTCTCGCATGGAAGGCACGCTCTGAAAACATCCCAATTGTCCATGTCACGTAATAGTGGAAAGTCGGGCATCATCTCTCAATAGCTGAAGTGAGCTGTATGCGCTCCTAGGGAATTGGAAAATTAAACAAGCCGAAAACCTTATCATCTTCTCGCGTTCACGAGCGAAATAGACTAGCGAGCTTTTGGCTGCTTATTCAGTGTGATGTCCATAAGAGGCGGATACAAGAGCCGAGATCTAAGTGCTTCTTCTTGATCCTTGATACATTTCGAATTTATCTGGTTGCCGATGTCCGTTTTCTTTGACACGTTTTGTTACCCTATATTTATGTGCAACCTCCTCGAGGTCTAACCTTAGGTAATTGCGCCTCTAACCTCTTGGCAAGCGATCTAGCGAATAATAGCCATGTCCGATCTCTTGGTAGAAGTGTGTGTCTCAAACCCTTTCTTTGTTCTGTTGTTCTCCGACTGATCTTAGTATGCAATTGAAGCATCCCGAAGGCGGCTCGGCGAGATATGCCGAGACGCTGGAAGAAGCGTGGAAGCGAGAATCGGGGAAACCTGGATTTTCACCGGCCCTCCCACTTCCACGACCGAAAAACATCACACATCTTTTCACATGAACACTTCAACATCTAATGCCAGTCTTCGGCTATTGAGCCATACTCCCCGTTATTGATAATGATGGCTGACAAAAGATCGTTTCCTTCTGAGGATCTCTCGTTGTCGCCGCCGACGAAGCGGCCGAAGAAGAAAGTAGCGTAAGTGTAATCTAACGGCTATCGACATCGAGATCAACGCTGACAGTCAATCTTGTAGCTGTCAAAGATGTCATTCACAGAAGATCAAATGTACCGGAGAGCAGCCGTGTGCAAAATGTGTACAAAGCGGTGTCGGCAATGACTGTCAATACCAAGCACGTGATCGCAAAATCACTGTCAGTCAAAGGTAACAGCACACCCGCCCAACCAGTACGGAAACTTTATACATGTGCTAATAGACTCCATTTCAGTTATATAGACCGACTACTGGCCGAGAATGAGCGGTTGAGAGATCGTCCTGGATCCCCTACACGTGATGTTCCTCTGGAGATCGAGCACAGGAGAGCCGAGGACCACGCGGACCCAGATCAGTCTCGGAAAAATCCCATAATTGGCGACCAAGCCTGGTTCCAGAGCTATGACCCTGTTGCGCCTCCAATATATGTTGGTGAGGCCGCATGCACTGCGTTTGCCACTCGGCTACGTCGATTCCTCACTGGTAATACCACAGCTGCTCATATTCCTCGGACGCAGTACATGACAGAGGCTACACTATCGGAACTGAGTACTTCAGATGTCCCATGGCCGAGCTTCACACATGCAACTCTACTCTTGAAGGTTGCATTCCATCAAGCTGGCAGAGTCTACCATATGATGTGCCGGAAGTCCACTTTCGAAGCTCTGAAAGAAACATACGAGACTCGAAACTTCGAGTCTCCGGTGAACAAATGCAAGTTCTTTACTTTATTCGCCCTTGGGGAAGTGTATTCCATAAGATCAAACTCATCGACGGGCCAAGTTCCGGGAGTGAACTACTACGCAAAGTCGCTTGCTCTTATCCAGATTCTTCCGGAGAGACCTAGCATCACGCACATAGAAAACTTGCTACTTCTGGTGAGCATCTTGCTCTTCTTTGGTAAGAACTAAGCTAATAACCTCTCCAGTCGCTGTTTTCCTACTCCCTGAATCGACGCCATCAAGCTTTCCTCTTGATCGGTAACGCAATGCGACATGCTCTAGTCATTGGAATGAATCACAACCTTGGACCATCTCAAGCTGTAGATCCAGTGGAACGGGAGCACCGTGTACGATTATGGTGGACCATCTACATTTTTGATCGTATGTGGGGCTCAAAGATGGGCATTCCGAACTCAATACTGGACGAGGATATTCACGTGGACATGCCCACTACGATCTCTCCTAAGGAGCTCCACGACGAACAATTTCCAGACACTGACTATGCAATTGCAAGCATCAAGCTAGCGAGAATTGCTGGTGAAGCCATTGTCAAGATATATAGCAGGAAGCGGTATAAGGAAACTTTTCTTCAGCGAGTCCAACAACTATTGAAGTCGCTAAAATCATGGGTCGAGTCACTTCCCGAACATCTGAGGCTGAAGTCCGAAGAGTCTGGTCGCATAAATCCAAAATACATCATTTCTATGCATCTTTCGTTCAACCAGGTAAGTCGATACGACTGTGAAATCTCGCTATATGTACTGAACCTGCAGATTATCATCCTTACCACCCGACCCATGCTCCTTAGAGTTCTGACTCAGATGAACAATCACTCTTCCGAGAGCAGCGGGAACCGAGATGGTGTTTCCCAAGCAGCTCTGACACTAGCAGAAGCTTGTATTCATGCCGCCAAGCATTCCCACTCGCTGATCATCCATCAATGGACAAGTGGATCGCTACCCTTATTCGGTTATTTCACCGTTCAATATCTGTTCTCGGCTGCGATGGTTATGCTCATGTCGAGTTTGATTTCGACTGAAAATCCGACGGGTGACATGGAAGCTTTCGAAACAGCTGCACAAGTCCTTCGATGCATGAGTGGGGATGGAAATCTGGCAGCTGCAGAATTTTCCAGAAATTTGGAGGAAATTAAGGTTAGCCTCGAAATGTACAAAGCAAGGCGAGAAGGAAATAGCGATGAGGAGGCAAGACTTGGCATCACGGATTCTGTTCTCTCGCTGACTGCGGAGAATGGTGACATATCGACGACTTTCGGAAGTGGCATGAATGCATCAATGAGAAATGCTCCTGGAGGATTTACGACTGAGATGGCTTTCTTGGAACCGACAATGCAGAGCTTTCTGGCTCAATCAGATTTCGATCTTGGCTTGTTGAACCCGTCTGAAATGTCAGGCGATGCAAGCAGCTCGCTCTACTTCTGGAGCACGCCTCAATGGACGGAATAAATGAGAGTATAAGATAGAGTTTTTCCATGCCTCAACTTGTTGAAGGAGAAATCCAAGCCTGGTGAGAAGTATGATCAGGCCTTTGGAACAACTCCGGCGCCACTAAAAGACATCCTTTGGGGTCAAAAGGAAATATTCTTCATCCAGCCTTCTCCAAGCATGGATAAGGCCGACATGCCATGTAAAACCCATGAATGCAGTCTTTTGCTGCCCAGAACGGGGTAGGAGTTGCTGTGGGCAATAAAAAAAGTGGGCTCGGGCAAAATTCCACGTCGCCGAAGTCGAAGTTTCTGCACCCCATCAATGAAATCTATGACTCTTCATTCCATCGCTCTTGTTTAAATAACTTTGAAACTCCAGATATCTGGTGTAAATCTCACCCAAGCTCACATGTTCTCGATTTCGCTGTCATCTCTAAACCATGATTTTGCAGGATCCAACCGCATCGGCTCCGACGACAGTCTCGGCATCGTCAACTCCTGGCGCATCTGTATTTGACTTGGAACAAACGATGAATGTTGACCCATTTATAGCAGCACCTCACTGCTCACTCCCAACATGGCGAAAATATCTGATCCTCGCAACTGTATCTTGGATGGCTCTCGTTGCCACCTACTCGACCACTTCTCTCCTTCCAGCAACACCCGAAATCGGCGCCGAGTTCGACACTACCGTTTCCATACTCAACATCACTAATGCCGGTTTCCTCCTTTCCATGGGCTTTTCATCTTTCATTACTGGCCCTTTGGTGGAAGTGTTTGGCAGGAGGAAAGCCTACAATACCGCACTCGTGATATTCTTGGGATGCTCGATCGCTACTGCTTTGGCTCCGAACTTGGGAGTTTTCGTGAGCATGAGGACTTTATCGGCCTTTGAGGGCACTCTGTTCATGGTGGTTGGCCAAACCATTCTGGCTGATATTTTCGAGCCGGTGAGTCCCTCCATTGCCAAGTAATGATCCGGATCCCAATGGCGCTGTAAAGCTTTTTCTTAAACGTGAGAATTACACTACTGACAATTCCAGACACGTCGAGGTCGTGCAGTTGGCTGCTTCTTAGCTGCGACAGTAAGCGGACCAGCAATTGGTGAGTTCAATGCCGACGCTAGGACATGAAGGACATCACATTTACAGATGATAGGGCCTATCATAGGCGGGGTGATCGTGACATATACCAGTTGGAGAGGAATATACTGGGTCCAAGTCGGCATGATCGCCGCTGGACTTATTGCATCCGTGCTCTTCGTCTCCGACATTCGCAAGACGACTAGACATCTCTCGGACACTGACGGTGAAAAATCTCGATCTTTGTCTTTTGATGAGATTCGATCTTTATTCAATCCAATGAAGATACTGCATCCACTTGTATACCCTAATGTCATTCTTGCAGTAAGTGTTGAGCAAAGTTCTTGGCCAAAGGAGTGTTGAGTACTGGCTGACTGACCGGCTGGCAAAGGACATCGCATGCGGCCTCCTCTCCACACTGCAATATGGCCTACTATCTTCTATTCGCGAGATCATCAATCCACGATTCCACCTCACTACACCTCTCATCAGCGGCCTATTCTACATCGCGCCAGGAGCTGGCTTCCTCCTCGGCAGCATTGTCGGCGGCCAGTTCTCAGACTATACTGTTCGGAAATACATGCTCAAGAGGAAAGGCGTTCGGCTACCGCAAGACAGATTGAACAGTGGGGTGCTCGCCATGATCTTGTTAGTTCCTGGTGCCGCTCTGACTTTTGGATGGACATTGCAGAAGGAAGTGGGTGGCATGGCTGTTCCGGTGATCACGAGTTTTGTTGCTGGTGCGGGGTTGATGGGCAGTTTTAATGGGTTGAATACTTATACCGCTGGTAATTTAATCTCTCCTTAATCCATCTTGGTGTAGGAGCACATGCTGACTTTGTCCAGAGGTCCTTCCTTACAAGAGGTCAGAAGTCATCAGCGGGAAATATGTCATACAGTATATATTCGGCGCAGCAAGTACGGCTGGCATTGTGCCCCTGATAACCACGATTGGCGTCGGCTGGGCATTCACTATATGTAAGTTGCTGTCCATTGTATGAGCGAATCGTATTCTGATCGTCAACAGTGGCGTTCCTTGTACTTATGGCTGGTTTGGTCGTCCTCTTGATTGCGAAACGAGGACTAGAGATGCAAATATGGGTCGAAAACTATCTGGGAAAACAGGAGGATAGATGAACAAAAGTTGTGACAGGGTAAGGTTATTCGAGACTCAGGTTCTGTAACAACCATGGCTAGAGATGAAAGTCTGGCTGACCGGGGTGTGGTATGGAGCAGTGCAAAAGGTTCTTTCGAGAGAAACCACCGAAGCCGGAAATCAGAGATGCGCAATCCGCAGAAGAGCACAAGGACAAAGATAAATGTACATGGCCGTAACCACCTAATCAGGCCAGAACAATATCTTGAATCCGTGCTCTGAGGTTTGGTAAATGGAATAGCTCTCCATTCATCATACCGTGAATATAGCACTCTCCAATCAACTGGTAGCAACCATCTGGTTTCTTGCGTATCACGTACGGCGTCTTCGCACGTAAAATCCCACAAATTTCATCTCCCGGTCTTGATCCGACAGGGAGCATTCCCAGATATCCATTCTTAGTTCTGCAAAATACACGGCCATGAATCCATCTATCGAGCACGAGTTGGAATTCGTTGGCTTCTCGACATCTCATCTCACGCTGGTGATCCGGGATGATCGCCATCAAGTCAGGATATTGGGCTGCTCTCATGAAGAACTTGAAGGTGTTGAATTTGTATCCATACGAGCTCGGGACTACTTCTCCGCCGATTGCGGTATTGCAAATCATTGTCCTCCAGGTCGCTTCTTGAAGTGTTTGAGGGGGATCATATAATACTGTGGGTCCTGCGGCAACTGCTCCACAGGACTCAATAAAAGTCATTACATCGTGTGAGAACTTCAATTGGGTCCCATCTTTGTCCAGGTAGGAAGCACACCCCACCATTCCAATTTGTAGAGGCACATCGAAAATCACACCGAGAGTCTTCAACTTGGGACCATCCCTCGAGAAGCTGGGTCTGTTGGTGTCGAGACTCATTGCGTCGAAATTGTTGGGAAATTGAAAGAAGCCTGTCCGCCTGTTATCCCTGAACTGCCAATTCGGCGCCCAGGGCGTCCCCAATATCGGTTTCTCCAACGAAGGTGCATCAAAGAAAGACAGTAAGCGAAGTTCATCATCATTGTCGATCATTTCTCGGTTGATGTGCGCGAAAAGTTCTTGAACCGGAATCGAGTAATTGACCGGTATCTCAAGAGCATCTGCTGCTGCCAAAGACAACAAACCATAAAGGATATCCCGAGCATCTGTACAATCCAAGTTTGTGGTATAGAGGAGTAGTTGCAGAAGTGATAGTCTGTTGCCAGACGTGATGCCTTCTTTGACCGACCGAATTCTGGTGACTGTTGTGCCTGCAACTGGTCCACTTTCTCCGCGAGCATTGACAGAAAAGAACCCGTGCATACTATTCTTATAGAAATGATAGAGAACTGTTTCCAAAACTTCCCAGTCCACAGTCTGAGACCCGCAGATTACAATTGCTTTTTCGGCCATTACAGCCTCCTGGATCACCCAGAGACGTCGGAACCAGCGTCGAGATAGCACGGAACCAAGACCAGTCCAGGCAGGGGTGTCTAGCTCTGCAAGATCGACCTTCCATACGTGCGCAGATAGATTGCTTGCAACCTCAGGGGACTTTAGGCGCTCATTCCAATCCCGCAGGTTGTCGAACGCTAGTTTGTCGGTGGGTTCTTCTTCTCCCAGCCAGATCAGTACTCTGCTCGCCGAAGAGTAAATCTTGCTCATGATGCGGACTTGCTGGGCTCGTTCCAAAAGATCGTCTTGGTTGATACATATTGCATCAATCCAAAGGATGCGAGGTTCGTTTTGTCGCAGATGTGTGAGCGCAGAATAGAGATTAGCCGCCACGGAGAACGTCCTGCCAGATAAAGTAATTGAGAAGAGATGCTTGTCGGGTGTTGGATCATCGAGTTCCCAAGTGTAGGAAAGAGCTTCATAGCTGGGGCTTTCCAATAGAGAAGCGCGTTTGAGATCACAGACGATGCTGTCCGTATTTCCAGGCTGGAGGCAGATGAGTCGTATTTCGTTTGGGTCGAGAGATGTGTAGAGCACGGAGAGAGGCATTATCGGCAACGCGTTTCAGACTTGAGATGCCACTCGTTCAAGCCAGGTCAGAAGTCTTTACTTCGTAATCTTGCTGTAAAAGGACTGATGATTCTCGATGATGCGTGCCTGAAAGAGAGGCTGTGATGAATCCCGCCTCCTGCAAGCCTTCGGCAACGGAGCCAATCATGACTTGCCCACCCCTGATCCTCGCGATTAGGGTGGTGAACTGCTCGCAGAAAATGCTCCTTCTTTTTTTTCGCCCTACGAAGTTATTCTGTCACAGGGTCAATTTTTACTTTCTCGCCTGCACTGTTTGTTTTGCGAGCCCGAGCTTAGCGAGTCGGAAGCATGGTGATAAAGTAGCGCATACCCTGTATCTTTCGTACGATTCCTCGGCGCAACGGGAACTCCCATCAACCTTATCAAGAAGCTAACTAGGAAAATCATTTAAAAAATTTAAAGCTTCAATAAACAGTCCCTCACATTTCACAATGTCGGGTCCAGAATGAGACACTACCCTTTACCTGGGCTATTCGTTTAATCTGTCCCCTGTCACTATGGGGCAGCGATTCCCGGGATGCCTCTGCGTCTGTCTCACATTTCCAAAGACTGCAATGGATGATTAATTCCACCTCATATGCATTAATTATTCCATCTCCAGGTTATATTGTATAGGGATCTCTGTATCGTCTCTCAGAAGAAGGAGAAAAAGCACGATACGTTGGGGTTGTTCCCTGGCCCTACGAGAAGCAGTACCTCGACGTGGGCCTGATCACCGGTGGGGAGGAAGAGCAGACAGCAGTAGAAGCACTGGCTTATGTAGATGTTCAGAGACTCGATGAGGGAGCCACTGAGCCTGATTACATCGTGTGGGTTGGGAAATCTATCCAACATTGGTTGCAGAGCCGGGTGCCAAGTGATTGTGTCGAGAAACATCTGAGACCTTGAGTCGTTGGTAAAATAATTCGACAGGAGACTCAGTGAAGTTGTGGCCCTGCTGCTGGTGTCCGATTCGAGGTAGATCTATGGGTGGTTTGGATCGAGGCTGAAAACTTGGAGAGCTGAAGGAGGAAGTTGCTTGTTCACTCACTTGCTTCGATGGTTTATCACATATCTCTTGAAATCGGGTGTTGAATGATGGTCTTTGATACGGTATTCAAGGGATTAGGTTACCAAATTCCTGATCATCTCTTTCTCATTTCAACAACCCCGCTTTAATCAACGCAGGAACCGCCTTCTCGTCAATCCACTCGGCACACTTCCACGTACGACCCTTCACTTCTCCCTCCTCGTACCAACTGCCATCTGGCTTGCATTGTTCAATCCTCATGGTCTTTGTACTAAATCTTCTCTGCATTGGAGGGGGATCCAGCCTCTTCAAGATGTCCTCGAATGCTTTGGGGTAGTCATCCTCATTAACATGACCAAGAAGTTCTCTTGAATAAAATGTATCGACGGACTCAGGTTTCGGCTCCAAGCGGCAGGCATAGCTCATGCCAGAGACCAAATCGCCGATAACATGGTGGATGGTGCCGCTACCAGAAGGATGCGACGGGACTGGGAGAAAGAGAACGGTATGATGTCGAGGTTGGTTCATGAATGGGTCTGGAATTGCAAGAGTGTATTTGATCTTATAGACGGGTATTTCCATATTTCTGGTGGAATCGAATTCTAACTGTGGGTTGATCAAAGCTGATTTTCAGAGCCGATCTCCATATTCGTGTGTTGTGGATCCTAAGAGTAAAGCCGCGTGTGCTCCTGCGGCGGGGATTCTTTTTTCTATCAATTTCCTGTTCAGTGGGTCACATGATATGTGTAATCTTGAATTGGTCAAGAATTCAAGAATTCGATAGTATATGAATGCCCAAAGGAAACACCGACCCTCTGATAAAAGCAAGATCATAAATGCCACGTCACCCACCCAACAGGTAGCCTTGTCTTTATCAAAACCAGTCTTATCTTCTATCCTAAATTTCGCTGCAAATCCTTCCGATACACTAATTGTTCGTGAATAGCTCAGCACTGTTTGCATCGTTGCAGCTCCCGCTTGGGGGCATCTTGAAAGTGTCGGTTGTAGCTTCATACCCGTCGAACCAGCAAGTGCATGTCCCTTTCAAGATGCTCGAGTCGCCACCAAGAGTACTGACATCTGTCTCTTTACACTTGAATTCGCCCTGTCCTTTCCACCACTCATTTACGTCGAACGGCGCAGGGTCGGTGCCTTTTCGTGCGGTAATTATGTACTCCAAGCAACCCTCTTTGACGACACCTCCAAGTTTTGCAGTCCTGGTATCAGTTTGACATCCATTCAGTGCAGTGCTGAACCTTGCTTTACACTGATTGAAACTTTCATCATCGTTTTGGCCCCTGCCAAACTCGGAATGACCTATGCACCCAGTTTTATCGAACATCACTCCAATGTAAAGCTTGTCGCCTGTGTTTGGTAAATTGTACACATCAGTAACTCCTAGAACCTTGCCACGTCCATCGTCGGCGGTCCCTGTGCCAAACGAGATGGGTGGGACGATGAGAGAATGATAAAAGGGTTTTGCGTGGCATAGGCCGTCAATATAACCCTCAACAGGTGGCTGTGGGAAAGGTACTCCAAATGTAGCGCAAATTGGCTCGGGAATTGGCTTCAAGGGAACTGTGGCGACAGGCGGGTGAAGTTCTGTTGTCTTGGTAGCGAGAAGTGGTGGTGCAGGCACTGTGGTGGCTTTCAAGGTGGAGAGTGGTCCCGGAGGAGATCCTGTTGGGCCAAACACCTCTGCAGCAATATCGAGCCCCTGACCTAGCGGCGGTAAGCCTTCTCTCACAGCTTCAGTCCAAAATGAAGGGTCTGGATTCAGCTCAACCACCTGCGCTCCGGACCAGCCTGGCGGTGTGTCGGCGAAGACTAGTTGCCGGCTAGCTCCAGGATTTTCAGGAGCTGGGGGAAGGTCAATATTTCTTGCCTCGGCCGTGTCTTTGTAATATCTTTGAGGGATTGGCGGTTCGCTTTGACTGAAATGTTGCTGTACATAGATGGCTACTGCATCCAGTGCATAGGAGTCGGCGTTTTCGAATGCCCACCAAGTTCCCCCGTCCCTCGAAATGTTCCAGCTAGCATCGGCTCTATACGCATAATCTCCGGTCCGTGGGTTTGACACAACTGCAAAATTTAGATTGATCAGCAGTGCCTTATGGAAGACTAATCCACCAAATGATGATAGGAGTCAACTTCGAGTGTTCAACTACTGACCAGTATAGTGATACACTTCGTGGAGCATAACTTGGCCCCTATTGGTCTCGAAATTTTCCATTATTCGTTGTCTGTGGTAACTACTCTCGGCGTTCCTAATGGCATCATCAAGAGTCCAGATACTCTCGAAGATCGGACAGAATGCAGTGTAGTGGTTCCTCCATCCAATATAAAATGATGACCATGAATATGCAACTGTCCCTGGATCACACTTGTTGGCGTAATCGTAACAGTACCAGTATATATACTCGTGGGATGGGAAGCTGTTGGTACTAAAAACTTTTCGGAGATTGTTGAGATTGTCTGTCAAAGCTTCTATCAGGGACGGGCGCCAACGAAACGGGAAACAAAACTGTGACCTTCTTACCTGCAATGATCCTCTTGTAGTCGTAGAAATATCCCCAGCCATCCCAGTCCTTCCCAAGCCACTGCGTATGAACTTTACCGAAGTCGTAGTCCAATCTTGCAGTTGTCTGAGCCAGAGCCAACTTCTTTGCCTCATCCCAAGCTGCAATAATCTTTGACCCAAAGCTTTTAGGGTCTTGATCACTCCCGCAGCTTTTTGTTTCATAGAAGGTCCGAGGAATTCCGTCTTCAATGACTGTCCCTAGTTGTCTGCTGTACAGCCCTACCACAGTACGCTTGTAGAGCGAAGCGATGTCCTTCACTTGAATCGAGGTCGTGCTCCCCGAATCTGGGTCGGAAACGTCGTTAAATTTGTGGAAGGTGTATTTAGCATTCACTGAGGTAGGTTTACACAGAACTTGTGTCACCCTGTGGAATGCACAGGCAAGAACGATAATATGAACAAGTTGCATGATGACCAAGCGCTACCGATGTGGTTGGGTTTGATGTGAATTCCGGGCGAGTTCGTACTCAAATCAGCTTTCTTACAGCTCGTCCTCCCAGCAATGATATATCCCCGATCTTTGGCCACAGCGGTAGCCTTCCTCAAAATGAGAAATTCATACATACCCGTATCAGTCGTGTTTGTTGGAACTTTCGAAGTTGGTCTACAGGACGGTCTGAGGATCTGGCTGTTGATACTTTGCAAACGCCATGGATCTTACATAGCCTGGCTTACCATGAGAAATCCGTTTCAGTTCTGGTTCTATGGAATGTGTTGGTCTCCTCTTATGTGATAAAATTGTCATTCTCTCTCATCAATCTGCACAGCCTGGGTGCTGTATATTGACTGTACCAGGGCCGCAGAATCCGCCGCCAGGAACTGTTGGAGCTTACAATGACAGCCATGCAGTCATTTCGCTGACTTACGCATAGGTAGACAGTTTAGTGAATGAACAAGGTCTCGGTATTGAGCCAAGTAGCTGACTTGTTATATCCTACTCCAACTTCCTGTACCAAGGGTTGGTAGGTCGTAGGCCTGGGTAGGCATCATTATAACCTGAAATCGCAACGTGTCCTTCCTTCGCCTTAAAACATTATGTGGCTGTACAGGCCATCGTTGAAGAAGGTTGATGGGCTGCATGAAGGGTCGTGGTGGATTCAAAGCTGTCTCGTTTATCTGGCTTCCAACTCGTGCAGTTGGGATTGTTGTTCTCCCGGCCCTTGTCTTCGTAAGCCCAACGGTCTATGATTGTATCAATCTCTACCATAAATACAAACGTGAGGCTAATGTGAAAGGATTACGAAAACGGAAGTTTGAGAGAAAGTGCAGGATTGAAGTGTGGTTACACCCAACATGTGATGGGGCCTGGCGCTAAATCGTCTTATCCCATCTGTTGGAATCGGTTGTTGCAATTTGGTCGTGCATGCCCACTGATTGGTAGGCTGAGTCCAACATACAAGACACACGTGTTACGAATACCGAGAACCTCGCATCCTGAGTTATTTCTACCTCATGCTAGCTCTCTCTCTCTCTCTGGCAACTAATAGCGTGCATAATTCTGCAAATAAATGCAGTCTCTTCTGCACGCTGCTTTGACTCATACCGCTCACATGCACTGTTAATATTCTAGCATCATAACGAGCCAACAATCGAAATCCGCCACTCTCCTCGGCATTCAAGTCACATCCCTCGACGACCCCCTCCACCTATCAAATCATCCAGATCAAGTCAGGTTCGACCGTTCTAGTAGCTTGAGAGCAACTCTGTCTTCATATCCCACACTATGTGGCCAGTGCCTAGTTTTATTCTTCTTCTATCCGTCACTCTCTTGGCGGTAGCTGAAATTGACTTGGTGTCTACGGAAACGAAACATTACGAACCGATATTTATTTGCCCTTTGAAAAGATGCTCGTGTCCGTCAAAGACCAGGTTGATCGCTCCTGGCGTCGGATTCGCGCTCGAGATGAGCTACGGGTGTGTCTTCACCACATTTCACGAATCTTAAGAGGCCATCCAGCTGATCCTCATTTATTATAGTACGGTTTCTATCAAGTATGAGAACGGCACCATCGCTCCTGTTGCGCAGGTCGCAGCACCAGCGGACTACATAGCATTGATGGAGCACTTAGCCACGAGTCCTATCAAGCGAATGCACGACGGCAGCAGGCCACCTCCAGGCGTCGACGAGTCAGAGAATAAAGGGAAATCTTTATGGATCCGTTTCCATATAGTCAGGTTCATCAAAAAGCTTTTGTGGCTACCCTCAACCCCAGAAGTCAAGACCTTGGCCAATATGGCGACCAAGCTAAGGCGGGAAGCCGAAACGAAACTGGGACGACGAGTGAAAGGCGCTGCTATGTCATCGCCAGATCGGGTCCGTCTGACGAGGCAAGAAATTGGCGATATTTTTGATTATTTGAGAATGGAGGATTTAGTAGCAGAAAAGGACAACTTCTTTTTCAACGAGCTGACGTCCATGGCTGCTGCCTCAGCCGGCTATGGGGATGGATTGTGCAAGATCTACACGAATGCATACGAGTGTACGGTAGAAGAACGCCACGCACCTTATCTGGAGATACTACAACTCGACTACAGCCAAAGCGCGCTGACTGCTGCACTCGGAGGAGCGAACACTGTCAGGCGAAGCTATTGTGGCAACACTTTCGTCGATCTTGACTTAGGAAATGCTCAACTGTTGGTGGAAGGCTCAAGCGAGGGGGAATACTGGCACCGAGTGGAAAAACGGATTCGTGATTTTGCTGGATCGAGTCGACTCGATAGACTCATGCTGACTGGAGAGAGTGCCTCTGATCCTCGTTTTATCCAAGCCATCAAGAACGCGCTCTCAATGGCAGAGTTACCCTTGGGTTTCGATATCCACTTTGCACCCGTCTCGAATCATTCCGAGTACTTCCTGTTCGCCACCTCAATAGGGGCAGCTGAGCTTGCAAAACGCAGGCAAGAAGGCATGGGAAATTGTTGGCTACCAGAGAAATGTCGAGGGGAGAGGGTTTCTGAAGATATTGAAGCTGTCAAGAGTGAGCTTTAGGGGTACAAGATCAAAATGAAATGTTTCCAAGTAACTCAACGATACCAGAATTTGATCAAGAAAGATGCGGTATAGATACAAGTTGAAAGATCGGGCAGCACTCCTCCATTGATTTGCAAATGTCTTCATTCTTCATAACAACCAATTCTCTAGACATGCCCCACGTCGGCACGGGTTAGAGATGGTGAGTCTCCCTGTAAGCCTAACCTCCAGAGCCATGCTTCAAATATGATCGGTTCCAATCCTCTTGGAACACCAAAGTAAGTAGCACTGCTCATTCCCCACGAGTTTCTCGTCCCGAAATGCGAGTCACGCTCTGGGTTCCTCATGAAGCACCATAACCTCCGGGACGCTAAGCTGTCTGCTCCATGGCAAATGACACTCGATCGGTATGCTCTTTCGGCAAAACAGCCAGCCCTATCATGATCCCCATGAAAAGCCGCGATACTGAACGCTCGATCGTAGATCCAGGCCATCGCCTGGTGATAGGTCCCAGAATACTCATCTATCACTACCTCCAGCATCTTGTGGAAATTCACTAGCTCTTCACCTGGGTTTCTCCAATCGCTTGGCGAGTCTGCCAATTCGCGCTGGAGCCTCTGGATCTGCACTCGACGGGCATCACTTTTAGCAATCCTTCCAGGGCTAGAAGAGCAGAGAGCACACGTGCACCGAAAGCCGATGGCCTGCTGCGGCTGCAAAGCGCGACGTCTTTCACCAGAAGTCATGCCAAGGCAGTAGCTCATGGTGATTTCATCACCTGCCGGAATATCACGAACCGCCTGAAGCGTCCCGCTCCGTAGCCTCTGGTCCAGCTATAATCGGTGTTGGGAAGGCAATCATGGTTTATAAGGCTAATATTCGCATGAACGCCGGCGAGAGGATGCTGCGGACAATTGCCTGCCGGAAGAGCGTTGGTTTTTGCAATGCCGGCGCAGATTTCGGTTCCTCTACTGGACCAGGGTCGGCTTTTTCGACCGTTGAGGAGGTTGAGGAAGTTCCCTTGGTCGTGCTTTGAGAGAGCACAAAGTCTGGCGTGGATGTCCTGTTTGAACACGGCCCATTCGTGGGGTTGTTTCTCAGGTGTGTTATCTGAAAATGGTCAAGAGCCATTAAATCGGAAAAGAGGCCTCTCACGTATGATTCTTGTTCCTCATGGGATATAGGGAGGCGCTACAAGTCCCCTCCCCTTCCGTGGAATTGTTTGTATGTCGTGAAGCTGAGTGGTTGCTGCGACATGTTTGGATGCGATTTGATCTTCTCTGCGTGTGACTATAGCATATGCTGAGAGACCATAATATACCGAAAAGCTGTTACTTGAATACTACACACGACGCATGACGACAAGAGTCATGGGAGCACTTGACGGTTCCATATCCTTGCGAGCATTCTCGAACACGAAGAAACTTCTACCAGAGTGCCGTGATAATCATGAAAGAACAAAAGGAACTCCAGGGATTCATTGGAACGTGAAGCCTTCCGGAATCTTTAAATAATTCTTGTAGTTGCTAGCAACTTCTAAAGGTCTCGCATGTCTCAGTGAATAAAGAACGAGAAATGGTAAAGACAGTAGTATTGTATTCAGCTGTGCCCGTGTTTCATACATACAGGGCCAAACGCCTGTGTCGCTCCAATCTACATTGAAGTGAACAATTTCCATCGTTTTATGATTTTTATTGATGGACGGAACTGCCCGAACGGGAATCTTGACAATGTATCTGGTCCAAGGTGCGGAACTAAGCGAGACAAAGCGGGGCCAAGTAAACAAACAGCAGCATTTCCTCCCAAATCTAACCAAAACAATCAATCATCGTCATGACCCAGAAATATCGCAGCAATGATTTCCCTCTGAGACAGTTCCTCAAACGCCATCTCCACCGCATCTCATCTACCCCATCTCCAAATCCATGCCGCATAGTCCTGAATCGATAAATGCATCGGTGGTATTTGAAGCTGTGCACTCCACAGATCTGTCCTCCCCCATCTCGGATGTACTCTCGCGTCTTGCATCCTCGTGGCACATCTCTGCGTCTTCGGATTATCATCCCCCTCACAAATACATCTCACCGAATGTGCCCATCTCGCGAACGCAATTGTTCTCCCCGCATCGCTGTTCGTAGCCGCGATCCCGGCCGCAAATTCATACAGTTCCGCGAGCATAGGACTCGGCAGACTCTCATACTCTTCTATCATGAGATATTCGAGCTCGTAGCAAAGCCGGAAGACCTCTTCGGGTTCTCTAGGAGGCCCCGTCCACCTCCAAATCAGCCCCTCGAGAAGAACCATGTTTTCTCGCCGGTCATCGCTCTTGGCGAGTCTGTTTCTGTCCGCTATGCTGCAGAGCTCACAGATACAGACAAATCTGCCGACTAATCCACGGCGATGATCGCCGTAGGCAATGGTGATTTCGTTGCCAGCGGAGATGTTTCGAGTAGCGTGCAAAGTTCCTTGCATGATGTCTCCATTCCAGCTGTACGAGGCTTTGGGCAGACATGAATGATTGGAGAGTGAGAAAGTTGGAAACACGGCGTCGGTGTCATTATCTACCGGCAGAGCATTTGTTTTGATGATACCGATTGACGCAGTGGTGCCGAAGTATATGAAGTTGTTGTAGAGGCCGTAGAATGTTCGTTGCTGATCGGCAGGCAGTGCTAGGACTTTTGGTCCAATGACCTGCCGCGTAGGCATCGTGTCATTGATATTTGGGAATGTGAACAGAGGGTTTTCAGCGATTATTCGTTCGCCTCGGTTGATGTTGCGGCGAGCCACGAGCCCTTTTCCGTTGCCGGGGATCTGTCGAATTTCGTACATCGGGTCCGGAGATGGGGCTACCATGATTCGAAGTCACTGTGGCTGGATAAAGCGCTCTGCTCATACCGACCGCACAGGATTGATGGCTTCGTAGCCATGACTTATACATTCTGATATCCTATTGACAGTGGAAGCAAGCGATGGAGGTTTCCAGAAATGCCCTATCTTTCTTCTCTTTCAGAAATTCACTGGTAGAGGAAACCTAAAATCAAAGCAGTCGCCTCACACTTGACAACAGAAATATTTACTCCTTTTTGTTACCGTTAAAGGACTTACAGAGCTAATGTACGAGCCACGGTGAGAGAGAAAATCCATTGTGCCGTTACCTCGCATTTTCAAGAAGCTTGCACTGACTAGGTTTGCATACACCTTAGTCCCCTTGTAGGAGTATAAGTAGAGCTGAACCCCTCTGAACAACACTCCAAAGCGAAATACTGGCCCGAAAGACTTACAAGATCCCGGGGGCGAAGGTAGAGTTCTCTGTTACATTGTTATGCGTGTTGAAGGCAAAATATGCACTGGGGGCCGCCACAGATCAATGGTTCCACTTTGCAAGTTTCGACTTTCCCTCGCGACATGTATCTAAAGTTCAATACCAGACCATGTACCTCTGAAAAGAAACCTGTTGTCAAATATCCACCTGCTGCCATTCCCCTACTGCATTGCCATTATGCTTGCAATTATACTTATTCTCGTCTTTCCCGTACTCTAAAAAAACCTATTGAACGCGTTGCAAGACAAAATCTCCCAGATCCCCCGGCCTTATTGTCAATGTTGTATGTCCCTAACATTGCATTGCGGAATCCTCAAGTCCCAAACATACATTTCACGATCTTATATTGAGCGTCGCGTGTATGAGAAGACGAAATTGTAAACAACAGGAATTTTTATAGAAATATCAGAACAACCTGAGTCCTTGAAACTGATGTCGTGAATTTGCGAAATGGAGTGAACTGGCCGATACTGGATGTATGAGATGGAATAATACTGTCAACCAGAAGATCCACTTAAGCCAGCGATTTACATCTCACGAGGCTCCCTTCAAGTCTCTATCTTGGGTGCGCTGTAAGATTATAAAAGGAACCCGTGCTACCATGACTTACCCAGAGTCAGTACCGAGCCTCCGATAACGATGAACTACCCCCACGGGTGTGTCTGAGAGGGACGTACCGTCTTTCGAGAGTGTGATAGCCTCAAAGTCGGATTGAGGACTACTTTCAGTATTTTGGAGCCGAGCCTGAAACAACACAGAAGCTCATATGTATAGCGGAGGTTGGGATATCTATGACAGTGAATAAGCATTGCTGTCACAAATTTTGTTGCTGCCGTTCTAGATGACTTTTGATATCCTGGCTGTTACCTTATCTTGCGTCCTCCACCACCATATATCCTCATGAAGAATATCACCAACCTCCCTCCCTTCGCCTCGACACCCCTCGTCCTGTCACATCCTTCCACATCCTGAATCCCACCAGAAGTATCCATGGAAAGCGATTACACAGATAATAACAGCCCAAAAAGTCAGCTTTATCGTGTGTGAGGCCAATCCGTTTGACTGCATCAGAAGGGTAAATACTGGCGAGTATGAGGGAAGTTTTAAGTAGATAACTGTTTGCTATCTGGCATCCTCAGGTGGGCTAATGATATGGGGAATAGGTAGGATCAAATTTTATGCGCTACATGCATCTCACGGCTTTCCTGACATTCTTCAGGTGCTTCACCTGTCGTGGAAGGCGACTCCTGCCTCGTCGGATGGTGAATCTATACTCCTCACCCGTATGAAAACCATTCATTAGATTACGGGAGAGCAATACGACAGTCTAGCTCGAAGCCTCATTCCAGACCAGATAGGCACCTATATAAATCACCCTTCCTGTCTACAAACCTCTCCTCCCCAGGTAAAAACACCACCAAGCCTTGCTTCATAACCTATGGAGGACACACAGGATCCCCGATACCTTCACCAGGTCTCGCAACAGCACTTGCTTGGTAGCTTTATGTTTTACGACGAGTCCTCCGATCTTCCCAGAGCAATAAAAGCGGTGACTAGGAGATTGTAGTCCTTCAATGTATGTGCGGGCAAAGAGAATTTATGAAAATGTCGCTGTTGAGGTACCTTTTGCTGTCAATTTGAATCCCTCTCCTACCCAAAAGAATTCCACTGCGAGGAGTGCAAATGAATGTAGCCCTTTCAAAGGAGGAGGAAGAGGAATAAGCAATCATTCTCAAATCATTGATGCTTATCAAAAAGGTGATGAGGAATTGAGATCGTGCTGAGGAGGGAAAGGAGGAGGAATGACAATGGGACTCGCGCATCAAGCATCGTGTATACTCCATGAAAGATGTAGTGCACTTTATGTACCGTGGCACTATTTCTAGCGATCGATATAATGGCCTTGTATCAGAAGAGATGTGGAGGGACAGCGACATGGGGAATTCATGACTTTTCGTTTTGCTTCTTTCTGTCTATGGACCATCTAAGTAAACCAGGCCATCTCCACATGCATGCAAGTTAACCAGTCCGCCATCCGCCGAGCCATCAAAATCATCCTAAACGCCTTCATGGTAGGTCGTAAGACCACCATATGAATGAAATAAGATCATGCAGCGTCGTTGTCGTCTATCGTTCATGTTCCTTCAACCATCGTGTCGAAATGCCTTAGACCCACTTTTGCACGGCTGTACCACCACGCTTGAACTCAGACATCTCTCCAAGCACCAACGACTTGTCGGTGTGATCTTTGTTGGGAAACGTGGTTGCCAGAACCCAGGGTCTCTCGCTACTACCCGGAGCGGCTTGATTGACGAACGTATAAACGTCGCCAATGGTGCTGGTGGTGTTGAATCGGGCGGGAAGTCTAGTGCCATCGGCGAGTTGGAGACGAAGAGCAAGAGTCGGTTGGGAAGCATCGATGACAGGCTCAACAGGGGCAGTTCTAGCGCTTGACTGGGAGGCAGCAACAGGAGGAGGAACCGACGACGATGCGCCTGGAGTAGGGCTACCTAATCTGTTTCCACTTCCACTGAATGGCTTGTACTTCTTTGGAAGAGCCTTGTAGTTCTCATCATGCTTGACAAGCTGGACATCAACTGGTTGGTCGACATTGACACCCATGAGATGAAGAGGAGCACGGCCTGAACGGATCATTGACAGGTCAGTAGCATTCGAGGGATCGTCGAAACGGCGAAGAGGTCCATCTTCAACACTAAAACCATCCTCCCATAAATGTAGAACTCGGACTTGGACTGGACCTTCAGGAGCGGCGGAATTGGCATGAGGATCAGGGACGACTTGAGATGGAGTGTCATCGCCACCAAGAGTTTGACCACTGCCACGGAATCGACTTGGTGGGGCGGATGATGATGGTTCTCCTGGTCCCGGTGCTCCTGGTCTTGCAGCATTTCTGGGAAAGTCAGCAAAGTATTCTCCCGTTATGGAAAAAAAAAAAAAAATGTACATACGCTCTAGCCTTCTTGAGGATATCATTCACAACCTTGCGAGGATCGTTACGGTTCGAGGTAGGATCCTGCACGGCCAAACCCGACTTCTCACCACCAGCAAACAGATCCCTTGGCTCCTCCTCTGGATCATAATCATCATCATCGTCATCGTCCTCGTCATGGCTGTGGCCGGGGCCAGCATGAGCGCCACTTGAACCTTGGTTTAATGAACCCAATGTAGCAATGCCTCCCTTCTTCTTTGGCGGGGCCGAGCTCGAGCTTGAACCAACTGTGGGGATTGATTGTGGTGCCGGTCTTCCATCTAGAGTTCGAGGTCCTGTGTATGGTGGTTCTGGTGCCTCATTCGAGTCTTCTGGAGCTCCAGATGCTGCTTCCTCTACTGCCTGGAAATACTCCGTAGCAGCTCCGGCCAGGTCCCATCGATTCGTAGCAAGGTATTGTTGAGCCTGGACACAGCTTCATTAGTTTCGAGAGAGGACCAATGCGCAACTGGAGCTTGAACATACATCTTGTGGCGAGGCTCCAGTGACGCTGCAAAATTGAGTAATGAGCTCATCGTGGTTCTGGTTGTCTGCCATGATTGTGTGTTGTTGTAGTATGAAAATGGGAAGTCGTTCCGAGTACAAGAAGTTCGATTTAAATGCCGGGTTCGCCTACGCAGATGGTGTATCTTTTATTTGCCTCTGGTGTTGACAAACCGCGTCGAAAGTATTAGAGGCGAGGCGAACCAAACGAGGCAGCCTTTGGCTCGTCACCCCGCCGGACCTGGCTGAGGTGGGTGAGGGAGCTTGACTAGCCTTCCCGAGGCCGGAAGATGCCGTCAACATACACAGCTTCACCTTCATTTCATCTCCACCTCCCAACATCAGGTCAACATTCGCATTATATTCTCTACGGCTATTAAGCTGTCCGCCTTCTACAAGGCAATCCAAAGCCCACCATGTCTTCCGATAATAACCCTATGACCGAGTCATCAATGACGATACCCTCCGATTCCGAGCAATATTCTGGCAACGATGACCTCTCTCCATCTCCACCATCGTCTTCAAGCTCTCCGCCCATGATTCTATACAGTCCTCCTACATTATGGGGCTTAGTTCGAGGTGCTGCGATCAATCTGCTTCTGCCGTTCATCAATGGGCTTATGTTAGGATTTGGGGAGCTATTTGCTCATGAGGCTGCATTTAGATTGGGATGGGGAGGCACAAAGGTATGGGCTTTATAAATTTTCATGCACTGTTGTGGGATGCTGGACTGTGCGGTGGCCCAAGTGGGCTTTACTGCGACGCAGTGGTTGATGCTCCAATACCATTTCCATCTTTTAAGGCAGTGTACCTAGGCATAAACACTGACATTGCTTCTAGGTATTCCCTGGTGGACGAGCGAGGCATTCAGTGGGGCCAGGAATCGAAGTCAGAGAGGATCCTTTTGAAAGGAAGCGGAGGGAGGGAAACTTGGAGGATCTGACAAGTTTGGAGTGAGGAGCGCAATGGCATATTCGCATGCACGTACTGAGGGCGTTTGGGAGTTGTAATATATGGGCTTATGGTCTCAAAATGGAAACAAAATGGAGTCGAGTCAAGACAGACAGGCGGCATTCAGATATACATACTCGGTTGTCATCTGGAGAGTTGACAGTTTCAGAGGGTGTCTTGGAGTCGAGAAATGTATATTCACCACCCAATCAAGCTAGTCAACCGCGACATAAGAGTGTAACACTGTGATTCAATAAAGTGCTTTTGACCCAAATACAATTTCACGAACCTCTTAGAACATCTACGACTGCTCGTGGTGTTGTCCCTGCTGATTCCCATAGTTGGTTAATATGCACGCTAGTTCATTGATGCAAGGATGCACGACATCGGCCTCAATCCCCGGATCCAGCTCTAAAATATTTTGCGCCTCGCCCGAACACCACAACCACACAACATGATTCCCAGCAGAGGTCTCCGCTGGTCCAGCCAGACCATAGGAATCGGCAGAAGACGTATACAGCCCGTAACTGCCAGACAAGTACATCATCTATCCCGTCAAAACCAGGCAATTGCTGACCATTGCCGTTCAGTTCTCTTCAACACCAGCACAACACAGAGCCCATGTACTCCTTTCCAAGAACCGCGCAACTCTCCCAGGGACATCACATTCCGCCCTTCGACTCTCGCAGACGAGTACATTAATACGAAATGCCGGTAGCATACGCTTTGCATCTACGAGCCCCCTCCCAGCTTCAGCAATCGCAACAAATGCCTCCTCAACCAGCGAAGTCGCATCCTCAGCTGCAGCAAGCACACCCACGGAATTCGCATCAGAAGTCTCCTCGAACTTCAGCTCCTCCCTCGATAGCGCCACAGAATTGTCATCCGAGTCACTCTACAACATTCCCGAACACATCGGCTACCTCCACGAACTCGGCCTCGACTACGGATGGGGCCCAACATCCGTGATGCAGTACATCATTGAGCATATCCACGTCTATGCTGGGACTCCATGGTGGGTATCAATCGCACTAGCAGCTATTGCCACGCGAGCTGTCCTGTTCAAACCATACGTCGACGCCGCCGAGAACGCGGCGAGGATGCAAACTATCATCCCCATCACCAAGCCCTTACAGAACAAGATGCAGGAGGCTGCTAGGGCGGGAGATAATGCATTGGTGATGCAACTGAGGGGGGAGATCCAGATGATTACTAGACGGGCTGGTGTCAGACTCTGGAAGGGCTTTGTGCCGATGGTGCAGGTGTTTGCCGGATATGGGACTTTCGTGCTGTTGAGAGCTATGTCGAATATTCCCGTGCCGGGCTTGGAGACTGGAGGGTTCCTGTGGCTTTACAACCTTACTCTGCCGGATCCATATTTCATCTTGCCGCTTGCGACGTCCGCGGTCTTGCATTGGGTTTTGCGTGTATGTCCTTCCTTTCCTCATACCCCACCCAATATCCCCCAACTACAAGTATATACAATCTACAAAATCTAACAACCACTCAGAAAGGTGGAGAAACGGGCGCCATGAACGTCTCCCCCGAAGTGACCAAAGCCATGATCTGGGGCTTACCCGCCATCTCCCTCCTCTTCACCTGGTGGCTCCCCGCCGCCGTTCAAATCTCCTTCTTCGTCTCCGGCGTCCTCTCCTTTTGCCAATCCACCCTCTTCCGCCAACCCTGGTTCCGCTCCTACTTCAAAATGACGCCCCTCCCCGCCCGCAAAGATCCCAACGCGCCAGCCCCATCGCCCTACCGCGGCGACCTCAAGATCGCTGCTAACCCCGTCCTTTCGCAAAGTGAGCTGAATTCGAGGTTCCAAGGTGCGAGTGCGACGCAGGGGAAGAAGGGCGTTATTGGGGGCATTGCCAGTGAGATCCGTGGCACGTTTGGCGGAGTGGTGGAGAAGAGTAGGGAGAAGATGAGGGATAGTAATGAGACGAGTCAGGCGAAGAGGGAGGTTAGAGAGCGCAAGGCGTATGAGGAAAAGAGACGGGAGGAGATCAAGCAGGCGAGGCTTGAGGAGGAGAGGCAGAGGAGGATGGCGAGGGAGGCGAGGAAGATGAGGAAGTAGAGATGGAGTGGATTTTGGGAGAGATTTGACATGGATGGTTCGCTCATCTAGATGGCTCTGAGGTCATGGTTCTTCAGGACTGTGAAATTCGGGCTTTGTATAAAGGAAGTTGTCTGATTCTTTCTTTCGGGTGTTTTTATAGCTGGGAAGGAAGAAATTAAAAGAGAGAAGAGAGTAAGACCTGTAGAATAGTGTATTATTGCATTTGCAGAGGTTTTGATTTCATATTGTCATTAGTGAGCAATAGGGAGAGAAAGACCAGACATGTATGTGTGTATAGAGAAAATCCTCATCTCAAAATCAAAACACACCCCAACTCTTCTCTTCTCTTCCGCCAACACCTGACCAAGCTCCAAGTTGACATTGAACCGAATCGAACTCAATGTCGCAAGAGCTATTAGAACGTTGAAATCACTTACCTCTCTCTCAACAGCATACGAAAAAGCCACACCCACCCTGCACACAACACATTTCAAGACTTTCCTGTTCGAAGAACACTTATTTTAATTTTTTCTCTCTCCTACGTACGCCCAACGATGCAATGCATATGCTTGGTACCATCCATACGACCCCTTTCTTTGCTCATGCTTATGTACTGCCCCTCAAACCCACACACACTTCCAGAAGCGGGCAGGCGCAATCATTCCACTCTCCCTTATCCATCCATCCGTCTCTCAAAAAAGCAGAAAATAAAATGCCCATATCCGGCCGAATCCCATTGCATTGCAAAAGTCCTCAAATGTAAGAATCAACAATCAACAATCAAATGCTTCCCCCCACTGGGTATCATCCTCCCCCGAATACCATATCCATCCTCAATGCAAAGTACCACATAAGCGTGAGTATACGTGAGAGAGTGTGAGAGCGTAGGATCTACAAGCGACCACCTCTCCGATGCTTATGAACATGTCTCTTCTTCTCTGCACCAGCAGCACCCGTCTCCACCGCGCCTGCCCCCTCACTAACCGTAACCAAATCCAAGACCCAAATCAACTCCTCAACAACCACACCATTCGGTCCACTACTTGTCTTATACTCCGTCGTGAAGACCGCGCCGTCAGAAGTGAACGATGCGTCGACGCTGGGCGTGATGGTTGGGGTAGGCGTCGTGATCAATGTTGTTAGTTGGCTTGCTGGTGCAGCAGGGTCAGCGACTCCGGCGGCGAAAAAGCCATCGGATGTAGCTGCGGCCTTGGAAGGAGCAGCAGGAGCAGAAGTAGAAGTTACTTTAGCAGCGAAGATACCACCGGGTACATAAGTCTCGCTTGAGGCGAGTGACACACCAGGCGTGTATGACAACGTCGGATGGACGACCGAGCCCGTCTCGCCGCCATTGTTTGTCGGCATAGGACCTCCGGCCTCGGCGCCAGCTGCGTATCCGGGGCCGTTGGCGATCATAGGGTTTCCGGGGATAGAGGCCAGGGCCGAAAGCACGTTTTCCTTGGCGATGGCAGCGGGGAGGTCGATCTCGCAGGAGGAGAAGGCCGATTGGGATTGGATGGTGAAGAGGGGGCAGTCTTCGATTTTGCCGGAGAGGTTGGTGCATTGGTTGACGGCGGATTGGAGGAAGGATTCGTCCCAGCCCATCATGAAGTCGCCGTGGTAGCCGTAGCCTGGGGAGCGTCAGTGGGTTTGTTCACATGTTTGAATTTGGGGTGGTTGGGTTGATTTAAGGGGAGGGAGAGACGATGATGATGAGGAAGACTTACCAGTAGGATCACCGTTCGAGATGATGAACTTTCCATTCTTGCCCTTGAAAGCATTGGTAGCCCAAATAGTCTCATAGAACAGCGACGGAAGACGCTCAGGGAAGCCCTCAGGACAATCCCCAGTCATGACCTGACTAGGGTACGCAACATGGCTCTTCTTATCCTCACTCGTACGATCCTTTCCATTCCAGCAACTCGGGAACATCAGCTCGAAGCGCACACCATCAGCGCAGTTGGCATCGAGGTAGGCCTTGTCGGGCAGGAAGTGGCGGTAGAGGGAACCCTCGGGGGTCTTGGCGTAGTTGAGACAGTTGAATCCGAGGGCGGCTTGGCGGAGGAAGGGCTGCTGCGCGTACTCGCCAGTCCAGAGGGATTTCTCGACGTCTGGGACAGGGTAGGTGAAGTTGCGCTGGTTGGTGTCGCCTGCGATCATTTCGAAACCAGCGGGGAAGGCGGAGAGGGAGGTGTTGCCTGCGTTGGGGTAGAGGAGGTAGTATCTGTGGATTGTTAGACGTGTTTGAGGAAAGTAGGGAATAAGTTTGAATTATGAAATTAAGATGTGAAGTTATGAGATGCAATAAGGGAAAGTAAACAATGACGTCGAAGCCACCACACATGGCCAAAATGCGAGAGATAAGGCGTCATGAGTAGGAGGAAAGTATATGTTACAATGAGAGGTAGTCGGGGTATACAAAAGGACTTGAGAGGGTGCTGAGAGCCAGGAGATCAAAGTAAACAAAGGAACAGATCGAACTTACGCAAGCATACCGCCAACCTGGTCAACCAAGGTAAACTCTCCATCATCACCTTGAAAGTAGAGAGCTGGGTGCCAGTAGACAGATTTGTCCTCTGCAACCTCACAGCTGGTACAATCAGAAGCCATGAGCTCTTCGTAACCAGCAGAGACGCTGAAGCCTGGATTGAGAGAGAAAGTCAGCTTCGAGATCCAAATTCGAACGCGTCAAGATCGCCAACAGCACTCGAGGTGCAGATTGAACATGAAGCAGTCTCGAGATGCTCATAGCGTGTACACGCATGCAGGATGAGGAAATGAGAGGAAGAACTTACCACCAGAGCCATGAATAGCATGAACGTGCTCAGCAACAGAACCATTGGTAACCAGGGGATCGATTCGAGCGATACCAGTTCGAGCACGACATGGCATGCGCCAGAAAGCACTGACCTGACCAACAGCAAGGACGGAAACCAAGGCGGCCTTCAAGACCGGAGCGTTGGTAGAGACGCGCATTTTGAAAACGAGCAATTGAATATTCCTGAAGAAGCGTATGCTTTGAATGAATGAAGAGAAGAATTGATGATTGATCGTTCGATCTACCGTGGAGATCGAGAGAGTGTGTCTAAACAATCAATTTCGAGAAATTGTGTTGTTGTTGTTGATAGTGTTGTGGTGAGATAATTTTCGAGAAGGGTTGAAGATATATTTGGGGTGACTCGCTAGCGGGGTCGGCGACGAGTCTGCCTGATTTTCGAAAGTTGGCGAGGAGTTCAGTCTTCGAAGATTGATACGGAGCAGTCTAACCAAGCCTTGATGAAGATGACGTCGTCGTGATTTTGGTGAATGTCCAGGAGATTCACGACAGCTTTTCCTTCACAGCAAACAGATGTCGTCCAAGTTCCCTAATCCGTCAATTCTTGCCAAGACCAAAGATTCAAGATTCCCAGTTGTCGCAAAGTAGTCCAATTTTGTTCCAATGGTCCCTCAATGCTTTCTTCTCGTCGCTTCAATGATTCTCCAGTATTGTCGTTCGTTGTTCAATGCCCTTCCAAATGCAAACGGTGCGCCTCAACCCAGTCTAAAGAACGTACGAGAGCTGTCGTGTGCCAGGCCACGAGCGGATGCTATCAATAAGGAGTCGGTCGGTCTGTTCGTCTGTCGTCCAGTTCCAAGTCTAAAGAGCGAAATGTTACGTAGGTGTGAAAGGAACGTGGATGCGCATCGGTCACCAGACAGAGAACGAACTCAAAGGAATGAAAGAATGTGTGGGGGGTTGGGGTTGGGTTGAGCGACGGTGAGGTGGAGGAAAGAGGAGGAAAGAGAGAAGGAGAGAGGAAGTCAGGGACGGAGACAAGAAAGGCAAACTCCCTTGCAAGTCCACGATCTGCCTATCCACCCACCGTCCGGTAGAAGATGAGATGGGCACGGAAGGTCGCTTGGCAGGTACAAGTGGAATCCTCCCTCCATCCATCACTTGCAGTCCAGAGAGACCGTGTCATGCCTGCTAGCATGAATCATGACCACTTCTACTTCGCTGGCCTGAGATGTACAGATCGTTTTCGAGATTATCAAGGGGCTTCAAGGCATGATCCTGATCCTGATCACCCTGGAATAGGAACTTTGAGGTCATGGCTGCCCAATGGGAGGCATGAGACAGCCGATCATAGGGGCTCGGGTAAGGGGAGGGGGGCTGGGGATTTAGCTGCATGGTGTTTCTGCGTGGTCGCTCGTTCGTTCTGTATCCAGGGGTAAAATAAATACTGTAAGTGCATGCAGTGTTCCTGAATGACGGGAGAGAAGCATGCGTTCGTTCCTGACTGGGTAAAATCCATCTTGTACCTAAGAATGGAAAATCTGACGAGAGATCCCTTACAGCCGGAATACAAGCTGGTAGGGCAGACCTCGCTTGAGCTGTAAGCGCCGTCTCGTTTCCTCTTACCTTGAAAGTCATTTTCATCCTATCTTTCTTTAGATCCTCCCAGCATGCATTCCTCACTCCCGCCCCATCTGAGCATTTGAGGTGTTTGTCCATCCATCCATTACCCAACTGCACATCACGCGCCAAGCAGAGGCATGGGCAAGGGCAAGGGCAGGCAAAGCAAGCAAGCAAGCGTCAAGCTGAAACGCTGAGCGCCAAGGCAAGACGTCAGACCAGCGAATCGCAATACCAAGACATGTGCGCGCCAACACCCCACTTACCGCTTGCAGACTAGTTTCGTGCGTTCAGGCGAGGCGGAGGTGAGCCAGGGGGTTCAGGGGAATGGATGGCAGGGGGTGGAATGCATACCAAATACAGATGCAAAGCACAACTTTATCTCATCTGAACACTGATGGATGGCAAACACTTGGACAGGGAGAGGGGCAGAGGGAGAACTGTAAACAGCCTCAAGGTTCCATGCCGGTTGGTGGCGGATAAGGCGATTGGCTTTTGTGGTGGAGGGTGGTTGCTGGTCTTACTTTTGGTCTTGGATCTTGGGGAGAGGATGAGGAAGAGATGGGATGAACAATTAAATGAGATTACCAGCTTCTTGTTTCTGGCTTGGCTTGGAAAGTGCAGCACAACACCAAGACTTCTTTTCTATTTCAGATCTCTCTGCTTCATAATTACCAGCTTGGCTAATCCATCCGATATTTCCATCATTTCACGGGTGCATCCTTCTTCGTTTGTGCTCTTGATGATATGAAGGGGATACTACACAGAATAATGCGTTTTTTCGCTAACATTTGTCATTTTCCTAGCCCTTCAGGCTGTTTCGCCAAACCTGTAACGTGAGTGGCTGTGCTGTGTAGAGAAAGCAACAAGCATGCATCTTCAAACGACCAACCGTCTGATCTCCAAATCATCCATCAAGCCCTGGACCTTGGATCTTGGATCTCGGGGTTCGACAACCCCAACATCTGTGACTTTCCCTTGCTCATTTAACAAGTATCGTTCAATGTAGCGTAATAGCAGCGCCTGAATCGAGCAAACATTAATACTTACCACGACAACAGCCACTGCATCGGTACAGAGTACGGTACGATAATTCGGGGTTTTCCTCCCGAAACTACAGAGTAACCCCAGCACTTCCTCCTCATAAATTATATAAATTAAAATCCCAAAGCTTGGCCGAAGATCTCGCAAATCTCTCAGGGCTCCACCCGAATCTCCGGAGGAGGTGGGCGGGAGACCTGCCGGATGGGGATGGAAATGGAGATGGGGATCGGTGATGACGACGACGCTGTTTGAACAATATTTGATTTGGGATGGGATGGGGTGTTGCGTCGGTTGTTGCTGTTGGTATGTCTGCGGAGTCGGTGGTGCTGTGATGAGCGGGATGTGTAGGGAGGGAAGGGATGGGAAGGGAAGGAGAGCAGAGGGGTGTGAGCTATGAGTGATATCACGTGTTCGCGGGCGAAGGTCAGAGGGGATGAAGAGAGTTAGAGAGAAGGGGAAGATCAGGCTGAATCGCTGGATGAAGAGTGGTGCAAGCCTTGCATGGGGCTGCAGACTTCCCACTATGCTAGGTACGTACAGTACATTACGGTAAGTGAACTTTTTGTAATGTATGAAGTGTTTGATGTAGAACCGTCGAGCACATGTATCATTCACCATTCCTGACCGAAAGTGCTTCCCTTTCCCTTCCGACATACTATAAGAACACTCGTACAGCAATATCACGTTTTATAAATAAAAAGGAAATGACATTGGTCACTACCGCTCGAAGGTGGCTTTCGCTGATAGTCTGGCTTAGGTCCACTCCAGGCAATGATTATTTCTTGACTTTCTTCCTATCCTATCTCTTCCTTTCTCTTATGTCTCAGCTAGCATTTCTTGCTTCAAAGTATCTGCATCCTCTATTGTCAATCTCGTACATCGACGCCGGTAGTTGAATCTGCTGTCACTTCCAGTCTTCCTGCGCATATCTCCTTGTTTCCTTTTTTCTTGCCATTCGAGTCTATTGAATATCTCTAAATTCCTTGCCGCTTTGCTTGACCTCACTTAAAGTCATCAACTCGAGAACGAATTTCAGAGTATCATGCTCCCTCGGCCCTAATTGACTTCTAGATCAGTCTACCAGCCTAGGTTCCACTTTCCATGGTCCCTAGGAGTGGATGTGGTGGACCGTCTGGTTCTTGAAGGCCAGTGTGGTTGGATGGCTTAAATACCTGAGCGTGCCTAGCCGAATTTCACTCAAGCATCGTTCCATTTCCTCTCCTTGAGTGAATTTCTGTCTGATTTATGGTTCATGCCTCTTCGTATTCCCTTCAAGAGTACTCTGAAACTCACTGAATCAGCGAGTCTAGGCTTTCGTAGGTCGATAGCTCAAGTCTCCGAGCTTTGCCCAGTCTTGAGTTTTGAGCATAGATAGACTTCCTCCTCCAATATCATAGAACCGTGAGCACGCAAGATCATAGACAGCGATCCTTCAAAGAGTCCAGCCGAGCTTAGCTGTAAGCTCGATTCCTTCCTCCTCATCGTCTCCTCAAGCCTACAAATTCCTCCCGCTTACTTCTTCTATCCGAGATGATCCTTCTGTCTGTTGTTCGAATCCCCTCGCTAGGTTATGTTATCAAATGCATGGCTCGGTTGAGTTGTGCTTTAATGTCATTCCCCTGTCATCATCTTTATCTGCATCACTGTCAATTTCTTGGAATATTTCTCTTTCGATAGTCAATATACATCCCTCCTAGCATTTGGTACCTTACACAGAAATCCTGCGTCACACATCACAACAATACTCATCACAGCCCTATACAAAGACAGGAGAAGATTACAAAGTCGCGACTCCTGAATGGCCTTACTTATACTCGCGACTCTGCGTTCTTCCTTAAAAAAGACCAGAGACTTTGGGAGGTCGGGAGATACTGGACCGCGTATTGTGATCTCTCTTCCAGATATATAAAGTACCGGGCCAGGCGTTCCACAAGAGTTAGCGATCAGGTAAAATTCACTTAAGCAATCGCCCACAGCTCGAACTTTTCTTACACTTTCGGATTTTCAGCTAGGCAGAAGTACTGTTTCCTCATGATTCACCTCTCCTCGTGCCCGCCTCGATCCCAGATCCTTGTATTCGGAAGATCCGAAATCCGAAACGAAGAGACATATAATGTTCCCTTCTCTCACATCTTCCTTTACCTTCGCAAGTACTACCCTACGTCCAACCTGGATCTGCAGAGCAGGATGTTTATGACTTGAAATTTAGAAAAGTTCTGATCAGGATTCGTTCTGAGACGACGAAGTACTTTCAAACTGCAAACAAGCAAAAACACGATATCTTAAATCGAGGAAAAGTGAATAGTTTATTATTGTCGATCGAGCTGCCACTGCCATTCTTTATACTATCATTATTTCATTATTCTCATCTCTCTCGATTCCCGAGTCCCTAAACAGCATTCCCCCTCGGACTTGGTTCGTGTATCACTAAGCAGTCCCAGTAGGCTCCACCACAACATCCCCTCTCAAAGCCGCCGACCAACTCTTCAACGCAAGTATCTGCTCCTCACTACAAGTCGAGTCAACAGATCAATTCGATATGATGGGGCTCCACCGCCAGAGACGCTGTGCCTCTGGTGCGCTGTCGTTGACACACTCACATTATGTCCGATTAAGCTGTTCCAGGATTCCCCAGTTTCTCAAGCTGCAGCAGGTAGCTATGCATTTACTGAACCGTAACATCTCTGACCGTTTTGAAGGAGAGAAGTGCTGGACCTGTGCTTGCTTATATCTCTTTTTGGTGAGAAGCAGAACATATAAATTCAAAGTATCTATCGTTTGCTCATTAATAGGTTTTGCTTGCTAGAACAACACAAAGCTGAATTCACCATAACGCCAGCTCGAATTGTAGCTAATTGCGCGAACGGTCCCGCCGTATTATTTTCGAAAATTGAAAGAGAAGTCTGATCTGGCCAAAGCTAACCAGTGCACTGTATGATCACCACAACACTGGTTCCCTAATCTCCACATGAGGTTTCCTCTATCTGTTTTCAGTACCCTATATCATTTAGTCACAACACATCTTCCAAATCGTGTCCAACGAATCTTAAAACTGCCGCACCCTGAGTCACACTTGCACTTGGAAAGAGGGGATTTCGAACCTTGATTACATGGCTCGATAGGTTCTCCGTATCGCAAAACGGACAAGCAAGAATGCCGAACTGTTCACAGGGACAGTCGGAAATGGCGTGAAAATGCGCTTCCAAGAGACATTGCAGATCTCCGGCAAATCCGAACTCGCCTGCGAATGGGTTCTCCGTCTTTGGAGGTGAAACTGTCTCCTTTTCGAGTAACTTTTGGGGCCACCGATTGTTCAATGGCTCTTCCAAGTCAGGGCTTGCATTCCTAAAAGTACTTGTGTTAACTGTTCCGTCCCATCTATTCAAACACGACATCTCAAAAGCAGCAGCGATGCTCCCCCTCAGGCGTGCTCAGTACTTACTTTTGGCGACGACCTGTCGGCTTTTCACAGCTTTTTCCATCTTGAGTGCAATTATAGCATGGCGGCCCAATCAAAATGACATTACATCTGACTTTCCGAGCTCTGCAGCCCGTACAAGCCAATGGAGCCCTGTGTCTCCCTCGCCTTCGAGTTCGAGTCCTCTTTGCCGACGTCTTGTCATTGCCTTCTGGAGGGCTTGCTGAATCCGGAGAAAGTGACCTTTCACGTCCAAGCTGCTGCTGTTCAGAGGATTCGAGTACTTCGTCGTCCATCTTTGGCTGCTTGGAATGCTCGATAGTCGGCATTTGCTCTACTTGCCCTTCATGGCTGTATAGCCGAATTATACCTCGCTTACGGCTGCGTGTTGATCCGGAGCTGTGGCGCTGACAACGCGGGGCTGACTCGTTGGCTCCACCGTGGGGCGGGTTGACAACAGGGTTGACACCAGCAGCTTGGTCAAAGACGTCTCTTTGTGGACCTCAAGTCTAATGGGTTCGAAAAGTATCCTAGATTGATGTTTCTTGTAGCACACCGTTTTTCTTCAATTGAGATTGTCTGAATTATTCTAGAAACTATCTGGATCCCTGTGCAAGTCCTCCGTCAGGCCCACTGCACCATCTACTCATATTTTCAATGCCTCATCAGGAAAACCAAGAGGCTCAAACTGACGCCAGAAATCGGTTCTGGGCTGCAGATACACCCACAACCGCCGAAAATGGGCGATCTCCGGGGTACGGACACCATCACAGTTACGATTTAAGTCGTCGCCCACTTCACGTTGTGATTGCAGGTGCTGGTCCCTCGGGCATAGCCATGGCTATCGAAATGATGAATCTCCCGCACATAACATTTGAAGTTTTCGAAAAGAACCCCGAAGTGGGCGGCACCTGGTTTGAGAACAAGTATCTTGGAGCAGCATGCGACGTGGCAAGTCACGCATACCAGTATACGTTCGCATCAAACCACGACTGGAGCTCCCAGTAAGAAAACAGTAAAATATTGATCCGACGCAGTCATCCACTAACGAAGCAAAGTTTCGCCCCCGCTCCTGAGATCTTCCAGTACTTCAAAGGTGTAGCAGAGAGGTTCAAGATCTTTGAGCACATTCGCTTAAACACAAGGATAGTATCTGCAGCATTCGATGAAACAACGAGTCGGTGGAATCTCTGCGTATCTAACACAGTCGATGACATGCAGACGGAGTTACAGGCAGATGTTTTCATCAATGCAACAGGAATATTGAACAAATGGAAATGGCCGGACATTGAAGGATTGCAAAATTTCAAGGGACCCAAACTTCACACAGCCAATTGGGTAAGTTAATCACAGTCTTGGAAGGTCCTGTTTTGACCAAGTACATAGAATACCTCATGGGATTGGGAAGGCAAATGTGTTGCCGTTATTGGATCTGGAGCCACTGGAATTCAAGTTGTGCCAAAACTACAACCAAAAGTCAAGAGTTTAGAAGTTTACGTGCGATCGCCAACATACATTCTTCCCAGCGTAGGCGTTGGTATTGAATCTTCAACTTTCAACGAACCTTGTGAATTGACAAATGCCCATCCAATCGAAGCACGGATGGAGCTGACGCTAAACTAGATACCAAGGAGGAAAAAGAGCGCTTCCGCAATGACAAGACGTACTACCGGAAGTTTCGAAAGGCAATAGAGCAACAGATGAACGAGAATTTCGCAGCAAGTATCCGAAACTCCGCTGCTCAAAAAGAAAGTCGCCAGGTACGTGTCAAAAGTAGCCAATAGATGTTTTACGAAATACTGACTATGATAAAAGTGGGCAGAAAATATGATGCGAGATTCCATCAAATCCAAGGAACTTCAGAAGAAGTTGATACCTGAGCGAGTCCTCTCTGTCTTTGATATTTGGAATTCGAACTGACCCAGATAGATGGGAACTTGGCTGTCGACGACTGACCCCAGGCAAGCCTTATCTCGATGCCGTGCAACGAGAGAACGTGGAAATCGTGACCTCCCATATTGATCAGATCGTCGAAGATGGAATCAAGACCGTGGACGGCAAGACCCATCACCTCGATGCCATCGTGTGTGCAACAGGATTTGACACATCTTTCACCCCCGCATTCGAGTTGACCGGACTGAAGAATCAGAATCTAAGAATCATGTGGTCTCAGAAGCCAGCAGAGGCGTACATGGGACTTGCCGTTTCGGGGTTTCCGAATTACTGGAGTCAGTTCTGCAACACTCTGTCCTCGTAGAACTATGCTGAGATTCTTGCTAGCCTTCTTGGGGCCAAATACGCCAATTGCGAATGGGTCGCTCATTCCGTGCATTGAGTGGAGGTAATGAGCAGGCCGAACTCAAACACTGTTACTATTGCTAATGGGCTGTGATAAGTGCGAAGTATATCGTCCAAGCATTGAAAAAGATGCAAGCCGAGCAGATCAAGAGCATGAACATCAAAAAGAACATACAGGATGCCTTCAACGAGTACACGCAGGCAGTGCACAAGGATCTAGTATGGACAGGTTCGTGTCGTAGTTGGTGTGAGTATTACCCCCATTCTTCGGAGTAATCATCGCTGAGTACATATTCACAGACAAGGATAATGCATCGAACAAGGTTACTGCGGTGTGGCCCGGCTCCAGTATACATTTCATGGATGTTGTCAAAAGTCTTAGGTGCGAGGACTACGAAATCGAGTACGTGAATGTAGGTCACTTGTACCATGTAGCATGATGTATCAAAAGTGACTCTTCATGACAGCAGAACCCATTCATGTTCATGGGAAACGGGATCTCCGCCAGAGAACATGGTAAAGAAGACCTAGCGTACTGTAAGTAATCCTTGCTACTTTTCGTATTACACGAAAGGATTCTCACCCATATTGTTAGACTTGAACGATCTATAGATATCCACTGGATAGAGGAGAACACGCTACCACTTGAGTTATTGCACCAGGTCATTGTTAGTAAGGGAGGAGGATCAGTGCATTATTTGCACTGCACACATTGTTTCAGCAACCTTGTTGGGCAGAATGTTTATTGCTTAGAGCGAAGGTTCTTTCTGAGCAATTAGTTATTCGATTCGATAGCTTCTATGATGCAGACAGGAAAGGGCATCGTCATCTTGGACACATGTAAACAATCCAAAAAGGTTACAACTTGTATGACACACACCACGCGAAAGCTAAACGTCGGATTCTGGTTCGTTCCTCCACTCTTGCGATGCCTCTCGGCGAGACTCCTTCTTAGCAATCTTTTGACCGCGTTTAACGGAGCTCACCATCCTTACGCTCGCTCGGGAATGAGACGAAATTCTCCACGATCCCACAAGCAGTCTCCTGATTTCGTGTACCCAACTCAATGTTTTCTAGTAATTACACAAGAGTCTTTCATTTGAATATGCTGGGAGTATCCTTGAATCTAATTTTCTTCTCTCAGCCATCATGCGTAAGTTTCCCCACATCAACACCTGTTGCGATCTTGATACCATATGATATCAGATCCAAGCAATCTGTCGGAACGTATACATCTTCAGTCGAGCCCATGACATCGTCGAAGTGATCAAGATAGCCCTCAGCCGTTTCTTCATTAGCATGTCCCTCGAACGTGGCCAGCGTCGTTCTTGCAGCCCGTCCTCCCCCAACACTGAATAGCTCCCCAGACACAGGACACTCTTCCGCCGCCAAAGCACAAACGAAAGGCGCGACCTTTGACGTTGGGAAATGCTCACGAGTGATACGTTTGACCAGCGGAGAGAGATCTGACATTCTCGAAACGGCAGAAGGCAATACACCATTGATTTTAATTCCGTGCTTTGGCGAGAACTTTCCCATGTCCTTTGTCAATGCAAAGACGGCACCTTTCGAAGAAGCATACCCACCATCTCCGCCACCACCAAAACCATAGATCGAGTCCGAAGAGGTATTGATGATTCTCCCATAGCCTTGTTTCTCCATGAATGGATAGACAGCGCTGATGAGCAAGATTGTCCCAAGAGCCGCGATTTCCCAGACGCGACGGAATGAGTCGACGTTGACATTATCGTGGGAACTCATCTGGCCTGCTGCTCCAGCATTGTTGACCAATATATGAACTGTCCCAAAGTGCTTCACGGCATTTTGGACGATTTGCTGGACCTCGCCTTGCTGCGAGACATCGTGGCCGTCTGCTGCTGCAACGCCTCCCTGGGCAGTAATCTCATCAACGACGCTTTGCGCTCGAGAAACATCCCCTCTGTGTCCTTCGAGATCTCCTCCATAGTCATTCACGACGACTTTCGCGCCATAAGATGCCAAGAGAATTGCGTATTCCCGTCCCAGACCACCACCGGCACCAGTAACAATGGCGACTTTGTCTTTCAAAGAAGTGAGAGGCGAAGAAATTAACGCCATCGTTTGGGAGTGGAAGCCTTTGTGTGAGAGAGAGGAAATTCGGGGGAAGAGGCTGTTGGCAAGGGAATTTAGATCAACTTTGGGAGAGGGAACTTAATGCCCCTCCTACGCCATCCGCACACACGAGTCTGGTGACTTTATGTCGGCATGGATGAAGTCAGCCATGGCAATGTCAGCCTGGAGAGAAGGAAATGTCAGTTAGGGAAGTGGCAGTGTCAGCCAGGGCGGCCAGAGCTGGTGCGGGGTACAGTAACCCTCTCTTAATGAATTGGCGCCCCACCTCTCACAAGTAAACCACTGTATAGAGACGCCGAATAGGGGCTTTTTGTTTTTTGTGTTTTGTTTTTTCGTTTATTCCACTGCTCTAGAATTTTTCCAGGGAAAACTCAAGAAGAAGACCATTTTTCCAAGGCTGTCACTTCATCGCCCTGAAGATATGACATCACTTACGCTTCCCACGCCAAAGGCCTTTTCCGAAGCAGTTAAGGACAAGGTCATCATCATCACCGGAGCTGCAAGTGGGATCGGATTTGCAACAGCATCTCTATTTGTCAATTTCGGAGCCCGAGTTGTGATTGCAGATCTGGACGAAGATGCTGGAACGAAAGCCGCCAGAGATATCGAACATAATTGTGTCTTCGTCAAGTGTGACGTTTCTTCTTGGCAGGAGCAGCTGCATCTTTTCACGATCACAAAGTCGATGTACGGCAGAATCGATTTTGTGGTGTGCAATGCTGGCCTCAATCCAGAAATCAAAGCCAATGGATCTTCAGAAGACAGAGCATCCTTGGAAGCGAAAAATAAGGTCAAATTCAACTTTCTGGCTGACGAGGTTGACGGAGGGTCAGGTGGACTTCTAAAGTGCCCGTCAACTGTCGTGATGGACATTAATGTTTCTGGAGTCATATATGGGATCAAGCTAGCTAATCATTATATGAGCAAGGCTGGAGGTGGCAGAATCATCGTGATCGGTTCGGCAGCCTCGTACGTTGCTGTACCTGACCAAGCGATCTACTGTGCTTCGAAGCATGCAGCTCTTGGGCTGGTTCGATCAACGTCAGAACGGGCAGATCTGAGGGAAAAAAATATTTCAATCTCAATGGTTGCTCCCTGGTTAACAGATACGACTATGACGAGAAACCTTAACCTCGGATCAGATGTGCTGGCAAGCTCAGGTACAGACGTTGGATGGGCGGTTGCGTATCTTGCGACTATGCCAAGGGAAAAGGTTCACGGGAAGAGTATATGGGTTCAAGGACAGTCATATACTGAAGTCGAAGATTTCATTTCTGAATGTCAGGGCAAATTAATCAAGAGATAGTCAGACCGTAGCGAATAGAAATCTGTTACTCTAGAGCTGTATCTCAAAAGATCTCAATATAGATTCGAAGGCTGAGTGCTCCCCAACGGTCATATTCTAATCATCCTTTCAATCTTATCGCGATTCAAACTTTCTACTAATTTCTATTGATCTAGATCCTTTCGCCCTTTTCGGCATGTGTTTGGACTTATCGGTGGCGGTTGACTCGACGAGGCGGTTCCTAAGTGAAGCTGACATCACATAGCTGACAACCTAGTGGTGAGACAGCCGCCAGCAAGATCTGCTTACTCGAAGAACTGACTATCTGAGCTGCGAAACTGACGATCGTAGTAGGAGCGGTCTTCCAAACTAGCGATATGAAGGATGCTATCCTCTCTGAGTCGTCGTTGACGGAGAGTGGCGTCTTCTAAGCCCGATCAATTGTACATGCTCTCTCCCCTCATCCGAAGAGGGCTCATTTCTATCTCGAATTAACAATCGAGCATGGATTCACCTTCTTTGAGTATATGGCAGAGCCTGAAGTTGAAGGCTACGCTGTTGGCAATCCCGTGTACGTACCACCTGCTCGCCCACATTACAGGGGATCTATAACATTTCGTGTCATCGTACATCTAATTGGCTATAGCATATGTTTTTCCGCGGGCAATTTTGCAGCATTGTTGCCACAAACTCGTCAAGGTCCGATGTCCTTCGCAAATTGATCTCATTCGAAATCATGTCATACGTTGGTATGTCCCAGTGCATCCTGTGGTAATAATAAAGAATGCATGCTCAAATTTCGATATTTTAGGCTCGGTTCAAGCCTGGATTACCAGCAGCTCCGAGTTGCTACCCAAGCTCCCAAGATTGACTCCAGCATTTTGGCTCGGAACTCTACCTTATTGGACCTAAAAGCTGCCAATTCAAAGGTGCTAGTCCAACACTTCCTCAACAAGATGAGAACTCACACATCATTCCTAGGTCCAAGAGAAAGAATTCAACGCCTTCTGGGTACCCCACATCACAGATTCAGAATACACGGTGCTCTTCGTCCATGGTGGTGGCTTCACCTCGGGCTCAACGGCTGGGTGTGCCAGATACCTCATCCAGATGGCAACAGAACTGTGCAAGGGAGGAGTAAAGTGCAGAGTATTAAGTATCGACTACGATCTATCACCAGAAGCTCAATTTCCAGCTGCACTCAGCCAGGTTTCAGCAGCATACGCGCACGCAGTCTCACTCGCAAAGCCGATTATCCTCGTTGGAGATTCCGCCGGTGGACATCTTTGCATGTCCTTGCTGCGCCATATACATACACCACATCCACAAATTGAAGGGATACCTGGGGCGCAGATTCCTAAGCTATTGGTGCTGAATAGCCCGTGGGTGGATTTGAACAATACTGGTGCATCTGTGAGGCAAAATCAAAGCTTCGATTGTGTGGATAAGTCAACCCTGGATCGTTGGAGTCGTCAATACTTGGGCTCTTCTGGGAAGCTGGATACTTATACGGATCATTCGAATCCCAAAAACTGCTGGAAAGGTGTTTTGCCTGAAAATACCTTGATCACTGCTGGTGAATTTGAGTGTTTTATTTCCGATATTAGGCAGCTGGCTCTGACCATTGAAAAAGTAAGTCTATATGAATTTCAAAGAACAAGATCATGGATGCGTATGTCTTCTGACGGGTTTAGGATCGATATGATGGTTTGGAGCTTCTAGTTGAACCGCTCAAGTGTCATGCTTGGCCTGCTGTCGACTTTGCGTTCGGGACACTAGACAACAGCGAGATAGGCGCCGGCGAAAGCGCCATAACAGCATTTGCAATGAAGGGATTGCGATACCAAGTAGACTGGATCTTGAAACATTGTGGTCAGAAAGAATTGTAATAGATAGTTACCATTCTGCTTCTTACCACCATAGTCTACTCGAACCAGCCGTTCAAGATATAAAAATAAATCGCTCTTTCCCTGGAGAAATTCCAAAATATCTGTGAAAGCATTTTGTGACACTCCTGATAATTGAAATAAGTTGGAAAGCTACCTGTGTCGAAATTAACCTTTTTCGCGTCTAAATGACTGATGTGAAGTTGCAGAGCATTGGTTGTTGGAACTCTGACACCGCTATGTATGTACTCTCGTATTGCAATAAAAACAACATCGGAAAAGCCTAAGTTTTCATAGAGAATCATCAATATCATAGTCTCTACGTCAAGTACTGAACATGACATGTGCTACGTGTATTGCACCTAGTCTGACCAAATATGAACTCGGAATTATACCAAAATCCACGACTCGTCCACGGCATTGAAATTTTACTAGCATATCCTCATAGCTCACACAGTCTCGTTTTTATCTCCATCAACCTCTTCTTCCAAATTGGTCTTGGTGGTCGCAAAATTTCTGGCGCTTATCTTTCTCTCGAACAGCTCATCCAGCTCCAATGAAGTGCGACCTTTTGTCTCCGGAAGCCAGAAAAATACACCAAGGAAACCAACAAATGTAGTTGCTCCAAATATGAAGCCAACCTTGCCACCCAGATTTCCCTGATCCGGATTGAACATGTACGGGAAGGTGAATCCCACAGTCCACTGCACAAGGCAGAGCACGAAATTGGCCAGGCCTTGTGTGCGTGACTTCAAGCGGAAGGAAGCGAGCTCAGCAACCACAGACCAAGCGACAGTCCCGAGAGTCAACTGGTAGACGAAACCCCAGACGAACATAAAGCAGACAGTTGTAAGGTAACCAGCATATGTTCCGGGGAGAGAGGTTCCTCCAATGACAAAGAGAGCGACCGCACACAAAAATTGGCCCCAGACAATTAACGGACGTCGGCCGGAAGTGTCGATCAAGAACCAGGAGAGGATGTTGGCGATGAATTGAAAGGTGTTGTTCAGCATACCAAGAAGGAAGGACTTTTTTGCTGAATATCCGATCAATTGGTAGTAGTAGCTCTGATACCCCAGTACGAACACAATACCAGAGAGGTACTGGCATCCATAAACAAACATGCAAATGAGAGTTCGGCGTCTGTCAGCTCCTTTAAAACATTCCATGTAGCTTGCCGAGCTGGTGGCTTCCTTGGCGGAATCCTCATGAGCAATTGTATCTTGGATCTGTGCGAGTATTCCTTCGATGTCGATTTCGTTATCTGAGCCATGGATCCGTCTCAAGGCTGCCTTTGCCTGTTCTGGCTTATTGACTCTGCAAAGCCAGACAGGAGATTCGGGCCAGAAGTACACAGTGAGGATGACTATGCTCGGTATAATCCACTGGCTGCCGAACAAAATGAGATAGGAGGACTTCGAGTCATTGGCACCAATGGCGTAAATGATCCCAGTGAACAGGAGAACGCCCGAGAACTGAACAATGTTTGTTATCGATGTCAGCCAGCCGCGAAGCTTCAGTGGAGCTACTTCTGACGCATAAAGAGGTCCAATGATGAGCCAAGCACCGATGGAAAACCCATTGATCGCTTTCCCGACTGTCAATATTCCGAGATCGCCGTTGGACCAGAATTGGGCCGCAACCCCACCGATAGAGATGACGCAAAACAAGAAGTTCGTTGCCCTTCTGCCGATGGCATCCGCAAGGGTTCCAGTAATAAGAGCTCCGATGATGGCCGTCAATTGGGAAATTCCGTTATAAAGCGCCTGCTTGTTTGCAGGAATGATATACGCAGGAGCGCCACTAACGATGTAACTGGTGCCGTAATCTTGCCTGAGGGGAAGCCAGTAAGCATTGTAAGTAACAAGATTGTCTTGAGGCATTACCTGAATCGAGGTACAGCAAGAAGATATCCAGCAATGACACCATCGATACCAAAGCCAAAGACTACGAGTTGCCCATACATAATCCAGAGGGTGGACCTCCAAAAGATGCGAAGTGTTTGCCAAAATGTAAGAGACTTCTCATATACCGCCTGCTGGGTGGCCAAAGCTGTTTGAGCAGACGGCAAAGTCGACGTCTCGATGTGCATGGTGGAGGTTTCTTTCTTGGCGGGTGACTGATCAGACATACTGGCCGATTTGGATGAACGATCGAGGCGAGGAAGCAATATCTGTTGAATGAGATATCAAGGGGTACTTTGGCTCCAAAACTCTGAATAAACACCGATCTGAGGTGGAAGTTCTGGGGTTCTGAAGGTCTCGGAGAATTCAACAGAGAAGCTGAGGAAGCGCGGAGACGAAATGAAGACGGAGAAGCCCTTGTTATCACTTGAAGCGGGGGGTGGGGACAATCTGGGGCTCCACGTATCTCGACCTGGTATTAGTCTCAACTGCATACTTTTGCCACAATCGGACAACTGGTGAATGCTCTTTGTCAGTTTGTTGAACGTCGCCGCCGATAGAACACCGAGTCAGCGGGGCGAGTCAGCGAAAAGTTATGTCAGTGCACTACACCACTAGGCTACTCGCTAACAAGAGTGGCTTCTGAAGCCTCGTGCATAGCCAGGAGACCGACTGTCAAAATCATTTCAGTCTTGAAGTTGTTCAAATGTAAATCAAGCAAGAAATCGAGAACTTTTCACTGCAGAACATATCGTTCAATGGCCCCTCACGCTGAAATTTCTGTTCCGGCGGATGGCTTGCCGACCATCACGTCGAAGATGCCGAACGTCGCCACACTTGACGACTACTCTTTCACTTTCAACAATCAGGACGGCTTCACACCTTTGGAACTCGGCAAAAATGCCGAGTACAAGATTGGGGAGCACATATTGTGGGCTCCCCGAAAGATTCGCGTAGGCTGCATCGGTGCTGGCGCAGCCGGGATCATGCTGTGCTACAAGAAGGAAAAGGAGTTTGGCGATGACATAGATCTTGTCGTCTATGAGAGTAGGAATTGAAGTCCAAAAACCAATAAATGGGTCAGTCTAACTTCAATCCAGGATATCCCTCTCCGGGTGGTGTCTGGTTTGCGAATCGATACCCAGGATGCAGATGCGACGTTCCCTCAGCAGGATACCAGTTCTCATTCCACCCATCACCAGATTGGCCAAAGTACTACTCCTCAGCCGAAGACATCTGCAAATACTACTGCGACTTCGCGAATTCTCATAACTATGTGGAAAAGTATATGAAGCTCAGCCACGAGGTTACCAAAGCAGAATGGAACAATCAAACATCGAAGTGGCGACTTTATATTACGGAGACTTTTGCTTCGGGCGAGAAGCACGACTTCACTGATGATGTGGACTTTTTGGTGGGTAATATTGGTGTTCTCAACACCTGGAAATGGCCCGATGTCCCCAACCGAGAGGATTTCGAAGGGCAGATTACTCACTCCGCAAGCTACGACCAGGGCATTGACTGTAAGGGAAAGAAAGTCTGCGTCATCGGGTCCGGCGCTTCAACTTTACAAATTTTGCCCGTTGTTCAGAAAGAAGCTTCGCATGTTATTTCCTTCTACCGAACTCCACAATGGGTTGGGCCAGGACTTTCGGTTGAAGGTTGGACAGATGACCTCGGACGAAACTTCACCTGTGAGTAAGGCAAGGCATACCTTGCCAACAGTGTAACTTAAATGAACAGACACCGAAGAACAAAAGCAAAGGTTTCGAGATGACCCGAAGCACTACCTTCAATTCCGAAAAGCCATCGAGAACAAAATCAATGGTAGTTTCAGAGGCAACATCAAAGATCATATATTCCAGCAGAAAGGCAGAGAGGCATGTATTCCATATCCTAATATCGGCTCTGCTCAACTAACGTTCACCAGATGATCACCAAACACATGCAAGACCTGTTAAAGAATGACCCAAAATTAACCAAAAGACTGATTCCTGATTTCGCAATGGGTTGCCGTCGATTGGGACCAGGCGAAGGCTTCCTCGAAGCTCTCACTGCTCAAAATGTCACTATAGCCGATTCCGACCTCGAGAGCTTCACAAAGAAAGGACTAAGATGCAAGGATGGCACTGAATACGAAGTCGATATCATCATTTGTGCCACCGGTTTCGACGTCAGTTTTCGTCCGTATTTTCCCGTGATTGGGAAGGGGGGGAAGAGTTTAGCAGAGGAGTGGACTCCGACGCCCGAGGCCTACCTAGCCATGGCAACCCACGGCTTCCCAAACTTCATGAGTACGAGGGCCCCTTCCCAACAACCAAGTCTCAAGGGGGCGATATCAGATCCGCTAATCCATTCGTCATAGTTGGTTCGCTAGGTCCGAATTGTCCAGCAGGTCACGGATCATTCGTGACAGTTCTCGAATCAGCTCAAAATTACATCTGCAAGGTTATCCGAAAGATACAGACAGAGAACATCCTATCGCTGGATGTGAAAGAAGCCGTTGTGAGGGAGTACAACGAGCACGTCCACAAGTGGCTACAAAGAAGGCGCGTCTTCCATCCTTCGGGATTGCCCACATAATCTAGACTGACAAATCTTCCTATCACAGTGTCTGGACAGCTGGCTGCAGATCCTGGTACAACCAAGGCAAGCCGGATGGAAAGGTTACAGCGCAGTACCCGGGCTCACTGGTCCATTGGCGCGAGCTACTCAAGGAGCCGCGATATGAAGATTATGATCTGGAGTACAGGAGTGTGAATCGGTTCAAGTTTATGGGAAATGGATTCACCAAGGATGAGGTCAATGGGAACGATTTGGCGTATTATCTGGAAGATGAGTATGTTAATGCTAAGATTCTGGCTCATTGAGTACATGATATACTACAACGGCATTGCCTCAACATGTAGATATTCGATCTACAAGAAAGCCTTCGTAAATGACACCACTGGTCAATACCTTGAAACTTGCTACTTGTATATGAAAACCTTACTCGATGTTGTTTACAGATCGTCAAACCCCCCATTATGGATAGGCGGCTCACATATTCCCTTCCACTGCGGATAGATCTGAAAGAACTCATCCCTCAGCTTCCAATTTCGCAGATCACAAACAGCGCGATCCAAAACTTTCTCGTTTGTCAGACTTTGGAAATTCGAAGTCTCGAGATTCAGTTCCAGATAGACGCCAATTGTTGTCATGATTTCGTGTGTCTTCTCCGGCTCGCTCTGAGAAAGTCTGATTAATTCATCACGAATGCCTGGCCTACTTCTCTTTTAACATCATCTACATCTGATATCTAGAAATCAAGGCTTACCAGGCTACGAAGTCTATTGCCATCGGATGCGGGACATGCATTTGTAAGTCCGTGGGGCGGAACCAAGGCGGTATTCTAGCAAATGACTCTTCACTTTGGTTTACTTGCCACTGTTTCCTATTTTAGCAAGAGAACTCGAATGCAACTTATGGAGACTAACTCGCAGTAGTAGGTATGAGACCCAATAGGTGCCAAGATATTCAGCGGTCCTTCGTGAACGCCTCACGGGCTCCAGGAATTTCTTAAGGTCACTCGACAACACGTTGTTTGGGTTGTCGACCAGGAAATCCGCAAGTGTTGGAGCATCCAGAAGCATACGCCGAGATAATGTATTTGATCGCGCTCTTCCGATAATTTCGTGAACATACACGTCTTGAGGCAATGGAGGCATCAGGACATGGGGTAATGAACGGTGTATCTGAACTTCGAACTTGGTCCTGGTTGAGTCCGGAGATCCACCAGTGCTACTCTGATTCACAGTTCGAAGGCTCGATGACTCCTTGGAAGATGCACCTTGGATCTGAAAGTCCTGCTCTTGAAGTTCCGGAAGCGCCCATTGGGCAACGTTGGCATGATGATCGTTTATCGTACCATCCTTCATGTTCGAGCTCGACTCATGTGCAGAGAAATGCACACCAAAACTGTGCTGGTCCCGGGTCGGATTCTGGGTTACAGAATCTCCAAGATCATTGAATTGACCAGAAGGCGGCAGCGATCCGACTGCGAAGAAATTGCTCAACCATACGGGAGTGTCCATCTTTGCGGAGTTCGCATGTTCCAGACTCTGAGCCTCGGGCGACTGAATTCCCCACCAATCTCTCATAGCATTAAAGTTTCTCTGAGCATGTTCGCTTGGCTGCAATAGATCAGTTGTTGCAGTATCCTGGTAGTAGAGTTGCTCGTGTGTTGCGGTGTCCTCCTGTTGGCCTTGGGCATCGCTCGCGAGGAAACCTTGTGCGAGTCCCATTTGATTATCTGACGTAGAGTCGGAAATGGTCGTAGCATGCGGGTCTTGTGTGAAGTTATCGTTCGCTCCACCTGTGGATACTTCAGACGCCCGAGTCGAACGTGCTGCATTGAATCCCGTAGCTCCAGCATGCTCCTCGCAGATAGAACCAGTTAATTCTGGCTCGGCATTGCCTTTCTTGAGGTTCTTGAGCAGGACTTCTACTGCGGAACAGAATTCCTTGACTTCCTTGAGCTATGCATCCGTTAGAACTATGCGGTTACTTGAATTGAGTTGAGACACAGAAATTCGCTCTACCTCTGCTCGGAGTCTTTCATTTTCCAACAACAGCGTTCCTCCGGCCTTACCAGCAACAGATTGTTCCCTCAGCACCCTTACTTGGGTTTCTAGCCCTTCGACATAGAGTTTCTGGCGCCGACGGTGTTCTCGTTGGGCTACTCTATCGGTTGCTCGCTTCCGCGCCTTTCGTGCCTGCTTTCCCGGGGTCTCCACCCGTGGCAGCTCATCACTGTTCGCGTCAGAGTGTGACATTGTCATGTTGTCGTCCTAGCGGCAGACACCACTGTTATTGATGTTGCTGCTGCTGCTGCTACTGGCTTAGTACGGGATGAGGTTGAAATCGATATTGAATCGATTTGATTGAAGAAGGAAATATAGCAAGGCGGGGGAAGGGACCCAGAGGCACGGGAAGTTGCCGAGGGGCGGGCGGGGTGCAGTGCAGCCTTCGTTGGTTTAAGTTACGTAGCAAAGTAATATAATGCACGAGCCTAGCTTTGATACTGATTTTCGCCAGACTCCTGGCAAGCCTTGGGGGGTTCCGCGATTCAACATGTTCTGGGGGGGTTTGACTTTTTGTTATTTTTCGTTGGACTAGTATCAAGTTACTACTATGCAACTGGCCGGCCTTGGACCTGGACGGGGATGGACTAGAGCCGAGTGAAGTAAGGCGGAGGAGTGCTGTAAGGATGTAACTGTCTGTACTGTACGCCGCATGCCTCCCCGCACAGCACGTTTCCCCACACTCCTCCCGCTCGCTGCCTTGCCTGACTCGCCCACTCGAGTCAGCTACAGAAACAACAATTAGTTCTTGGCAGCACAATCTGACTTCTACCTTGTCGTCGTAGCATCAATCGGGTTCTCCAGACATAAAAATAATCGTGTTGTTTCTCTCGAGAAAAAAGAGAGGAATACGTCATATTCAATAAACTCGAATCCCTTCTCGAATTTCATCCTGCGGCTCCAAGTCGGAGGGGCCGACTGCATCAGCATATTCATGGCAACTCACTCTGGTATCCCGATACATTACTTGCTGCTTTCCGAATCGGTTCGTCAGGCATATCATCCCTACTCTGATTTCTACTCTATTCATGATTGTACAGGTGCTGTTGTTGCTGGAGCCCCGCCGGCATACACTAGCAATGAAATCGCGTATGCAATTCAGAAAGCCTCGCCAAGAATGATATTAGTGGACCAAGCATCATTCCAAAACGCTCGTGAAGTTGTAGATGCACTCCATCTCCCCAGGGAATGTTTCATTTTCATGGACCGGGTAATATCTGGGTACACATCCGTCAGCGCTTTGATAATTACAGGGAAGAGTAGAGGCGCCTGACAAGTTCCAAAGTGGACACTTGGAGATGGACAAACGAATGCGAACACTTGTGCTCTTCTGTGTTTCAGTTCGGGTACTAGGGGTCTGCCTAAAGCTGCTGGATATGAACTACACGAGGTCTCCTCGACATGACTAATTGTGGTTGCGGATCACATCCTAGCAAAAGGCCCGCAAGCAAGCATGGGGTACAAGGACAATCCAGAAGCCACCAAGGAGACGTATGACGATGATGGATTTCTCCACACGGGAGACTTGGGATCAATTGATGAGAGAGGCTTGGTAACCATACATGACCGAATCAAAGAGCTGATTAAAGTGAGTCAAAATCATCTCTTCATACATGCTAACAAGCTACTCAAGCCCAGTTCTGCATGATTGTTGTACACTATTCTTCGCATCAAACACTTCTCGATTCTTCTGTGATTCAAAGTTAGCTCGCTCAAGGTCTGGCTTACACACTCGGAAGACGAACAAAACAAACTTCAAAGTCTCTTCCCTCTCTTCCCAAATGTCTTTTTGGGCAATCCATTCCAATCCTCCTTTTCTTTAAGCTTCAATTGCGATCGTGTCATAAGATCTAAGAATGTTTGATCTTTCGAAAGCTGTTTTGGATCAATTCCAAACGCTTTCTCCAAGATAGGTGCAATATCGTGCGCCGCACAAACTCTAAAGTCCCCACTTTGTTCTCGTTTTTTCATTCGTCTCTCAAGGCGTTCCCTCAGCTCCTCTTCAATCACTATATCGAGAGTCTTCCGTTCTCCCGAACTATCTTTCCCTTTTTGGGAATTCACTGTTGTCGATTTCCAATTATGAGCTGGTTTTGAAATATTGACAGCAGTCGACTTCAAAATTTTGACTTCGTCGGTGCTGAAGTAGGGCATTCCAATGTACGAAGCATCGGCAACCTTTTCAAGTCTGTCATGGGACTCTTTGACTTCCCCAAAGTTCCTGAGGTCATAAAGTAAGACGTGGATTTTGTACCACAGGTTCGGGTTTTTACGAAGATCCTCTATCTCATGGGATGGTTTTATAATGCTGAAATTCTCCATTTGTGAAACTACGGATGCAGATGGCATTCCACTTCGTTCGGTAGGTAGAGTTGATGATGATGCCATATCAGATATGCTGCCTATCTGCAGGATGAGGGGTACTGCTGCAACGGTGCTGTTAGAAGAAAGATGGATGAATAGCTTCAAATCTTGTTGATCTCGAGACATACATGATGGAAAACAGAAAAGGGTCATTTCACTGCATCAGCGTGGCTTAAATTTTAGGAGAATTGAGATCTGGACTGGCGGCTGCTGAGATGAGTAATCAACCCGATATCCATGGTCGGGTGACCATACTAGGAAAACAAAGGTGCGCTAAAAGGTAGCGATTTGGAACGGGCTCGTAAAAATGCGCATAACAGAGATAATTTACTTGACAACAACTTTAAATGTGACAGCAACGCCGGTTCCATAACAATTCTCTTTTGCTAATAACTTCGTTTTGATAACAACATTGGAATTGCAAAGCGGAAGTTAACCTGCCCGTTGTATCGCAAGGGCCGGCCGACCACTATGGAAGCTCTAGTCATCTAGTACTGTCTGGTCATCATGATCTATGGTAGATTGGGACCAACCGAAATCGATCAACTTAATTTCTGAACGCTTAAAGAAGCGAGTATGCAATGCACGATGTTGTTAAGTGGCGCTTGTAAAGATCAACCAAGAGAATACTAAGCTTTGATCTTTGCACATTTTCTGATGGTGTCATTCCAGGTTCTCGTTTCTGGAAATATGAAGGTCGAATACTTCACCCACATAGCTCGAAAGAGATGAATGACGTTGAAAATGTTAAGGTGTAGCTATTCACATGAATTGTCGGCTGCCCAGGAGAATTTGCATTCCGCAAAGTCTCTCATTCACGACAATCAGTGATTTGACCGGACGATATGATTCACGACTAATCACGAGTCATTCTTGAAAGAACTTCCAATCCACAGTCATGGCCCTCCCAAAAGTTTATATAAAGCAGCCACCTCTCCTGATCTGAAGGCTCATCCACAGAACATTTTCAAGTATAGATACAACTTCTCCCATAATCCACTGCCTCACATTCTCATACATTTATTCTCTTCCATAAACTTCATTATGGCTGATGAACAGATCTGGTTCTTCATCTGGGAGAGTACCAGGCCATCTTCAATGTCGCCACCATACATGCAAGGATGGCTACCCTTGTCTGAAGTTCAGGAGAGTAACATGACACTCCAAAAAGCCCTTCTAGCGTCCAAGGCAAGGGGTAAGTTTGAAGACCATAGCTTCTGGATTCATTCAAACTCCATGAAAGCTGCTGTCCAACTGCTTTCTGACCGGAGTATTCCAATCACATGGGAACTCTATTGCAAGCACGACAGTGTTGTCACTATCCACATTCGACCTGCTCAAGACCCATCTCCCAATACTTCACAAGCTACAAGTCACCAACAATCCCTCGCTGAACGCCGCAAGAATTCCGGTCGTAGAACTGTATCAGACATCTTCGTTCGGCCTCCCCTTTCCCAAGTCACAGCATCGCTGGATGCTCTGTCTCTTGATCCGGTCAACAAACTTGAAGACGAGAACAAGGTTACAATCGATCTGGGTGAAGGAAAATCAGAAACATTCTCCAAAGAATACTTGCTCGGTAAGTTATGTTTATTGCCAATATGAATTGAGTCTGACGTCGTAAAGGTTGGATCACAGCCGAAGTCTTGACAGGGGGGAAAGATGCTTCCAACATTTGCGTCACATCAATCACCAAGAATCGACGCCCTGTCGAGATATCTCTGAACGGTGACATATGGTCTACTTCACTCTTAAGAGGACCTTGGAAAGAAGATTTTCAACGCATTTGGGATGTCAGTCAAAGTGCTAGCTACGAAAGAAACAAAGCACTCGAAAGTTTGAGCAATATTCCAAACTTCAACCGTCTCTCAAAACTCTTCATCCGCGATCTGAGATGTTTCGGAAAAGACCTTCAAGCACAAAAGCGATTGAACGACACCAACCATCCATACTTTCTTGGTCCCAAATACTTTTCTCCAGATACTGTCACCAAGATCTTGACTATTCCCATGGGGACCGTCACGGTCAAAGACAAACTTGATCAACTGGCACAGAGAAAAGTCAGTCGAGAGCAGCAGAATGAGATCTGTGCTGCTCATGACCTTTCGCCTCTGTTTGAGGCAGCGCTGGGACTGGACTGGTCATCGGTGAAGGAAGAGATGACTGGAGAGGCTGTGGAGCAGATCATCGCAGGCAAACCCCACATGAAAGGAATCGCAGGAACAATGAGCAGACTGAAGCATGCTAGAAGCACAATGTTCAGCCGAAAGGGTGGTGACAAAGCGGAAAAATAGATGAATGATGTCTCAAATTTCAGTCGATGTATTAGATCAGCGTTCCATTAGCGTTGCCATTATCAATGAATGGATTCCTATGGCTCAGTGTACGAAGTACTCTGGTTGAAGCTATGCCGTTGAAGGGGTTCGACAAAATGCGGGGTTGTGGAGAAGTTTGCTCTCCTGCTTAGGGGCTACGCGATACCAATCCATCCTCGTAATTAACGACAAAATTCTTGCAGCTAAATCAACATCTGGAGAATCTTTCGTTCAAGTCATTTGTCGATCTCGTCGCTTCTCCATGGATGATAATAGTACGAAGTGACCGCGGACTAGCTGAATTGCCGAGACCGGAGATCGTCGGCATAAGGAGTGACATCTGACGATCCTCTTCCTCATAAATAAATGCATATCTCCCGAGCATGACACAGCATCAAACATAGACGAGTACTCAAATTCAAATACCATCGAAGCGTTGGAACAGTGGCAGTTTTGCACACCGATAGTCCTTCCATGGCGGGCAATGACTTGATCCCAGACCGGTCTGACTTCACGACCGCAGATACGATTGCACACATCTGGAATCATCTGGGTCTCCCAGCAGAATTTGTCTCGTCACTGTCACTACCAGATGCAGACAGACACTCACGATCCGGTCTTCCATCATCCTTTAAGATAGGCCATCTAGCACAGAGCACGATTGCGCTCTCAGCACTGACAGCCGCACTTTTTCAATCCACTCGGAACTTCTCAATACCAAGAATAACAGTGCCGCTGTTGCGCGCTTGTTTGGAGTTTGATTCCGAGAAATTGTATACCCTTGATGGCAACAAGCCAGACTTTTCCGGGGGGTTGAAATCATTTGGTGGCCCTGTCCAAAAGACTGCCGATGGTTATGTCCGCATTCATGATGGGTTTCCACATCACGTCGCAGGCGCACTCAAGATCTTAGGGCTGCCTCCTACAGCCTCACGGGATGATTTCCGTTCTGATCTTCTCAAATGGAAATCAATCGATCTTGAAACAGCTGCCATGGAATCTAATTGCGTCATAGCAGCTCTCAGATCATACGAGCAGTGGGATGCCCTTCCACAGGCACAATACATCCCTAGCATCCCAATACATGTTCACAAGCTTGAGTCTGGGGCACCTCTGATTCCACCGCAGCCACCTGGCGGCAGCGATCGTTGTCTTCGTGGAATACGAGTCCTGGAATTAAGTCGAGTGATTGCAGCGCCTGTAGCAGGACGAACCCTGGCGGCTCACGGTGCAGATGTGCTTTGGATTACCTCGCCTAATCTGCCTGATCTCCCAGATATCGATCGAGATCTAGCAAGAGGAAAACGGACCGCACAGCTGGACTTGACAACCAAGGAAGGGAAAGCCAAATTGCTGGAGCTGGCAAAAGATGCAGATGTGTTCATCCAAGGCTACAGACCTGGAAGTCTGTCCGCGAAAGGATTCTCTCCTTTAGAACTGGCCCAGGCAAATCCCAACATCATTTGCGCGAACATGTCTGCATACGGCAACCAGGGGCCGTGGGGCGGAAATCGGGGTTTTGACTCTATAGTCCAGACTGGGTCTGGTATGAACGTCTCAGAAGCGGAGCATTTCGGCGAAGGGGATGCGGGTCGTCCGATGCCTTGTCAAGCCCTTGACCATGCTTCTGGATACTTTCTCGCAACTGGCATATGTGCCGCGTTGTACAAGAGAGCCACAGAAGGGGGGAGCTATGAGGTAGATGTATCTTTGGCGGGAACTATGAAGTATCTCAGATCTCTTGGACAGTTTCCTGGTAAGACCGGTTTCGATTGTCCCACGACAGGTGATCAGGAGATAGAAGAGTATCTGGAAACAAGACAGAGTGAATTTGGCGAGTTGAAGGCTCTGAAGCACTCTGCTGCTGTTGAAGGATTTATGCCGGGATGGGATATACTACCCAAACCGCTGGGTAGCGACAAGCCGGAATGGGTGTGATAACACCATGAGCCAGAAGTTCCCAGAGATTTGTGGCAGTGGTCGCAGTGGCCAACAACACTCCCCTCAACCAAACCCAATAGTTGTGTTTCGTCTTGTGGAGCATCATCAAAGATTTCCTTGTCAGAAGTCCCGAGATAATCATAAGTCTCCATCTAGTCCCCCCTCCCTAAACAATATTAAAATATAGATTTTCTAAGTTAAAGGCTTAAAATCTATTTCTAACTAGCTAGTAGCGCTTATAATAGCCTTGTCAGTTTTAAGGTATAAGCTAAAATTTAGTCTATTATAAAAGCTAAAGTAGCTATAGAAGATTCGAGAGTCCTTTACCCCTTAATAGTACCTAGAATCCGGTATTTTCACTAGATATTGACGTCCGTGCTGAGGGGTGATTTGAACTGGTGGGGTCAACTGATCACCCCACCAACTCCAACAGCAGAGGGGACGAACGGATGGTAGGCTGACTGCGGTCGAGAACTCCGTACGAAAGGGTATGTGTGGGGTATCAGCCGCGCGTATCAGGCACTTTTCGAAAATCAACGCAATGGGCGAGCTACAGTTGTGAACGGCTCGTGCCGCGATTCGTTGAGGTATGCTGCAAAGTCGAGACAGCCATTACACCACTTATTCGTATTTCATCTTGGGTCGGAATATATTCAACATACGTCTCACTCATGCATCATGCGTTCTATGTCCATCCGTCCTACGGTTCGCACCCCGGGGTTTAGCGATCCTCCGCTCCTGTGATGCTCGCCCGAAAAAGTTGAAAGAGAATTGTGCCAATCCCAATGGAAGCCGGTCCAATTTTACTTCCAATGCTCCAGGATTAAAAAGTGTGCCGAGTGGCAGTTTTGAACTCATGAATGAAAACGTGCTGACGTTTGTGGCTCCTTTGTGGCCTTAAGAGAAATTCCCGACCTCCAAATTGCAAATGGCTTCTAACTTACTACGTTCTAATCTTCTAAAAATTCCCTGCTGCTAGGAGATAGGAGTCATTGGGATCAGGTGGTAGTATTTGCACGGAGCAGCACACAATACGAGTGGACTTCGTTCAAGGAGGAGGGCGTATTGGAGCCTCTGCGACTTTGCTCGAGAATGTGGGCCATATTAGAGTACGTTGAGAAAAACAAGCTTGGTGGGAAGCTTCGCAGGAAATGACCGGCAATCCCACTGCAAGGTCAGGATTGGATCGTGATAGGATGATGAGTGAGCGGGACAGTTGTGCGACTTGGTTGCCAAGCTCCAAGCCTTCGATAGTAGCCCTCCATAATGCCATGCGGACCAGGCCGCGACTGGATGTCCCAAGCCATTAGGCGCCGAACATATCCCCCCCCTCCAGGATTGTAACAACTCCACAGAATGCTCTTTAGTTCCTGCACCGGTCCTCTCGAGCCTCGAGGCACCGTAAACCTACCTATTTTAATCCCGCCAACCATAGCAATCGAAATTTTTGCTACGGTCTTTCAGCCTCAAAGGGCCGAGTGCGATCCCTCCGAGAGGGCCGAAAGGCTCCGGAACCCCTCGACCACGAGGACTATCAATCAGCGGACATGGCGGACATACATAGAGCTGCTAGCATAGGCGATCTTGAGACCCTCAAAGCTTGCATCGAACAGGGCTGCGACATAAATACCGTGCGTGAGGGAAGAACGCCCATATGGTTTGCGGCAGACTCAGGCCAGCTCGAAGCCTGTAGGTTCCTGATCGAAAAGGGAGCTGTCCTGAACTTGACGCAAATGTCCGAGGGAACCCCCCTTTGCTCGGCCGTAGAGAAAGGGAATACTGCCGTTGTTGCTCTGCTACTCCCCCACTGCAATGCTCGATGGGAGTTCCAAACGCTCGAAAGGGCTATCTGTCTGGGGTTCCACGAGATTGCGGACCTCATGCTTTCTAGCGGGATACTTAGGTATCCTTGCAATGGGACGGGCACCTTGCCATACCACGTGGGATCCGTCATGGTGCGCCCTAACACCCTCTCGCATTGGCAGAGGTTCATTTTCGACCGACCTGATCGCCTGGCGGCCCTGGACCCCCTCTATCTAGAATATCTACTAGTAGGAGGAGCCAGAGCGGGAGAAGAGGGCCTACATGTGATTGAATTCCTTCTTCAGGAGGGCAAGGTCGATGTCAACTGCCGAGTCAGGGTTGATGATGGCCTGGAAACTCCATTGACTGCCGCTGCGGAACAGGGCAATCTCGAAGTCATCCGCTACCTACTTGAACAACCTGGCATCAATGTTGCTCTCTGCGGGAAATATGAATGGCCGCCTTTTCTTCATTTTTTGCGCAACTCCCGTTCTGTCTCAAATCCGGAGGGGCTCTGCCTCCTGAAATCCCTGTCGACCGGATTGCTCATCCATAAAATCAAGATCTACAAATCAAAAGTTCCAGGTCCTTTTGAGGTGGTGTTCCAAAACGCCCTTCGCTGTTCAAACGAGAGCATAATGCAGAGTGTCATTGAAATTGTGCGTGGCGCGGCTGGCGACAAGATCCTTCCTCTGTTGGTCAGGGCTCATGACAAGCAAGGCTTGGAATGGATGTTATGCAGTCAGCATACCTTCAAATGTGACTCACAGAGTTCTTGGGTCTTAATCTGTGAATACCTCCAGGCATATGAAGACACCGAAGCCTTCGAACTTTTGGTCGAAGTGGCCGACACACACGTTCGATGGGGAATCTGGTCACCAGCCATCCCCATGTGTCTCTACACGCAGAACTTTCGCTTTGCCAAGCAGTTCTTCTTCGAAGCTCGCCAAGAAGATATCCACAAGCTAACATCTGAGACATTGCGAGGGTTCAACGATGCTGCAAGGAACGACAAGTTGATCGCAGCATGGAACGAGTCAGGGCACGCAAATGCGGCTTTGTGGGACGCAGTTCACTCTGGACTGTGGAAAGACTGTCCAGAGTTTGGAAGCATCCTCTCTGATGAGAGGATCAATCCAAATATGTATGATCCACACCCAGATCTGCCGACGAAGGCGGCGAAGATCGACCACAAGTTTATCAGGCAAGCCTCCGACGCTCTCCCCGCTAGGGGTCCAATACGTGCATCTATTCACCTACCGAATACCTCCTCGTCAGGCAACCATGCCATACAAGATTATCAGATGCAGCTTATGCTGCTGGAGCAGGAGAATAAGAAGCGCCTAATGTCGAGCCGGGCAGGGGTTAAAAAGAGCCTCCTCACCTGGGCAGCAGCAACTGGGGATTCGTGGCTAGTCCACGCCGTGTTGCGGAACCCCCGCATCGACGTGAACATCCAAGACTCTTATCAACAGACGGCCCTCATGTATGCCGTCGCACGCGGTGACAAGAATTTAGTGGCAAAATTATTGATCCGGAACGACATCCGTGTCAATCTTGTAGACGATCAAGGCAGGTCTAGTATTTTCTACGCCGCTCAAGGGGGACACGAGGACATCGTCGAGATGCTGATCAAAACTAATAAAATTTACATTTCCATTCAAGATACAGAAGGTCGGACTGCTATGGACTACGCTCGAAAAGAGGGTCACATTAAAATTGTTAGCAAACTTACAAGTCGAACGTAAGACATGGTGGCGGACAAATTATGCCCTTTTTGCGCGATATGCAACAACATCCAATTTGCTTCTGATATGTGCCCCCGTCCTCCACTCGATTTTGGCGCCCAAATGGCGAGCTGTAGCCTGAAGCTTCCGTACGACGAACTCCCAAAGCCACCCACAGTCCCTGCCACTCTCACGCATGCTTCGAGAACAACGCATACGTATTCGGGGTAGCTCAAAGGCATCATGACCTGCTTGAGGCTTGCGAGTCACATGATCCTTCGCTTAGCCTCTTGTGGAATGTTGTGTTATCTTTTACTACCTGCAGGTCTTCTTATAAATGTTAAATGTAAGGTGATTGTAGCCGCGTCTCCAGGGATGGCCAGACCAATCACCTGTTCAGGATAAGCGGTGTATTGCTATTTGTAGGTAAATACTGGCCAATGCTCGTTAACATTTATATATCCCCACCAACAGCACTTTCTAAACAGAAACGACCGGTGGTCTCATCCTCTATGGAAACCCCGCAGAGCCAGCAACGGAGCCTGGACTCTTCATCCCAGAAGATGTCGTCGTTCTCACTGACGGAGTTTGCGCCTCGGCCTGCTCAATCCTTGTCGAATTCCTCACCCGCCAAGCAAACGTCTAGATCATCGTAGTCGGTGGCCGCGGAAAGGCAGGACCTATGCAAGCAATTGGCGGCACGAAAGGAGCTCAAGCATATACTTTCGATACCCTCGTCACGCAGACAGCCTACCTAGATACCTCCGTCGTCGGCCCATACGTCTCAGACGAGCTCGCAGCGCTGGCAAACGGGATGTTAGCGTAGGGTTCGTGCTTGCGGCCCTATCTGTCGCTTTTGTGGTGATGTAAGATAAGTGTACGCTGTTCAAGACAGCACGGCTTTATATAAGTGGAGAAGAAGAGGACCATCCCTTGCTCATCTATCTGTCAAGTAATATCAATGCCATGATACTTTCCTCATTATCCTTAGTTCACGGCTGGGAATCTAGAGCTTTAATATGGTATTTCAAAAAAAAATTTAAAAGGAGCCGTGTGTAGACAGCATATCGATCGCTCTGACCTTGTACGGTATGCTTCAAGATTGAGCCATGATGTTTGCCATATTACAGATATTACTAGAAAAATTAGTTCCTTGCATGGGACCCCAAGAGCTGTGCACTTGATCATGCATGTAGAAAGATGTTGTCGACGACATTGGGTCGGCTCGGCTCGGAACCGTTTGAAGTGGACAGATCGTTCCTGATATAAATTTTCTTGCTCTAAGTCGATAGATAGAGGTTCTGCATACAGCCTGATGTCGTGGAGAAATGAAGAAGCGAAGTGTGGGCTTACGATGTGGAGTCCTTGGAGAGATCTGAGCAGGATGGTTCGAAATGACCAATTTGCGCTGCCAAGTTTCCAGAATTTTGTGGCGAAGCATGAATAGCAGAACTAACTGAGGAAAGTAGCATTCATACTTAATACTTCAAACTACTCTATAGGTATGATATATATTTGGGTTGAATCAAGGGTTTGTTTTTGGGCCGCTTACGTTCCTTGAGATGTATCACAAGCCTCCGGTCAACAGTTTAAAGGCTTGGAGACGCGCTTGCCGAGGCCCGAAACGCTTTCAGCCTTAGGATACTCTGCTCCTCATTAGGGCAAGGAACATCATAGCGCTTCGAGTCGACTGTTCGGCATATTCCCGTGAGGATCTGATCACTTCGAGGATGGGCATGAGACATATTTTGAAAATAGTCCAATCAGAAATTGAAGATCGCCCTGAAAAGCGAATCGGACGATAACTCCGCGAGCGCCAAGCGCAGCACAGTCCCGAAATGACGGCTCACAATAAACTAGCTCGAACTCTATCTGGCATCTCCATCATCGCCAGGCTCTCCGTCTTTAAAATTGAACATGCAGAAGCCTCCCTTCTGGATACCCTCTGAATTGAGATCAGCTACAGCATCTCCTTAGCAAGAATGCGTCATCTAGAGCTGTAAACAGCTCTGTTGACAATGAATACCCCATTCTCTTCAAATAGCAAGTCGTACGAGAACCCCTCAGTCTCCAGCCCCGCCGAGGGGCACATGGAGCATCAGCAGCAACAACCCCCGCAAGATGGGGTTAAGGCGGGCACAAAAGCAAAAGGTCGGACTACCCTGTTCTTGACATTACCAAACCCACAGAGTGTCAGAGATGTCGGTACTGATACGTTAAAGTACCGCAGCGAGCCGGAGTGTGGACAAATTGAACACAGAACAACTCGCTAGGAAACGAGCTGCCGACCGAAAATCCCAGCAGATTCTGAGAGAAAAGACGCGGAGACGTATTGAAAGCTTGGAGGAACGAATACGTGAATTGCAGGACCAAGAATCGGCACTCAAAGGGGCCAAGAGAAGAAATGTGGAGCTGGAAGAAGAATTAAGGAGCCTAAAAGCAGTTCTCGCGAATATCAAACGACAAACTCGTATGTGTTCATTCATTTGCCCATGAGAGGTAGCAGTTTCTTTAACGCCTCGGGTGATACTGGTTATGCTTGTATAGCATCCGTAGCTGACAGGCCATAGCCATCAGCATATCCTCGAGATCCATGGCGCCGCCATCGCAGTCAAACATCGACCCAGCTTTGCAATCTTGGATCTCCCCTGCCGTCAGATTAGAAAGAACACCGGCTCCCGAAATTGACAATTCTTATCCTCCGAGTCACCATGCTGTAAAGTTAGAAGGTTTGCCGTCACCTGAGCTCGGCAGTTTTCCTCTTTCAGGCCTGGAAACGGGAATTGTACCATTTGCCCCGATCTCTTCGATCATCAACACAACAATACAAAGAAGAACAGCAAGGAGACCGAGAAAGGTCTTGTATCCTTCCACTCCGCGATCAATCCCATCAACTTTCTCTTCCCAACGCTCGTACATGATACCTACTTCATTCATCAAGCAACCAACAGTGAATGTCTGGGAGCTGCCACTGCGGCTTAAAGATCCGGCCACTCCAGTAGACAAACTTCTCTGTGGAGTCATCGAATCTCAGAAAGCTTTGGCAATCGGTGGTGCTAGCAGAGCTGTCGCGATTGGACCGAGATATCCAAACATCAATGTATTGGTGGCACCACAGCTCTCGCAACTCTCACATCCACTTTCACGATTTCTTTGCGATCTGCTCAAGCGCTTGACCTACCGGACATTTATTGATAAGCTGGGTGCGCTTTTAGTGTAAGTTTTGCAATTGGAATACAGGTTACCCTGCACTAGAGCTTATTCACAACCCTCGATTGTTCCTTGCTTGAGCGTTTCCGCTCAGGCACTTCCAAGTCTCACAACACTGACGTTTTGATTATCTAGTATGTATCCTTTGTACCAGTGGCAAATCATGAACGACTACGAATCCTATTGCGGAATCCCTTCGCACTCAATTCCATGCCTCTCACAACGAACTACACCCCACCACGTCTGGATATGCGCTCTCGGCTCTCCCAAATTAAGAGATGCAGTCATCGCAAACCAGGAGAGATACTGCACAGAAGACTTTATGTACTCATTCATACTGAGTCTACATTGCAATTGGCAGAAAGGCATCGGTGATGCGATATGTTGGGGGAGGGATGGTGTCAGCGTCACGAAGGAATTTTGGGATCACTGCAATGTGTTGGATAATTGGAGTATGGGCAAGCCGTTTTCGGAGAAATACCCGGAGTTGCGAGATGCTATTAAGTTTACGGAATACCCTGATGATGGATTAAAAGTCGAGGAGGGCCTGGAATAGGAATTAGGATCCCCAGAGCATATATATCTACTCGGCAATGCTACGAATTCATTTATAGAGATTTAGCGTCTCGTTCCAGCATGATCGGCTTCGTAGGAGTTTGACATCACCACTGCAAACGAACATACCTCCCCAAGTCTCAGTTACCCCTGAGCCCTCTGCAAGGACTAGCGAAACTTTGGCTTCAATGCCAGAACATAGCCTGGGGCCAAAGTGGGGCACGGGTGACTAAACGTCGCTACGCTTCTACAGGGATATTTCAACGGATATTGCGTCGGCCACCGTAAGTGCTTGCTGGAAGGTGAGGTGATAAGTTACAATGATGAAAGTCAATTAGGACGCCTTGGCGAGAATAAATACCCTTTGTTGCACGTCGCGCCAATGTCTACTTTGGGTAATTTGAAGCGAGCACGGGAGAAGCACTTTCTCTCGAGGGGAACACTCGCTAAGAGAAACCGTACGCGAAGAGTTCAGTAAACAAAGGGAGGAAATACCTATTCCGAGGGCCTCGAAGAATATGCTTAGGAGATAGAAAAATCTCTCAAGCCTGAGACATATAGATGTGTATTTCAATGAAGGTGTCCTCAAATAATCATCACCATTTTTACTGTCGTGTTCCGTAATATGATACGTGCTGTCGTCAGGTTGCGATGTCAACAGAGGGACGTGCTTGGCGAGCTGCATCAAAATCTTGGCGAATTGCGAACAAAAGCATATCTGTGAACCATTCGATCCCAGCAAATTAAAAGATAATGGTCGAAAGCTCTGGAGTCATGTAGCAGAATCACAGGACTGTTTGAGTTCGACGGTGAACGATGACATGAGGCAATTAAAAAGTGAAGGGCCCAGTCAGAGAAGTGGGACTCTTGTTGCTATCACTGAAGCCAGTATCAACAATCTCTATAGTACTTTACGGTTATCGCGAAGCACTCATCCCACTATACAGTGTCTTTGGGCGACACGTCACTATGAGTCGCTCCTCGGAGCCTCGGCAAATGCGAAAATGGGGGAGCTGAAATTTCGCTTGGCTCCTCACAGTGACCAACAACAAAACAAATCGCTTTGCCAGAATTGTACACATAGAGCACTCATACATATATACAGTGGAGTAAAAAAATTTTACCCTCCAGATACTTTTAAGCCTATACGAAAATCCGTCAAGATGACGTCTCTGGAACTCCAAGATCGAAATCCAACCCCACTTTCCGAGTCTGTGCAAGAGCAACCCTATGATCGTGAGAACACTCACGATATTGCCATAGTCGAGCAAGATCTTCCTCCAGCAGATGGTGGAGTAGCGGCATGGAGACTCATCGCTGTTGCTTTTGTCTTTGAAGCTCTTTTATGGGGTCAGTAGATGTCCATCGCGCTTTCCCCGTCAACATTCCAAAGCAAAGCTGAGGCAGCAGTCAGGTTTCCTAATCTCCTTTGGAGTTTTCCAAGATTACTACTCCCAGCAACCACAGTTTGCTAATAATCCGTTCATTTCCATTGTTGGAACGGTCGCTTCGGGCATCTCGTATCTGGGTGCGCCGCTCATCATACCCGTCATAAAGCGGTACTCGAAGTATCAGCGACACATGATCTGGATCGGATGTAAGTCTCCTTGTCTCAACAAACTCATCTCAGCGATTTGTTTTCGCAGCTAAAATTCTTTATACAGGGCCTTTGTGCATCCTTGGGCTTCTGGCCGGGTCGTTCGCCAGAACGCTGCCCACCCTCATTTTCACACAGGGCGTCATGTACGGGCTCGGCTTCCTGATATTCTACTATCCCATCATATCATTCGTCAACGAATTCTGGATTGCTCGCCGTGGAATGGCATACGGTATCCTCTGTGCCTCTTCTGGCGTTTCAGGCATTGTCATGCCCTTCGCAGTCGAAGGCCTCCTAGCGAAATACGGCTACCAAACCACTCTTCGCATCATCGCCATCGCACTCGTCGTGCTTACTGGTCCCTTGATCCCATTGCTGAAGGGGAGACTACCACCTAGTGCTCACGCATCAGCAGGCAAGACCAATTGGCAGGCTTTGCGATCGCCAGTCTTCTGGGTATATTGTACGAGTAATGTCGCGCAGGGACTTGGTTATTTCTTCCCCTCGCTCTACTTACCGTCGTACGCGACGGCCATCGGACTCACGGGGACGCAAGGTGCTCTCGTCCTTGCTCTCCTTAGCGTCTCGCAGGTTGTTGGACAATCCACCTTCGGGTATCTCTCTGACACGCGCGTGCCTCTCAACCTGCTCATCCTAATCTCCACGCTGGTCTCTGGACTCGCTACGCTAGCGCTGTGGGGCCTAGCACAATCGTTGGCAGCATTGATTATGTTTGCGTTGGTGTATGGGTTCTTTGGCGCGGGGTACGTGGCGATGTGGGCGAGAATGGGGAGCGCGGTCAGTGAGGAGCCGACTGCTGCGTTGGCGACGTTCAGTTTGTTTTGTTTTGGGAAGGGGATGGGCAATGTGGCTGCGGGGCCGTTGAGTGCGGCGCTGATTAGGAAGGGAGTTGTTGTTGGGACTTATGGGATTATGAGGTATAAGTCTGTAATCGTATTTACGGGGAGTTGCATGCTTGGGAGTGCAGTTAGTGTTGGTGCTTGGTGGATGAAGGGAAAGTGGCCAAGGAGCCTGTGAGCTGACCTGGGTTGCCGCTGAGAATATGAAATTTCTGAAATTGCTGGGAGTTGTTGGTCACGAACTTTCAGGAAACTCCCGAGGTCACAGCTTGAGCGCCTAGATTGCAGGTCAAACCTTCGGATGCATGACGAGGATGGACGGTGTAATTCGTATTCTGATAAGCGAAGAATAGAAACAGACATAGACACGGTCTTCTATGAATAGCATTGGACCTGACATTTTTGTGAGAAGGAATCATAATGTGACACGAGAACAAGATCCCAATCTCGATCTGTTCTCTGCTACTTGATGTCCACCTATTGAGTGTTTCTTGCACTTTGTTTTGTGATGTGGCAATACATCTATGCTTTGCAACCCACAAAACCTTTCTCGCCAACACGTTAATTGCCCGAAGGTGTGTCAGGGATGGAAGAATTGAAAGTTCCAAACACGGGTATTCCCAGGTAAATGAAAAGCACGCAAGTATTCTCGTGTGAACGCAAGTAGAAACAGGGGTCAAAATGATTCGATTTTTGTGCGCCAAATCTCCGCCACGAGCTGTGAAAATGTCTCAAATGACGACCAGACGCTCCTCCAGACTCCATTCAATGCCGCAAATACCAGCTCAGGACCAAATTCAAATATGACCGCTAAGGAACCTCATTAAAAAAATTACCTCAGCAAGTTTCCATGTCCAGAAGCACCCTTAAGAATTCCACTTCTTAGCCTCCATTCCATCAGGTGGCGTAGTCTCGAAAGTCTTGCTACCAACATCGCTCCAAACAGTAGACAAAGAGGTACCATTGCTCTCCTGGTAGCTCTTCATCATTGCGCGTTTGGTGTCGGGATCGGCATCCTTGTAAAGCTTCTTGAAGAAGTCGTCTACTTCCTCGCCTTCTTCCTCCTTCTCGTCCTGAAGTACGGTATCCCAGTTCTTTGGGCCATTCTTCGATGAGGTGGGGTATGATGGGGCTTTGTCGGCTTTCAGAACTGCTTCGGGGATCTTGGCTGCTGGTTCTTCGGTCTTGCTGGATGTAATGGGCTCGGAGCCTTCGAGAGATGACCATTTGAGACCGGGTAAGGATTTGTGGAGGACGATCTCGATCTTGTGGGGCGTAATTCGGAAAGTGCTCTTAGAGGTGTCGATTTTGGCAAAGAGGGGAGAGAGTGTGTAGTCATATGTGCTGTCAGAGGAAGCGATTGGGAAGCTGACATCAAGCTGGACTTCGTTAGCATACCTTCTCAGAATTCGGAGTAATAAACATACACTGCCTTCTTCAATCTTGACCTCTGCATTCTCCTTTGGTACACCCTTTGCAAACACCTCGATCGTGACTGTATTCGTAGACTGGTACCACTCCGTTCTGATCTTCTCCTTGGGTGTTGGTGCTGGCGCAACCGGCGCGGCTGCAACGGCTGGTGCCTTGGTAGCTGATGGGACCTTCTTCTCCTCCTCCTCCTTTGGCACAGCATCACTTGCGACCTCTTCTGGCTTATCTGGCACTTCCTTGACCGTAGTCTTATTACACTCTGCATCGTCACCACCAGCTTTCTCATAATCCGCCTTCACCTTTGCCATCCAAATCGTCAAGCCCTTCTCCTTGTCATTGCGCTTGTGGCACCAAGTAAGACACAGTCTGGAGTCACCATATCTACCCAGGCCATGGAGAGCGACTGCGCGGCGGAAGTGTGATGTTGCAATCAGGTCCCGCTTGCCACGACCAATGCTTGCGAGGAGGGCGTTGTCTGCGTCGATGAGGGAGAGATCGTGCTGGCCGGTTCGTTGGTAGCAAGTGGCACGCTGAATGAGCCAGAGGGGGGACTGCGATGTCTTCAGGGCTGCTGTGAGGTGTTTGATTGCTGTTTGGTAATCGGAGACCTTCATGGCCTCTTGGCCTTTGCCTGCCTCTGTGGACATGGTGAGGGGTTATTCTCTTGTTGGGTTGTGCTGCGAAAGGTCGTTTGACCAGAGCTTTGCAAGTGAACTAGATCTTGTATGTAGTATGTTGTAGCTCGAGATGTTCAATTCGGTGAACAAAGCGTGAACTTATGCATAGAGGGGAAACTTCGAGAAGGCATTCCAACATTGTATTTCAGGCTGGTGAAGTTCAGCCTCGCCCTAGCACCGGCTAGTCAAAGAGCTTGGGCCAACTGGGTTTGTGTCACATGACCATGTGTATTTTCCATCATTCACAACTACTACAAGACTTCAGAAAAAACTTCATAAACAGCGAGAACGTAATTTTTGGAATTAAATAATGAAAACCGTATCTAGTAGCCCTCCTTTTGACTAGTTGAGACGCCTAAGCTTTTGTGTATTGCCTAGTGTGATATAGGTAGTATGGCGATAACGTGGCCTTAAGTAGCAGTATAGCCCAATGACCCCTGAGAGTATATTATATACCTTAGCGATTACCTTAGGAAAGCACTCGTCTATATTAACTCCGCCGGAGACTAGCCGGTACTGAAGCCTCTTATTAAGACTATAATCGCAGCTATAAGTGTTTTAATTTCCAAGTTCTAGAATACCCCTGACCTTAGTACTATCTTCTAAGCTATTATAATTATTTAGAGCGATCTTAAAATAATAGTAGAAATAGTATAATTTATAGCGATTAAAGTTCAGCAGAATATAATAATATAGTAGTATATAGCTACACTAAGCTAAGAAACTAATTAAGCTGTGAAGGAAGTTGCTGAGATACGATAAATAACTACCGGACTTTTATAAGAGACAAATAACATAGCTAAAGCGATAAATAATATAACTAAGACGACGAATGATATAGTGAAAGTTATGTAGTGCGCTTTACCTTCTAAAGCTTTATACGCGTCGGTATTAAGTAGTAATACGGCTTCTCTTAGTAGACTAATTATAATATCTACTTAGATATTATCGTTTATTTAAGTACAACATGAGATTATTATAAAGATTACAGATATATCTACTATTAAGAGCCTTTAAGCTAAGAACCCCAGAAACTTACAGAACTATATTAACTGAGTAATTGAATAGAGTAGGAATAAGTATATTGAACGGATCCGCGTTATATTAGCTAACTAACTAAAGAGCGAAGACCTTAGTATTAAGACGTTAAACAGAAACGACGCAAAGGCCTTGAAATAATTCGCAAACGATTAGATAAACCGGATTAGAAGAGGTATAAGTATATAGCTACTGACATATGGAATTCTAGCGCATGATATAAGGACTAGCTTAATGAATATAAAGAAGTTCAACGAGATTAAAGCTAAGCTCCTGCATAATAATAGACTATTTATACTTAATACGGATATTAAATATATTAGATAGCTATTAAGAGCAGCGAGTATAAAGTTAGCTTCAATTATTATCGTTAAGCTCACTAATCCAAAAGATATAAATAAGATTATTAATAAAGGTCTTATTTAGTAAGGCAAGGCTTTTTAATATGAGAAATACGATAGATAGTACTAACTGAAGTAATGCTATAAGTATTAAAAATACAGCTATATAGGAACCTAATGTAAAGTAAGCATAATATGTAGCTACTATGCAGAACTGTATAGCTCGAAAGATTACCCTATTAAGGTTGATAAGTCCGCTATAAGGAAATATGCTATGTGCAAGGGAGCACATGAGGCGTGGAATAATCAATATCCTGTTCGGAAGGTTGAGTTAAGTAAGGTGAAAGCTATATATGATACCTAATAACTATACTATTTTATCTTACTAATGAAGGAGAGGCCACTAATAGACCGCACGATTATTAATACTATGCTAACGGAAGCAGTAGTAATAATGAATAGAACTCAGAGAGGCAGGCTAAGTGCCATTATAGTAAGGCTATTACTATTAACGCCAATAATACTACTAGGCAGATAGAACTCCAGGAGCAAGTCCCTAACGAAAGGAAGAGCCCTAAAGAGGGTCCACTTAGGAAACAGGCTTAATAGTATATAAGATAAGAACAAGGATATAATTATAGCTAAGGATAGCTAAAGACCGCAGAGGCTATATATGCTTTTAAGATAAGTACTAGAGTTAATTACAATAAACTTACTACTTAGTTCCTAATAAAGTATAAATGAACTATAAACTATAGCGAAGAAGGTATAAAGATCCTATAGTATAACGTTATGAAATTAAGGGACGTAGTTATAGTAATACTACTACATAACCTAAGGATTCAGGAGTACGATATTCTAGTGTTCTAGGAACTATAAAGGAACCCCTTTATCTCAATAACTCATAACCTAATTATATACTCTTTTCATCTCTACTTCCCTAATAACAATAGAGAAGCACCTGCGAGGGTCTGCTTCTTTATTAATAAGAGAATAGACTTAAATAGGTGGAGATTTATAAATAACACGCGAGACTTAAGTACACTTGAAATCACAACAATAAGCCTAATTACAGAGGTAGTAATAAAGATCTATATATATAACGTATATAACTCCCTAAGATCGTTAGACTATAGAACAAGCTACTTACTATACCTTAGAACAGTACTTTCCGCCTACTAGGAAGAATAAATTATTCTAGGTGATTTCAACTTATACCATGAACTCTGGAGCAGCCTAACAGTATAAGAAAGAGATCCGGAATCAGACGACTTAATTAATATTATGGAGGAATACTAGTTAGGTAGCCTTCTACTTGCTGACATAGTTATGTATAATGATAAAAAATACATAGAGCTGTATTAACCTCTGCTATAGCACATAAGACCTAGTGGATAAGGTTGTTAAATGCGGAGTAGATTACGAGATAGATTACAATTTAGACTACCTTCCAATTATAACGATTCTAGACCTTCGAATAATACAAAGATAATAGGCAGAAACATATGACTGGTCTAGTATCAATGAGAAGGAGCTTCGAATAAGCCTTACGCGAGAGTTACTTATAACCTATTATCCTAAGTTAAGGCACGCCTTAGATAGATATGTTATAGAGGTAATAAAAGCGATACAGTCAGCTATAAAACATACCATACCTTTAAAAAGATAGTCCCTAAGAGCGAGAGCCGGGTGAACCTCTAAATACAAAGAAATATAAGCCGAGGCGCGAAGACTTAAGCGCTGTAACACTAGACTCCATATAAAAGAGAGCTAAAAAGCCTACCGCGTAGCTCAAAACTAGAAAGGAAAAGTAATCTGTAAAGCTTTACTTTAAGGTTACTAACACTAAGTTGAGAGTACTATAGAGAGCCTAGAGAGTATATAGAAGCTAGTAAGGTAGGTAAAAAACCAGGGGGAAGTAGCACTAATAACTACCCTAATATTAAAAGACCTAATAATAAATATTAAGTATATAGAGGCGCAAGATAAAGCACGACTTCTAAAGATAACCTTCTTCCCGATACCCCCAGAACCCGACCTCTAAGATATCTAGGGAGCTAAATACTGAGATTAGATCCTATTTCCGGATATTATAGAGAGGGAGGTACTCCAGGCTATTACCTCTACGCCCCTAAAGAAAGCCCTAGGACTAGATAGTATTATAAACAGAGTTCTCTATATTATCGCTGCTTAGGTCGCCTTACATCTTATAAGGATATATAACTAGAGCCTACGATTAGAGTATTACCTAGTACACTTTCAATAATCTACTACTATTATCCTTAAGAAGCTAGGTAAGGATAACTACATTGTGCCTAAGGCGTATCATTCGATAGCCCTACTAAATATAATTAATAAACTCATGGACTCGATTATTGCGAGAAGAATTAACTACGTAACTAAGGCGTATCAACTACTATTAAGCATATACATTAGAGGATATAAGGGAAGATCAGTAGACTATATACTACACACTATTATTAAGAAGATATATAAGGCTTGGAATTCGCCTGAGCCATAAGTAACAAGCCTTCTTCTACTAGATATCTCGGGGGCTTTCAATAACGTCTTACATGCCAGATTACTCCATAATTTACGTAAACGTAAGATAGACGAAAAAACAATTAGATAGATTACTAATTTCTTAGTAGATAGGAGTATAGTTATTAGTTTTAATACGTTTAAGTTAGAGGTGTACTAGACAACTACCGGTATTTCTTAAGGATCACTGCTATTACCTATTTTATACTTATACTACAATACTGACTTAATAGAGACCTGTAACTGAGAGCCTAATACCCTTGCCACAAGCTACATCGATAATATTGCAATTCTACGGTAGGGAAGCTCAATTAAAGAGACTTGCAATAGACTAGAGAAGGCTATGCAACAAGCGATGATTTAGGTAAAGAAGTATACATCTATATTCGCCTTAAGTAAGTTCTAGCTCACTCACCATACAAGAAGGCGTTAAGTAGCAGATATCGATTACTATATATAAATAGAACAGATAATTATACCCCTATCTAAAAGTAGTAAATACCTTAGGATTACGCTTAACACGGCGCTAAACTGGAAATAGTATATCTAGAACCTAAAGATAAAAACCTTAAAGTCTATTAGTGTATTAGCAAGTCTAGCTAGCTCTACTTAGGGAGTACGAGTTACTGAACTTAGGAAGATCTACTAAGTAGTTGTTATCTCCTAAATGATATACGGTTACTCTATATAGTCTGTTGCTTATAAGCGCGGAGAAGGCTATATAAAATAAACTATTAACTCACTTAAAACACTTTAAGTAAAGGCGGGTAGAATCATTAGAGGCGTATATAAAGTAACGTTAGCCCTAGCCTTAGATATAGAGCTTTACCTCCTTCCTATTAAATAACAGATATAGAAGATAAGCGCTGAGACTATCAGTAGGATTCTCTCCTCGGATAGAATACTAACCTTAGTAGGCTTCCAACTCCTCCGGACCACAAGGAGCTAATAGAGAAAGGAACTATACCTGAGCCCTCTGGAGTATACGTACAGGTATCTTCGTCAGTGTCGCGAAGCGTCGATTAAGGACTAAGAGATTATCCTACTGTTTCTTATACTACTATAGTGGTAAGGATTAATCGTAAGGATAGTATTATACACTGAAACGGCTAGAACCTAATATAAGGAATTCCTTAAGTACCCCTTAAATAGCCTCTTCGTCTATACTAACAGTAGCGGAATTAATAACTATATAGGAGCTATAGTAGTATTACCCTTAAATAGATGTATAAAACTGGTGTATATAGGGGACAGCGAAACCTTAACCGTATATACCGCAGAACTACAAGGTATCAGGCTAGCCCTTTAAATTGCAGATAAAGACGTAGAGAGAGGAAACAAGAAAGACAGGTTAATTATCTTTATAAATAACTAAGTAGCTATCCGGACATTTTAAAAACCAACTAGTAAATCAGGTGCGTACATTATAGCTAACGCGATACAACTTATAGATACACTCTAAGGAGATCGTAGGACACGAGTCAAGTTAAGATAGGTACTAGCTCATATAGGTATCTTAGGAAACAAAGCCGCAGATAAAGCAGCTAAGAGAGCAGCTAAATAAAATACAAGAATTAGCCAGGGAAACAAGAATGCTATATAGATAAGGATATATTATTTATAAGTAACCTTAAAGACCTGGGTCAGGAAGTAGATAAGAGCTAAATAGATAAATAGTTAGAAAGTAGAAACGAGAGGAAGAACTATATTTAAGTATACTCTGCAGCTATTATATAAGATCCTGCGACTACACTATAGACTAAAGAAGTAGTAGAGTGCTCTGTTTATCCAGATACGTATAGAGAAAATTAGGCTAAGAGACTTCTTATAGAAGAGAAGAGTACTGGAAGTCGTCGGCCCCGGATACGACTGCGGCGAAGGACAGTAAACTGTGGACTACATCCTACTGAGGTATCGGATATATAACAATATATAACGAAGGGTATTTAGGAGGAGAGGATAAATAGACTTGAGGGCAACCTTAAACGAGCTAAAACTAGTCATAAAGGCAATTAGATTCATGGAATAAACGCGCCTCCTTAGGCAGTTTCAGAGTTGCGATATAATGTAAAGAGATAATATAAAGCGCTAGAGGGAGACTGAAGGTACAGAGATACGAGATAGCTAGTAGAAGTAGCAGCTAAAGAGCCTGATATACTATTAAAGAATTAAATAAAGTACTCCTTAAGGCGCCTATGTAAATAGTCGTAGATAGGAGCTAAACTATCCAGTGGAGGAGGTTACTAGTTACTGCAAAGTAATAAAGTGAAGTGCGAATTACCGAATGCGGTAACACGCACTTCGGTAACTGGCGCCGAAGCTGGACCACGCCGGCATAGCAGTCCTACGGTGGACAGCTGGAACCGAGTATGAATAAATGAATGAATGAATACTACAAGACTTCACCGTGAATACAGATAGCCAGTGCTTACAAAGCAGTCCGACAGATGTGTAAAACTTAGTTCGGACACTAGATTGCTTAGATGTTGTCAATGGCTTTGTTTCCTGGGCCCCACTTTACCCGAGGGTTTGTTTGCCTTTGCCGTCCCGAAACCATGTTTACAATCATCGCCATTCTTCTCCTGCCCCCTTCTGTGCTCTAGCTCGGTATAATCACCTCCTATCTTTAGAAGACCTGATAGCGTATGTTACCGTCTTGGGATATGCTGAGGGGCCTCACAAAGCTACATCCTGGTACCCAGCTGTCGGCCTGACATGCCTTCCGGAAACATCAGCACTGTCCCCATGATCCTCTTCGATCCCTGTTTCCAAAGATACGAGCATGATGCTCAAGCCAATCCAGTCTGATCCGCTCCAGCAGGGTTAGGCGGTCCCAGATTGCCACTGACATACACCACCAAGACCGCCGCATACGCAGCCGTCGACCCGAACAGCTCCGCTCTTCTCGCATTCGTCAAGAGACCAACGACAATCGCAAATAATGATGTAAACATCGCGACCATGCCTAACCTTATTCCCCATGATCTAGCGTACACAAGAGACAGGCATAGCATTGCACAGACGAGAAGTATACCGCTCAGAACTGTTGCTACGATGTAGCCTGTCAAATGAATAGCCCGGTCAGAATAATAGAATATATCGAGATCTGGGTACGGTTTCCGTTTCTTGTCCTAGAAATGAAGGTTAGTCAAGGTCGCACATTGTGCAATGTCAATAATGGAAGACAACTTACGTGAAAACAGTACCCGCAAGTATATCTCAGGAGCCTGTTCAACCGATCGTCTTCTGAAGGGTTTAGAGATACGAGATCGATCGGATTCTCGAGGTCTCCAAAAAGGGTCTCGTCGTCACCTAGAAGTATGTTGCCATCTTTTCGCAGTAAGAAATGTTGAAAAGCTAACAACGATCGTTTTGGAGGGGGCTTGAAGCTCCGAACTTGTTGCTCTTGTATCAATGCCTCTCCTGTACATTGTTTAGCAGGAGACTCCCATGTCCGGATGAACGATTTATCATACGTACGGTATTCTCTCATCGCATCTTTAATTTTGAGGTGCAAATCCAATCGCCTGCGATAATAACTTTCTCGGTCTGGATTTGGTATCTCAGCCCTGATGTTTCCTCCAACTCTAGCCACTCGTTGAATCGTTTCGCCCTCAGAGCCTCCTGCTGCATTTTTTAAACCCCGGTAGGAGCGAGCTGAATTCACCAGCCCGTCTATCCTATGCCGGTTGTTGAAGTCCTCTTGGTCTAATTTCGCAACTCGGACCTCTAACTCGTGCAGGTTGCTTTGCAGGTAGAGCAGGTTCCGTGTTCCCAGCTCACTGAAGCCACGGAAGATGGCTGCATCAGCGTCTTTACTTATGAAGTGAGCAAGGCTGGGAAAGCCCTCAAGTTGACTAGGTACCATTAGAAAAGATTTGGTCGGTGTAGCCGGCCGATTGCATGACACGAAAAGGATCTTATTTCAACACTTGAATCGAGACAGTAACCATTCAAGATCTCATTTCTCGGAATCATGTTCGCAACTTCTTGCACAGCCGAAGGCTCATATAAATCGGGCGTCGTCGCTACCATTTCGATTGGACCACGTCAAGAATCAGCCACCGCCTTTTTGGAGGCGCAGCTGGAAAATTCTTCATTTGCTGTGCAAGACTTACTACTACAGTTCCCAGAGTTTGTCTTTTTCTGTTTCAATGTCCGAAACTTCATCAAATTGTTCCGATTGTAGTTCTGCAGATCGTATCCTCAGATTCAAATCCAGATCCATCGGGTCACCGTCCCGTTGACTAATACAATAGTCCAGCCCGATCAGGCTGACCGGCCATTACGAGGATGTCAGTAGATGCGGATATTGCACGGTACCTGCTGGCAGGTGATGCCCTATCGGATTTCATACCAACTCTTGGAGATGAGCCATTAGAAAGACCACCAACCCAGTTGCTTGACTATCTTCGCTGGGGCAAATGCGACAGACCGTCCTGCTTCTACCCATTGGTCTTCGGAGCCCGAGAAAGCTATTACTACTACTGCAGCGCTTGTCCCGAATCATTCTCTGGAGAGTCCTACAGAATATGTTCATTATGTGCCGAATCGGGCAAGTCCTGTCTCAACTCTGAACATATGTTGATGAAGCGTATTTATGACGAGAAAACGGGCAAACATGTAGACGACAAACTACACACCATCTCCCGCGGTCTTCGAGTCCTCGTCAATGAGCAGATGATTTCAGGCATAGGCGACACAGGCTCAGAGGAGACGATCATCTCAGAAGCTCGCTGTCTCGAGCTCGGTGCTACAATATTGCCTGACAAAAAACTCATTGCCTTGGCTAATGGGCGAAAAATGCTTTCAACAGGTACAGCACACGTCTGCATCTCCTTCCCCGACGCCCCGAAGAAGTCGAAGACAGAAGTGCTCGCACGAGTTGTGAAGAACTTTGCCTTCGACATTCTTCTCGGAAGACCATTTCTCACAGCGACACAAACGATGGAGAAACATCTGCGCCGCTTTGTCCGATGCCTTTTCCCTGCCAAAAACCTATGGGCTTTTTACCGCCTGGGTGAGACTGCAGAGAGATTCAATGCTACAATGAGACTCCCCAACCAAGACCAAATACCTTTCGCCGCACTACCAGATACGGGATCAAGGAGGAACGTGATGAGCGCTCAATGGGCTGTTCGCAAGGGTTTCGATATCAGAACCGAGAAAGAAAATATAGGTTGGATCACTTTCCCCGCTGGACGAGACGAGGCGACGATCGGGCAGGTGCATACCAAGATATCGTTACCAGACGGTAGACTGATACCCATTGTTTTTGATGTCCTGCCCACATCTCGCTTGCCCGTTGTTCTGGGGATCGACTTTGTCTTGGACAACAACATCTACCAGCGGTACGCTGACTCGTTCTCCAAGGCGGAGACAAAGAAAGCAGAGCCGGATTGTACGGGGATGGGATACAAGCCGTGGTATGCGAAATCCGTGGACAAGCTAGTACAAAAAGCTAAGAGCTTGCTGAAAACCGACCGGTCCTCCTCGGAAGACACGACGGATTCTGCAGAATCCCCACAAAGTAGTAGTATGGGCTCAATGTCGCTTTCTGTCATCGACGACAATCTACTTTTGGAAACGCAAGAAACCACACGCCGGCTCAAATGGGACCGACAGTATGACTTCGGTAAACTTGCATCAGCAGACGAATGGGCTGAAGAGAACCAGAGACGTCACGGCCAACTGGGAACCTGTCATCAGAGCACGGATGGCGGTGGTGGAGATTCTCTCATTGCCCATGTCCCTGGTCTATCTAACAGGAATCCCATTTTGCAGCTATCCTATCACAACGACAATGGTACAGTGCCAGCAGAGGATGACCAGAGGCATTCAGGTGACCTTGAGGTTTCGAGATGCGAAGACAGTTCTGGAGGTGATGGGCATGAATCTACACAAGCCACCAAGGACCGCGTTGATTGGGAGATACTGCCAGAGACAGCGCTCTTCGGCCAATTTGAAGCAAATCAGTGGCAAAGATAGGACAGCAAGAACGGCTTGGACGAGCTCATCGTCGGAACAATTTCATATGTCTCTCGGAATTTTAACGTCGTTGGAACACCTTTTCTTGAGTTTTGATTGTATGGGCTTTCTCTGGGACTCGCGTATTTGAAGCAAGGCAGTGGCAAAGATAGGACAGTCAACTGAGTTGGACCATTTCATCGTCAGAACAATATTACATGTCAGCTGGTATATTATTGCTTTTGGAATACGTTATCTGGTTCTTGATTGTATGAGTGTTATTATGGGATCGGCGTGCATGTTATTTACTTAGCAACGCAACGAATAACAAGACGACAGTCACAACTTCCGAGACACTGGATTGGCCATCTGCGAGTTACAACTGAATGAATCCGACGATGACGCCTTCTTAGAACAGTACTCCTCGAGGTGATTCCTCGTCGTGACTTGTATTTACAGCGAATAATCATCAAAGCACAACTCCTTCTACACTAATAGAAGCTCTTATAAAAGAAGCTCTCAAAAAGAAGCTCTTAAAAAAGAAGCGGAGTACCTATAGAGAGCCCTGTATATGTATTTGAAAGTGTCATTTTAAGTAAGTCCTCTCTGAAGTCTATCATCTATGATCACGAACGTCCACTGAATCTCTGGTAGAAACTTACATTACTTGATACTTCGCTTTTTCCGCCTTGCTTCAAGTGGTTTTCATCTTCTTTCGTCATTTCTCTCGTAGTTTCTCACGTAGTCTTCTCTCTTAATCTTTCCTCGTAGTTTCTTTTTCGATTGAAATCAATCGGAAAGCTAGGAAACAAAACTGAACACCCTGAAACCTCAGCTTCCTGTAGAGACCTCGGACAGTCGAAGGTACTACCTACCCCTGAGACCTATGTGTTGAAGTGAGACTAAGTTCTTCTTATCTAGTCGCTCCAGTGAGACTCTACAGGGGCACTCCTCGAGGACTGCTTCTGTAGGGGGCCAGTGAGTGTCAGAATTCGTGACACACCGCACTCCTTGGAAAATAGCCGAATAACAACAAAAAATCCCCTCTCTGAAAAAGCGAAATTACATGATAAATCAAGTCAATTCAGTCCGGACTGATTTTAATGTCTCTAGACGACTTCATTTCCCGACACCACTCAGTTGAAAGTGATAGCCGAAGAATGGCTCTCCATTTGAAGATAATTATATTTGCAAATTATCTAATACTTAATACAAAACTTGTCACAAATCACAACTATAAATTCTAGCCATTGACTTCGAAACGACTCAAAACCAAATCCTAGATCTTAATAAGTTACACTTCCCTAAGAACTAATTTATAAAAGGTAAAAAAAATTGGTACTCCCGGCGTGTTCTCAGAGCTGATCTCGAAGCGCTGCACGACGACTGACGAATTCTGACGACTAATAGTGGTGATGAACACAGAAACGAACATTAGGCAATTGAGGAAATTTAGCTCATGGCCGACTTGACAGCGGATTAGTCTTTCTGGGATACGTACCTCTCTCTTTCAAAGCCTTCAAGGTGGAAGTCTACATCATGGTTTAAGGACTATGTGCGGCTTATTATCGTGAAGGATCGACAGGATTGATCACGTCAGTTGTATGTTAACACGCCCGATCTAGGGAACGACTTCCGAACCATATTATTCTGTTTTCTTCAAGCGAGCCGATGATCCAAGGTTATTACATTAGACATTATAATTATACCAAGCTGACCGCCAAGACTCATGCCTTCCTCATCTAACTCCCCTCGCTCTATCTCTCTGTCTAAAATATGTACAACTGCTCTCTACGATATCTCCACATCCCCATACCTCTTCGCAAACATCCCCAACGCCTTGATCGGGAAGATAAACTTGTAGTTAGGGTACGAGATCATACAGCTCTTATTGAAGACGCCCTCGATAGCTTCTTGCAACCACTCGCCGTTGGGCTGCTGTCTGCTCATGATGAGTTTGAGACCTTTTTCGATGGGTGCGCGGTCGGGGTATTTGGCTTCGAGGAGGCCGATGATGGCCCATGCTGTCATGACGACCTGGGAGCCGGTCGGATGCTCAACGTAGGTCACTGTTTCGCAAGACTGGGGAATTTGGTTAGTTTGGAACTCTGTTTAGGTTAATCTGGATAAGGAAACTAAGACTCACTCTATAGCTCTCGGACCAACCACCATCCTCTCTCTGTTTTGACAAGAGGAAATCACACCCTGCCTTGGAGAAGGCGCTGTTTTCATAATATTCCCCGATACTGGCCAGACTCTCCAAAGCGAACATACCGGCATATGTGAAACAGATTCCCCAACTACCATACCAGCTACCATCTGGGTATTGGGCGTCCTTGATATACTGCACTGCTCTGGCTTTGAATGCCTTGATATCATCGGTCCGGTAATCTGGGTAGTGTTTACTGAAGAGGGAGAGTGCTGTCACGACGGCAGTTGTGCATTCAGGGTAGTCGTACTCGATCATAATCCTGCCGAAGACTTCGGCTGCATTGAGCATTTCCAGGTACTCGGGGCCTCGAGTGGGCTCGTATGATGCACATCCGCCAGATTCGTTTTGGTAGGTGAGAAGTGTGTCAATGGCATCGTATATACGTTGGTCATCTAGCAGTGTCGGGTAGCCTGGTGTGCGTTGCAGTAGGAGAACTGCCTTGAGGGCTTCGGAAATGCAGTCACTGACGGCGTATCCCTGGATCTTATTGCTAAAAGCCCAGCCTCCTTTTCGTTGCTGTCTGTAACACATCGCCTGGTCATCAACGTTTTCTCGAATCTGCTGATCATCCAGAAATTCCAGAGCACGGGTAAGCATAGGTCGCCACTTCGGATCTTCAGCTAGACCAGCGTCCATTACGGCTTGAACAGAGAATGACGTATCCCAGCATTGCACTCCGTTGGTACCATTGGCCAGCATACCCTCCGCCTTGACCCATAAGTTGTCGGCCATGCGGTCACGATGGCGCTTGACGGAGTAAGAGTTTGGTCCTTCCTTAATGAAGCAGGCAACGAGGTTCATTGCCGCAGTGACAGGTGCAAGATCAGCATAATCTGTGTTCTTATCTTCCATCTGAATCAGCTTCCAAACCCAGTCCTCGGCCTTCTGTTTTAAGCTGTTGGTTCTCGTGAAAGGAACATGTACTTTTTCGATCAGCCAGAAGGCAGTCTTCAATAGCCATGACTTTGGATGGTAGTTATCCTTTTCGCAAATTGTGTTTCGATGCTCTGACCAATTGATAGATTCATATGGTTCCACGAACAGTTCTTGTCGAAGTGATCGAATTAGAGCTGTTTCCGGGTACGTCCACCGTTTGGACCAAATGAAGGACATGGCCAGAAAGACCATTCTCATATGAATCCACCATCGCCATGGGGCAAGAGGAACCCAGTCCGGTAAAAGCCAGAATTCTGGTGGTACGGGATTGACAATTTCCCATTTGCAAACCCCAAGAACACTAAGCCAGAACTTCGCCCAATGAGGACCTGCCTTTGCGCCACCTAGTTTGTGCAATGTGCCCCTTGCCTTGATCATGACTGGATGCTCCTCGCTCACTCCCAATATACGCAAGGAGGTATAGTTCATAGCAGTCCCAAAGACAGTGCTCTCTCCTTCGATGTGTAGTCCCCAACCTCCGTCTTCGGGATGCGCTCGTGCGAAGAGGTAATTCTTCATTTCCGTGGCGATATGATCTGGGATCTCCGTCTCGGTGACATGCCATGCAATAACGATTCCTGGCAGAAGAAACATAGGCCCGCCATATTCGCAACCCCAGTTGCCAGGCTCAAGCTGCAGATGTTGGTAGAATTCAAGGCCATTCTTAACGGAGTCGAGTGGAGTCTTGGGGGTAGGCAGGTCTGGCAGGTCCTGGTGAGGTTAGTATCGAACAGTGATGTCAAGGTAATATGTACCAATGGCAGACCCAAAAACCACTTGTCTGCATCCGATTGAGGCCAGTCTTTAGCTTCTTCGTCGTTCAAATAGTGCCATGTCTGTCTTCCCTTCTCGTCCAACAATCGCCACTTCGTGTAATCTGTCCGTTCTGAGAGTTTTGGCCGTTTTGCAGGTATCACTTCATCATCTGCAAAGTCAATTGACCTCTTTTCTCGCGTTGTCACTGTGACCGTGGGTTTCGCATGGCCGTTGACCGCATGGCCGTTGACCGCATGGCCGTTGACAGTCTTTACTGCCCCTTTTCTGATGGTCATGGCCTATTCGTCCGATAGCTGGATGTCGGTTCCGATCAAATCAGATGATTCTACCAGCTCATAAGGACGAAGCTGAATAGTTATATGCTGAACAGAGAGAACGGGCTGATTTCGACGTAGGGTGGCGACGTGAAGTGTTGGCAAGACTTGGGCTGGCGTCGTGGCTGCGCAGGCTCAGGCTGCCAGGCTGGATATTGAAATGGAAAATGATCCTTGAAGGGGAGGGAGGAGGGGTCGGCGCAAGCGGCCGCGACCTGCAGCTTGCAGGCTTAAGCGAGCGGAGGTCAGGAACGGACCGTTATCATTGGCCAATGGTCCCGGTCAGGCTTGGCAGGAACCCCTGCCCGATCCCAGATCCAAGTGAACCTAATCTCGCAGCTTCACACAAACCTTCAGAGCTTCACAAGTCCATGAAGCAAAGCATAAGAACGATGTCGTGACAGACAGAATATCTCACATCTACTAATGATCAGATCACAAGCATCATCTCACGTGATGAACTTACTACCATGGATATTGATCTCCTCTCCGGGTACCTTCAAGATGGCCGTCCATCCGCAGGAGGAACAACGTTGCTCCCATACTCACCCAACAGCACACTTACGCAAGCAGAGGACGCTTTCGGGCAAGATACATTCAGCGGAGAGGTCCAAGTCACACGGTCTGTGAATCCAAATCAAGCTGGAGCAGTCATCTCCAAGATAGAAGATATCTTTGAAGCAATCGCAGACTGCATCTTAGCGGAAGGTGATGAACTTGTAATAGAGCTCATAAGCAGATCCAAGACCAAGTCTCAGGTTGAAGGAGATGAGTCCGGCGATGGACGGGGCAGAACGAACAGGATTGTATTCCCAAGCAGAAATCAAAAGGAAGCATGGAAATTCAGTCAGTATCGGTTCAGTCCTGGAAGCATTTCACTGATCAGAACAGCTGCATTGCTTCGTATCCTCGAGTTGTCCCACGAAGCCCTTGTCACTGGGGTCGTTACCACCAAAAGGTGTACATCCACAAGCATCACGCCCCATGAGAAATGCGCCATTTCCTCTTCTTATTTAACGACAAGCCTCCCCTGGCGTAACGATAAATCGCTGATAGGTGGCAGAGACATCTACTACCGAGACCCAGAACTATTCATGAAACAAGCAGTTGTTGATCGTTATGTTGATGACATTGCTCATACTTTTGGTGTGGGGAGAGATGCATTGAACATTGTAAGCTCCTGGACGACTCATTTAGCCCAATATTAATCATCAACAGGTAGCTGCGGCAAAAGGTCTAGTTGCTGGATCTTTCCGACTGACAAGAAGAGACAAGTCAGTAATTGACTTTACTCTTGAGCCCGAGGTAGGTAATGATTGGGAAATATATTCCATATGCTTACAACTTCACAGGGTATTCTAATCCCAAATCCAAATGATATCGAATCCATTCAGTTTCTCAGTGTCATGTGGATACTGGTCATTGAGAAAGAAGTAAAGTATCCTCATTGCGCTCACAATTTTCGCTGACCTCCCAGGCAACTTTTCGCACCCTCGCAACAAAGCAATACTGGACTAGTTCTGAAGCTGGCAAAGGAATTCTCATCACCGTAAGTTCAACCTCACTCAATCATACGGAGTCCATTTCTCACATTATCTCCAGGCGAAAGGCTACCCCGACATCCAAACCCGCCAATTCTTGCGCCTTCTATCAAGTCATCACCCCAGCGTCCCAATATACGCTCTCGTAGATTTCGACCCCGACGGTCTGAGGATTATGTCAACCTACAAGTATGGCTCCCAGTCTCTCTATCACGAGCAAAACCTCGTCGTCCCGTCTGTCCAATGGATTGGTGTACGGAGTCGTGACATTCTCGGATCGGATAGAAGAGATGATGCAAGAGGTTTACTGAGGCTATCGGCAAGAGACAGAAGAATTGCGTTGAAGATGCTGGAACGGGAAGACAAGAGTAATCAGGAGCGCAAGAGGGATTTGCAGGTTATGCTGATGTTGAATGTGAAGGCAGAGATTCAAATATTGGGGAATGGAGAGAAGCTGGGGGAGTGGCTTGATGAGAGGTTGACGGGCGATAGGCGGTGATGGATAGATTGTTAGCTGTGTGCTTTATGTTCCATATGAATTGGGAGAGCGTCCATGCTATCAAGATATATTACGACCTGGGGATAGATTACTAGCTGGGGAAATGGCTATTTAAAGGTTGTGATAATACTAACACATTGAAGCTTAAGAACATAGCTAACGACTCTCTTCTGCTATCTCTCAACAAGACTTATAACCCCGACAGTGCAAAGCGTTTCTTTTCATTTCAGTAAAAAAAAAAAAGTAAACAACTAATCCTCTTGGTAAGCGAGAGATAGGAGGGGAATTCTCGAGCCAAAGGAAGTTCCAGCCGAGGTCCACATTCGTCCCAACATCCCTGCCCGTCGCGAACTGCTTTCCCAAATCGCGTCACACTCAACTAACAGCCGTCATCAATCCACTCTCAACTTCTCCTCCACCACGAACTCCCTTCTCTCTCCAAATCCTCTCCTCCCCGCCCAACATCGCTTCAGCTATGTGCAGATAACATCCAATCACTCGAGTTAACTCGGTCAGCAAGCAAGCATGTCTCTCCGCCACCTCCCTCGTCCTCGTCGCCTCCATCTCCATCACCATCTCCCACACCCTCACACGCCCTTCCATCGAAACTCCTCCACCTCCCCCTCTCCCTCCTCCACACACACAAGAATCAACCGCCTCCTCGCCCGCCTCCCAGCATTCCTCCACCCCTACACCTCCGGTCTACGCCACGCCCCCGTCTCACACATAACCTCCTTCCTGATCCTCCACGAGATCACGGCTATCGTACCGCTCGTTGGTTTAGCTACTGCGTTTCACTATTGTGAGTGGTTGCCTGAGAGGTGGGTGCAGGGGAGATGGGTCGGTGAGGGCGTGGAGAGGTTTGGGAGGTATTTTGGTAGGAAGGGGTGGTTTGGTTTTACGCCTTCAGCTGCATCTTCATCTTCTGCAGCTAAGGAACCAGCGTCCTCGATTCCTCCTACCTCAGATCCGGCCTCTACATCCACATCCACAAATACAGCACCTCTTTTCCAAGCAATTGGTAAGAACGGCCAAGGGCAAGAGCAAGTCCAAGTCGAGGAATACGTCCAGCAGAAATGGCACGCGAGTGAAGCGGGGACGCGGATCTTAGTCGAGGTTGCGACGGCGTATGCTATTACGAAGGTGTTACTGCCGGTTAGGATCGTGGTTAGTGTTTGGGCGGCGCCGTGGTTCGCGAGGGTTGTGTTGGGGAGGGTTGGGAGCTTTGCTGGGAGGATGAGGGGGCGGGGAGGCGTTTTGGGGGTAGGGGGAGGGAGCGGAGGGGCGAAGATGAGTGGTGCTGCTGGGACAGGGGCGACGGGTGGTGGTGTTGTTGGAAAATGATCGGGACGAGGACCTTGAGGGAATTCAATGGATTGGGAGACATATTTGATGCATGAAATGAAATGAAGACGAAAGGGGAATACCGAGCCTGTGGAAGAGAGTGGACGAATATCATCTCGAGGGAGATATAAAGTGTTGTGCGGAGGTACAAGGAGATGAAGAAAACTTGTCTTAAGAGAAGGGCTTGTCTCAAGCGCAGGGACTCTACGAGTGGGAGAAGAGATGAAAAGCACCAAAATTAGATTGGTGGTCTGGCAGGACAAAGCTTAGCTACATGACGAGACCAGATCAATGGATGCAGGCTATGACATGCCTGTCACATAGCGGAAGAGATGGAACATTACATCTAGAAGCGTAGCACGGCTCCTTCAAGACTTCTTGTTCTGGTGGTCATTTCATTCATCAACAACTTTTGTTTTCTATGTATCCGTTATGTTTCCTTCCATCCATCGACCATCATCCGATATCCGATAAACAGCTTCTTCCATTCCAGACCATAGATCCGTAGAAGTAGATCCGAACCAAAGTCGGCAGGGGCATCTACTTCTCGTAGATCCAGTCGTGCTGAGCAGACTTCCACGATTGAACCTCACCCTCCTTGAACCAGAGAGCGATCTCCTTCTTGGCGTTCTCGACGCTGTCGGAGCCGTGGCAGACGTTGCGTCCGACGTCGATGGCGTAGTCGCCGCGGATGGTGCCGGGGGCGGAGGCGAGAGGGTTGGTGGCTCCGAGGAGAACTGTGTGGGTAGGTGGTGTGTTAGTGAGGGGTTTGGGAGGGGAGGGGAGGGGAAGGAGGGAGAGAGAACTTACCACGGCCGGTCTTGACGGCATCACGACCTTCCCAGACCATGGCGCAGATTGGTCCGCTGCCCATATCTAGATAATGTTAGCTTATTTGTAGCTGAATTGGGGTGCAGTGTCAAATGCAACGTACACTTGATGAGTCCTGGGAAGAATGGCTTGGAGGAGAGATCCTCATCTGGATGGTGTTAGCAATTACAGTATTCTCGCAGAGTGATGTAGACGTACAGTGCTTCTCGAGGTGCTCTTGGCTGGCAGTCATCAACTTGATAGCGGCAAGCTTGAATCTGTGGCAGATGAGTACAAATGCAACCAAACTCTCGAGACATCAACATACCCACGAGCCTCGAATCGAGTGATGATAGGGCCAATGAGTCCACGCTATACACAATTAATATACATCCCACTCCTATCACAGCATCTGCCATGGCATACCTGGACGCCATCAGGCTTGATAGCAATGAAGCTATACACATGTCAGTAGAGTCCAATCCAGTCCAATCCTCCGACCATTCACCGCCAGAAAGCTTCCCCTCAACACCTCAAACAGGATCAAACTTACGTCTGTTCGTTAGACATGGTGTCGTCGTTGAGTCTGGCTCGTTCTTCTCGTGTATTTGCGGATGCTCGTAGATATCCTTGAGTCTTGGGGCTCAAGTGCTTGAATATCTCAGGGTCTTTGCGAGTGTGTTGTTGTTCTTCGCTCATACTCTAATGTAGTGGGATGGTTTTTCGTGGAGGGGTCGTGGAGTGGGGCGGAGACTTGGCTCTTGGCTCCATCTCTGTCCGCCAAGCGCCCTGGCTGTTTCGAACCACTAACAGGGATTGAGGTCATTGGCCGCCCAACACAGCTTGAGCAACAAGGGCTGGACTGCACTGCTCACTATCAACGCGAGTACAAGCCAACTTTCATCTACCCTCATTTCATAACACGACATCAGGAGAGTCCACGGCAGCAGCTGGATATTTCTGTATGGTGTTCTCGAAACATTGAACCTGCCACTTCTTTTGCATTTTCACCATGCGCGGTTCTACGGGGCTGTCCCAGAACTGGACAGCTTTACTTGTCCTCTCTTCAGCACTTTCTCTATTCACACCCGCAGGTAGGCACAATCATCCTCAATTGCACCACCCTTCTAACCAAATCTCTAGTTTCTGTTAAACACGAGAATTTCAAGACCTGCGATCAATCAGGCTTCTGCAAGCGCAATCGACAATACGCAGACAATGCAGCAAGACAGGGCAACCAATGGGAAGCTCCCTACCAGATACACCCACAATCTCTGGCCTGGGATGCAGGTCAACTGCAAGCAACGATCCTGAAGACGATCAATGCCAATGGCGAGACGGTCCGGTTACCACTCACCATATCCTTCCTTGATTCGGGATCTGCGAGAGTTACTGTCGATGAGGAGAAACGCCAGAAAGGGGAGATCACACTACGACACGATAGCAAGGCACGAAAGGAGAGGTATAACGAGGCTGAATCTTGGGCAATTGTGGGGGGCCTGGACTTGAGTGCGACTGCTGGAATATCTATGTTTCGGGATAGGACTGTGATCAAGTATGGTCCAGAAAACCAGTTTGAGGCTGTTATCACATACAAGCCTTTCGGGATCGACTTCAAACGAGACGACGCGGTTCAGGTGAAGTTCAATGACCGAGGACTTTTCAATCTCGAACATTGGAGACCAAAGGTTGATAACCCAGCCCCAGAAGTCAAAGAAGGAGAAGAAGCTCCAGTGGCTCCAGCTGGTGAAGACGAAAGTACGTGGTGGGATGAGTCTTTTGGTGGAAACACCGACTCTAAGCCAAAAGGGCCAGAGAGTGTTGCTCTCGATATTACGTTCCCTGGATACGAACATGTTTATGGTATCCCTGAACATGCTGGACAACTTTCTCTGAAAGAGACTCGAGGAGGTAGTGGCAACCACGAGGACCCTTACCGATTATACAATGCCGATGTGTTTGAGTATATTATGGACAGCCCAATGACTCTGTATGGTGCCATTCCATTCATGCATGCCCACAAGAAAGACTCGACAGTGGGTGTGTTCTGGTTGAACGCTGCCGAGACCTGGGTGGATATCATCAAGGAGAAGGAAGCCCACAATCCCCTGAGTCTTGGCATTGGATCAAAGACGGACACTAAAACCCACTGGTTCTCTGAGAGTGGTCTGATCGATGTTTTCGTCTTCCTGGGACCAACTGCTAAGGATGTGACCAAGGCATATGGACAGCTCACAGGCTTCACCCAGCTCCCACAAGAGTTCTCCATTGCCTATCATCAATGCCGCTGGAATTATAACAGTGATGAGGACGTCAAGGAGGTGGACCGCAAAATGTCGAAGCATCAAATTCCTTACGACATCATTTGGCTGGACATCGAGTATACTGATGACAAACAATACTTCACTTGGGATCCTCTAAGTTTCCCCAATCCACTTGGAATGCTTAAGCAGCTTGACGAGTCCAAGAGGAAACTTGTGGCTATTATCGATCCCCATATCAAGAACAAGGATGGATACCACGTTGTCGAGGAGCTGAAAAAGAAGGATCTTGCTGTTCACAACAAGGATGGTAACATCTACGATGGATGGTGCTGGCCAGGATCATCTCACTGGGTTGATTGTTTCAATCCAGCTGCGATCAAGTGGTGGATTGGTCTTTTCAAGTATGATGCTTTCAAGGGATCTGCATCCAACCTCTTCATCTGGAACGACATGAACGAGCCTTCTGTCTTTAATGGCCCAGAGACCACTATGCCAAAGGATAACCTTCATCACGGCAACTGGGAACATCGTGATGTTCACAACATCAACGGGATGACCTTCCATAATGCCACATACCAAGCATTGCTTGAACGTAAAAAGGGCGAGATTCGACGTCCATTCGTTCTCACTAGATCTTTCTATGCTGGATCCCAACGTCTTGGTGCCATGTGGACTGGTGATAATCAAGCAAGCTGGGAACATCTTGCCGCGGCTTTCCCCATGATCATAAACAATGGTATTGCTGGTTACCCATTCGCCGGTGCCGATGTTGGAGGATTCTTTGGCAACCCAGACAAGGATCTTTTGACTCGTTGGTACCAATCTGGTGCTTTCTACCCATTCTTCCGTGGCCATGCCCACATTGATACTAGACGCCGAGAGCCTTACCTTGCTGGCGAGCCATATACCGGTATCATCACACAAGCTCTTCGTCTTCGATATGCACTTCTGCCAGCCTGGTACACCGCATTCCACGAGGCGAGTGTTGACGGCACCCCCATCCTCCGACCCAATTACTTCGAGTATCCGTCCGATGAGTCTGGATTTGCCATCGACGACCAATTCTTCGTTGGCGAAACTGGTCTTCTCGCCAAGCCCGTCGTCACAAAAGATGCCACTAGCGTCGAGATTTACCTCGCTGATGAGGAGATCTACTACGACTACTTTACCTATGAAAGCTACTCCGGGAAAGGCAAGCACTCCATCGCAGCACCGCTCGAGAAAATTCCTCTCCTTATGCAAGGTGGCCATATCATCCCCCGTAAAGACCGCCCCCGTCGCTCCAGCGGTCTCATGAAATGGGACCCTTACACCCTTGTCATCGTGCTCGACAAAGCCGGACAAGCCAAGGGCACTCTCTACGTCGACGACGGCGAGACCTTCGATTACCAACAAGGTGCTTACATTCATCGCGAATTCTCATTCGCCAACGGTGTCCTCGAGAGTAAGAATCTCGGTACCAAGGGTAAGCTGACGGATAAGTATGTGAAGAGCATGAAGAGTGTTGGAGTGGAGAAGGTCGTGATTGTCGGTGCGCCGACCGAGTGGGCGGGTAAGAGCAGCGTCAAGGTCGGCAAGGAGGAGAGTGTCCTTGAGTTCCATGGTGCGGAGGGAGGAAAGGCGGCTTGGGCTGTTGTGAAAGCGCCTAAGGTTGCGATTGGTGAGGATTGGAAGATTGAATTTTAGAATAGTGGATAAGATGAATGACATTCAGGATTTTTGATGTACGCTGTGCTATATGTACACTTTTCGAATTGTCTTGTCTTTGTTTAGCCAGTCAGTTCTTGATGATTGAACACAGACTGTTCAGACTACATCCATCTGTTGAAATTAGTCAAGTGCATACTTACGTACATGAGCTTTTGAACTTGTTTTTCCTGGATGCAATGTATCACAATAGATTATTGAGACAGACATGTTTTTTCTTCGACAAGTACATCCGGAGCACCTTCCTTCCCGCCCGTCCCTCATCAATTTCACCAATCCCTTTCACTCCCCAGTCGAGTCGCGAAATCAGAATCCGTCCTCGAATCATCCAAATATATAGAGACGTTCGCTATGATGTGTGTTACGCTGCAAGTCTAATTCTCAATCCTAATAGGCAGTGTTCGTGATTCCGAGTGTTGATTGTACTGTACGGTAAGCGGATTACCTGTGATTGCAGTGAAGTCAGTGATGAATTGGCAGCCTGAGAGCTAGAAGGAACAGAAGGAGAAGGAAATAGAAAGAGAGAAGGGAATCGGGGAGATATTCCATTCAGTAATAATAGCATTACTTGACCGCTGTCGTATGTATATCCCTGACCAACCGTCTGTTCTTCCTCCATTAAGCGAAAGTAAATAAACAAAGCACTCAAGAGATTTGGTTGAAGTATTTTGATTTGATTCGTGGGAAGAGTGACTGATCGAGAAGGGATAGAGAAAGTGTTGGCTGAGATCAATTTTCTTTCATGATGAAAGATAAAGAAAAATTAGGTTAATGGTGCAAGGCTGGATGTAATTGGTTGATTCATGAATTCGGGCTGGAAAGCAGAAGTGGAGTGTATGTGAGGAAGGAAGGAAGTAAGGGATACGTGTCTTGCTTATAAACTGTGTTGTAAGTGTGCTCTATCTTTCCAAGTGATCGAAAATGTGAAGATGACAGCTTCCTAGCGCGATGTTCGTTCTGCTGTAGCTGAGTCACACTTTGTCCGTTTCAGTCACAAGTGCCACGGGATATCCTGCAGGTTGTCAGCATCGGTATTCTCATGTCTCGATGCCCGTTGAAGCCAGATTTACCGTTTGAATTGTATTCGGTTATTTGATGCTCAAATACCAGGCAGATGCAGAATTCCAATTTATTGAAAGTATCGACCGAGATATGTGAAGATCTATCTACCTCTTCTTTGATTGACCAGTAAATCATCGTTGAATCCTCACCACCATCGTCCAATATGGATATCAACGAAATGGACCAAGGACTACTAATTCGCAACCCCTCGCTCACCCGCGAAGAATTCTCCCACCACTGGTACCACAATCACGCACCCCTCGTAATCCCAATGTTCCTCTACCTCGGAGTCCAACATTACCAGCAAGTTCGTCATTCCCTCCCTTCCCGCTCCCCTCCATCTCACCCTTTCCAGATCCACGGCCCCTTCACCACCTCCTCCCCAACCCTCGACATCCTCTCCTTCGACGGCGTAGCCGGTCTCCCACCCCAAGAAACCCTCGACGCTTCTCGCGCTTCCATGCCAGAATGGGTGCAAGCGTACTACGATGAGGTTGTGAAGAAAGATGAGAGGAGGTTTCTGGTGAGTGAGGCGTTGGAGCATATTGTTAGGGTGGGGCCGCGGACGGTGAGCGGGGAGGTGAGAGTTGTTATCCAGGAGGGGAGGGCGCTGGTTGAGGTATCGGAGGAGGTTTGGGGGGTTTGGAGGGGGTATGAGGAGAGGGGACGGAAGGAGTGAGGTCTGAGGTGTGGTTGGCGAGCAGGCTTGAGGGATCGTGGGCGTTGTATTTTGTTTTTCCCTTTCAGAAAGACTGCTTAGTCGTTCAGAGCAATTACTAAGTAAAGGCCCCATCCAGCTCGAGTTCTCCCTTGTGAAACCGAGAGAATTCCAAATCTCCCGGTTTGACCTTCCCAGCTCTAGAGATGGCAATGTCAATCACAAAGCAATATACATGACCACGCTGTTCTTTCTTGGTCATTGCTGATACCACCCTGCCATCAGGTAGCTTCTTGAGGATCCTATCGCTGCCTCCTCGTGAAATGTTCCTCCCGACGACAGAGCCGAGGGCATCATCCGGATCATCTTGCAATTGCTGTAGTATGTCTACGTCAACAATGATGTCAGTAAAGAAGACGAATTGAATACTGCCCAAAACCACGGCAAAAGTGGCTGAGGTCTCGTCTCGGTAGACCAAGGCAGCTACCTCGTACTCCTTGTAGAACGATAATAAAACTTCTCCTTCGCTGCGATTCGCTGACCATGAAGCATCGGACTTGGGCCTGATCCGCCTCTGCACGGTGAAAGGGGGGTCCCATGGCGCTGAAAGATTGACCACCACGCACCGAGGTCTGCTAAAAACCGGCGTGGGTTTGAAGATTTCGGCGTAGATAGTTGTTCTGACCAACTCCGGATTTGAGTATGAGTGTGGGATCATTACCAATCTGCCCTGTCGATACCAAGATCTAGTTTCATGTGGCCAGTTCCCGTCGAGGCAAAGCCGTGGAATCAGCGGCAGTGCAAGTTGTTTGCAAGGTTCCGATTCCCGAGTGAAATACAGGGGCGCCAAGAAGGTCCTCGTTGAGGGCATCTGTCCCGCAGTATTGGAATTTTTCACCTCCATGAGATCAAGTTCTAGTCGCAAGCCTTGGTTGGTCATTGAGTACGGTGGGAGTATGAGGCTTCCATCGCAGCGGCATATATCACCTGAATATTGAAACTGCTTTGGAGAAGTAGCAAGAAGCCCAGCTTTGACCTTCCATCTCCCTTCCCAAGCGAAGATTGACTGGTCGTCGCTTTGGCTTATAATCTCCATCTGGAGCCGATGAAAGGCGTTCATGCCTTCGCCATAGAGCGGTGGCATATATACGCCGAAGATACCAAGTAAACAGTATGCTTGGTCTTCCACGCGCGTAGTTTGTCTTAGCGAAGCCCAGGACATCTTCTGCGCAATTGTTGCGCTTGCATAATTGAATATGTGCGAAATGCCAGTTATAGATTCGATAAGACTCGAGAGACTGGATTTTGTTCCAATTTCCTGCCAGTTGACGTCGTAGAATTCGACCCATTGAGGAGCCAGAAGCTCTTGAAGTGTCCAGCCTCTTGTGAACCATGCACTTTTCTTGAAGTCTTGCTCGATCCAAGAGTTGTTTCTCTTATTAGAATCGACATCTGATAGATATGCGTAACATACTTCTGCACGACGATACCATTTAAACATGGAGTTGATAGCTTCCGAGAGCTCCGCACTGCTCGCTTTGTCGATACAGCACGAGTCAATCCACTGCATAGAATTGTCAGTAGATAGGCGACTATTGAATGAGGGAGAGTACACAGTATCTCCATCCGTCTTTTGATGCCTGCCTACAACATCCATCAACCTTAGCCCAGCCCCCCATCTGTGGTCCTCGGCCTGCCTGCAAGTCCTGGAACGTGACCTCTCCTTCCTCCTCCCACCTATGAGACAAGATGGCATATCGAGGGATTTGATCCTCGTAGAACTCGCGTAGCTCGTAAGTTGAGCAGTCAATCAGACGCATGGTGTGAAGCGCCTCGCGGGACAATTTCTGGCTGACTGTCTGCTCGGCAAGAGGCTCGCTACAAAGTGCTTGTGGCTTCAAGATTGTTAATGCTTGATACCAGATGACTAACAACTTCCGTTGGTCTGGAGAGGCGTTTAAATATGAAAATGGCGTTCTGGCGAAGGTAAAGGAACTGACAGCATGTCACGATCAGCTGAAAGGCTTACCCATGCAAGCCACGTATTGGTAAGGCTGAAGCGCCTGTGACGAATACTAGTACCTCAACTCATCCATCTCTCTCTCAGCTTTGTCACACAAAGTCGGCTGTCAAATTCAAGGACGCCCTTGTAAATATCACCGTATTCGGATGTTGATGTAGATGTGAGTTTGGAATGTTGTTGATTAGCAGGGAACGATGAAGGTTGAGGTGAAGACAGACGAGGGAGGAGAGAAGCGATCCCATTGGCCACCCACTGAGCAACCCCACCCCCACTTTCCAATTACGAAGCCATTAGCAGGAAGGGCGTCCTACATGTGAGCTCAATTCAACCCCGCTATTGCGACAACTAATGATGGAATCGTCAAGTGATAGTGGGTATAAAGTCTCAAGCTTCCGTAGCCTTGGGTGAGAAGAGAAGGATCAGACCGCATACACAAGCAAATATCAACCGCTTTTCCCCTAAGAGGTACCATCAATTTAACTGCCCCTCCTACTTGCTCCAGATGCGATGGCGCAATCCAGAAAGAAGGAGAACCTTTTGATCCTCGGGGGAACTGGTTATATTGGCTCTTATATTCTGGATCAAATCATCAAGGCAAAGGATTCCTTCGGAAACATTGCCATCTTCACTTCCCCGAGAACTGCAGAGACCAAGTCGGAGCTTCTGGATGGCTTGCGCAGCAAAGGAGTGGGGGTTATTGTTGGCGATGTCAATAAATCTGAAGACTTACTGAAGGCTTTCCAAGGTAAGTGCCCATCACCATTGTAATCCTGAGACTATTGCTGATGAGTTTCTTCGCAGGTGTCGATACAGTCATCAGCGCAGTCGGTCGAATGGCAATTGGCGAGCAAGTCGAATGGATCAAACTTATGGAGAAAGCTCCTACAGTCAAGAGATTCTTCCCCTCAGAATACGGAACCGACATAGAGTACGGCCCGGCATCTGCGGACGAGATACCGCACCAGCAGAAGCTCAAGGTTAGAGCGGCATTAAAGGAGAGTTCTGGGTTGGACTACACATATGTGGTTACCGGGCCCTATGCAGATGTCGGAGGATACCTTGGTGCAGCGCCGAACCATCCACAGATTGGGTCTTTCAATGTCAAAGAGAAGAAGGCTGTTCTTATTGGAGATGGGAAAGGACCGATCAGTTTGACGACACTGAATGAGTGGGTATTCTCTGTCTTGTCACTCGAAGCTCGTCATTAACACAACACAGTGTTGGGAAATTCGTCGTCAGAGCTCTTCTTCACCCAGAAGCATCCCGAAACCGTGCTCTGAAGGTCAATTCTTTCACAACTACTCCCGCTGACATTGCCGCCGAGTTCGAGAGACAAACTGGAGACAAGTGGACCGTATCATATACAAGCCTCGAGAAGCTAAGAGAATATGAAAAGGAAGCTCATGACAGCAATAATCCGTCCGCTACGGTGTTCACGCTGAAGAGAATCTGGGCTGAGGGTGGAACACTTTATGAGAAGAGGGATAATGCTTTGATTGATGCGGAAGATACGGAGACTTTTGAGGATGCGATTAAGGCCACTATTGCATCTCAGCTGGCTTCGTAGTCAAGTACGGAATGCTAGCCAAAAATTCAAAAGCCTATGTTAATTTCTTACAGAGCTCTCAGGCTCAAACCTCTTTGCCGTCTCTGCCGTAGTTTTTGATGATGAGCATGGATATTTAGTGCCGAAAAACAAAGATTAAACAATTAAATAGACATATCGACCAAACCTACAGATAGTATACCATTTGCAGCCAGGCCATCTAGCTCCAAGACCAAAATCGAGGAGTGCTCCTTACTAGGAGGATCACATGGATCTCGGCTGATCTTGGGTCGGGATATCCGAGCCGAAACTTCGAACGAAATCAAGCTCAACTCCTCCCAATCATCTCAATATACAGATAAGCAACCATGTGCTCGATCGAAAGACGGAACTATACCGCCTCCCTGTGTCATTACTGTGGATTTCATAAATTATCCACTTACTAAATCTCCTTCATCATCCGCACTTCTCCGGAAATGCCGTCGTCTCCACAAACCCCGCAGAGGGGTCAAACAACACACTCCATCCCAGAACCAAGGGTCACCAAATCTCCAAGCACAGAAACTCCGTTACTAATCCGCTAAATATCAATAGAAAGGCCTTGATTGGTTGTATCTGGATGTCCTCTTTCCTCTTTGTATCTAGTGATGAGTATGCGCGGCTTTCATCGGCATACAGAGTCTCACTTGGCACCTTCCCAAACACTCGTAAGTCAGATGCTTAGATGTCATTAAGGTATAAAGAATTCTGTCACAGGCGAGAATTTCCTTGAATATTCCTCAATTTGTGAAAGGATTGCAGTTCTTGCTGTGCTGTGTTTGTGGTTGTTGAGCTCTCTTGACCATCCGGAGACAAAGATCATGATGTTGTTATTGAGTAACGAAAGCGGCCTGGTTGGACTTCTCGCGAAGTTGACAATATGGACTGCACTTTTATTATCTGCATATGTGAGTATTCCATCCTGTATCCCTATCTCAATACTGATACGAAGCGGCTCATTCTCCTAACAATTTATCGTTTGACTTTCCACCCACTGGCGAAATATCCAGGACCTTTTCTGGCCAAGATCACCGACTGGTACTCAGTCTACCATGCGTGGAAAGGCGATAGACATCTTGAGTTCTGGAGATGCCACGAGACTTACGGACCGGTAGTACGATTTGGACCTAACAGTCTTTCAATCAACACCAACTCGGCTTTGAAGACCATCTATGGCCACAAATCAAATGTCAAGAAATCTCAATTCTACTCCGTCTTCCCGCCCACGAAAGACACATTCAACACTCACAGCTCCATCGATAAAGCCAGCCATGCTCGTAAACGCCGAGTCCTATCACATGCATTTTCAGATAATGCAATCAAGAGTATGGAGAAGTACATCCTGGCCAATGTTCGAACGTTCTGTTCTAGACTGGGTGCCAAGCCCGCGTTGGTCGAGAAGAATGGAGTCAAGGGCCAATGGAGCGTGGCTCAGAATATGGCGGATTGGGCGAATTACTTGACTTTTGACGTCATGGGAGACTTGTGCTTCGGAAAGGCATTCGAAATGTTGGAGCATGAGGAGAATCGTCATGTGATTGATCTTATTGGCAATGCAGCTCACATGCATCTGATTGTAGGACTAATCTGCCCCTTCTGACAAATTTGGCTAATGAAATAGCTCGGAACGAACCCGAGCATCAAGACTCTCGGGCTGAACAAAGTCCTCTTCCGCAAAATTTACAACATGAGAATGCAATACATGGCATACAGCAAAATGCAAGCAGCAGAACGAACCAAGGTTGGACTCGACACCGACCGTAAGGACTTTTTCTACTACCTCCTCAACGCTCGCGATCCGGAGACTGGAAAGGGCTTCACTGGACCCGAACTCTGGGGCGAAAGTAACCTCCTGATCATCGCTGGCTCGGATACGACGTCAACTGCACTGGCTTCGGCGTTTTTCTACTTGGTGCACAATCCATCTACGCTGGAGAAGTTGTGTGAGGAAGTCCGAAGCACATTCTCGGGTCTTGAGGATATCCATTCGGGTCCTACTTTAAACTCATGCACATATCTCCGTGCCGTTATCGATGAGGCAATGCGTCTTTCGCCACCTGTAGGAGGTATCCTTCCCCGCGAAGTCATGCCGGGCGGTCTCGATATCGATGGCATGCACTTCCCAGCCGGCGTGGTAGTCGGAACACCACACTACGCACTCCACCACAACCCCGATTACTATCCGTCACCATTCGCGTTTAATCCTTCTCGTTGGATCGCCGACTCATCTCCAGAGGTGACCAAGGACACTGTTGCGGTCGCTCAATCCGCGTTCTGCCCTTTTAGTGTAGGGCCAAGAGGCTGTATTGGAAAGGGGCTCGCCTATGCAGAACTTATGACTAGTTTAGCGAGGACGGTGTTTATGTATGATATGAAATTAGCTGATGGCACGAGTGTCGGTGAGGGACGACCGGAATTGGAATGGGGAAGACAGAGGAAAGAGGAGTATCAGCTGAAGGATTCCTTTACGAGTTTGAAGGATGGTCCGTATGTACAATTCCGGGAGAGGCAGTAGGGAGTTGGCGGCAGTCCAAATTGCATAGGCGGTGTTTCATGGGCGGCGTTGGATATGGTGAATAAATTGTCATTAGGGCCAATCAAAACAGATACAAATACAAAATCTTCAAATCAGGCCACCTCCTATTCCACAACTTCCTTGAACCGCACCGGCAATCCATGTCCCGGCCTCAACGTCACCCATCCAATCATATCCTTCTCCAACCCAGGACTTTCCAACTCACACTCAAAACTCCCAAACCACGCAGCCACCAAACACAACAACTCCGACTTCGAGAAATCCTTCCCAATACAACTCCTAGGCCCATGCAAAAACGTCAGATTCGCAAAATTATTCGTCGCGCCTCCAGACTTCGCAGTCCCATCCCTCATCCACCTCTCAGGATTAAACTCTAGTGCATCCTCACCCCAATACTCTTTACTGGCGTTGATCGCCCATGCTGCGATTACGATATGCGTACCTTTCGGAACTGGCTGACCCAGGATTGTGGTATCGCGTGTGGGGACACGGATGGATAGCGGCACAGAAGGCATGATGCGCAGGACTTCATTGCACACCGCATTCAGGTAAGGCAAGTGATCGATCTCCAGCGCATCAACTTCCGCCTTCAGCACCCCATCAACAAGCAACTTCCCCCTAACCTCCTCCCTCAGCTTCCTCTGCACGTCAGGATGCGTACAAAGCAAAAACATCGTCCAAGTCAGGGCACTCGCCGTCGTCTCATGTCCCGCAGCCAAAAACGTCATGACCTGATTCGCCAGCTCATCATCATTCAACCCACCCGACTCCATAGCCACAGACAAGATATCCACGCCGCCCATCTTCCCGCCTTTCTCTGCAGCGAGGCGCTTCTGCCGGATCAGATCGTAGGCTATGGCCCGGATGGTTTGCACGCTGGTCTTCAGATTCGGGAAGACGGCTTTCACGACGGGGAAGATGTACTGGAAGGGGATGGAGACACCGATGTTGATCCAGCGGAAGAAGGGTGGTTCTTGCATGAAGAGGGAGTGATAGGTGCGGTAGATTTCGCTGTCGGTGGTGCTGATCGAGTTGAATTCGAAGCCCATCCCTGCGATGCCGATGATGTCCAGAGTAGTGCGACTCGCCCAATCGTACGTATTCTGGATATTTGGCGGCCTCTGTCCGGGGACTGAGGGGGATGAGATGGCGCGCGAGATGGCGTGCACGGATTTTAGGGCTTGGGTCCAGAAGATGGGGTAGAGGTCTTTGATGTGCCGGAATGCGAAGGCGGGCATGAGGATTTTGCGTTGGTGCTGTATATCATATTATATTTACCACATCACAGAATACCAACAAAGAGAGGAGCATACCTTATGACTCGCCCCCTCAGCAACCAACACCCCATCCCCCAGGATCTTCCGAAAGGTAAAACCCGCCTGCTCAGGCTTCACAAACTCATAACTATTCGTCACCAGAACCTCGCGCAGTGCATCCGTAGAAGTCAAGAATATGCGTTCTTGGTTGAGGAGCGTGCGGAAGCGGATTAGGCCGTTGTTGGGGACGGAGGAGAGCCAGCGCCTGTAGGGCTCGCCGTTGTGGTTGCTGCGGATTTGAGAGGCGTGGGCCCAGAGCCATGAGGTGTCCTGTTCGGATTGTTAGTGTGTGTCTGTGGGATGGAAGTATGTTGGTAGAATGGGAGTTGTTTGCCTTTGGTTCTGGGAGGTGGCGGAGGGGACTGAGGTAGAATGGGTAGATGTATAGCTTGTATAGAGCAAAGAGGAAGAGGAAAGATAGGTAGAATGCTCCTCCAGCTAAGAAAAGCGACGAGTTTGCGTGTGAGGAATTTTTGAGAATAGCTTCAGCATTGCGAATGAATAAATAAACAAGAGCCAGCGGCAGCCCAAGGACTAAGATTGTGATTTTCGTTGACATCGCAAAGCGTGAAATATCCAAACAGATATTTGCCGGTTGTCTCTCTCACAAGAATCACTCTCAGAAGGTTGGACAATACTGAGATGATGGTGTCTTTATACCAGAGCTACCTCAAAGCTCAACAGCTAACGAGCATGGACATCACGGCGCGTCATAGCGACTCAAGCCGATACCGAGGCCGCACGTGAAGCGAATCAGCATCGAAATAGCGATCGTTCACTCTAATTGTCGTTGTTTCAAACGCTGATGTTTTGATCCCGTCACGAAACGGCCCTAGCGAGGGCGGGATGGGACGGACTAACGGATTTGCGGGGGGACTGTTGACCCGTGATGGAGGCGCTGCGTGATGGTTACTGGATTAGGTGTAGTTTGGGGATTTTCATTGGATTTCTGCGAGAATGCGATAGCATTTGGGATTATTGTAGCAGTTGGCTGATTGAAGCGACACGGCATGTGAAAATTGGGGGTTTTCGCTAGTTGTTGATTCTTGCTAATTTTGCCTTCATGGTGAGAATTCGCTTGAAGCGCTGTTTTGCTTTCAGTAGAGCAATTATTATCGCATATACCATTCTAACTCGATAATGGGAGACGGAATGATGATGCTGAGGGGTTTTGGAAATTTTAAGTGACGTTTTGTGGAATGGCAATTTACCAACACGACCTTAGCTTAGGCAAAATGACCTGAGGCTTGGAGAAGGTATAAGAAGCTTCCCTACTGTTCCTATCTATTCTATATTTTCTAATTTCGGGACTCAATATTGAGACTCTCCGCGATATTTCGACGGGTTTTCCTCTAATTTCCTATGATGCTACCTTTTGGCTATCCCGGTTGCAAAAGAGTTCTACCTGAAGCATAGCTTTGGCTTTGAAATTCTCGGTTCTTGTGGCGGGAATATTGGGAGCGGAAATGCTGGGAGTGATGGAAAGGCAAGACCTTTCGAATAAACTTTGATGCGAATGATATGAAGAGTTCGGTTTTCATGTGCTTGTTGTCAGGAAAAGTCTTTCTGGATGCCTAGCTCAAGAAGGGACCTTCTAAGAACCATACTAGATAGTGTTGCACCGAGATGTGAGGTGGAAAATAAAAAAGACCTTTGGGAGCAGCTTCATTGACAAAGACTTCCAAGTAGTAGGTCCTCGAATTTCCCATAGTGCATGCTCAACTGATCACTTACTGGCATTCCTCAGGCAAATCCTCCACATACATGAATACTACTTCGCTTCTCATCCGTGATCGTTCGCAAGCTGCCCGAGTCAACAGACTGCTGATAGATATGGAGGATTTGACTACTAAAAAAGCCATTCGCCACATTCTCGGGAGAGGTACAGAATCTGGATAGTCTCAGCTCTAAGTACCCGCCTCGGACTTCGACCATTCCCACCACTTCGCCCATAACTTTTGCTCCTGTAGTTTTCGAGACAACCGGGTTCGGCCCTAGGAATCCATTATCTTGGTCCTATTTTCCAACTGAGGCAAAATGCCAGAAAGCTTCTCAAGCCAACTCTCGAAAATGTGCGATAGCTTCAGCATTCCATGACGCGCCTCTTCCAACTGGCGATGGAAGAAGTGGGATTAAGCGAAGGTGGTATGGATTTCCCCATTGTCTAGGCGCCTTTATCATGATCATCGTTTCGTAGTCTTCATGGCGTTGATTTAACTCTGCTTCTTTGAGACCAGGCTTGTCTCCATACACATCGCGGTTGAGGAATTTATGTATTTTAGTAGATGGTCGATATCGTGATCCGCAGAAGGAGGCAACTCGGTTCATGTAGTAAGGAGGATTGCTGAAGAAAATGTATGATGGATCGCCAGCCGTCAATGTACATTGAAGGGCAATTGGTAGGGGATATAGGAGCTTCATGATGGGATAGAGTTCTGGACATGACGGACCAAGGCAGATGTCGCTGCATGGCCCTGTGTTGTGATCGCTGCCGTCGATAATTGTGTGAAACAAACAGACAAGGATGTCCAGCGGGAGGTCGAGGAGAGGTGACTTGAGCACAGTCTTACTGTCTATAGTGTGTAAGTTGTAGTGACACAAGAAGATTGTGCCAATTGGCAATTCAAATGGAGTCAGGGAATATACCTTGAGTGCACGTGAGAGGTCGATAAAGCACCAATGCGGATGAGATGTTGGCTGTTAGGGTCTGCTTGACGTTACTGTGGCCATTTTCCAGAAGGTCTCTGCTTTCCTTTTGGTCTAACATTTTCTTGGTCCTGTATAGGCTGCCGAGGTCGATACTAAGATGGCTTGTTGGTGTTGATGGAGGGGTCTTCAGTGGATGTCGAGCTTAATTTAGCAGAATATAATTTGCGAGTCTCGAAATTGATATTCGATACAAGAGTCGTCTTCAAGAGGAGATTAGGTCTAGGGTAATGCTCAGAATGCAACATCATAAATAAAAACTTCATTGCAATGATATCGAAGCTTATCACTCGTGCTGGGGCGGTCGGGCTCTAAAGGTCCACCCTAGTCAGGCAGTCAGTGATTACACTCGAAACAGCAACACGAATTCAATGTGAGTCACTGGCCAAGAAGAATCTTGCAACAGTACACGTTCAGTATGACACACGTATTCACCCCTTTAGAGATTCTTGAGGTCAATTGGAATGTCTATCATCTTTTTGTAGAAATCTGAAGCGTTGCTTTCCCTTCACCTTCCTAATCGTCTAGGATGCTTCAAGGGCGGAGTTGCTGCGGAAAAATCGAGTAAACATTACATCATAAGGTATAGTTTCGACTCTGATTTGCGTCATTCAATTTACCAAGAGCTTCTTTTGGAGCGCGTAATCAGAACCTGAGCAAATTGTTTGTTATGAAATTCGACGCTAGCTTCGCTCGAGAAAACCAGGGTGTTTAGCGTGCTTGGAGCCACGAGGTCGAGCTTGCCTACCTCGAACTTCGAGTCTCGGTTTTCGATGAGCTCTGCAACAGCAACTCTTTACCTCAACAGGTGAGGCCATGGCAGCCACGATGGTGCTGGCAATTCGCACCAGACTTAAGGGGGCTTACCAACGCCTCTCACACAAGAGCTCCAAGTTGCTGTCATCACAATCCTCACCTCTCCGTATCTTCAGCCTCAAGCCTAAACTCGAGCCTAGAGTCGAGCCCAAGGTTGTGATCAAGATCAAGCCCAAGTTCGAAGTTGAGATCGAGATTCCTGCTCCAGGTACGCAGTCAAGAGTCTCAGATGTTCTGCGTAAGACAGCTGACAGTCCGTAGACCCAGTGAAGATCACAGTCCCCGTTAAAGTCCCAGTCCAGGCGAAGGTCCCCAAGAGATCGCTCAAGATCACAGATCTACCAAATGACGTCGTCCTTATGATCTTCGACCTCCTCGTCAAACACTCGGCTTGCAAAACCTCCGCAACATGCTTCGGACTCTCCAATCCCATCTTTTACTCCATCCTCAAGTCTTATGTTCCCATGCCCATCCGTCTCAAGGACAACTACGAGATCATTCGAGGTCTTCCTGGTAGCACGAGTGTTCTGTCGCTAAGCAACGCAATCACCGACTTCATGGGTCCTGAATATCGCGTTGGAACCTTCAGCAGAAAGTTTCTCGCTCGTAGTGTCTATGGTGATGTCGTTGGCCCGCTCGAGATCGAACTGGATCGACGATACCACGCATATGAGGATACCATGGCCTTCGTAAGCAGGGGAACAAACGATAACGGTATGACGCACTACGTTGTTCGAAGACATGTCCTGCCAAACCCCCATGGAATGGGCGATGAGTGGTACACAGAGGCAATGAAGGTCATGGTGGATGCAGATCTGGCTGGCATTCGTCTGATCAGCTACATGGATCATATTGGAGGTAATTGTGGTGTGTCGTGGACTTTCGTCCCTTAGGCTAGACAACTATGGTTAGAATCGACATGAAGCACAGGGTTGGGTTGGAATTTTAGCGGGAGTTACTTCAATGGGTGCTCTCCTGGTGTTGCGCGTTATGTTATACACGGTTGGGAAAAGCAGCCTTGGGAGATCTGAGGTTTATTGCTTCCATAGAGCGACTTTGATAATCTTCGCAGATGGCTTCCTTGTGGTCAATTGTTCTCCAGGCCTGGATTCAGGGCAGGCTTCGGGCTTGGATTTCGTAACTACTACTTGGTTGCCTTGCTAATACGAGAGACATTCTCCACTCCACTCACAAGTCTTCACAACATGATATGAAAGTAATGACATAAATTTGGTACTTTATGGGTCCCCAAGTTGAAGGACCTTTGGGAGGTACAGTGGTGTGGTTCAAGATAATCATGAGCATCTTGTCTGCTTTGCATTTTACTGTTCATTATGGTCTTCGAGGTATCAATTAGTAGAATTCAAATCACCATATGGAAAGCTACCTACTGGTGATACCTTTTGAGCTATCCAAGACTTGAATTGCGACTAGAATGGTACCATCAGTCTAAAATCGAAAAGGTTCTGACATTAGACTCAGGACCGGCGGTGGGATGTTTGAGGAGCAGGTACTATTGGCCCCTTCTATATATCATGAGTTCTTCTCTAAATGTCTCATAGATGCTGCCTGAACTCTGCTCCAAACGGTTCTGTATTCTGGTTTGATGGAAAGAGTGAAACCAGGCCAAGGGGGTGGTTGTCGTGAGGAGACCGCTCTTCTGATTGCAGCCTGGTTGTGCTAAAATATCTGTCCGTCTACGACTCAAAGAACCACCACTTGCTCCTGGGGAACAGTCTTACCAAAGAATTAGTTCTTTCCGTCTAGATTATGGCTGAAATGGCTGGAGTTGTTGACATGAGGTTGATTTAGCGAGTGAATCCCTGCAGATCGATGTCATCCCAAAGGCGCATCGGCCAGAGCGGCCGCGCCAAGATATGGGAGAATCACTTCTCCTGATCGGAACTCCTTTCGTCTTAACAACAACGAACGTCCAACAATTGTTCATACCACGCACTGCACTTGATGAAACCAATATGGGATCAAAAACTCCCGAAAATCACCAGCAGACCCCCAATGGTATGAATCCCGCCCCAAGCCGGGCATACATCAGCTGACTTTTCTCCAAGCGTCCAACTCAGGTGGCCTCAAACCAGCAAACCCTGACCCGAAAGTCTCTAAGAATGGCTCCGGATCGGCGGACTTGGATCAAGGCATCGTTAGTGACGACGATGACGACGACGATGATGCGAAAGGGGAAGCTGAGATGAATACTGCTTCCAATGCAGGTACAAATCTCACTCAAACAGATGATCAATTGGCGCTGCTAACATGCTTGACCAGAAAAGAAAAAGAAACGCAAGAGATCGAAGAAGAAAAAGGCCAAGAACGGTACTTTACCAGCCGCCGAGCTGAAGCAAACCAACCCTCCTCGGGTACTTCTGTCGACCCTGTTCCCAATCGAGTATCCGAAAGGAGAGCTCATCCCGTATGAGAACCTAGCTCGTGAAACGGACGAAGAGACTCGCTACAACTCACGCCTTTGGGATCCCGACTTTCTCACAGACTATCGTCAAGCCGCCGAGATCCATCGCCAAGTCCGTCACTATGCACAGAAGGAACTCATCAAGCCGGGATCAAGCCTCCTCTCCATCGCTGAGGGCATCGAGGATGGTGTTCGTGCGCTTTCTGGGCATCAGGGACTGGAGCCTGGTGATGGATTGAAGGCAAGCATGGGATTTCCCACGGGTTTGTGCAGAAATCATCAAACTGCTCACTACACTCCGAACCCAGGCGACAAAGAAGTTCTTCTGGAGAAGGACGATGTCCTCAAGGTCGACTTTGGCGTGCAAATCAATGGCCGCATTGTTGATTCGGCATTCACGGTCGCGTTTGACCATAAGTATGATAATCTCCTTGCTGCTGTGAAAGCTGCTACGAACACCGGCATCCAGGTACGTCTGTTTCATTATTCAAATTGCACTAAAGTATGGGGCTAAAATTCGGCATAGCATGCGGGGGTTGATGCGAGAATGAAAGAGATTGGAGCTGCAATTCAGGAAGTCATGGAAAGTTACGAGGTCGAGCTCGATGGGAAACTGTACCCAGTCAAGGCAGTCAGAAGTCTTACCGGTCACAACATCCTCCGTTACCATATCCACGGCGATAAGCAAGTTCCCTTCGTGAAGAATAACAGCTCGCAAAAGATGGAAGAAGGAGATGTCTTTGCTATCGAGACCTTTGGAAGTACTGGTAGAGGATATACTCATGATGATGGTGTAGGTGGCAGGCTGCAGGTTCTTTTTCCGTTTGATTTGCTGATATCGGGTAGACTGCTGCATACGGCTATGGACGTAACGAGAATGTGTCGGGTGCCAATCTGCGTCTCGCCTCCGCGAAGTCCCTGCTCAAGACCATCGACGCCAATTTCGGCACAATCGTGTTCAACCGTCGGTACCTTGAGCGTCTTGGTGTGAAGAGTTATCATCTTGGGGTATGTATCTGAATTCGTGCCATGTACCAGTGCATGTGCTTATTGGTGCCTCACAGATGAGACATTTGATCGACCAAGGGATCATCGAGCAGTATGGACAGCTTGCCGATGTCAAGGGCTCATATACCGCTCAATTCGAGCATGTAAGAGATTACAACCCCTCTCCTCCTTGCCCCTGTCGGAACGTGTGTCCATGCTAAGTATTTAATTTAGACAATTTTGCTTCACAGTGGTGGAAAGGAAGTCATCAGTCGTGGTGATGACTACTAGCAACCTGCTCGGCACGAGCCCGAGCTCTCGTGAATGGTCTATTTCTTTACTTCTGACGTACCTCGCAGAGTCGCTCCTTCATCTTCCTGCATCGGGATTCAACATCCTGCAAAATTTGTAGGTTTATTTACTGCTTCTATTCGGTCCTTACCACAAAATTAAACCTCAAGCTTCACTTCTGGACGGTCTGCCTGCGCCATGTGAGTGAGAAATGGCCAGTCTTGCTATGGGCGAGCTTCAAAAATGGCCCAAATCTAAGCCTTCTGTGAACAGCTGTGCTTTTTCTCTCAAGGTTTTGTGAGCAGCTGCTGCGCATTTTGTGAATGAACGAAAGTTCGATACAGCTCGGAATATGTTGAGCCACTTTAGATCAACAAAATATTGTAAACAGAGGTGGGAATGGAAAAGGGATGTAATGATGTGCTAAAAGATGTTCAGCACCATTCGGCTAAATTTCGTCGGCGATTGGAACAACATCGGTGATTAAAGAGAACAATGAAGTAGCCCAAAACAAAAAAAAGCACCAATCTGCAGGACCTAAATTTCACCGATGCACATCCAAAAAAAGGCAAAAGAATGATAGCAATTCCAAGTTTCGATCTTGGGACCTCAGGGTTATGAGCCCCGCGCGCTTCCTCTGCGCCAAATTGCTTTCGGTTTACCTCAGTCGTTTTACTGGCTGGATGAGAACAAAAGTTGTTATTTGATTAGATATAGCCAACAAAAGTTTGTCGGGAGTAAGAGCGCTTGTGGGATGTTCATCGTCGTTTCATTGGCTCGCTTGGTTAGTATATTCAGCGAGAGGCCGGGCCCTTAATTCGAAAATCATTGAATGACGCTACTATTGTGTTAAAAAAAAGCATTTAAATGTAAGATACTCTAGTAATGTGTCAACTGTTTATTCTTCTTATAGTATTTAGATATTCGAATTGCGTAAGTGCCATGTAACTGATAAATTGTCTTTTTGAGGCATACACCTTCAAATCTGCCCATTTCCCGCGGGGAACCGACAAATGGCCGAAGGCCGAAGCTGACATCGAGTTGATTCTCACAACAAACACCACAAGCATCAGATCAAAGCACGATGCTCCCTAACACTTCCCTGCTGTGAACCTTACTTTGCACTACTCCTTGCGATCTGTCCTTTCGACGAACTTTGCATTACTTAAACTTATCTGCCCCATGTACGGCCACAGATCCTAACGTTGGGACCTTGATGACTCCTTGCTGCCTAGACTGAACACACGATCTCTTGTACAGAATCCTCAAATAGTAAAGGAAATTACCTATACATCTCATCCTTTACCACTGACATTTACGATGGATCTCTTCCAATCCGCCACCTCAGCCATCTCGCGCCTGTTCTCCACTTCGAGTAGTCGTCACGATACCCATCCAGCACAACCAGTCCCAGCATCCTTCCCTCAATTTTCTAAACTTCCCGTTGAGCTACGGCTCAAGATTTGGTCCTATTCAGCTCCAACGCGCACTCTCCGAGTCCATCTTCACGAGTATTCTCCTTCATGGATATCCGATGAAGACAGGTGGGAAGGTTATGCTCCAGACCCAAACCCCGATCAAAGCTTGGACTCAGACCAACCTCTCGCTCCCTCGTCTTCGGGCCTCCCATATTTCTTTCCAGGACCAGATGAGCCACTTCCCGCTATCCCCCTATACCCAGACACACTTCTTAGACCACACCACATGGTTATCACACCATGTTCAGCTTCACATCCTTGCGGCTGTGAATTCTACCCGTCGAAATCTCACAATTTACTGCCGATGCCGGGCGTCCTATTAGCATGTCACGAGAGTCGAAATGTCCTCTCCAAACAATATCGAAGATGCCTTCAGGATGAATACGACGCCTGGGGTCGCGAAGTGGTCAACCCGACATCCCGGATTGAGAAGTCCCTGCCGTCAGAACCGCCCGTGACGGGGCTCATCATCAACCCTTCAGCCGATACACTTCACGTTGGCGTCAACGTCGCGAGCTACAACGGCGTCTTTACATTGACCCGATTCGCCGCCATTGTCGCTCAGCAGATTCCGGACATTCAAAGAGTCATTCTCAGTCTTCATATTGCGATGCCGCCTTACAAATTCTGGGCATCGGCGCGATCCCAGTACTGGACAAACTGGGGTGCGACTGGATGGTGGGTGCCTACGAGGCATTTGATCGAAATGCCGGCACTGAGAGAAGTCGTGCTTCTGGTGCGTAAGAAGGAGAAGATGCTGCCTGTTGAGTGGAGGAATAGAACGGAGGGGCAATGGGTGGAGGAACTGCTGAAGGTTGAGGACCAGTGGCCTGCTGGATGGGAGGGGAGAATGCCGTCTCTGAAATTTGTGTACGACCTGGAGGATGGATGAAAGTTATCTGGCAAGTCAGAAGCCGCTTCGATTTTCATGGCTACTTCTTCGCACAAAGTTTGTAGTTGTACCACAGCTGGTGACGGTAGACCCTCTGAACTTACGCCCCCTGGCACTCTGGATATCACACAGCACACTTCAATTTCAACTCATCGCCATCTTACCTGCTGCATACAAACTTATATCCGTCATTCTCGCCATGATGTCGTTGCAAGAGCTTCATAACGGGCTGCTTCATCTGATCATCGAGTCCTTGAGACAGACGGACCTGCAACACGTGGGAAGCAGGTTCAGCAATTTCTTGAAGGCCCAATCGTCTCCGGAGAAGATATCGCAGCTTCGAATATGATACAGCAGTGGCCCGCTCGGAGGTACCGTGGATTATGTTTTTCTTTTGTTGAGCTCATCCTGAATATCCTATCATCGCGCAGTAGATTTTTTCACGGAAGCCGTTGTGGCGATCATACACTGAATGACGACAGGCGTAAAGCAGACTGACCAGAAAGATCTGAATATCGGAGGATTTCTTGAGACTGCTCGACAGTTCATCCTTCTTGAGGAGTCTGGCGTCGGATCTCTTCTCGTTCTCAGACTGGGCCAAGCTGAGTATAAGTAAAGAGGTAGTGAAATGAGGTTTAGATCCAGGGCTATTGGCTGATGTTGCTGAGTGGGAAGGCTGCTTGGCAATCGATGTTTGCTTGTGGCTTCCATAATTACTGCGAGAATCTCTCTGATCTTCGCTTTCTGAGGCTTGAATGGAGGGTACTTTTTGTTGGGTCTGTACGAAGTCGAGATTTTGCTCTTGACGACGAATTTTGGTCTTGGATGGGGGTTACTGGATCTGTCACGGCAAAATCAGAGCTTTCCATTTCATGCGATTACTGGGAAACATCGATTTGATCACCGGAACCTGCGCTTCATGTTGTTCTTCTTTGCTGCCAGCCAACAATACTTCACGGCTGGCACGTTAACAAGTGAAATCTTCAACACAGGCAGACGGTCTTGCGAAACAAAACACTCCTCAACAAATCTTCCTTCATGCCATCAAGCCCCCGAGTTGAGGATCTAGAATTGAACTTCTTCAATGGCATCCACACGGACAAGCAAACTCTCCGCTTACTACCTCATCCCGAACAATCGATCGACACCATTTGAGCTTATCCGGATTTAACTTTCCCAGTTGCAGAATCTCGATGCAATATGGACATATCCAACATCTGCATATCCCAATCAAATCCCATTGTCTTATCTCCACAAATCAATCCTTCAACAAGCAACAGCCAGCCCTATGCGCAATCCCAGCAGATCAAGCTTCCAACCTGCAGGATACTGTATAAATAGCCAGAGCCTCAACATCACGCCGTCTTACGTCGCACGGCACACTAAACACACCATCTGAACTCCTCTCGCCCTACCATCATCTAACAACACCACTAGAACTTATCTAGAATCGCACGATTCGCCCGCACGCCCGCCCGTCCAAGGTCACACAAACCCCCCTCCCTTCAGCCCCACCTTGGCACCATCCCACTACGCGGGGCCGCACACCACAGCACCAATCAAGCGCACCACACACCACGATTGGCGTTCGTGGCTTGCCGTTCTCCATCTCCAGATTCGTGCGTTCAATACCGAGTTGCATTGAAAGAGAGGATGCCAGATAGGAATGGGAGACATGCATGAGGGGTTTAAACTCCTTCCATTCAGGACCCTGCGTCTGGTGCGCGGTGGTATATTTTCATTTGATAGATGCTGGAGAGACATCCTGGATACGAGTTTGTGTGGTGTGGTATGGTGCGGTTGGGAGGATAGGGTACTGAGAGGGGACTGTGGCTTGGAAGACCGTTGTTTGAGAGGGAAGGTGGCTTGAATCGGGTTTGGGTATATAGAGAGGGGTCTGGAGCTTCAAGCTGAGGTTGAGAGGGATCTAGAACATTGCATTACATAGTGTTTTGCGATTCACATCTGAGCCTCAGAATCGAATTCTCTCTGCGCCTCTGAAACTGTGCTTGTATTACATTCTGCTCTATCCTTTATTCTTCAATCAGACTTGATATCACCATACGGACAACGATCACGATGAAAGGCATACTCCTCGCAGAAGCGGGCGGGCAATTCGTCCCAGTCGACAACCTCGAAGTTCCTAAACCCTCGCGCAAACAAATCCTCGTCAAGTCTCTCGTGACAGGCATCAATCCAGTGTTCGTTCTCACTCATTCGATCTCCATCCCTTTCCCTATTTCGTCTCATCTCATCATGAAGTCGATCTATTTGAATCTTCATTCAAAATCACACTACTAACACACCACTACCAGCGAAGAATTCATGCGCGCCGGCGCCCTGGTCCTCTCATGGCCTATCGTCCTCGGTTGTGACGCGTCCGGCGTTGTTGTGGAAGTCGGAAGCGAAGTGACGAAGTTCAAGGTTGGGGACTCAGTCTTTGGATGTACGAGATTAGGCGCGCCTGGGTACTCGACATTCCAGGAATACGTACGTCTAGCTTGCTTGTACCGATTTGAGAATGAGGGTGCTTTGATGCTGATGAGATGTGGCTGAGGATAGTTCCTGATGGATGAGAATATCACGTTCAAGAAGCCGGAGAACGTTACTCGAGAACAAGCTGCTACGCTGGGTGTTGGACTGTTGGTATGTTCGTGAGATTACATGCTCTGGGAGATGCTGATAGTGGTAGACTGCATCTTTGGGGTTGGTCAGTGGTGCAGATATTGAACTTCAATCAACTGGTGGGAAGGTTGGCGAGGAATGGATCCTAGTTCTCGGCGCTGCTGGAAGTGTGGGACAATATGCCGTCCAGGTCTGAATATTCCCGTCTCTGTCAGCGTGGAGAGCTTGCTGACATTTCAAAGATTGCAAAACTTTGCGGATTCAAGGTCCTCGGGTCGTGTTCACCAGCTAATGACGAGGTAAACATTTGCACTTTCAACGGAATCCAGGATACTGACAAGTGAGAAGTTCCTGAAAACTGTCGGAGCGGATGCAACGTTCAACTACAAGCTGCCACTTGAAGATCAACTAAAAGAAATAGCAAGTATCACAGGTGGGAAGTTCAGTCGAGTATTTGATGCAAGTGCAATGGCAACAGAGACAGGGATGGAAGCACTTGCTCAACATGGCGACCCCAAAGCAGACACCAAGTACTTTGTTACAACCAACGACTGGTAAGACAACCATGAGCTTGAAGAAATCAACTGACAAGGTTCAGGGTGCCTATTGAGCCAAAACAAGGCATTCAGATTAACATGGTTGCCTTGGGGAAGATCGGTAAGACTGGAGATGAGAGTATTCTGCAGGTGAATCAGGACATCGAGGACTTTATCCCAACGTTAGAGAAGTACCTGGCCGATGGTTCTTTGAAGCCAATGGACTATGATGTGGTGGGCGATGTTGGAGTAGAGGAGGTCTTGAAAGCGCTAGAGGCTTTCAATTCCAAGAAGAGCGCGACGAAGAAGGTGGTTGTCAGACTAGCTGCAGAGTAACTTACCTGACAAACAAATTTACCAGTTCAATTCGTCCGATGGAATGTTGTTTGGTCAGGTGGCTGATTGATGCTTATTCGGCTATACTGCCATCAGAAAAATATTCAAACTCTTTCGGCACAGGTGCATCGTCCTTAACATTCGGGTCTTCATCAACCATCATAAACGGATTTTGCTTCGTCACGACCGGTACAATAACTGGGACCGGGGCAGACGAAGCAGCCGCTGGAAGTCCGTTCCTTACAGTCTTCGTCATGAAGGCCGCCCACTCCCATGGTCTCGCCCTATCTCCTGGTAAAGAGTTGAAGTACTCCCACCCCATTACCCCTCCAAATCCAGGATACCTCAACTTCAGTGTGATCAGCACTTCCTGCAGCAGCTCGAAAGGCACCCAGCCACTTCCATTTCCAGGATTCGTGACCATGCCAATCACGATCTTGTCCGCAGGGAAGCCTCTTCTAACCATGAAATCGTACCCGTCGGTTTTGCTCAGGTCTCCCCACCCACAGTAGAATTGTGTATTATACCATCCTATCTGCTTGCCGCGCATAACCTCCAAAGCCTCATAGCTGAATCCACTGAGATTGTGCTCCGGTCGCTCGGACATTAAAGCTGCTGCGACGGGCGCGAGGGTGATAATGAAGTCGTCTCCAAAATCGCTCTTTAGTCGATCGATAAGTCGTATTATTCCCGCCAGCGTCATGCGCTCTTCGACGTCCAGATCTAGCCCATCCAGATTTCGTTCTCGTATTAGGTTCCGTAGAGGTATGTAGTATGCTTCGAAAGTTGCGTCGTCGAGGTCTAGTCGTGTGAATGAACCTTTCGCCGCCCCTCCAAGCATGCCCAGCACTTTGATGCCCGAGGCTTGGAGGATTCGCAATTCAGCCCATAGAGTGACGTATCGAGGGTCTCCGGGTACGTGATCGTTCTGCAGAGTGATCAATTGGCGCTTCTGTCAAGATGAGGGGATCATGTACTAGATGTATGTTTCCTGGTGGATCATTGAGATGAATGGCGGCGAGATTGACGTGTGTCACCGCGATGTTGGGCTTTGTAATGATTGGGAGGATCGAGCAGGGCGTGCCATCTGAATTGTGCTGCGTCTGGTAGTATATGACTATTCGTGGTGTTGAAGGAGGAGGTAGAGGAGGCATCGTAGGTTGAGGTTTGAGAAGAGACAGGAAGTTCGAAGGATCGCGGGGCTGGAGGTGTGGTGGGGTCCGGGGCTGGTCTCGGCGCATTCGCCTGCTGTAAGTTGGAGCATCACCTATGGTTTTTACGAAAGACATCATTGCTCAACCTTAAAACAATGCAGATTTTCGAAGCGATATAGACTGACAACTATAATCTACAATGAATACGAGATATTCTGGCGACACTATCTAGGCTGCCTATGCAATGCTAGAACTTTCCGTACATTCAAAGTCCTCCTGTGGCACGTTGCCTTCTCGGAGTAATAGTCGAAGCCAAACAAATAAGCGATAATAAACAAAAGCAAATGGCGAAATGTGTCACGATATTGTTCTCGTGCGGCTTCACTTCTTCGGTTCCGTAATTTAGCTGGCACGTATTTCATTATTATTTGCTGGAGGGGGCCTGCGTCCAGAAATCACAGTGGCGTTTAACATAGGGCTTGGACTGGCGCTCCTTAAAAAATTGCATTCCGAAGGGATGTCATAAATTACATTCCTCGCACCATCCCTCCTGACATTTCCTCGACGCTATTTTTGAACTTGCCTCTTATGTTCTTATTCGGAAGTCGGAGAGTCGATGGAGTCAGTACGACGTTGGATGTACAGAACGAAGAGGGTCGATGACTTCGCAGTGGAAGAGAGGGATTCTGCAGACTGCGACGTGAAGGGAGACTAGATTTTATGAAGCAAATGAATAGTTGGGATTTTTGAAAAGGAAGCCTTCACTAGAGTGAGGCAGCCAAGAAAGCAAGTAAGACAATATCACGTTCCCATCAGCATTCTTCTTCTAATTACTTTAATTTAATGAACTCTTGCTTCACTCGCCCTTGCCTGTGAGCTAAGCACATGGCTGAACTAATGTTCAATTCATGCGCTGTACGACTTGCCCATAGTCAGAAGGTTTCCCGACCTATATTATCACTTGCCCGTTGACCCTGAAGAAAGTAGAGCGGGTTTTGATCAGATTGAACAAATGCATACAAGATTACACAGCGGTGATGGCGTACAGTCAACTTCCACAACATCACTTTTCCATTAGTTGCAGGCTACTGACCTTAAGTGGTCCTTATCGGAATACACAACACCAGAGCTGATCGTCAATGTCAAGAGTGCAAATCAACTTTTGCCATGGCGCCTTCCGCGGACAGTCTTTTTTCCACAAGAGAGGTGCTCAACCTCTCCAAACCATCGAGTTTAATTTTGAAAGATGTAAAAGCAATGTCAGAGAAAGTTGTCCATTTCCATCAAAGCAAAGAGACCAGGGATATTCTTCACTGGTTCGAACCGGTCAACCCGACATTGAGGCACCAAGGGTTTCGTGAAGATCACCAACAAGGAAGTGGATACTGGTTATTCGATACGCCGGAGTACTCCACTTGGATCAGTACAAAGAATTCAGCTTTGTGGATCTATGGCATACCCGGCGCGGGGAAGACGATCCTCGCGTAGGTCATCAGACTTTCTTCAAATCCGATATTAACTTTTCCCAGGTCCCTGGTTATCGAAACTCTTTCATCGTCCAAGTCGAACGGCCTTGCCTACTTCTATATTCGGTACAACGACATAGACAGCCAGCGACCAGCGCACATTCTGGGATCTCTTGTGAGCCAGCTTTGTCGACAGAACCCCGCCGCGTTTCGGGACGTAATCGAATTTTACGCATCCTACCACACAACAGGCGGAGTGCCAAAAAGGCCAACAGTGAGAGAGCTCGGAATACTTTTACAACGATTGTCACTTCATTTCGACTCCCCTGTATCAGTTGTAGTGGATGGTCTTGATGAAGTAGGGGCAGCACTGGAGGCCGAACGGATAAGCTTGATTCGCGTAATTTCCACTTTACACCAGGGCTCAAGCAACATCAGAATCGTTGTCTTCAGCCGTGTAGAAGCTGATATAAAACACCATCTGTCAGAATTCAGCCAGATTTCTGTTGCAGCCAGGTCATCTGACATCCAACTGTATGTCGCGGCCAGGATACACAAATTACAGCTCGAAGATGACGGACTGAAAGTGGAAGTCTTGGAAGCACTGGTCAATAATGCAGATGGGATGTAAGTCGGTATGAGCTCGAGTATTCCTTCGAGTAGTCTAAGAGCCAAGCGGAGACTAACTGAGGGTAGGTTCTTTCAGACAGTCTGCCATGTCCAGTTGCTACAAACCCCCGCCTCCCCGGCTAGCATCAGGGAAGAGCTCGCATCGCTACCAATTGGCCTGTCAGCAACATATTGTCGCATGTTTGAGAGAATTGAGGCTGATTATCACAACAAAATTCGACTTTTCATTCAGCGAGCCCTGAATTGGCTGGTCTGGGGACCACCACTGCAAATGGAAGAATTTGTCCACATGATATGCATGCATGATGAAATTCAAGTCTTACGTCCAGAAGACGTCCCAGAGCCGGATTCCGTTATAAAGTGGCTTGGATGTCTCGTTCGTCTGAACGGGCGTAATCTTGAGCTGGCTCACTTCAGCATCAAGGAGTTTCTCTTGAATTCTCAAGCCAGTCCGTCCCAAAGTTCAGCCAGCAATCCGTTCGTCCAAAAGTATTTGATGCCAGAGACAAAACGATTTGGCCCAGCACTGGCCTGCTTTTCGTATCTTTCATTGTCAACGGTGATACAAACGCCATTCGACCTGTTTGATACTGCGGCCATGGAAGCGTTCACTAAGAGGTTTCCATTCTACCATCATGCAGCAACTCATGTTGTGGAACATGCCGCTGCTTATGACCCGCAGGATGAACGGCCCCAATTTCAGCGACTGTTCAACAACTCTGCTCCCCAGTTTTTGTGGTTTTGGATACAGTACGTAGCTCGTTTCCGGCGTGGGGGGCCTGATCGGCCTGGCAGTCAAGGCTGGACAGTGAGTGAACGCTCTGGAGACGCCAGTGAACGAACAGCCCCACTCCACGTCGCTTGCGAGCTTCGACTCACCGAAACAGTCTCGAGGTTACTATCCGAAGGCGCAGATCCAAATCTTCAATCGGCTCGATATTCAACGCCTCTTCATCGTGTAGTCGACCCCGCTTCAGGAAGCCCTCTCTGCTACAAGGAATCCGCCCATTTGTATTACGTATATGACTACTCTGTTGATCCTCGGACACTCAAAATTATCAAACTCCTACTGGATGGCAAGGCTGATGTAAATTTGACAAGTCGGTATGCCGATAGTAGGATGCTTGGTCGCAAGTCGAAGCACCACAGTTACTGCTCTCCGCTCTATATTGCAATCTGGTACAGGCTTCAACATGTCTGTCAAATTCTCCTCGACTATGGGGCACTGCTAATTGCTGATCTACCCGCGATGCGACGATTGGCTGCCAACTTCGAGCTTGACCACACGAAAGGCCTTGGCGGAGCATGGGTGGATATTTTTGATAGAGTCCTGAGGCAAGGCACATATGAACCCGAGGTTCAGGCAATCCTGAAGGCACTGAGGGTTAAAGCTACTCCTACCAGGCTTGAAAATACACCGTGGCCAGACTTCAGCGGTCTTGCGAAAGTCACAGATTGTTTTGATCTAAAAGATACCCCGCAAAAGCTTAACAAGGGTTTCCTGCTGGCTGTCAAGGAATGTAATCCAGATCTCGCAGCCTACTATCTGGCTAAAGGCGGAGAATTATCAGTCAAGGACGAAAACCATCGAAACGCTCTAGTCATTGCATCTCAAGCTCATCCCCGTCCAAGTAGCGAGATAATAAGGATGATCAAGGATCTCGAAAAGGCAGGCGCCAATCTCGCAGCGACACACCGGGGTCGTAACGCGGTTCATTATGCCATGACGAACGGCGACATAGCCACTATAGAATACCTAGAATCTCGTGGTGTCGATATAGATACCGAGGACCGTGTAGGAGAACGCCCTCTTCATCTCGCCATCCATCAGCATTTCGAAGCTGGGTTGGATTTCGTCCTTCGGAAGAAGCTGCTAGCCGATACAATCAACCGAGCCTCCGATCACTGCGGTACTCCCCTATATTGTGCTGCCAAAGAGGGTAACATAAACATTTCCGAAAAGCTTCTATGCGCAGGTGCCATGGTCAATGCCGTTGCACTTCCTGGAAACATACTTGGACCTGCATTGTACGTAGCATGTGCCGAAGGCCATGCGAAGCTTGTCCGTGTACTGCTTTCACACGGTGCAGAAATGAAAATGAAGACATCGAGATATGGTAGTGCAATGGAGGTTGCTAAAGCCTTTGAACAGAAAGAAGTCATGGAAGTGTTGGAGAATTATGGAAGGTCCGATGTGATAGCAGGTTTCAGGTCCCATGTCTAATCAGGAAGGAGGATGTGTAGGCATTTGAGGGGAGTGAGCAGAGCTGTCTGTATCTGTGTCTGAACACTGGAGAATATGTACATGTTTCACTATGTATCTGCTTTACTCTAATACAATATCCAGCATTTCAATCCAATCCTACTTCTATCTGCGCGATCTAGAACTCTCAGGTGTTGACTTTCCCAGAATCTCGCTTACTAAATTTAGAAAATCGCCCCTGAAGATCGCCAACTCAGCTACCGAACCACAACGACCTATCCTCAACCTCAACTGCAAGATGAAGACGATCGCATGACAGAGCCTCTTCAAGATGCAAGCGGCCCCATGCCATTCGCCATATATTTTTATCCAGAAAGCTTATCTCAACAAGTGCCGACGCTCCGCTGCCCTCACGGTGTCACCGAGGTTGACATCGGTGGCGCAAAACAAACTTTTTCGTCAGCAGCCCTCAGCCACAGTCGGACTCTTTCTTCTTGCAACAACGCTGTACACCGATTGGACATGCGAATCTCAGATTTATTGCTTGCTATCTATTTGAGCTGAATGCAAAAGCCTCCACACGTGCGATTCCGGAATGTAAAGCGCAGAGCTTCGTCATGAGGCTGACTGCGCAGCGCAAAGGCTAGTTGAGATCTGATGCGTAATGCGATGGCGGAATGTACGGGAATCTGAGGCGAATGTTGAGATTTTTGTATATACCTTCCTCCCCTCCATCTTTAACCAACTACATTCTTTATCATTTCATTCGTACTTTTCATTCTTGTTGAAATCACGATCGCTCCAACTTTCATATTTCCTTCATCAGTCACCACACAAAAACAAAACATTAAGATGCTCTCATCAACCCGCAACGCACTCTTCCTCACTACCCTCCTCCTATCCAGCTTCTCAAACCTCATCTTGGCAACTCCTATCTACGAGACCAGTATCAGTAGCAACAGCACAGCATCATACACACCATCTTTATCCGTCCTCGCTCCATCACCTTCCTCTACAATCGTGGCATATCCTTCAAATCCAACCACAAACAATACAACAAGCACAAGCACGATATTGATAACATCTCCCACGGGAACGAGCATATCAAACGGGACATCGGGGTCTAATTCAACGACCCCATCGGCGACTGGTAGACCGCTGTCGCCTAGTGTGACGCCCGTTTCAACATCTGCGGCGACATCTTTTAGAGAATTGGGCTTTGGGTCGATGGCGATGGCTGTTGTGGTTGCATTTGCGGTTGCCGGTCTGTAAGATGGGTGATTTGTATAGGCGATTTGTATGGTATGGGATGGAGTTCCGCAACATAGAATATATTTGGATATGATTATCCTAGGGAAATATAGAATAGATTGGTGGATTAATTTGGTGGTGGAATCTGTACCATATCGAAACGATGGGATGATACCCAGGATCAAAGAAAGAAAAAGGAATATATAGATCTGTCAAAGACCTCCCGATTACTGTCTATCTTCGTATGCTTTAGCATTCTACCTAGACGGAAGACCGAACCACAATCATTTTCTGGAAGGTCACGCATAAGTCACGTTATCTCTCTGCCAGAGCACCAGCCAATCAACTTCGAGGTTCTTGGCACGCATCTCAACCTCATATCATCGACCTTCTTCATACAGCAATATCTCCACTTCCACTTTAGTCAATTAAGTTCATCCCCCAACTATGAAAATAGTACATAACCATGGCTCTCCTACTCCCCCTCATCTTTTTCCTCGTAATCCTCCACACAATGTTCCTCCCTAACCTCCTCTCCCGCTGGCTTACAGCCACATCTCTCATATCCTCCTCCTCAAAACAATCCCACCAGCCTTTGTTACGTGTCAATGAGAATGATGAATTCCAGATCACGATATTCTCAGACCAGCATTATGGAGAGGAAGAAAATGGGTGGGGGATAGATCAAGATGTCAATTCGACACGTGCTATGAACGCGATTCTGGATTATGAGGATTCGGATTTGGTGGTGTTGAGTATGTGATAGTAGATCCCACTTCCGAACGATTGCAATTCTTTCTTCAGTCTTTGTGAAAAAGAATGAGAGAAACTTGGTTCTAATTCCGCTCCCAGACGGCGACCTCATAACCGGCGAGAATACCTTTCTCACCAACTCCACGTCCTACCTCGACGTTGTCGTCGCACCTCTCGTCCAGCGCAATCTCGGCTGGGCAAGCACATACGGCAACCACGACTCGCAATTCAACCTCTCGCGCTCCGCACTCTTCGCACGAGAAACCAAATACTCACTTTCCTATACACAGTCCTCTCCTCGAGGTGTAACGGGTGTGACGAATTACTACTTGCCTGTACATCCACGCGAAGAAGACTGCGATGGCGCTTGTACACCCCTTGCTATCCTTTGGTTCTTCGATAGTCAGGGCGGTGCGCCATTCCAATCTTCCTCTACCTCCGATGGTCAACAAATTCCAAATTGGGTTGACCCGTCAATCGTCTCATGGTTCATTTCGGAATCCAAAGCCCTTACCAAGAAATACCGCAAGATTATTCCGAGCATTGTATTCGTACATATTCCGCCTTCTGCGTTCCTCACTGTGCAGGAGACATTGCTGCCTAACGTGGGCGATGAGTCGGTGCATTTCCCGGGTCTGAATGATGATGTGCCGCTGGCAAGGCAGGGGGATGGGTGGCAGGATGGGGAGTTTATGAGGGCGTTGAAGGAGGTGAGGGGTGTGCACAGTGTGTATTCGGGGCATGATCATGGGGAGGCTTGGTGTGCGAATTGGCCTGGTGGGGATGGGAGAAGCGAGAGTAAAGGGGAAAGGGGGAGGGAGAGAGGCCCGCATTTGTGTTTCTGTAAACACTCTGGGTATGGAGGGTATGGGTCTTGGAAGAGGGGGGCGAGGGTGGTGAAGCTGGGGTTTGGGTCTGGGCTTGGTGGGTTTGGTGGAGGGAAAGAGAAGGAAATGGAGATGGATGTTGAGACTTGGGTTAGGATGGAAAGTGGGAGGGTGGTGCAGAGGGTGGGGTTGAATGAGACGTATGGTGCAGATGTTTATCCACTGGAGGATGGGGAGGAGTGAGGGGTTGTATTGTTGTATTTGGCTGATATGTAGACATAATGAATGATTATGTTGTGTGTTCTGGCAGGGTCGAAGCCGGAAATGTTGGACGCCGGAGGATGGAAGCCTTCGCCAATCGTAATGTATCGGCTTCTTCGAAAGTATAACGCTTACACGCTGTAGATCCATAGACTGTGCCAATTCATTCTCAGACCTGGGATGGGCACCGCAGTCTCAAAGAAGACCTGAGACCCTGCAGGACTTTTTTCGACTTTCATCGAAATCCCAGACTATGCACGCAAATTCCGTGGATGTAGGACAATCCAGGGCAACACAGTGGAATAAGATCGATCTACTACCCAATAGATCTTCTTTTGCTGTTTGCTGGACTTCTATAGTGTTTGATGTATTCATTCATGGCGCTATTGTCTTTCGCGTCGTGGTTCAAGTGGCAATTACATTCGCCAAGCGCGACTCACCAGTGCGAGTTACAGCTTTTCGGATCAGCTCGCACTCAATTCGTAAGGTCCCTGACTGATGCGATAGCTTTGTTACTTGGATGGGTCCTGCGACACAAGCTTGGCACGCTTGTGGGTTTCGCTGCTTCTTCAATGTTCCCACTCACGCTCTGCTCGATTCCCGTAGACCGATCACTGCACTACGCATGAGGATAGAGCGATGGACTATGCGAAGACAACTTTTGGGTACATTCGGCTCAGATCAAGAATCTATTTGATTCTGCTGTTGGGTTTTGTTTTGGTGTTCCTCACGCTGCATGTCTCGATTTCGGATGTGGACTTGTTGCGATTCCTTCGTTGGACTGCCACCTGTGTGGCTGTAGTGCTGTACAAGTACTCCCGAAACTCAGATGTAGGTTGAAACTTTTTTTCAAGCGCGCAAGATTTCGAAGCTGTTGCAGAAAGACTCACAGATTTCTGGGTTATGTCTTTGCGGATCAAGTGTCCAGTGGTTGTAGCACTCCCTCGTGGTCTTCCTTGGGTTGGGGGTTCCTCGCTCAAACCGCTACATGCAACATCCTATCCCTATGGCTGATAAACCGGCTCAGGATTCTTGCCAGTAATGATTGTCTTTTTGATCTCATGGTTTCAGCTATTCTGTCTGTCATGTTTCAGTGGGAAAATTGCCAATACATGGTGATGGCAAACGGCCGGCCATTTCATATCGTGTACCCTTGAAGTGGTAGCGTCGCAGCGCTGCGAACTTGAGGCAGGCACACCCAGCTTCGGCTGTCGCTTCGCACCTGGACCTCACTCATACATATCCACGTAGTTTGTTAGCATATTCATGCGACTAAAATCATTTCTGCAATCGATAAAGTTCGAGGGGGGCCTTTGATGTCATACCCATGCTTTGGACACGCAGTCACTTCGTTCTTCCCATTTGGATTTGCCCACCGTCACGTAAGTCAACAAACAAGGGTCGACGCTGGTCTAGACCGCCCGCTTAAAACGCAACACCCCCCTTCTCTTTTCTATGATGATCTTTTTCTCCTTCAACCCAATGATCATCAGCTTCAGGACATTTGCACAGTCCGTGTTCGGGTACGGGGCATCAGAATCCGCCGTCCGCGGATAGCTTTTCTATCATCATCACTATCATCAGCCCCCACAGAATCATTTTCGGTCTTTCCAATCAACGCGCTCTCGCCGCAAGTAACTATAGAACGAGTGAGCCACAATGCTTCCACAGCAGCAAACGCCGTTGGATCTCGAACGAGCTCGTGTTCGGGATCTCATGAGGTTCGTACTTCCCTCGATGTACGTGTTATGCGTGAGCGATGTACCCTGACTGCTGTCCTCCAATCTAGATACTACACGCCTCAAGTTAGTTCTCATCGGTCCTCGATGTCTAACAAATGGGCACTAGACGTCAGCAGCAGCAATGACTGCAATGATCGAGGTCCTTCTATGCCAGCAGCCCATAGCCCAGCTCCGAGACAGTAGACTAATGGAGCATCCACTTGTCCCCCTCGGCATCTTGCTTGCTTCCGATACGACTAATCTTCCAACTGTAGCAGTGCTTCCCCTTCCCCTGCTACATAGTAAGCAGTTCAAGGCTAGGTTCGGCTCGTTCATCGAGTACGCCCATGGACAGTGCATTGGACTAGCAAGGGGGTCCTTTCTTCGACAAATGTATATACGTGTTCCGGCACTATTCCATCGCACTGTAATTGGGCCGCATCGGCTCTATTGTAAGTTAACTTCGCTTGTTGAACAATGAAAACTCAACTACCTTCTATTTCTGGGAAAATAACAAAAGAGCGGAACAATCCCGAACTGCTAATCCCGAACTGCTGCGTGCCGTTGGGAGAAATTGGCGCCGGATCAAAGACCTGAGATTGATACTCAGCATTAGACGCCCACAGAAGTGGTCAAGGATGAGATGAGACTTTTTGAGCCTGCTGCATTCCAGCTAGACTTTCGGGGAAGGGTGTTTCCATCGAAATGTCGGGCCCCTGTGCATCGAGAAGAATGTAGAGCACTAAAGCAGAGGGAATATCGTATGATGCCAAGATGTTGATCTATTCCAGGCCACCGAGGCAGCATTCACTTGAAAATCCCTTTCCACCGGGTACGTACTGGGTGGATTTAAACCTCACAGTAAAAATCAGATTGACCACATGTGCAAGTGGATCGCTAACAGTCTCTTTGTGGTGTACTACTACTCGTAAGCGCAGACTTTGACTGGAAGTAAGATTCAAAACATTGAGTAAAGCGGGGATACGAAGATTTCATGATGTTATGATAACGTATTCGTGTCTGCGACTCAACAGTAGCTTCTCGCCCTTCTCGCCCAAAGCTACTGCTTTAGGAAGCTCCGAAAGATCGTGGATCGCGACTCGCATTTTGATGATAACAAACTCGCATTGTCTTTGTGGCCCGTTTTCTACTTCCTCTTCTTCAATACACCTGGTGTATTAGCAGCAAGCAAGCGCCCCCAGGCGCTGGAGAAGTGAAATATTTCAAATAAAGTTCTTTACGGAGCTCCTGAGTCTTCACAGTCCGTTTCTACGAACACCCGTACCACACAATTACGACGACATTCTACACACTCTACTCGCCATGTGGCCTCCACTCCGGAGCGATCTCTTTGTTTTGATATCTTTGCGGGTCATCGGCGCGGTTCCCTCTTCATTAAGCTTTCCTGCATATCGAAATCTAGCAATGAACGCAAGTTTTGATGCCAAAACTTTGATGTCGAGACAGGACGATGACAGTTTCGATTCATCTGATCTTTCCTTCATCACCAAGCTTGCAGCTATTGGCGACTCATACTCGGCTGGAATTGGCGCGGGTGGTCGTCTTCAGGGCCACTCAGAAGATAATGAACAGTCAGGTAAGGGCTCCCTCAACCCAAGTGTGACAAGGAGCTAAACACAATCATGACAGATGAAAAATGCGGCCGTTATGATCAAGCTTATCCCTACCTCATCAACAACGACGATCGACTGGGAGATCCAACAGCCCGCACTTTTCAGTTCCAATCTTGCTCTGGTGCGGTCATAGCAGATGTTGTTAAAAAACAGCTCCCTTTAGTGGATGCCAATCAACAAGTTATCTTGCTCTCTGCTGGTATGAGCCTCAGTAGTCTAAAGAGAGTTTCGGAAACTGATATGTCCCAAGCAGTCATGACATTGGGCTTACAGATATTCTTAATCAATGTATCTATCAGTGGTCTGTTCTCAGCTCTGAACAAGTCGTCGTTGGAAAGCTCGAAGTTGCAAAACTTAGATTGGAGAACAGCGCATTATACAAATATGTCAAGGACTTCGATTTTGAGAAAGCTGCACTTGGTTGTGAAGGCCAATTAGCTGCCTCGCGGCAGCTGATTGACAGTTCTAAGTTCAGTGACGACTTAGATGCACTCCTCAAAGCCACAAAGCTGAAGCTCGGTTCAAGGTTAGCCGCAACTCTTACCCTAAACCAACAGGTTGAAGCTGACTCACCTTTAGTGGCATGATATACTACACAGGGTCTGTCTTACGCTCTGTATGTCTGCGAAGTGCTGACAATATTACAGATATGCCAAATTTTGGGGCGAGGATCTAACATTGGACTGTGATACCATCAGCTGGTCTACTTGGATATACGTGAGAGCTTCCATCGCCAATGACTCCCCTGACTAATTATTCCTCAGAAAGCGTACAACATCTTCCAACCCGACCAGAAACCGACGGAGCCATCTTAGGAACCTTCAAAGGAGATCTCAGTCAATTTGCCGAAATCACCCTGCTTTTGGATCCGGACGCGAAGTTCACCAATCAGGATCTCATCGATTCTGCTGCGGAGGAAGGTTCGAGTGCGGCATCCCTGATGTCTGTTGCATCGGCCATTGAAGTCCGGAATGCACTGCCTGCAGGGTAAGAAAAGCCTTTGAACAGCTAGTCGAGTAATCATCGCTAATGCCATGAACAGTTACGGACGGGTGTTCCATCCACAGGTCCTTCTCCATTAGCTGATCGCCAATCTGGTCATCTATCATATGGTCGACTTGAATTCACAATGTAATGGATTCGGGGCAGTTCCAGAGGTCCTCAAAACGGATAGCTGCCCCTACACACCACCACCAACAACACCATCGGATGGACAGGGACAGCAACTCGCCTTCGCATCGTACATCAATCCACTCGGCGACCCAGGTACGTGGCAACGACTTCTCGCATATGACTCCAACAAGGTCAGCGTATTAGTTGCCAACGTTCTTAACGGTCCCGATTACGTCGTCGAACCCAACTGGGTATCAGTAATTGACCAAGCTACAAGTCAAGGCAAAGTGATGATTAGTTACGTCCGGACTGGCTACCTTGGCGTGAGTTAACAGCAATTCACAACTCGGCTAGGTTCACATAACCTCGCAGATTGGGCTTCGTAAATTACACAAGATGTTGACAAATGGTTTGAATTATACCCTAACCTCGGCGGTATCTTTTTCGATGAAGGCTGGCCAGAATGCGGCCCTAATAACATCTACGCGAACCTCTACACATTTATTAACAATTACACGAAGCGTAAATACCTTGGTGCATTTACAGTGCTTAACCCTGGCTTTCTAATGCCTTAATGTTTTGAGAACACTATGGATACGCTTTTAACTTTTGAGAGTAGCTACGAGATATACATTAGCTCGTTTGTACCTAATGATTAGACACTAAAGGATCCCCGAAAGATATGGCATATCATATACAGAGTACCACAGGATCAAGTGGAAAATATTACTGCCCTTGCTTTGAGCCGCTACGCAGGACTACTGAAAATCACTAACAATAATAATCCTAACCCCTACGATACTTTGCCTAACGACGCCTATATGCAACTAGCTATTAATGCTGTAGCAGGTGGCAAGCCTCCTATTAAGGACCCAGCTAGAAGTGCCGGCGAGTATATTACTAGTATTCTAAGTGACGCCGTTGTCTCTACTTCGGATTATACCTGGCCGATTGACATACCAGGCGTGGACAACCAAGGTACCGCATTTGTCCAGGTCGTGAACTACCTCGTCGAAGGTAATGACTTTTACTCTGCACTGTACGAGTACACTGGCGCTTGGAAAATGGAGGGTAAACCAGCTAATGCGGATTGGTCATGGTCCTTTCTCCGGACCGGACCGCAATTTCAGAGTGGGCACACCTATACGTGGACCGTCCAGTTCGATGGCACCGCCCTTCCGGCCACCCTTTTACACTAAAAAACGCGATTTTGAGGTATTAATAAAAACACAACTAATTAATAATATTAAATAATTTTTTATAGCTATATTTCTTATAGTTAAGTAACTAGATTTGTAAAGGTAAATTTAATTTAAGTTGTAAATTATTACGTAATCTTAAATTCTAGTTTTTACATATAAAAAACATCAAAAATCACTTATAAATAACTATTTAATAAATAGATAAAATTACTTAAAACTTTAATAATATAAAATTTATATATAAATTTTAAATCTTAGAGAGTTTTAATATGAATTTATTAGTAGTTACTTTTTACTTAGGTAATTAATTTCTCTTATACAAATAATTTGTATAAGGCGCTATAATTTACTCGATTTTTTAATTATTATAAGAGAAAAAGTTTTTAAACTCTAGATTATTAAGAACCTAGTTATAATATAACTTTTTTTTAAAGTTTTAGCTTAATCTATTAATAATTTCAAAAGTTATTTAAAAATTTAAAAAAAAATCGATTTTACACTAAATTTGTGTAACGTTGAAGTGACGGAAGTGCTGGAAATAGGGGTACTCAGGTTTAGCCGGAATATTACCGGACGGAAGCCGGACCAGATTCGTGTATATATAGGACCGCTCCTCCTGTGAGGGCTCCTTACCTTCTTGTTTCCTTCGTACCAGACCTATAATATTACTATTTGCCTACCCTCTTGCTCCCATACTTGATACTGCACTTAGTAATATTGCGTCGTTACATTAAACAAGAAGGTCACTCCCGCCGGGGACGGCCTATATAATATCCCACCACCCAGAAGATACAGTCGACCGATTCTTATCCGAATCGCCCCCGATTGCTATCCTCGAAGAGTCAGGATTCCAGAGATCTCCTGAACGAACTGATGAACCAGGGTTTGGTTCTGCTCGTCGCAAATCAGTATAATCAGAGTGGAGTAGTCTTCATTGACAGAGACTCCAAATAACCCCCTCCGCACAGAGGCCGCTGTGGACAAATTTGAGGTATCGCAACTACTGCTACCGGAACCCTCAAGTTTACGAAACTCTCTTAAACTACCTTCGTTCCCCTTCGGAACGCAACCGCGCAACTCCCACCGCCTATGGAGTTGCGGCGTACAAAAACTACCCTAATGCTAATATCCCTTGCTGGGAAATTGCGAAGTGTCCCCTCAACACTCCTGGAACCCCTATTTCGGGACTGACCCGAATCACGCCCGAATCTTCTCCTATTCCTATCATGGATACCACTAACACGGCAGGTCCGTCTAGCGGAGCCACTGACAACACTCTCAACTCTCCAACTCCAGCCGGAAGCCTTTCTGGCCGCAGGACTCGAGGCAACAAAGGCAAAGGTCGCGCAAACCGAGATGAGAGAGACTTCAGCGACCCAGACGTGTTGAGAGGAATTATCCAATCCATGGAGAATCGAAATCGTGCTCAAGAGGCCTCCTTGGCTCGTATCGAGCAATTGCTAATTTCCGCTCGAGCCACGCCAGTAGCACCCCCCGCCAATCCTACCTCGATTCCCCTTGGAACCGTGCCGCCGATTATTCGATCAACGGAAAGAGACGAATCCACAGGTCAGAGTGGACGTACCCCGTTTGAGCCAGAAAATACCCCCCTTACCACATACGGGGCGGAATCGGATGCCCCTCGGGGACCTAAGGCACAGCTCACAGAAAAGATCTCTCCCTTGGACGAAGGAACCGACCCGACGTTCAAGCAATGGAAAGCTTCAGTTAAAGATCGATTAGAGGTCAACGCGAGTCTCTACCCAGACGCTCGAGCACAGCGAGCTTTAGTGTGGGGATCGACCACTGGCCTAGCCCGCTCTTACCTAGAGCCTCAATACCTGTCCGAAACTGATACGTTCCGGACAGCCCAGGAAATGATTTCTTTACTGGAGACCTACTTCCTTACTGGAAATGAAGCCTACGAGGCTCGTACTAAGTTCTTCGATATGAATATGCAAGAACCAGATCACGCACGCGAAACCTTTGCCCAATTTCGTGCGAGATTCCAGAATACCGCAATCCAAGGAAATGTGGCCCGTACAGAATGGTTCTTCTTCATGTGGCTCAAAATCACCCCCCAGCTTCGTGCCGCCACCACGTCAGTCAAGAGCTTATGGCAAGACGACTACACGGCGATGGTAACCCATCTCATCTCAATTGACGCTGATAGGCGACGGAATGCACAACTCAACCCGTCTCTTGCCAGCCTCCGTAAATCAGACTCTCCCAGGAGGGCAGCCAGGTCGGGCCCCTTTCGGAAGACTTCCGGACCACCCACTTCTCAACCAGTACTTAAACCTACTTCTTCTCCCAACGCTCCCTTCCACCACCACTCAACATCGCAGACCTTCGCAACTCCCACCCTACCGCGTCGGGAGGGCACGCAGAAACCTCAGGGAGGTTCTGGCGACCCGCAGGTGAAGTGTTATGGGTGCGGAAAGTTTGGACACTACAAGTCAGACTGTCCCGAATCGGCTAAGGTTCAGGTCCTTGACGAGGAGGAAGTCAATGATGATGCTGAAGGGATAGCGGAGAGTGAGGAAGATCAAATGCAGGAAAACGAAGAGGCCTAGGAAAAGACTCCTTCTTAGGCCTGCGCAAATGTGATCTGTCAAAACTCGATTTGAACTCTCTAATGGGGGGGAAGCAGTTCGTAGTCAATTGTACACTTAGTATGAATGGATTAGGAGTTGCACTCTCCGCATTAGCAGACACTGGAGCAAACGGTTATCTCTTCGTGAATCGGACCATATCCACACGCCTTTCGAGGGCGTTAGGAGTGAAGATTCAGCCCCTCCCGCACACTGTACCAATCCGTGGTTTTCAGAACTCCGTCCGAAGCCACGCCACCCACTACATGCGTCTGCACTTGACGATTGACGGTCGACGCGTGTATAACTGTCCCTTTGTGATCCTTGACCTAGGGAAGCAGGATATGATAATAGGCGTCAAATGGATGCGTCGATTCCGTCTCAAGTTGCAGACAGACCAGAATCGATTTTTGTGGCCATCTGATTACCCGCCTACCAAACAATGGTCTCGGGAGCTAGTCTTGCCCTTTCCACGCACGCAGCTCCCTCCACGACGAGACTACCAGAGCGACGCAAACCGCAGAGATCTGGCAATCCAAAAGGACGAGATGCGACGAAAACATCTCCCCTTCACAGTTCAAATGCTAGGAGAACATCTCCTCCGAGTCGCTCCCGAACCGGCCCCGATATTGTCCCCCGCAAGTGAAGGACCTTTACGGGTCCGGAAATTAAAATGCAAACCATCGAGGACACCACCTACATCTGTGTTTATCTGCGAGATCAGCGCAAACGCCTTCCATTTCAACATGAAACGCAAAGATACCGAGTTCTTCCAAACCAGTATCTATGAGATAGACCGCATCTTACAGGAACAGTATGAACCGGAAGATCCTGACACCGCCCGACTCCTATCCGAAAGGCTTCCGAAACAGTACCAACACCTGAAGTCGGCATTTTCCAAGAAAGATGCAGATACTCTTCCACCTCATCGATATTACGACCACAAGATTCATCTTGAGGGGCCACTACCTGACGCCTACTCTCCTCTCTATCGTCAATCAACAGAGGAGCTCAAAGTGATGAAGGAGTACCTCCTGGAGAATCTAGACAAGGGTTTTATCGAGTCGAGCCAGAGCCCATTTGCATCACCTGTACTCTTTGTCAAAAAGCCCGATGGAGGTCTGCGATTCTGCATTGATTATCGCAAGCTGAATGCCCTCACACGAAAAGACGCTTATCCAATCCCCCGAATCGACGAGCTCCTTGCTAGAGTGTCGAATGCAAAGATATTTACAAAATTGGATATTCGGGCCGCCTTCAACCGCATCCGCATGGATCCAGCCTCCGAGGAGTATACCACGTTTCGGACCAGATACGGATCATATAAGTGTAAGGTACTACCATTTGGCCTTTGCAATGGACCTGGCACATACCAACGTTATATGAACGACGTACTCCTTGACTACCTGGACAACTTCTGCATGGCTTACCTGGACGATATCCTAATCTACTCCGAATCTGTAGGGGAACACCAGGCCCACGTAGAATCTGTACTGAAGCGTTTGATGGAAGCCGGATTGCAAGCTGACATCAAGAAATGCGAATTCCATGTCACCCGCACTAAGTACCTGGGCTATATAGTAACCACTGAGGGTATCGAGGCAGATCCGGAGAAGGTTGAACCACTGCGCAACTGGAAGTACCCCAAGACCGTGACAGCCGTCAAGTCGTACCTAGGGTTCTGTGGTTTTTACCGACAATTCATACGCAACTTCGGGCTCATTGCCAAACCTCTGTCTGCGCTTACTCGACCTACAGTAGCCTGGAATTGGACAGAAGAGTGTCGCGTTGCGTTTGAAGAGCTCCGAAAGCAGTTGCTGTCAATTCAACGGATTTACCATTTCCAGCCGGAATTGCCTACCAAGCTGGAAACGGATGCTTCTGACGGGGTAATCGCTGGAGTGGTGTCACAACAGCACGACGACAAACAATGGTACCCACTCGGATTCTATTCGCACGTACTCAACGGTCACGAACCAAACTGGGAAATCCACGACAAAGAACTGTACGCCATCGTGGAAAGCTTTCACAAGTGGCGCCCAGAGTTGATGTCCCTTCGGAACAGAATCGAGGTATATTCGGACCACCGCTCTCTGGAGTACTTCATGACCACTAAAGTGCTCACCGCTAAGCAAGCTCGTTGGATGGAATTTCTCTCTGACTTTAACTTCCAAATCATGTATACCCCTGGTAAAGATAACCAGAGGGCGGACATCTTGAGCCGTCGGGAGCAGGATTTGGAAGTACAGAAACAGGTCCAGAAAGATAGTCGGAGCCGAACCCTACTGGCACCGGGAAGGCTCGACCCCCGCATCAATTCTGAGCTGGCGGAACGGTTTGTTTCCTCCGTAGTTGCGGCATCTCTCTCGCCGTTGACCACTGCCGAGGCAGAAGCTCCTCCGAATGCTCCCCTGGACTCTTTTAACCTCATTGAAAAGCTTTGTCAGGACAATCGTACTGCCTTTGCCGACGTGCGAAAATCCTTACCCAAAGACTACTCGATTAAGGATGGACTCCTGCTCTTCAAAGATCGACTCTGCGTACAACGCAATACTCCCCTTTGCACCAGGTTGATCAAAGAAGTGCACGACCAGCCGTCCATTGCTCACCCCAGTGGGTTGAAGACGTATCAACTCCTGGCCCCGAAGTACTACTGGGTCGGAATGGGTTCGGACTGCAACCGGTACGTAAGAAATTGCCGAGCCTGTCAATTCTCGCACTCCAAGCATTCCAAACAGCAAGGCCTTCTCCACCCACTACCAATTCCAAGTTATCCTATGCAGCATTTGTGTATGGATTACAAGGATTTCCCAAAGGACAAGCATGGTTACGACAGAATCCTAGTGTTTATCGACCGCCTGGGAAAGGATTCCGTGACGATTCCTTGCCACCAAGATATTGACGCACGCGGTACCGCCAAACTCTTCATCCAGTGGATCTACCGATTCGGACATACTCCGGAGTCGATTGTATCGGATCGAGGGCCGCAGTTCGTCTCATCGTTTTGGAAAGAGTTCTGCCGGATCATCGGCGTTAAAGTCAAGCTTTCTACGGCATATCACAAGGAGACCGATGGCCAGACGGAGATCATGAACAGGTATATCGATCAGAGATTACGGCCATTTGTCAACTTCTACCAGGACAACTGGAGCGAACTGATTCCATTAATAGATCGAGCCCAGATAACCCTTCCTCATGCCTCCATTGGTATGGCCCCGTACCGGCTCAAATTCGGATCAGATCCGAGGAATAGTTGGGATTGGAACTCTCCTAAAGCTACCACTCCTCTGGAAAGGCTCAACTACCGTGATGCTAAAGCAGTGGCAGAACGCATGAAAGAGGCGTGGGAGTTGGCTAAATCGAATATGCAGGCTGCGCAGGATCGCATGGCAAGGGCTGTAAACCAGCATCGCAGACCTGTCGATTTCCAAGTAGGTGACAAAGTGTACCTGTCTACCAAGAACCTCAAAAGCCACCGACCAAGCCGCAAGCTCGGTAATCAATGGGAAGGGCCATTTGAAATCCTACGTCAAGTAGGGAACTCCTATCAGCTCCAGTTACCTGCAGGATCGAATATTCATGATGTGTTTGCTCCTGAGCTGTTGTTCCGGGACCCAAATGACCCCTTACCTGGTCAGGAACAGCCCCGAAACCCCCCCGAGGTAATTGAGGGACAAGAAGAATGGGAAGTGCAAGAAGTTCTCGCATCGCGATTGTACCGCAACACCTTAAAGTATCAAGTCAGTTGGGTAGGCCACGATCCTGATACTACATGGTACAACGCGTCTAATTTGATGGGGTCGCCTCACAAGTTAAGAGATTTTCACCAAGTTAACCCTTCTGCTCCGGGACCACCCCGAAACCTGCCCGAATGGTTAGCCGCATGGGAGAATGGAGAAGACGACTACAGTCACTTGGAAGACAATAGACCAGTTGGCAAGACGGCAAAACGAGGTTTGATTCAGACCATCTAAATACCCTCTGATTCAAAGCACCAACGCCGCGGTCTTGCGACTGCACCCCAGCCAGAACATCTCACCGGTTTCGCCACAGGGGGCTACTCCCGCATGAGAAGTCTGACCGAAGGTACAGCCACGAAGAACCAACGACGAAGCCAATCCGAAACAGGGCCTATTCTCCCCCTATTCCAAGTTATTTGGAATCTCCTCTCCCTCCCCCGCGCCACCAGGGCGTCCACTACTTCGAGTTGCCCGGAAACGGGCCGGCAACTCTCCCTCCTCCTCCTCCCCCTCCACTCTCTTACGCTTGACACCACCACGACGAACGGTCTCAGCCACCTTGGTGGCACCGGCGGCAATCTCCTCTCGGATTTGGCCTAGGGCCAAAACCAGACCCTATTCACACGTCAATCGGAGGTCATTCTAATCTCGCACAGGGGAAAACAGGTATATTCAGAACCAGATCTCTATCCCAGATGGAGATAGTTACAAGCGAAACTTATGACAGAAGAAAAAGACAAAAGAAAAGGGGGTAACCTACAGCTTGTTGTGCGGCCAGATCCGCAACAGCCCGGCGAAGAGCACGGGTTTCCTCCAACAACTCCAACTGCAGCTCACCCTGTGTCTTGGGGGCATTGGCGGCAGCAACACGCAATCCGGCATCGATCTCTTGGGAGGCAGAAATGATACCCTCATTGTCTTTGGCGGTGATGGCGAGGGAGAGCTTGTGATATTCCTCAGCCATATAGTGCGGAATCTGGTACAGAAATCAGTATTTTGGCTTATCCGGATCACAATCGGACCACATTCACAACAATCGGGATTTGGGAAAAGGAAATGGGGAGTACCTACGGGATTGCACTTTTCTGCTTGCTTCTTGCAGTACGCACACTTCTTGCTTCTGGCACTGTTGAACTCGCAAACATGGTCTGGTTCCGTGGCGAGCAGACGGACGCATCGGATGCAATGCTTGCGGTAGGCGGACTCGAGGGCGTTGACGGGGGTTGGAGCAGGCACTGTTTATGTCAATACACCGAATCAACTCCGAATCACCGCTGAACCACCAGGAATTCAGAACTTAACTTACTCTCGAATTGCTTATTTTGTTTGATACGGACTATCAAAATGTATTAGCAATATGTACAGATCGACAAATCTCCATGTACAAGGTTCGCTTACAGAGCTTGAAGTTGTAGTTGTTTGAAGAAGAAAGTCAGAATTCTGGAGATCTGCGCTGTTAAGTACTACAACACGCACAATAGCAAGCAATTATGGCCTCACCAGACCTGGTTCGGACGCCTTTCGGACGGCTTTACAGTCAGGTTACTACCTCGCTTACCACTGCTATTGTTGTTGACCAGCACTGCCGGATCAACACTTCCTCCGGAATCTCCCTACCAAAGCTGTATATCTCTACTGTTTTGTACAACGATAATTCTACGTGGAAATACGATTCAGAGCTTGGGGGCAAGCTCTCTTACAGGAGGGGGGTGATGTAACGTTGAAGTGACGGAAGTGCTGGAAATAGGGGTACTCAGGTTTAGCCGGAATATTACCGGACGGAAGCCGGACCAGATTCGTGTATATATAGGACCGCTCCTCCTGTGAGGGCTCCTTACCTTCTTGTTTCCTTCGTACCAGACCTATAATATTACTATTTGCCTACCCTCTTGCTCCCATACTTGATACTGCACTTAGTAATATTGCGTCGTTACAATTTGTTAGTGAGAAATTTTTAAGACTTTAAATACTTAGTTTATAATATTACGTAATATAAAATAAATAAGACTCTAGAATATTAAAGCCCAAGTAATAAATAATACAAATTTTAAATTTTAAAGTTTTTTTATTAATAAATGATTTAATTATTATATATTAAAAGTAGTGAGTTTTGGTGTAAAAGCCGGCCGGAAGGGGGGGGGGGGGGTGGCCGGAAGGGGGGGGCGGGACGTTATGTAATACAAGGTCAAGGGTACGCGCCGATCGAGAATGTCTTCATGGGACCACGTTATTTTTGGAGTACGGTTTAGTTGGCATGGCGGGGTGAAAGCTCTTGTTCCTTTTGTCACATACGACCCTACTTGGCTTCAGTAGTCTAGATTTGAGCGACAAGGCTAAGTGCTCTTTCATCTGAACAACTACCAAGTCAGGTGAGAACAAGAGGAGGCCTGGAATTTCCTGGTAGCAAGATCGGTGCTGGAGTCAGCCCACGTCTTCAGACCAGGCAAGAACAAATAGTCGAGTCAGTAAACAGTATTGCAATGATGCCGATTTCAGAGCCCCTGTAATGTTGATGAGGCATTCATCAGACGCTAAAGGGAGAAGAACGATCAGGCAAACAAAGCCCAGGACACTCTATTCCAGACCCCCTACCCCCCGCAGCTTCACAACCGCGAGGAGGACTAGTCGCCACTAGACAATTCTATGTACAGGAAAGTGTTTGGCGCCTTGCTCATTCGGAAATTGTGGGATGAGGATAGCTGTTTCCTCTTGACCCATACCGACCTTACCCAATCTAGTTTTCTCTTGCTGACGAATCCACATGGGCATTTCCTAGCTCCATTTCTGTCCTTTTGCTCTCGGAAACAGAAGCGAGCCAAACTGATTTGGATTCTCCCCTGTGACTTTAACGCGTACACCAAACCGCTCATCCAGGTCCTTGAATTGGTGTCTCGACTCCTCCGTCATTTGCCGATACCAGTCAATGTAGTATAACTCTAGTGTTTCCAGTTGCGGAGTATGAGTCTTCCACGTTGAGTCGGCAAGCCAATTCGTGAGGACGAGGAGGAATTTCTGCGGATCCTCCCACTCGTCCTCTTCGGCTGCAGCGAGACCATCCGTCAGGGAAAGTTGTCGTAAATTTGGTGGTAAAAGCTCGCCGAGCATGGGGTTTGCAGAATGTTCTGGGCCGAGGAGGAGGAAGAAGGGGATTTCGAGCTTTTCAAGTAGTAGAAACTTGGGAAGCGTCGTGATCGTTCCGATCATGCCACGAGGTGGAAGCAAGTCGACGCAATCAATCCAGGTAGGTTGGAAATCAGCCGCTATGCGGAGCAACTTCAAAGAAGTTTGGACGTATGATAAGGAGTAATCCAAGGATTGACAGTCGAGGAAAGGTAGAAGTGGCGAGGAGCAGTCTTCGTCGACATACCAAAAGTAAGATAAAGTTTGTAGGTTCGGGCAGTGGCTTAGTATTTGGCCGAGATTCCCCTCACGGATCTTAGAAAGATGGAGTGAGGTAAGGGTTGATGAGCATGCTGTGTTAGTCGGCCACACGAGGGATCCAGGATCATCAACAATCGCTGATAGATGTTGGATACCAGGGCTGTAAAGAAATAGCAGGACGAAAAGGATGAGTTTAGGATTTTTCTGGACAGTGATTCCTCGCCCATTAGTAGTAATGTGTAGTACGCCGGATAAATTCACTTTCCGAAGGGACGTCAAGTCGGAGATGAATACAGATACTCCTGTGAGTCCGTCCGTCCGCAGAGCATGCTTGAGCATTATCCTGAAAGATGTCGACGTTCTGGTGAAGTCCTTATCAAGAAATATCGAAGTGAGGTTAGGAAGCAAGGATAGGAGAACAGCGAGCGGGGCGTCTATGCTACCCTCTCTTATCTCCTTGGTCCAAAGTGTCGCGTCTTCACAAGGAATCCCAGAACCTCGAATCACAGCAAAGATCTTCATCAGCTCTTCTTCGTCCGTCGGCGGGGAAATCTTGATAGGTAGATCGCAGCCCATCCGCCCTCTGTCGCTTCGAAAGACCAAGTTCCTAATTTGGCTGGCTAGTACAGGTCGTGCAAGGATGCTGCGCAGTAAAAGAAAAGTTATTGGATCCGTGGTGTGAGTCCAAGTCGATTGGATGGTACTGTAGAGCCTGGACTCAGCAAGTACACGCAGTCGCCGGCTAACAAGTGACAGCTGATAAAGCTCTCGCTGGCTACATTCGTCAAGAATGGCACGAAGAATATCATCAGACGCCGCGTCCAGAGGAGACATCGCAAATTTTTTGGAATGCTTCGCGAAAAATAGAGGAGTTGTGAGTCGAGAGTGGTGTTCTGTCGAAGGCTAGGTAAATGCATTAGCCTGCTTGAAGTGGGCACAGTTCGGTTGATGTTAGCGTCATGCCTAGGGCTAATACTCGTCACGTACCAAGTGGAGGTAATTATAAACTTATATTAAATACCTTAAAAACTATAAAGTAGATTAACTTATAATTATTACTAAAGTCTAGGAAATTATTTAAGAAATAAAAGAGCTAGCTTATAGTAAAAAATTATAAATTAAGTAATTCTCTTTTAATACTAGATTATTCTTAGATAATATTATAAATAAAATTCTTAAATTAGAATAAGATAGTGAAAATAAAGAAGATTATAAGAAAAGTCTTTAAGAATAAGTTTATTAAATTAAAGATAACTATTTTAAAGCTAAGGAAAAGAATAACTTATATAGTAATAAAGAAAATATTAAGCTAGAAATTAGCTTAGATATAATTAGTAATTTCAGACTATTAGTTAAAAGAGAAAAGAAAGCTAAAACTTATAAGTATACTCTTTTAAATAAAGATATAAAAAGTATTTTAGAATTAGAGTATCTTCTTAAAAAAAGATTATAATAAACTTACTTATAATCTTAGTTTATTTATTAACTTTAGTAAAATAAGAGCTAAAGGATATAATTCTAATAGATACTTTTAACTTAAAGATAGCTTTACTAAAAAGGATCTTAGTAATTTAATTCCTAATCCGGGATTAGAAGTTATTTAAGATAAAATAGTAATTAAAAGATTAATTAATAATTAAAAAGAGAACTTTATAAAGTATAAGATATTAATAATAATTAAACTACTAACTCTTTTAGTATTAATAAGTAAACTAAAAGATAAACTAAACTAACTATAATTTATACTCTTAGATTAGAAACTATTAATATAGAAAGCGAAAATAAAGTTTAAGAAATTAATAATACTAATTATAATATTATATAAAAAGAGGTATTTTTTAAAAGACTTATTACCTAAGAGTAAGTTTCAGGGTCTATTAATATAAGTAAGAGAGATAATATTAATAAAACCGGACTTACTACTATAGAAAGAGCTATATAAGAGGCTATAATTTAATGAGCTTAAGCTATAAGTATATAAGCTTACTCTTAAACTCTAATACTTAACCTAAAGTTTTAGCTAATTATATCTTAATTAACTTTAGTAAAGACCGCGCTTTTTTCTACTCTTACTAAAGACTCTTATATAACTTATATAAATTTAAGATATTTTTTAAAAAGTTTTACGAAAAGTATTTCTTATATTTTACTTAATATTAACTTTAAAGAAAAGAAAGAGAATACTTACTCTCTTTTAAAAAAGAGTAAAAGAAAATATAAAACTAAAGATTCTATAGAACTAAAGAAAGTAATATAAAGGAGTAAAGTAGTACTATTAAGTATATAGTAAATAGGGAAATAATCTACGTATAAACTAATTAGGTAATAGAAGTAAGAGGAAGAAGATAATAATTACTAGTTTAGTAGTACTGATCTATCTATCTATAGCTAGAATAGAAAAATAAAAACCCTTGTAGTAGGCCTTCGACTCTACTATAGTAATAAAGAAAGCAAAGAAGATAAAAAGCACTTAAATTAAGGAACTAGTAATAAAGTACTTATAAGTTTAGATGTCGTGCAGTGGTGCGAGTAGGCTGGGTTAAAGAGATGAGATCTCCTGATTAGGGTAAAAGTGTGGTATAAAAAGATATATTTAAAAGAGCGTTACCTCCTTAAGGGAGGGCCTAAGAGCATGTTATATATATATAGTATACTTACTAAGTATACACTAGATCAGATGCAACTTCTGATAGAGCGCGTTCGATACACCTCTATAGTAAGCTCAAGTCTAAGAGTCTTACCATCAGATTTACACGAATAAAGATTAAGTCTAAAGTAGTAAGTACTTTATATATATATATATACTCCTTAGATAAGCACGACGATTATAAATATGCGTTTATAATATATATACTTAGGTTATAAAGGGAAGTATAAATAAATGTATTATAATTAAATAAGTAAATAAAGATCATGTAAGTCTAGTATATAACGCGTCCTTATATCGCGAATATACACGTGAAATAATCTAGTTAGAGAATATAAATAAAATAATAATAAAGGATTTAATTCTAAAGATTATATAGAGTGATTTAGTTTATAATTATATATGAATTAAGAAGTGTGTAGATAAGTAGTTATCGTTGAATTTAAGTGAGGCTCTGCGGTTACTAAATATAGGTAGCTGAATTAGGACAAGTATTAATTAGTAGAGGCGAAGTGAATTAGTAATCTTTTAGGAAGGTACGCTAAAAGTCGGAAGTAAATCAGTAAACAGCGTATAATAGCGCGCTCTAATTAGCTATATATTAGTAGGTAATTACGTATTCCCTAGGTGATTATATACCTTCTTAGGGTATATTAACCCTAAATTTTTCTATACTTCTGAACCTTTAAGCTTTTAATATACTATATAGCCCTTTATATCCTACACCTTTCCTCTTATTTTTCTTCTTTGAATTCATATAGAAAGATCGCTATAGCCTTAAACTACTCTAAGATACCTCCTAAAACTCCTTTACGATCTCCTATTCACTGTAATCGTAGAGTTACTAAACTCACGTATCGTATAAGAGAGTAAGTTATTAATTCAGGTAATATAAGTTAGGCTTATAAAGTAGTCTAAGTAAGTTCATTTCTTTTTTAAATACTTATATTTATCTTTAGTTACGATTATTTAAAGCTTATATACTAATATATACTTAGAATAATAATAAAGATAAGAGCGAGCCTAAGCTTATTACTAGATCTTCGTCTTCTTATAATAATACCTCTAATATATAATCTACTAGTAGATCTGATATTAGATCAGTTAATTAGATTTCTACTAGCCCTAAGTGTTCTAATATAGTACTATCTAGCTAAAATAAGTCTTCTACCTAGAATAAGTCTTCTAGCTAGAACAAGTAGTCTAGTAAGAACAAGTACTCCGATAATAATAATAATAATCCTTTTATCTAGGATAATAACAGTGATTTTACTAATTTTTCTAGCTCTGATAATAGTAATACTATTACTCTTCTTACTTATACGCGCCCTTTACTATTACTTCCTAAGCGTATATCTAATCGTTTTCAAGTCTAAGAAGATCTATCTCTTATACTTAAGCGTAAGGCTGGAAAGAAGCGTACTACTACTATACTAGAAACCTCTTATAACACTGATCCTATTCCCTTTAAGCTCGCTAAATTAACTCTTAAGACTACTACTAAGTATACGAAATCTCTAGTTAAAAGATAATACAGTAAGTTCACGCTTATTCTTTTTATACTTAATATAATTACTTATTTTAATATATACTAATAATATAAATAGGAAAGGAGTTTACTAATCTATACTTAAAGTGCGTACGATTTACTATATCTAGGAAGGGAGATCGTAGTTACTACTACGCTAATATTACTACTACTAGTAGCTGTTATTATAACTGCGCTTCTAGCTATACTTACTCTCCTACTCTACCTCGTATCTTATCTCTAGCTTGTTATTTAATTAATATACTTAATTAAAATACGTCTTCTTCTGTGAGTTCTTTATTTTATTTCTACGATTATACTACTAATTCTTAAGTAGGAAATTAAGAAATATTATATAGCGCTTCGTATTACGTTAGACGATTTGAAGCTTTCGGATAGGAGTAATAATAATAATATATTTATAGAGGAGCTTATATAAGTAGTGAAGAAGCTACTAAAACGCTAAGATAATAATAAGGATAATAGAAGTAGATTAGGTAGACTAAAGCGTAAGGAACTTATATAAGCTTTTACGGATATTATAAGATTAATAATAAGCTAGTGAGTAGGATTTAGTAGGATCGTAAGATAGTTTATAGGATTTTCAAAGGATTTACCTAGATCTTTGCGCTAGTTTATAGGATTTCATTAAGCTTTACATTAGATCTTTACGTTAGTTTAGGGAATTCTCGCTAAGCTTTACTAGATTTCAGCTAAGCTTCACTAGGTTTCCCTAGATCTTTAGGGTATTTACTAGAATAATCCTCTTTATTTAAAGTATAAATGAAAAGTTTATATACTCCTTTTTTAAATATAACTTTTAAATAAGTATAATTAAAGCTCTTCTACTTTAGATCTATGATCCTTAAAGTTTAAAAGAGCTCTAAAGTACTTGAATTTCTAGCGAGATAGATTCTTCGTGAGTCTATTAGTAGGTATATTAGCTATTAGAATGTATATAACCTTAAATAATCCTCAAGTATACTCTTACTTTAATTATATATTTTAAATATCTATATAGCGAAGCTTTATTAAGATTCTCTTATTTTCACTTATAATAAGTCTAATTATTTACTAATTATTATAGAAGATCTCCTAAATCTTACTAATATCTAACGCCAGATCTTAAAAGAATCTTTATAGAGTTATAACTTCTTTACTTATATACTCTAATAATAGAGTTTCAGCTTTAGTAGTTAAAGTTATTACTATAGCTTATAGTCCTGCTTTCTAGATCACTGGACTACTAAATATCATAATCATATACCCTTAGGATAATCGTCTTAATTCAGTATTATTAGTAAAAGACGCGTTAGACGCGTATACTAAGGATCTCCTATACTTTCCACTATATATAATACCTAGAAAGCGCGTTCTATATAAGTAACGGACTAGCTAATATATAGTAGTGAAGTACTTAGCGCTTAGATTCGTTGTAAATCTTAAGAGTACTATAGTAGCGAATACTACGTCTAGTCTTGTAATAATCGTAGTGTATAATACTGAGCTTATACGCTCTTAGTACGCCTTAATCTGCTTCTTAGTAGCTTATCTTTAATTCTTCTGAAGATTAATAAGTGGAAGCGGTGTGCTTAGGCACTTTCTGTCTATTAACTTAAACTTAGACGCGATTTTTTCGATATATTAGTTATAAATAAGGGAGATAGTCTTAAGCTTTCTGTCGCGGACTACCTTAATACCTAAGAACTGCTAAATATCTCTAAGATCGTGTATATTATATACTTCCTTTAGTTATTTAATAATCTTTTCTCTGAGCTTCTAATTATCTTAATAATAAAGCACTTAAATATTATCTACGTAAAAGAGGACTAGTATTTTATACTCTGCGTCTGTGAATATATAGAGCTCCTCTAAGTATAAAGAGAGTCCTAAGTTCGTTAAGGTTTTACTTATATACTTGTACCATAAGTATAGAGAGTCTCTTATTCCGTAGAGCGCTTAATCTACCTATAGTATAAACCCAGGCTTTTAGAATCTAGAGGGAAAATAGTAATATATAGTTTCACTATCTATATCTCTAAGTGTATTAATAAACGTGTTAATTACGTTAAAATACTTAATCTCTAAATTAAACTTTACTATAAGCGCTATAGTAATACAGAATAACTTTAAGGAGAGAGTGCTTATATAGGTTAAGACGATTATACTTTCACTCTAGAGATTACTACGTATAATAATACGTGATTAATATCTGCTAATATATCTATTCTCGTTTACTTTGTACTTAAAAACCTATATTAGAGGAACTAGTGAGCTTATAAGTTCTGAGTTAAATGCTTCTAGTATCTAGTATCCCTGTTTTTCTATATTACTTGTTTCTAAATACGTATCCTCTATGAACTACTACTTTATTAAGTAATTCTTAAGATTACTCTATCTCTTAGGTTCTAGTAGTAGATCTTGAACCTTAATTTTAGGAAGTAGGATCTTCCTGCTTAGTATTAGATGACTTCCTTGAATAGCCGCTATAATAACTGTATATACTGTCTAAGTAGACCTCTATAGTTCCTCCTACTCCTTTACTATTATATACTAATCAGGTATAAATATAGCGAGTATTTAATCTACTTTATCTGCTAGACTTCCATATACTTTCTCAGAGGGATTACTCCCGAGCTTTAAGTTACTACTAATATTTAGCTAACTCTTCTACGCTTTCTAAAGTAAAGTAGTAAGCGTCGCGAACACTCTACTATGTTTACCTCTTCTACACCCTCTTCTACGCCCTCTTCTACTTACTCGCTTACTTCCAGCGCTTTTAGCTTTAGTGTTTAAGTTAGGTAGTTTACTTAGTAGATCACCTATTAAGTTTAACGTCTATAAGCGTGTTATTGCTCTTATTACTCTAAGTGCGTCTATTATTCTAATATCTTAACGCTTACTTAGAGCTCTCGATAGTACTAGTACTGATCCTAGTCCTGCGGTTACTATTAGAGGAGGCCTAATCGGAATTTAAACCTTGATTATTAAAGAATAAGGCAGACTCTGCGCTTAGTCTTACTATATACTTATTACCGAATCTAGGACTTACTTATATTCCCTCTGGTCCGCTCCTACTAAACCTTGCGCTATACTTAACGTAGGTCCTGGATTTAATACGCTCTGTAATAACTACTTACTACCTTAGCTAGGTATACTTTCTAGTTCAGGCGTAGCTCCTGGAGTTAGAAGTCTAATTATAGTACTTAAATTTCCGGTATGATCTTTTACCCCTGAGTTCTGACTCTTATTAGTAATGATTTCAGGTCGAGCTTCCTACGTTTACTCTTCCCTTAGATTAAGTGGAATCCCTTTATCTGAAGTAACTATACGCTTATTTAGTATATCTTCTGAAACGCCTTTTATAAGGCTAGAGATATATCTAATTACTTCTTTATCTTATAGAAGCTCTATAAGAGATTGAGCTTCTTTTATGGAGATCTCTGCTTTCTCTTCTTTAGAGATGTAAAAGCTCTCTTCGTTGAAGCGAATGTTTCGCGTGATAATAATTTAATTAAGTTATAGTACCTAGATCTTATAGATATTAGAAGCGCGGAAACTTATAAGATAGCTGATATACGTACGAGGTTTAACTTTAAACGCTCTCTTTTCTTATTTAAGTGCTTATTCTACTATTAATAGATATACCTTATATCTAAAGACGTAGATCCTATTCTAGTTAGGTTTAAAATCTACTATTAGTCTTATAATAATCGCAGGATTATACTATTAAAAGTAGTTACGGAACTACTGATTATTTATTTTAAGTAGTAATCTTCAATTTTATATACGATTTAGGTATCTATTATATAAATAGATACTTACTAGCGTATATTCAAGTCCAAGTTCCTCGGGAAGATTTGTAGATAGCTATATTTTAATACCCCTCGTAATTACCTCTTAGCTAGCTTATTCTACTGTATTATTCGGTTTATAAGTTACGGTTAGCGAGATCTTAAGCTTAATACTAAGCTTATCTGCTTATATCTTATATCTTATGAATCCCTGGATAGTAATAACTACTTTTTCTTAGTTATACTTGAATTTATAGATTGAAAGTCTAAACTGAGTCTATACTTAATATTTAAAGCTCTTAATATATTTAAATACCTTGTCATGTGTTTTTAACTGGAGTATATAGCTAATAAGTAGTCCGCTATACTTACATTTAAGTATAAGGAGCTAGGAGTAGTTTCCAAGGTAAACTAAGAAGTTAAACAGATCTCAACTAATCCTCTAGAATAGCCTTACTAATTATTACTTATTTAGATAGCGAGATATAACTTATAAGGCATAAGCTAGCGCGTATTACTTATACTTCAAATATCTAACGATATCAGAGAATCTTATACCCCTAGAAGCTCCTACTAACTTTTAAAGAGTATCTAGACCTAAGTACCTAGTCTATAGATACTATAACTTTTCTGTACTTAAGCGGGTTATATTATAATCGCGTGATAAATAGAAAGCGCGTAGCCTTTAGTAGCTAGTACTAGAAAATGTAATAATACTTACTTCACTATATAAGATCTTACTTAAGTTTAACGAATAGTTTGAACACTTATTATATTTAAAGAATATAAGATTAAACTCGCGAATAAGCTTTCGAATAACTAAGTAATTACTTATAGGCTAAGTATTATTACACTAGCGTAGTATATAATCTATTCCGTAGTATTATAATCTAATATTCTATAAGCGAGCTTCTGAGATAATATTTATATGAAAGCCTTTAATAATAGCTACCTTAGTAAGCGTAAGATTAAAGGTCTTTCTATCTAGGCCTTAAAGAACGTCTTTTAGAATACGTGTTCTATATCTAATAATTAGTAACTAAGAGCTTCTACACTTAATAGTATCTTATAAACCTACCTTAACGAATATACTAGGCTCTAATAAGGATATATTGTTAATAAGGTTCATAGCTCTATAGTTATTAAGTAATATACTTATAGATAGAGAGTAATATTCATGTGATCCCTAAGTAGAGTAGATTCCGGGCTAGAAAGCTTTATTTAAGCTTAGAAGTATTATAATGAAATTACTAGAAGATATCTTACTCTTATCTATTAGGTTTCTAGGGAATACTCCTTTTAATTTTCCTTAAGCTTCGTTAGATTCCTATTTCTTAAGAGCGCTTTCTATACTTAGTAGTAACGCTTTATTAGATCCCTTACTAAAATTTAATCTTAGTATTCTCTATTTACTAGTAATAAAGTAATGGCGGATCTCTTTAGTAGCTGTATCTGATATAAAAGGCTTTCTCTTTCCTATATAAGAGAAGGTTTTACTATAGATTATAAGCTAGAGCTTTACGCAGTCCTTTAGAGCCTAATTATATATGCGATCCTTTAAGTATAGACACTTATTTCCTGCTATATTATTTCTACTAGTACTCCTAGGCTCTGGAGCTATTATTATATTAATACTAGCGTTACTACTCCTTCCGCTAAGAGTAGTAAAATATCCGTGTCTCTTTCCCTTTCTATTTATAAGCTCGCGATATTAAATATCTACTTCCTTAGTATAAAAGAGTCTTACGAGCTATATAAGAGTATATAGCTATAGGCTTCTAAGATTATCGGTCTCTTTAAAGCTAAGGAAGTATTTATAAGACTATGTATAATCGAAGTTACTTATAGCGATTAGGAAATCAGTGATACTAAGAGCTCTATCGACTTCTAGAATATAGTATAAGATACCCTTACGAATGAGCTCTTAGTAAGATATAATCTATGTTTTAAGATTAGTCCTGGCTCTATTAGCTACTTTAAGGGAAGCTCGGTACTTACTCTTTATTATTAACTAGATTATTATCTTAGTTTAGTTAAGGATACGTTTTAATACTTATAGTAAGGCTTAGATATTAAAATCTCCGCTTAAAATAATCTTTGTATTCGTAATCTTAAAGTACTACTTTACTATAGTTTTCTTAATCTATTTGTAGAGCTTTTAGTACTATATTATCCGGGGTTACTAGATAGAAATATTTATTTTCTAAAGCTCAGATTCTAATTTAGCTATAGATTCGTAATTAGAGCTTTTAATAATCTTAGGTTTACGTAGAGCTCTAGGTATATAATCTAGTAAAGATAGTCTTCTTACTATTTATATCTAGGATCACGTCTTAGTTTTAGGAGTATTACTCTAAGAGCTATTTAGAGTTAATAAGGATCTTTCTACTTATACTTTAAGATTCTTTAAGTATTCTCTATAATCTATATTATAAGATTAAAGTAAGTAAGTATTCTGATCCTTAGCGATTTACTCTATAGTTCAAGGCGTTTTATTAATAATTTAAGATAGCGATAGAGCGTCTAGAGTATTTAGATTAATAAACGACTATAGTCTAAGGATATTAGCGCTAAGAGTTAAATGCTCGAACTAGGTAGGGAAATCCTCTAGCTTTAAGTAGATAGTGTTAGAGCTAAGTGCTTTTCTAGAGTCGGAATTATTTATAAGGAATATAGTAATAGAAAGATTATAGATTAAAAGGATAATTAGGAGAGTCTTCTTTTAATAGCTTAATTAAAGCTATAAACTGCGTTTATACTAAGTAGATAATAAGACAGAATATAGCTCTTAATTATCGTATAGTAGTGCGAGTAAGCTAGGTTAAAGAGATAAGATCTCCTAATTAGGGTAAAAGTGTGGTATAAAAAGATATATTTAAAAGAGCGTTACCTCCTTAAGGGAGGGCCTGAGAGTATATTATATATATATAGTATACTTACTAAGTATACACTAGACCAGATACAACTTCTGACAGAGCGCGTTTAACATTAGATTATAAGTAAAATTAAGTTATATATTAAAAAATAAAAATAAAGTAATAATAAAGTTTAATTTCTTTTTAAAAGTGATATTATAGTATAAAGAAAAGTAGAGTTATCTTTTTCTTTTTCTTTTACTCTTTTTCTTTCTTTCTTGTACTAAATATACTTACTTTATAATCCTCCCCTTATAGTAGTATAGCTAAGAATTATAGTTTAAGGCAACTACTAAACTTAATTAAGACAGATATAATAAAGTATATATTTAGAATTAAGGTATTACCTTAAGTAACCTTAGTTATAAACCTTAGTAAGCTCTCTCTACTTATAAGAGCTTTCTTTTACTTATAAAATTAGAAGAATTAAAGACTTTTTCTACTTTAAATTTCAGCTATAAGTAGCTTCTTATATTTTACTCCTAGGTTTAGTGATCTACTTAGTTTTATATTATACTAGGTCTTTATAATAGTAAAGGAGATATATATATTACTTTATTTAAGATCTTATATAAGTTCTTTAGTCTTATTATAATTATCTAACAAATACTTTTACCTTAGTTTATTACTATATAAGATAATAAGGAGTCTTTTAAAGTAGTAGAAAGTAGTTTATAGCGAGATCTAGCTAACTCTTATAAGGATTTTATTACTTTATAAGCTATACTATCTAAGTTACTTAATAAGTATAATACGATTCCCTTTAAGTTTATTACTATAATAGAGGTATCTAACTTAAGGGCTTTATCTAATACTTAAGTTACTTATTATAAATAGAGTTTACTAGTAGTAGTAATATAAAGAAATATTATACTTAGGAGTAATTAGGAGGTAATATATAAGTATATTAAGGATTAGAGAAGGAAAGTACTAAGAGTAAGATTAAAGGTATTTAAGATAGTATATTGTAATAAGGCGTATATTTAGAATCAGGGTATTACTGTTGGTCCGCAGGCCTATCCAAAGCATGTCTTAGCTAGAATAGGGGGTAGGACCACTTACGGGGGTAATTCGGTAGTGTTTCAGGAGGTAGTATATAGTCTAGTATCTCCTATGCTCTCTTAGAAGAAACACAGATTTTCTATACTATTAAGCTTAATATATATATACATGATATTTACATTTAATTCTTAGCTTATATTCAGTATTAAACCGATACTAATCAGTAGTTAATACGAACTATAGACAGATAGGTTATAGCAGGATAAGTAGCGACTGAATATTAAGTACTTAGCTATACTTTTCAGGCTATCTTTAAACTTAAATCAACGATTAACGATTCAGTAGGAGGAGACTAGTATTACGTTTAAATTATAAATCTTATACAGTAGTATATATAATAATAGTAATAATTCCTCTTTAATAATCGTTAAGTTAATTACTTAACTTCAGCTAAGGAGATTCTAAGTAAAAATTAAGTATTAGTTCTAGAATACTACCGAATTAGGTATGAATTATAGCTGAAGAAATACTAGTTACTTCGAATTAGGGTAAGAGAGAGGAAGAGATAATTATAAGAGTAGAGGCGGAAGCAGTAGTAATATAGTTAGGACCGCGACTAGTAGAAACGCTACTAGATAATACTATAAAGCTCTTATAGGAGTTTTAAAAGAACTTCTGCGATAGCTATTCTAAGGGCGAATTCCTATTCCTAGACTTTTAGGAATATTTCGGAAATTAGTCTCTAAGCTACTTTGCTCGCATTAAGAAAGTGGAATAAATATACCTACGTAATATGTTACGAGTAAATAGCGTGTTCGTATAGAAGGATAAGATACTAATTATAGTTATACTCGCTTAAATAGCTTAAGCTGAAACTAACTTTTAGCCGAAAGAACAGCTGGAGTTACAGATTCAGAACGCTCCTGATATAGTACCGGACTATATTTAGAACCCTTGCTAAGTAATAGCTTCGATTACTTAAACACTTTATTAAGGAATACTACTACTATCTTAATGTAATAGGCTAATTATAGTAATTAATTCTGCTAAATTAACTCCTTTAGATAAGGAAGAGGGATTATACTAATATATTCCGTTAAGGAGTAATTTCCTAAGAGCTAAAGTGTCTCAGATTTTAGACTATCTTATGACCTCTATTTATATAAGGATTATTATTTCAGATAACGATTTATACGCCGCGATACTACTAGTTCGTATAAAGAGAGAGTTCTTATTTACCCTTAGAAGAGAATCCCTGAATATAGCGCTAAAGTGAAGATTAAATAGGAACTTATTACTAAACCCTATACTAATTCCAGAAGTGCACTTATAGGATAGATCTTTACCCCTATTTATAGTACTAAGAATAATCGAACTATATATAGAACAGATATAGCTACTTTAGTATATTATAGAAACACTAATATAGAATTAATTGAAATTACTAGTAAACCTTAGTAAGATATATACCAAAGAGCTTTAGTATAGTAAGTCTAAAGACTACTTAGATAAGAAACTATATATCTTTACCGACTTCTATTAGAAAGCAGGTATTAATTATAATATTTAGCACCGGGTATTTCCGATGATACTCCGGGACAGAGTATCTACGTACTATTACTAGTACTTTCAGAATAAAGGGTACAACTTTAACGAACTTATTAAAGTAATACGTACTAATTTCAAGATAGAAGAGAGAGCTAACTAATTCCCTAGCCGATAGTTTAACTTAACCTTCTTATTATTTTAAGCTAAACTTTACTAGAAGGGTAAGCTAATTCTAGTCTAGTTAAAGAACTTTACTAGAGAGCTGCAGAGCATCTAACTTAGTCTCAAAGATAATAATATACGGAATAATAAAACTTTACACGATAAACTTATACAGGGAGTTTTAAGTAATTTACTTTTTAAGATAGTACTGTTTTAAGCACTACTAACTTTCCCTATATTAATAGATAGTCTTCGTATAGCTCTAAGCGTAGAAATAACTCATAAGCCGGGATTATAAGTCAATAAGTATACTAATTTAGGACTGAGTTAATACTGTGCCTACGTTATAAATAGAACGGCCTACTACTCGGACCAAAGGATAAAGTTTTCCGTAGGTAATAAACATAGAACTATATTCAAGCTTAAGCTAAGTTATATAGGGTGTATTATCTGTAAAAAGATAGACTACTATAGTAGCTGCTATTCTAATAAGGAGCAGGCAGCTTCTAAAGCGCGATACTTTATTACATGAAAAGCTAAAGGTATAAAACCTATAGAGGTATTATTTTAAGCTTACTTAGTATATATAAAGGGAGTCGGATCGAGTTTAAGGGATATTCAGAATTAGTTAGGAAGAGATAACCCAGATAACCCTAATAACTAAGATACTTCTTCCGGGATTAATAAAACCTCTATAGATTCGAATAGCGGATATAGTAATAGATTAGCTAACTTTATAACTATATTTAGTGCTAGTAAGGTAATATATAATACGCGAGAAGTAATAGAATAACTTAAAGAGAAGAAAGCTACCTATATCCTAGAAAGCTGAATTTAAAAACCTCTAGAAAATAAGGCTTATATAACTTAATAGATAGACTATTTCTTCTAAGGTCTTCTTATTAATACAGGCGCTTCTAATAAAAACATTAAAGGTCTTAATTAATTACGTATGTTATAATAGATTCGAAATATTAAATATAATACTAGTGAGTTAAGTAAGAGTCGGATTAAATTCAGAGTAAGTTCACGACTTTCCCTTAGAATCGCTATAGTAGATACTCTAATTAGAATTTTAGATTTCTATATTATAGATACAGATATACTATTCCTACTATACTTATAATAAATAGATAAGATAAGGGTATACTATAATAATATATAGAATATATTAGTTCAAGGTAATAAGAAGTACTTAATTATATGAAAAGATAATTATCTATAGCTACTCTTAGACTAAAATCATTAACTTATCGATTCTTCGAATAATACTATTAATAAGTACTACTTAATAAAGATAGAGATTCGCTAGCTATATAAGAGATTTAGCTATCCATCGGTATAATAGTTGTAATACCTATTAGATTAAGTAAGCTATGATTCCGATTCCGAGATTATATTACGAGTTAAAAAGATATATAAGCATTACTAGAAACACGTAGACACTCTATATTACTTTTACTTTAAATTATAAGATAATATCGATTTCAATTATATAGTCTATATTAATATAGTATAATTTAGGAACTGATATATACTTCACATAATTAATAAGGCTATAAGGTTTAGAGCTACAAAACTACTTTAAAAGCGCCCTAGATCAGTTATAGCTTAGACTATTTTTAATACTTTTAAGTTAGTATAGATAGACATATATATTAAGCCTCTAGACTTCGTTATTTATAACTATAGAACTAACTTCAACTCTAAGGAGTTTCAGGGAGCACTTAGAGCAGTAGGAAGTATACTAAAGCTTATACCTATAGAGGTATACTACTTAGTTAGTAAAGTAAAATAGTATTATTATCCACTTAAGCGTACCTATGAAATCGTTATAGTAGAGTATCTCGATCTAAGTAACGAGGATTGATTATAAATAACTATTAAAGCTATTAATAATACAGCTAGACCGAATAGCTTAATTCCTATATTACTTGTTTTTAAAGCTTACCTCAGAATAATAGAAATAGATCCTCTAAACCTATCTATTCAGTAATATGCAGAAACTATTAAAAAGGCCATAAAAGAAGTACGTAAAGTACATACTAAACGCTAAGCTAACGATACGCTAGTAACTCGTAATAGCCCTAGTATAACGCATATTTATAATCTCCAGCTTCAAGATTAAGTTTTAATATAGTAAGAAAAGAAAAGCTAGAGAGGACTATATATTTTCTTAAGAATAGAAAGCGAGGTATATAGAATTAATATAGATAATAGTAGAGTACATATATTCCGATCAATATCTATACGCCTATTTAAAATAGATATATTTAGTGTTAAATAAAAGAAAGAAAAAGTACTAGATATAACCTATAAGCTTAGCTTACTAATCTAAAAAGCCCATGAAATAACACTGAAACCCCCCTGAATCACAGTTAAGGTCCTATTTATAAAACTAATCCCGGAACTACTAATAATTAATAACAACTATAATACTAACATGTTTCTAACTAAGAAGGAAATAAAGGATTAAGGGCTATTAATTAAGCTACGCGTAGAGGGTAAGATTACTACACCTAGCCTACTATTCCAGTAGTCCCGTCAAGTTAAGTATAAGGCTCTTATTAAGAGAGGCGTTTTTATACCGATTTTCAAAAATAACCTTAGAGTAAGAGGCTATTATATCTTTAAATTAAGAATAGTAGACGAAGTAAAAGATAAGGAATTATTAATACTATATAAGAAATTAAGGCTTATTATCTAATACTTCAATGATAAAAGTAAGAAAGAGATATTAACTTAATCTCTAACTATTTAATAAGTAAGTTAGTGATTAATTATATTACTAGCCGCTATTATAAGATATCTGAATTAGATCTAAAAGAGATCTGATATATATCTAGTAATTCGGGATATTACTTAGGCTTATATTTAGTTAATAATAAAACTTCTTAGGAATATCCTTATGTAGCTACCTAAAAAGATCGCAAATAAGTTCCCTCTTAATACAATATTTATAGTAATACTTCCTCTTTATGGTATACTAGAATCCGGAAATCACTAGTTTAATACTTACTATAAATATTATATAGAAAAACTTTAAATAAAAATATTAACGTATAACTCTTACTTACTAATTAGTACTAAAGATAGCTATAATTTTAGGATTATTAGAATATAAATAAATAATACGTTAATCCTTAGAGATAATAAATTCTTAGTATAAGAGTAGGAAGGGATTACGAAAGCTAATTTCTTAATAAAACCGATTTAGGTCCTAAACCCCTCTGAATCTATTATATTTAATAGATATACTATTACTTTAGCTAAGAACAATATCTATATATCGCAGAAAGGTTAAGGAATAAGACTAGAGTTAATTAATATAACAGCGCTAAATTATAAGAAGGCATATATAGAATAACGAGCTCGCAGCGCGTATATTATAACAATCTATTAACCTAAAGTCACTTTTAATTTGTTAGTAGTAGCGTAATATTAGGATTTAATAGTAGAAGATATAAAAGCTCTAAACTAATGTCTTTAATAGTAAATAGATAACACGGAGAGAGGTTTACAATATATACTAGTAGACTTATACTCTGCTAGACTTTACGTCTTTATTAATAGATTATTTACTAATAATAAGGATCTAAGCTTATAGATCGGGTTTCTAGTAATAATCGGATTAAAAACGAAGGGGGATTCGGAATTTACTCTCTCTAGTAATATTATTTATATAAGCTCTATAAAGTGTAAGAGAGTAACGCGTGCTATACTCGCTTCAGAGCTGTATACTATAGTAGTAGGAATTAATATGTTAATTACTTTAGGAACTACTATTAATATAGTAACAGATAAGCTTAGACTCCTACGGCTTCCGACTGTAGTATATACAGATTCCCTATCTCTTTACAAGTATATTATTAAACTTAGTACTATAAAGGAGAAGCGTTTAATAATTAATATTATAGTAATTCAGCAATTATATAAGCGTAAGGAGCTAACGGAGATTCGGTAGATTAATAGCACTAGTAATCCTACTAATACTATAATAAAGACAGTACTAAATAAAGCTCTCTAAGAGCTAATTAACACTAATACCTTAACTATAAAGATAGAAGGTTAAGTTTAGAGGCCACTTAATATTAATTTAGAGGCTTATTTAACTTATGATCTAGACTTACAAGTCGATAGGGTCGATTTAGGGGAGTAACAGAGGAGTTTCGAATAAAGAGCGGTTTTTCCTTTATTATAATTTCCTTATAACTCTTATTAATTACTTATAAGTATTTTCATTTCTATTTAAGATATAAAGAAGAGAATAAGTTTAATTTATATTTAATTACCCTCTAATTCAAAGTATTAACAAGCGGCCTTATAATAACACTCTAATAAGGACTAAATACCGGTTTCACCACAGGGGGCTACTCTTATACACTAGTATAAAGAAAGTACCGCTACGAAGAACTAGCCACGAAGCCTTTCCGAAACAAGGCTTATTCCCCTAATTATAAGCAGCTCCTAAATTAACTAGCTTAGCGCTAGTTTCCTTTACCTCTACGCTACCTAGGTATCTTCTACCCCGAGTTCTCTTTACTTAAGGGGCTAGACTAGCTCCCTTATTATCTTCATCTCTATCTCTATCCTATCCTACAGGACACTTACACTTATCACTATTACGATAAGTAACGACCGCAGCTACGGCCTTCTCTACCCGCTTCTCTATATAGGAGAGGATCTACCTATAGTCTTATAAAAGGTTAGCCGGATATGAACTAGAGTATATATAGTAGGGATTCGGAATAAAAAGAAAAGGGGATTACTTACGAATTAACTTTAAGCGAGATCCGCTATCCTAGTACAGAGAGTACGAGTCTCCTCTAATAATACTAAACTTAACTTATCGCGAGTTTTTAGTAACTTAGCGACTGTAATATAGAGCTTTATATCGAGAGTAGTAGTAGTAGTAGAGATATTATTAGTCTCCTTAAGAGTCCAAGTAAGTAGGAGATCTTAGTACTCGGCTTCTAAGTACTAAGGTAGCTATATATAGGTTAGTTACAGACTATATTCGGGGATCTGAGATCCTAAATAATAAAAAGAAAGAGGGAAATAAGGGGAGTACTTACGAGAGTATAGATTTCGCTCTAATTAGTATAATATAAGTATTTCTTACTCTTCCGGTTCTCGAAGGCGTAGATATAATCGGGTTTCTTAATTATAGCTTAGATATAGTAAATGTAGTCCTTCCAGTAGATAGAGGCGAGAGCTCTGAATAGTATAAGTATAGGCACTATTTGTATTAGTATCTGTTTCACTACTGAACTACTTATAATTCTTTTATTTTATATATATACTTTTACTTATTTAATTTAGTATAAGCTATAGTAAAATATTAGCGAATATCTCTGAAGATTAATAATTCTATATACGTACAGAGAGTTTTTTAATATTTACTTAAAGAAAGAAAGCTTCAGAATAGAGGTAGATCTGGTTTTTATAATAGTATAGCTAGCAGTAGTCTCACTTAGTATTTATTTACTTGCTATTATCTTCTAATAGGCCGCATTAACTACTTCTATAGGAGGTTTTTTAGGCTAGAATCGGAGGTCTTTTAGACTATAGTACTTCCGTAGCTCCGTACCTAGTATACTTATTCTATTTTTCTTTATGAATATAGTCATTCTATACAGCTTATTTTCTTTACTATTAGATTAGAGATTCGCTTTTATACTATAAAGATTCGCTTAAAAGTGTCCTTCCAAAAAGAAGAGTTACTAGTATTAGTCCGTAGGCCTATCTAAAGCATATCTTAGCTAGAATAGGAGGTAGGACCACTTATAAGGGTAATTTAGTAGTGTTTCAGGAGGCAGTATATAGTCTAGTACCTCCCACCCCCTCTTAGAAGAAACACAGATTTTCCACACTATCAAGCTTGATATACATATACATGATATTTACGTTTAATTCTTAGCTTATATTCGGTATTGAACCGACAATTACCTTAGGCAACCTTAGTTGCGAGCCTTAGCGAGCTCCCTCCGCTTATAAAAGCTTCCCTCTACTTATAGAATTAGAAGAATTAAAGACTTTTTCCACCTTGAATTTCAGCTATAAGTAGCTTCTTATGTTTTGTTCCTAGGTTTAGTGACCTACTTAGTTTTACGTTATACCAGGTCTTTATAATATAAGATTAAGAAGAAAGCTTTTAGAGAAAAATCCTATTACTTTCTTAAAGAGAAAATAAATATAGTAAGACTACTTATACTTAAAGTAGAAGTAAATATAAATAAGCTAAGTAAGGAAGTGCTTTAAGAAATACTAAAGGAGAGTTTATTATTTATAAAGGAAATATATAAGAATTGAATAAAAAGCGTATATTTCAGTAACTTAGGGCTTAGGGTATAAGATTAGCTCTTCTTTTCTTAACTTCTTTATACTATATATAGGATTATTATAATTAAGGGATAATTACTAAACTAAGAGAAGATATATATAGTAAAGTTAAAGACTTACTATAAGAGTTTTTATTTTTCTATTTTAGTTATAAATAGATAAATTAGCGCTACTAAACTAGTAATTATTATCTTCTTCCTCTTACTTCTATTACTTAATTAGTTTATACACGAGTTATTTCCTTATTTACTATATACTTAATAGTACTACTTTACTTCTTTATAGTAGTTTAGTTATAATTCTACTTATATAATTAGTAAATAAGTTTATAATAGCTTATAGCTCTTTTGCAAGGTTATTACTTAGCTAAGTATACTAGCCTTAACTTAAAAATAAAGTCTTTATCTTTTATATTTATATTAACTTAATAGCTTAACTACTAGTAAGAACTTTTTTCTTTATAATCTTTAAATCTATTTGAATTATTTATTTATTTATTATAGTATAATAATAGAAGCGATTTTTACTTAATAGAGTTCTTTAAGAGTAATATATATAAAAATACTATTCTTTTATAAAGATAAAGACTAGAAGAGATTACTTTAGTAAATCTAAAGAATAGTAACAATAAAAAGATAGCTAATTATAGTAAGATATAGTTCTATAAAGAATAAGTAAAGTATAACTACTTATAATACTTTTAGATAGATACTTATTATATCAATAAATCAAGTAGTACTAGGCTCGCAAAGGCTATTAATTCAATGTTTCGCTAGAACTAGAATACAATTAAATACTATATTCATTTATAAGATGTTTCGCTACCTTAAAATTATTCAGCTAATAAATCCACTAAGGACTAAGTATTGATATTGTAACGTTGAAGTAACGGAAGTACTGGAAATAGGGGTACTCAGGTTTAGCCGGAATATTACCGGACGGAAGCTGGACTAGATTCATATATATATAGGACCGCTCTCCCTCTAAGGCCTCCTTGCCTTCTTATTTCCTTCGTACCAGACCTATAATATTACTATATGCCTACCCTCTTACTCCTATACTTAATACTGCACTTAGTAATATTACGTCGTTACAGATATTTTGTAGGAGCGAATAATTCAGGTAAGGCTAGACTCTATAAGAGCTTATTACGCTAGCGTTAGTCGACTTCTTCTATAAAGAGGAGAGCTACTAAGTAATAAGACCTTCTTAAAACGACAGATCTACGAGGTTACAGGCATTCCAGCTAGTGCCCTTCAAGGGAGCCCTTTGTCTAACTTCAGCGTTGCTAAACGATTATCGTAGGCAGCAAGTCGTAAGACCTATCGCTAGGAAGACAAGGCATACTCGATGTTAGGTAGTTTCGACGTCAATATGCCTCTTAGTGGCGCGGGGATGGGGCCACAGGAGTGGGAATGGTTAGCAATGTTTTGATCTCCACCTCACCTCATCCCACCTCATGTCGTCGAGAAGATTTCCCCTTTGGACTCCCCGCATATTCAACCCCGGTGATGGTCGCTTTTCTGATCCCTAATTCTTGGCTAGATCCCAGTTTCACGAAGGCAATGACACCAGCTATAACAGCTAGTATTTTCGAAACCAAGGAACTGTCTATGTGAACCTCTGGCTTGTCGATAAGTCAGGGCAAGAGAGCGCTTGTTGGTATCAGACATTGGATGAGACCAGCATGATTGTTTATATTGCCTTTTAGTACACGTAATAATCCGATGAGACGGCATTCCGTCTCGCGCCATGGCAGGGAGCATTCTCCCAAAGTCATCTAAGTGATGCCGGAATTGCAGCCTATTCAGCATCTTCAAGTCACCAATCACTGAGCCTCCCAATATCATCGCCACCCGTCCCGAGATATGTGTATCTATAATCACCATGTCAATAAAGCAAACAAGTTTGATGTTGTCGAGCATGTGCCTGCCAAGGACATCTTGTTTTTCCGATGGAGGGGTGTGCGGGAGGCTCATCGCTGATGCATCTTTGGCAAAACCAACGACAACAGTCCCCTGCCCATGTCCGAAGAAGCGGGCGGGATATGTGGTATTCTCGAATATCAGACTGTCGGAGTGCTGCCGTTGAAGTAATCTGTCGACTTTAGCCCATGGACTTGCCGGATCCAGCTGGGGATAAACAAATCTCCTGTGTGCAAGGTGCGGCTGGAACTTCTAAGCGAGCAAAAACAATCAGAGGTGGAATGATGGAAAGTAAAACAGCGAGTCTGACAGCCGCCTACGGGAGAGATCAATGGTGCAAACTTTATCATAGCGCAAGCTTCTTCTAACTGATGGGCACTGGATGACCCCCTACCCTTTTCTCTAGCCGCTCGCCAACCAATCTGGGTACTGGTGGCTGATAATTCAAAGGTGGTCCCTTCCCTCTCTCTACTACTTCCTACAGATTAAGGAGGATTAAGATTACTCGCCAGCCAGCTTTCCATCACTTGGCACTGAGCCCGCCAGACTTGATGCCAATCGTTAACGTTCACTACGTCGAGTTTCGGTCTCAAGACAAGACTCTATACATACACTATTCGATCCCTCTTCACATTTCAAATGCGACCAGACCTACGAACTCTTCTCTAATCCAACCTTCGCCGCCAGCTTAATACCCTCGACCAACTTATCCGGCACACTTAAGAACGGCGAATGCGAAGCCTTGATACTGAAAGTTGTGATACTAGACCCTATAGATCCTGCAATCCCCTGCTGAACGATAAGAGGGATCGCCTTATCCTCCTCGCAGTAGATGTATGTGCATGGTATATGATGCCAAGGCTCGTGTGTTGTCTTGCCCGAGAAGACAGCAGCGGATGTGTGTGAGAGCTGTGCGATCCATTTCTGTTGCTCGGAGGGAGACATGTCGTGGTAGAAGACTTCTTCCGGGGTATTGGGGGTCACGTAATCACCCTGGATGAACACTTTGTGAGCAGCTTTCTCTAGGGTATTGGGGATGTAAAGTTAAACACACCTTGAAGTTCATCCATGGCAGAGGATTTCCACCCAATGCGTCGAGAAGACTGACGCCCTTCGGCAGAGCGAAAGCACTCAGATACACAAAGTTAATGACCCCTCCTTCCTTGCCAGCAGCTTTTCTCTGTGCGAACCCTAGATCTTCTACAGCACACGACCCCACAACACCGCCATACGAGTGTGTAACCACAACGACTTTCTTTCCCGCATCTGCTAACCTCACAACTGCAGCACGGGTGTGGACCGAATCATCAGCGAGAGTCTTTGTTGGTGGTTCAGCGCCGATAGAGGGGAGAGCAACTGCTTCAGTTGCGTAGCCTAGAGGCTTGAGGAGTTCCCTGACGGCGTCGAAGCCAGCTGGGGAATGCCATGCTCCTGGCACAAAAAGGATTGCTGGTTGTTCAGTCGACATCTTAAGAGGATTAGGTACTGGAAAAAATAAAACTATGGATACACAGCGTATATCTCTCGTTGTAAAAAGCCTTCTTAACTTCGGAGGTGAAAACAGGCAAGATTAGCTTTCACTTTCAGACGAAAGTCGGGGGGGTATCTCCAGGATGGTCTAGTTCGCAACGTCCCCCTTTCGTGATAACAGCCCAAATCTAGAAAGATCAGCGACGGGGAAGGAAAAGCCGAAAACCTTCTTCCTCACGGAAAAAGCCGTTTTGGGGGTCTGTTCACAATTAAAGTTCAAAAACATGGGTTTTACCCTCCTGCCAAGACCCATGCTGCCAGGGTATCCCGATTGCTGGTATGTTGAGTTTGTCGGGATGGGGAGAACTCACTGGGATCGTGATTTAGCATACCACTAAGGCATTCCTTCTCGAGTGGATTTGCTTCCGGGCCGCCCCGTTACAGAACTCTTATACTATGGTACCTGGAAAAATACTTGGGTATTACCCTTGAGACGAAGTATTTATCTGATTAGATGCTGGACTCTGGCCATGCCACGAATCAATTTTGCCGCCAAAGTCTAGATATGTCAAAGCTCGTGCTAAATTGACTGCCGAAATGTCCCAACGGCTGCCCGCTCTCTATTCCCTTTGCGGAGGATTCAAAGGTCTGCAAATGGGCTATCCACTATCGGCAGATAACCTTATAGTGGGGGAGCCTATTTGCAGCTATTGAATAAAAAGAAATCTTCTTACTAACATCGCCAATGGCGTTATTGACGACAAGCCATGAGAGTACGGGGTAGGCAATTGGTCGGCGGAGGGGCAGTGCGAAGAATTACCATGGAAATTATACCTAGGGTGTACGGTTCGCTTGGGACGTGTTTCGGATTTGACGCAAATGGATCAAGCCCGATTGGGCTTTAGGGGGGGACCGTGTATGCAACACTGACAGGCAAAGTAACCCATGTTCAGTTGATCTGTTGCACAAGTTTTTGTTTTCCTGTGTAGGAGGGTTGGCCTCCTTTTGTTATAACAGAGAGAGGTTATCATTTTCTTTGCTTCGAGTTTGTTGTTGATTTATTTTGTGCTGATACAGATTTCGAAAAATGGCGGACATCGACCTCACAGAGAACCGTCAGGGAGAGCTGCAGGCTACAAGCGTTGCAATTACTCTACTTGCTGTCCTTTTTGTTGTTCTTCGCTTCATTTCACGGTACATGAAAGGAATTGGTGTTGGTGCTGATGATATCATGATACTTGTTGCCTTGGTATGGTTGGCTGTCACTTACTCTTACTACCCTTGGACTGGATTGAACTGACGAGGTGTAGTTCTTTCTCTTTGCAGCATTTGCGGCATGTGTGATAGGCATTCATTACGGCATGGGAAAGCACGCAGCTGCATTGACCACACCAGAAATCGTGTCGTATGCAAAGGTAAATCAATACTAGCGCCCGCTGTCGAAGCCACTGACAAAGAAAGTCCTTGATAGCTTTTGAGTGCTTATACGTCACTTGCATCTGCTTCACTAAGCTAGCTCTACTTCTGATGTACCTCCGGATTTTCCCAGTGCGCAACATCAAGATCGGCGCCTACGTAATCGGGGCACTCTCTATATCTTGGTGCATCTCTATCATCATGGTATCAATCTTTCAATGCACACCAATCGAGAGGACGTGGAATCCAACCATCCACGGTCACTGCATCAACCTCAAAGCGTCATTTATTGGCAATGCGATCCCCAACATTTTGACTGATGTTGCGATCTTGGCTTTACCAATGCAGCAAGTCTGGGCTTTACATACTAGCGTTCTGCAGAAGACCCAGATATCTTTCGTATTTCTTCTTGGGAGTTTGTAAGTCGGCGCGGTTCTCTTCAAAAATCTAAACTAACCGCAGCAACAGCGTTATTTTCACAAGTATCTATCGTTTCACGACACTTTTCCAGTTCCAACCCACAGACATCACCTGTAAGCCTCTATAAACTGTCATAGATTTAATGGCGCAATCAGAACTGATATTTTTCTAGGGACTCTAGCAACTGCCGAAGTATGGTGTGTCGTCGAATCTGCCTCCGGAATCATCTCAGCCTGTCTTCCAACACTGGGATACCTTGTCCAAGTCTGCTCGAAGAAACTCGGACTTACCAGCGGACTGACATGGGGCTCGCAAGGTCGAACCCCCGACCCAAGCGCACATGTCCAGACAATCGGCGGCGGAGGGAAGTCGAACAACAGCAAGAATATGAATAGCCGGACTTTCGATGATTCCAAGCTCAAGAATGCAGGCTCCAGGCCATTCCAGCGACTGTCAGGCCAGTCGGCTATGTCTGGGTTGTCGGAAGAGCAACGTGACTGGGAGCAACACAGTAACTTGAAGTCAAGCGTGAGAACGCACGACGTGGAAAGCGTGGGGAGTGATGAGATACCATTGCAGAAGATCGTGGTAAAGACCGAGTTGGATTGGAAAGAGACTTCTAAGAATAGTGATGGGGGGCATTTCTGATGTGAGAGAAGTCATGTTGATGATACTATACGTGTTCGAGTAACGAGGTTGGGCTGGATTGTAACGAAAAGAAAAGAGAGCACAGGGAACAAAAGGAAAGGTGCAGATAGCCCATGTATTTCAGAGATGCCAAGTATGCTATGAGTATAATACCTCGATCGATATGTTCGCGATAAAAGGATAGGATTATCACACGAACGACGAAGAGAAAAGCGACAGCACCGGAACAAAGGAATCAACAACGGCATCCACCATTCCGAGAGCACCGGACATGGACGTGGCACAGATGAGGACGACGAGAACCCACGGCCTGCGAAGCAGTGGATACTGTCCCTGGTGTCTCCTGATTTGCCTCTAACGCCTCCCCTTGAGCATAACTCAAAGCCTTGCCTCGGAAGCCTCACAGTGTGACGCTATCCACAATCACGCAACTTGAGATCGGCGATGCGCAGTCCCAGACTGAGATTGCTGGCCCACCCACGTCCATAAAGAATGACCACCAACCACTACGCCCTACTAAGCTCTCGCAGTCCCTCAGATACGGAGTCGGAACCAGTCGCGGAATATCAGGAATGGCCCTTCCAAGGTTTCCTGAAACGCGTTACGATTGGCAATCAGATGTCATATAATCTCGAGTTTTTGTTGTCACACATCCCTGAGTATTGTACTTGAACCTCTCACTTCATTCAGAGGTTTTAAGCACTAGCTCCAGGGAGTCGTCAGTGGAGGCTGCAGCCTCTCGCGGGGCTGTCACTTCTCGCAAGCCAGGCAAGGCACTAACTAAGGATCAAGAGAGTCTGTTGGCTAAGATAGTCCACGAAGACAAGACCTGGGCAGATATAGGACGGCATTTCCCAGTCCACCCCACTACAGTCACTGAAGGAGAACTACTTCAAGAATCAAGGGGGAAAGCCTCGAAATCGGGGTCAAAAGCCTGGCGTGAGGGTTGTGGCGTGTGACTAAAGACCCAAGCTCTCCTGGAAGTAGCGGATGCGTAAGATGTAAGAGGCTCAACATCTCTGAAATTGTCTATAACCGCGGAGTAAGGATTCTGGGTCCGCCCTTCAGTAACTCTGCATTCGTTTGTATATGCGCCTAAATGGAACTCTCTATGAGGTAACATTCATTGTCTCTATATGACACTGCACCTTTTTCATCTTCCATATGCCCTTCCAGGAAAATACTCTACCGTTCTCTTGGTTTGAGGTCCTGATTACGTCTTGTATTCTGTATAATCTGAATTTGTGCTACACCCAGCTTTTGCGGTATCCTATTCTTTCAAAAGTTTCCTTTGGAAGCAATCTTTCCATCTCTGGAGTTGGAACATAGTCCGACGCAGAGGCGACCAGGCTTCCTCCCGTGGGTGGACAGGTAACAACTTGGGCTCTGTGCGCCTACTTGTCCTTTGGCACCTGCTGAGATGTCCTTCTGTTGGCCAAGCCCGACGCGGGAGCAGGTACGGCCGAGGGAAGCAGGACGAGGTGGAGGAGGGTGCATAAATCGTAACCGGCCGGAATGGTTAGGAATTGGCCCCTGTATCTTTTAGCGTTAATAACTACGCTAGTATGCCAGACCGCCACAGCACGACGCCATCACGTTTCATCCCCAAGTGAGCCAGAGCTCAGAGCCCTACAGTCCTAAATCAAAGCAGATTCGGCCGTAAAAATAGGGCAGAGGAAGCCCATAATCAGGCCGAATTACCGCGTACCAGCTAATAGACCACAATTCTTGGTGGCTAGTAATGGCAGGAATTGTACGTGTAACTCGTATATATCAAATCTGTAACTAGTTCGCCTTTGAAATTACCAAGTGCAGATCAGCTGCTCCTGACAGTAGTATGTACACCAAGCCCCTTCTCTATCCCACTACTCTGCCCGGTCTCTCGCGCCTCTCCTCTATCCTCCTGCTTCAGCGGCTCAGTGTCCTCTTCCATTGGCGATACAACATTCCCCAAATCCAATTCACTCCCCTCTTTTGTACTCGCGCCCAAACTCTTCCTCCTCTCCACATGAATCCGTTCTTCGCTGCTCATTTTAACCTCCAAACCTGTTGCCCGCGACGGTGCTGGTTCTCTGCCATAAAGAATATCGTCCAATTGGACATTAGAGGATATAGAAGACGAGTTGTACGATTTGAGATTCGAGGGTTTTGGGCGGCGGTTGAATTCTGGTTGTGGGTCGTGATGGCCGCTTGCGAAATGCGATGTATCCTGAATGCGGGAAAGACTTGGATCTCTCCAAGTGGTGCTGGCGCGGGAGACTTTGGCGATTAGATCTGCCATTGACACTAGAACCCTGTCAGCAATCCTGGTCCTGGAGGCTTGTAAAAATAAAATAAAAAAGTAGCTTTTGTGATATGTACAAATTAATAAAGTGATCGACATATGATCAGGAGCAACCAATAGAATAGATAGAAAAATGGTTATTCCGTACTTTCAATATTAAGCTTGACAATGTAGGCAAATGGGTGGAATTGCATGTATCTATGTCATAAATCAGTGATCTTGGTAGAGCAAAAGAAGGCTGATAAAGACGCACACGAAGGAATTCTTCAAGCTCATCATGCTAATGATAAGTACATCCATACTGAGCGAGAAGCCAATAATCCACATGTTGAACCGGATGAGTCGGTTATATTTCACCACTGCCAGAGTTAGCTTGACAATTTTTAACTAAAACTAGCGAATGCATTGGAAGAAAGGGTCCAATTAGGACGGAGGGATTGCTCTGTTCACTTACATCCTTGATTCACAAGTTGAATTTTAACGGTGTGGATAAAATACCAATTCAATGCCCCGTCAACTAAAAGATAGATGACTTTCTCACAACGATCCCATATGTTGTTGATATGTTCGTATCTAGCGGAAACCTGGAGTCTTGCAGGGACCCAGATGCAATACACGGAGATATTAACAGCTGTGATGAGAATAGCAACCCCTATCTTGAGCCTCATAGCTTTCTGGCGGTCCATGAGGAGAATTGAAACTCTGTTGATGATGATTTGCAGTAGAAACTGGACTTGAAGCGCCCAGGTTGTAACTGCCTCAAATTAGTATTGCGCTGGGATGTCGGAGGTTATAGACTTGCGGATGACAAAGTAAAATGCAAAACTGCGTGGCGTCAGCTCAATTGTCGAAGAGTATGGCAAGCATGGAAAGGATACCTTGGAGGGATGATGTGGTTCAAATAGAGCCAACATATTATTGAAAAGATGAGGCAAACTAATATCTCAAGCCAAATCATCCAAATATACGGGGAATTGAGCTTCGAGTATCCATATCTCCGCTTCATATCCGCCGTTTGCTTAATTGCAGTCCAAGTTGTGAGGAAACCGAATCCGATTGTAAAGCCCCACGCAAGAGATGCAAGCTGGAGGTCATCGACTGTGGCCGGTTCTGCAACATAGTGGTCGGAAAGGAGTGTAATCATGATGGCTGTGCTACTGTGAGAATGACAATGGATAGAAATGCAAGAGATTATGGGACATAATGCATCGAATTCCAAAAGCAGACAGAGATAGGGACGTAGATATATATATATGTATGCGTTTGTCCTCCAGCAAAGACGCGTGATTTTCACGAGATCTTCATGTGTGCCATGAATCTCGATGAAGAATTTGTGGCTTCCTCACGAGAGACATAATTGGGGAAGATATCGTCTCACTGATCCGCGAAACAAAGCCATCGCACGAGCAATCGGAGATCGCGGGGTGCAGGGTTTTGATGGCTTTCAGGCATCAAAAGGACGGCTTCGGTTCGAATAAGGAGTCGGCGGGTCTTGCCGTAAGTCTGAAGGCTTTTGCCTCTCAAAGGTGTGGGCCCGACCCTAGCACCACAACGGACGGCAGCGTTCAAGTGATTTGACTCAAAAGCAATTCGCGGGGAAAGCCATCAGGGAATCGTTGTACTGTCTCCCCCTAATAAACGTTAAACCAGGGCTTTTATGGACATCGTGTGGGGAGCGAACAAGGGCGTTTGACCACTGAATTAATCTGCTTTCAGCCACTTTCACACTCTAGAACTTTCTCCAGTCACCCCAGCCTTTACAAAGAACCAGATTTTGGCCAGTACACTGAGGCTGCCAGGTCTTTTACTAGGGTAGGCCACCACTCACAGCAAGGCCTTCAAGGGTGCAGCCCACAAAAGGTGACCTTTAACGCTTCTTAAGGGGCGGGGGAGATAATAGACACCTGGTGTCGTGGTCGTCGCGAAAGGTTCGCCTCCAAAAGCAAGCTACAAGTCATGCAGCACTGCTAGTCTCACCGTGAGGAGCCGTGCGGGAAGATCAGGGGGATGCTGCGGCATTTAAATTTAGAGTTTACTAGCTCTTCCAGAGAAGCATAGAAGCTTCCCCGCACAGAACTTGATGTTCTGGAATGGAAGGATTGCGCCGGGTTGTCCGGTACTCGAAACCTTATTTGTGATCTTGCCGGCAGAGATATTTATTATCACAGGGGTCCCTTAATAATTGGACAACTCGAAAGCCACAATTATGGCACATTCCTTCGCGGTTTCGACTTGGAAGCACTTGCAATTATTTCTGACTCCTGGCTGGAAATCAATCTCCATTACGGGTTATGGCTGGCCTATGATAGCCCAAACAGGTCCCCTGAACCCCCTAGTATTATCGATGATCTTCACGCCTGCCTTGAATGTCTTCCGCAATCTCTATTGATTGTTGAGGGAATGTTTCAAGTCTTGTCAATACCTCACAACTCACGAACACAACAGCCACAGTAGTCGATTGGGTGGTAGCATCCCAATGTCTCATGGCTTTACATGGGTATTCACCGTCCGAATCCGAGGTCCTTCACATGCATATGCATGTAAAGGGGATCCTTTTGTGGCGTTGTCTGAGGGGCTTCAGGCGCTGTAAACCCTGTCAGATCAACTACGGCGATCATTCAGTGTCTTTAAAGTACAAGCATTGATAGGTCACCAGGGTCGCTTTAGCGAGTCATACCCTGAGCTACAGGGTGAGAGCCCTGTAATCCAGAGACTTTTGAGACGAATCTCCATATTTATGTGGAGATCTGTCCATACGACACTCAGTAGTTTAGTCAATGATTCAGTCCTCGACCTGTCAAAAACTAGCCCTCATACACGACACCGCTTAGTGTGTTCAGGAAGGCTACATGACAGTATACAGGTTACTCACATAAGCGGTTGCAATATTAAAAATCTCCTTTAAGATTGACCCGAATCCTGCACGCGGATTAAGTCTGCTCAGCCCCCAAAACTTTCTTAACATATTTGGCATATTTGGCCAATTAGGCTAAGCAAGACGTAACGGAACTGCTCATCACAAACCCAAGACAGAAGTTCTTCGCCTGGGGAGTTTTCGATGGTCACCCCAACTGGGATTCTCAGCCACCAGTTCCAGTTGTTAATGTTGCTGTGTCTCACCTCGCTGTCCTTATCCTTAAAATCGGTGGTCATATCATTGGTGTAACCTAGGCCAGTCCTGTGCGATCTGGGTTTATTTCTTAGCAAATCGAGCTGAGAGAATTAACATGAAGAAACCATGCTTTCGACGCGGTAACTAGTCAGTTGAGACTCCGGAATACCGATCCATAGATTCCGCGGCGCGGCTCGAGAGGATAGACTCATTTGCATGTCGTACATGAAATCAATATTTCGTTCAAGAAAAGATTTCTGGCAGGGCCAACCAATAATGCCGGAGGCAATGTCCACAGCCCCATGTTGGCTGGAGAATGACACAGAGGGGAAATGCGGAGGGCGTGATGAACAGTTTTGGTGTAACCCCAGCCGTTTATCCGTGATTATTGAAGGGGTGAGATGCCATTTTCATGACTCGAGATCTTGTCTCGCAGTTCTGGAGGCAGTAAACAATGAGCCTGGTGAATGGCGGTTTTTGAAACCCACAATGGCATGCCGTTATCTGTCTTGGGAACCCAAAATTCGAGTTCACTCGGCAGTTTTTGACCTGGTTTTAGAGTTTACGAAGGCCCTAGTTAGGTATAAGCTTATGCTTAATTTACAACGATATGGCGAATCACAAGGGATGAATCTCTTTGGAATCGGTCTCTAGCGGTCGGACTGAGCGACTGAGACAAAGTGTTGGACATTTCCCGTGGCCGAATGTCTCTAATGTCAGGTAAGATCGACATAATTTACAGTATAAGCTCCCAAAATCGTAAAATACGAAAAAAGTCATGCAACATATTATCTTAAATTCCAGTTAATATGGTAGATAATCAAGAACAGTAGAATCTGCGGTTACATCAGTCCATTGCGCAATCACAGACCATGTATATCGAAGTGTCGACGTCGTCTATTAAGCCCGTCCTAGCTATTCGACGATGCCATAGGACATTTTCCCCATTCTTGAGGAGTTGTAGAATTTCCCAGACCCTTTCGCCGGTGGACAAGGCGTTGAGGATCTGCAAAGACCTCTCTCATTTACACCAGCTAGGTGATGAGATGAGATAGCTCCATTTGGCTGTAAGTTTCCTCTTCAGATCTTGCTCTTTAAATTCCGAAATTTACTCGTACAATGGACTCTTTTGCTCATCCTTTGAAGAAGGCGACGTCGCCGCCTTCCTACTAAGCCCCTCAAAGCAGCCAATGCCCAGAATTGCTTCTTCATCTCAACTCCCTCACACGCTCTCAATTCTGCATCCATAACCTCCACCTGCTCCTCTTTCAGCCACCCTGGCACAATCTTCGGAGCATCCTTGATACTGATGTAGTCCCATATCTTGGGTGGTTTCCAGGGTGGGGGGCATTTTGAGGGTAAGCCGTGCAGTTGATCTGTGGCAAGTGCATGGTTTCTCGGGGTCTGGCTGTAACTATTAGGGGGCCTGAAGGGTCTTTCGGTTGGGTAAAAGTGTGGGATGTTGGCATCGAAGGCTGTCGGGGTTGGAGGCCTTTTCATAGATGGTCAGTAAGCGCTGGGTGGCAAGGAGGGGAATGACTTGACAGTTGTAGTAGTGAGTCCCGCTTTTCAGGAGGCAGAGTGCAGTCTGAGGACATATGGATTGTGGGCGCTGATCGCTGATATTGGTGTTCTCGTTGGATATGTTGGTCTTGAGGCATATGCGGAAGCGTTGTATTGAAACAGGACGATCCAGTGATCGCTACTTGCTCTCGTTTGGATCCGTTTTTGGGATTCGAAAACGATGGTGTTCCCCCGTGCGGAGAGAATTGCGATAGAAGGGGAAGAGACCTCCGAGAATGACTTGGTCGGTCAGAAGAGAGATACGTTTAGCATAACCTCGATCAAAACAGAGATGATTTGATACTCCATGGAGACCGTTTCTAAAAGAACAACACCCACAGACTGCCCCTCTTGTACGGAAAGCACAGGGGGAGAAGACGCTAAGCGCCTCACTGGCTGTTGGGCTCTGGCAGAAGCGGATCGCGGGTCCGCATCCTGGCGAGGCCTAGTGGCTAATGAATACCGCTTTGGGATACATTTGGAACACTTTTATTTTAACGTCTAACCCCCCCCATTCCGGCCACCTCACTTAACCTCACCGCTTCTTATATTACTTAACTTCAATAATTACTTAATATTCTAATCTTTAATTGATTTTCTTGAAATTTGGAATATAATTAATAATATTATAAAGCCTTAATATACTAAATATAATATTCTATATGTGTAACGACGCAATATTACTAAGTGCAGTATTAAGTATAGGAGCAAGAGGGTAGGTAAATAGTAATATTATAGGTCTAGTACGAAGGAAATAAGAAGGTAAGGAGCCCTTACAGGGGGAGCGGTCTTATATATACACGAATCTAGTCCGGCTTCCGTCTGGTAATATTCCGGCTAAACCTGAGTACCCCTATTTCCAGCACTTCTGTCACTTCAACGTTATATCACCCCCTTCCTATAAGAGAGCTTACTCCTAAGCTCTGAATTGTATTTCCACGTAGAATTATCGTTATATAAAACAGTAGAGATATATAGCTTTAGTAAGGAGATTCCGGAGGAAGTATTAATCCGGTAGTGCTAGTTAATAATAATAGTAGTAGTAAGCGAGGTAGTAACCTAATTATAAAGCTGTCTAAAAGGTGTCTGAACTAAGTCTAGTAAGGCCATAATCGCTTACTATTATGCGTGTTATAGTACTTAATAGCGTAGATCTTTAGAATCCTAACTTTCTTCTTTAAATAACTATAACTTTAAGCTCTATAAGCGTACCTTATATATAGAGATTTATTAATCTATATATATTACTAATATATTTTAATAGTCCGTATTAAATAAAATAAGTAATTTAAGAGTAAGTTAAGTTCTGAATTCCTAGTAGTTCAGTAGTAATTCAGAGTTAATTCAGTGTATTAATATAAATAGTGCCTGCTCTAACCCCTATTAACGCCCTCGAGTCTGCCTATTATAAGTATTATATCTAATATATCCGCTTACTCGCTACAGAACTAGACTATATTTACGAGTTTAATAGCGCTAGAAGCAAGAAGTATATATACTATAAGAAGTAAGTAGAAAAGTGTAATCCTGTAAGTACTCCCTATTTTCTTTTCCTAAATCCCTGATTATTATGAATATAGTCCGATTATGATCCGGATAAGCTAAAGTACTGATTTCTGTACTAGATTCTACACTATATAGCTAAGGAATATCATAAGCTCTCCCTCGCTATTACTACTAAAGATAATAAGGGTATTATTTCTACCTCCTAAGAGATTAATACCGGATTGCGTGTTACTGCCGCTAATGCCCCTAAGATATAAGGTAAGCTATAATTAGAGTTATTAGAGGAAACCCGTGCTCTTCGCTAGGCTATTACAGATCTAGCTGTATAATAAGCTATAGGTTATCCCCTTTTCTTTTTGTCTTTTTACTTTTACTATATATTTCGCTTATAAATCTCTTAATTTAAGATAGAGATATAGTTCTAGATATACTTGTTTTCCTTTAAGCGAGATTAGAATAACCTCTGATTAACGTATAAATAAGGTCTAGTTTTAGCTCTAAGTTAAATCCGAGAGGAGATTACTGCCGGTATTACTAAGGTGGCTAAGACTATTCGTTGTAGTAGTGTTAAGCGTAAGAGAGTAGAGGGGAAGGAGAAGGGGGAGGAAGAGTTACTAGCCTGTTTCCAGGTAACTTGAAGTAGTAGACGCCCTAGTGGCGTGAGGGAGGAAGAGGAGATTCTAAATAACTTAGAATAGGGGGAGAATAAGCCTTATTTCAGATTAGCTTCGTTATTAGTTCTTCGTAGCTATACCTTCAGTTAGACTTCTTATATAGGAGTAGCCCCTTATAGTGAAACTAGTGAGATATTCTAGCTAAGGTGCAGTTATAAGACTGCGGCGTTAGTACTTTAAATTAGAGGGTATTTAAATAGTCTAAATTAAACCTTATTTTATTATCTTACTAACTAGTCTATTATCTTCTAAGTAACTATAGTTATCCTCTCTATTTTCCTATATAGCTAATTATTCAGGTAGGTTTTAAGGTAGTCCCGGAGCAGAAGAGTTAACTTAGTGAAAATCTCTTAACTTATAAGGCAACTTTATTAAATTAGACGCGTTATATTAATATAGTATTAAGATCGTAGCCTACTTAACTAACTTAATACTTTAAGGTATTGCGATATAATCGCGATATAAGAACTTCTCGTACTTCTTATTCTTCTTAACTCTTAATTATCTCAGGGGGGTTTCAAGGCTATTCCTAATTAGGTAAGGGGTTATTTAGGTCCCGGAACAATAGCTTAGGAGTAAATATATTATAAATATTCGATCCTATAGGTAACTAGAGCTAATAAGAGTTCCCTACTTAATATAGAATTTCAAATAGCCCTTTCTATTAATTATTAAGCTTACAACTTAGTCGGTAGCTTTTAAGGTTCTTAGTAGATAAGTACACTTTATTACCTACTTAGAAATCGATAGGTCTGTAGTGCTAGTTTATAGCTTTTACTATGCGATCCTGCGTAGCTTATATATTCGATTTAGCTAACTCTTACGCCTCTTTTATACGTTCTACTACTACTTTAGTATTATAGTAGTTAAGTCTTTCTAGAGGAGTAATAGCTTTAGGAGAGTTCTAATCTTAACTATTCCTTAGATCTAATCCGAATTTAAGCTAGTACAGGGCTATACTAATAAAGGTATAAGGAAGAGTTATCTAGGCTTAATCTATTAATAGAATTAGTTCGCTCTAGTTATCCTAGTAGAAGTTAATAAATAGCTATAATCTCTAGTTAATATACTTATTTATAATCTTTATCTAGCTATTAGTCTCCTTATAATATACTATAGAAAGCTTGACTTTAACGCTAATAATCTAGTAGAACTCTTTCTAAAACAATAAAACGAACTACAAGCCTCGATCCGATATAATTAACTCCGGAGTATATCTGAATTAGTAGATCTACTAGATAAAGAGTTTAGTAGTACTACGTACGTTAATATCTTAGTAGTAAGGAATCGTTACAGAATCCTTTCCTAGGTAGTTAATAAATACTAGGATTCTATTATAACTATACTTATCCTTTAGGAAATCCTTATAATCTATATATAAATACTATATAGGATAACTTAGAATTAGTAGTAAGTAGAGAAGGCCTTACTATTTAGAATACTTAGAGTATAAGAATTAATAAGCTTAGTAATTTCTTACGTACTAATTATAGTCCGAACTTATTCCGACCTAGTAGTACTTTAGGGCTAGGAGTTAATATGTCTTTAACCTACTAGGGTAAGTAATAGATAGCTAGTTGTGCACTTCTTTAATTAACTTAGTATAAAGGGGAGTATTATATTATATATAGAATTAATCTTTAAAGAGTAGGAGTCTATCCTTAATTAAGTAGTCTTTAAGTAAGGATTTTCGTATATTAGTAAAGGTAGTATAATTATCCTAATAAAGCTTTTTAATAAGGTTAAAAGAGTCTAGGGGAGTATTCAGAGGAGCTTCTGTCTTAGTAGTAGTTAGTAGCGAGAGAGATACTATAACTATAGAGGAAATAAACTGTTCCGCTAGCTCAGAATTAATACGGGGGTCGAGTCTTCCTAGTGCTAGTAGGGTTTAGCTCCGACTATTTTTCTAGACTTGTTTCTATACTTCTAAATCCTGCTCCTAATAGCTTAAGATATCCGCCCTTTAGTTATCTTTACTAGGAGTATATATAATTTAGAAGTTAAAGTTAAAGAGAAATTCTATCTAATAAGCTTACTTAGTAGTAAGTACTTTAGTAGTTATGAAGTACTTTAGAGAGTAGTAGTCTAAATATACCTCGATTCTATTCCGAAGGGATATTAACTCTAGGCGCTACTTATAAAAGCTTTCTATAATAGCGTATAGTTCTTTATCGTAGATTTCCTAGTTTAGTTTATAACCGTTAAGTATATACGAATAGAATCTAAGTAAGTACTATTATTTATTATCGTGCTATTATAATACTACTCTAGTAATTACCCTATTAGAAGTATCTATTTCCAGCTTAGTAGGTAATTCCGGCTAGAAATAGTAAATCCGTTGAATTAATAGTAATTACTTTTAGAGCTCTTTAAACGTAACGCGATACTCTTCTATCTAATTCCAGGCTATTATAGGTTAAGTAAGCGCAGATAGAGGTTTAGTAATAAGCCCGAAGTTATATATAAATTATTAGTAAAAACTACAGAACCTTAGGTATAACTTAATAGCTATTATAGTCTTAAGGTACTTCTAGTTATATAGTAGTTTAACTTTCTCCGGATCTACCTCGATACCCTTAGTAGTTACTATATAGCCTAAGTACTTAGTGCAGGTGATATGGAATTCGTATTTCTTAATATTAGCTTATAATCCGGCTTCTATTAAACGCTTTAGTACAGATTCTATATAGGCCTAGTATTCCCCTATAGATTCGGAGTAGATTAGGATATTATCTAAGTAAGCTATATAGAAGTTATCTAGGTAGTTAAAAAGTACATTATTTATATAACGTTAGTATATACTAGGTTTATTATAAAGGCTAAATAGTAGTACCTTATACTTATATAATCTGTATTTAGTCTGAAATATAGTATACTCCTTAGAGGCTAAGTCTATATAGATACAGTTAAAGGCAGCCCGAATATCTAATTTTATAAATATATTTATATTTAATACTCTAGTAAGGAGCTTATTAATTCAGGGGATTAGATAAGTATCTTTCCGTGTAAGGGTATTTAGCTTCCGATAATTAATATAGAATTATAGACCTCTATCGGGCTTTTTAATAAAGAGTATAGGTAATATAAATAAGCTCTAGCTTAACTTAATAAAACTTTTATCTAGATTCTCTAGGAGGTACTTCTTTATTACTTTAAGCTCCTTTATTAATTAATAGTAAAGAGGAGAGTAGGCGTTAAGTAGTAGCTCCTTAAGATAAATCTTATAGTTATAATATTAATAAAGTAGAAGAGTATCTATATCTTTCTTAAAAAATACTAACTTTAGGTATTAGTACTATTTCAGAAGCTTTTCAGATAGGAGTTAAGTAGTATTAGGATCTTCTAGTTTATACTATTCTTATAAGATATAGTTTATCTTATAGATACTAGTTTAAAAGAACTTAGTATCTTTACGTTTTATATTAAAATAGAAAGCGTTTACGCTAATCTTATAGATAAATATAGATATAAGTAATATCTTTAATAGTTTATATTTTAATTTCCGGACCTATAAAGGTCCTTTACTTATAGGGGATAATATTAGGGTCGGTTTAAGAGCGACTTAGAGGAGATATTCTTCTAGTATTTAAACTGTAAAAGGGAGATATTTTCGTTATATCTCGTCCTTTTAGATTACTAGATCTCTATAGTTTACGTCGCTCTAGTAGTCTTATTATAAAGGGAGCTATATACGTAGAAAAGGTAAGACTAGCTCTCGAGACTATTATTTAGTAAGCGGGTAATTAGATAGCTATAAAAATCGATTCTAGTCTATCTATAACTTAAGACGGAATTAACGTATCTATTTAATACTTATTATTATATCTTACTTTCCTAGGTTAAGGATTATAAAGGGATAGTTATATACGCGTTAACTATTAATTATTAAGTGTAAACGCATATAGTGAGTAGCGTAGCTTCTAACTAAGCTCTAAAAGCTACGGATTAGTACTATATATAGGAGGGGCTGAATCTTCACTCTTAACGCCCTCGAAAGACATGTAGATATAGTCTGATTCACGAAGAGATAACTATTTACTCTAGTATCTACTAATGCAGAGAGTGTAACTCCTAATCTATTTATACTAAGTATATAATTAACTACGAACTACTTCTCTCTTATTAGAGAGTTCAAATTAAGTTTTAATAGATTATATTTATATAAGCCTAAGAAGAAGTCTTTCCCTAGGCCTCTTTATTTTCCTGTACTTAATCTTCCTTACTCTCTACTATCTCTTCAGTATTATTATTAACTTCCTCCTTATTAAGGACCTGAACCTTAGCTAATTCAGGATAGTCTAACTTATAGTATCTAAACTTTCCGCACTTATAACACTTTACCTACGAGTCGCTAGAACCTCCCTAAGGTTCCTACGTGCCCTCCCGATGTAGTAGAGTAGGAGTTACAAAGGTCTGCGGTATTAAGTAGCAGTAGAAGGGAGCGTTAGGAGAAGAAGTAAGTTTAAGTACTAGTTAAGAAGTAAGTAGTCCGGAAGTCTTCTGAAAGGGGCCTAACCTAGCTACCCTTCGGAGAGAGTCTGATTTACAGAGGCTAGTAAGAGACAGGTTAAGTTACGTATTCCGTCGCCTATTAGCGTTAATTAAGATAAGATAGGTTACTATTACTATATAATTATCTTACTATAAGCTCTTAACTAACGTAGTAGCAGCACGAAGCTAGGGGGTGATTTTAAGCTATATAAAGAAGAACTATTTTATACGGGCTATATTTCCTTAGATTACGGTATTTTAGAATCTCGCACGAAATTAAGTAAAGGTTTCGCGTGTATAGTTTAGTTCTTATATATTTATATCGAAGAACTTAGTATAAGCCTTATAAGCTTTATTTCTAGTAAGGAAGTAGGTCTCTAGTAAAGAAATTATTTTCTAAGCTATCTGGAATATATTAGTTTTAGATAGGTATTAAGGCTCTAAGTAAGAGCGGGCTAAGCTAGTAGTTAATCCCTATATTAAAGCTCGCTATACTTGAGCGTCTAAGTAAAGACTTATATTAACCTCTAATCGATCTTTAACTAAAGCTTTCTATTACTTAAACATTAAGTTAGTTCCTTTATCTAAGGGAGAGATCTTTTCTATAAGCTATACCTTAGGTCCCTAAGAGGTATCCGATTCCGCCCTATATATAGTAAGGGGGGTATTTTCTAGCTTAAACAAGGTACGTTTACTCTAACCTATTAATTTATCTCTTTCTATTAATTAAATAATTAGCGGTAGAGTTCTAAGGGGAATCGAGGTAAGATTAGCGGGAGGTACTACTAGTGTAGCTTAAGCGGAAATTAGTAATTACTTAATATAAGCTAAAGAGGCCTCTTAAGTACGATTTCGATTCTCTATAGATTAGATAATTCCTCTTAACGCGTCTAGGTTACTAAAGTCTCTCTTATCTTAGTTTACGTGACCTTTACCTTTATTACCTTAAGTCCTGCGGCTAGAAAAGCTTCCGGCTAGAGTTAGAGAGTTAAGAGTGTTATTAGTAGCTCCGCTAGACAGACCTATTATATTAGTAGTATCTATAATAGGAATAGGAGAAGATTCGGGCGTAATTCAGGTTAGTCCTGAAATAGGGGTTCTAGGAGTATTAAGGGGACGCTTCGTAATTTCCTAGTAAGGGATATTAGTATTAAGGTAGTTTTTATACGCTGTAACTCTATAAGTAATAGGAGTTACGCGGTTATATTCTGAAGAGGAATAAAGGTAGTTTAAGAGAGTTTTTTAAACTTAAGGGTTCCGGTAGTAGTAGTTATAATACCTTAAATTTATTTATAGCAGCCTTTATATAAAAGGAGTTATTTAGAGTCTCTGTTAATAAAGACTACTTTACTCTGATTATACTAATTTATAATAAGTAGAACTAAACCTTAGTTTATTAGTTCGTTCAGGAGATCTCTAGAATCCTAACTCTTCGAGGATAGTAATTAGGGGCGATTTAGATAAGAATTAGTCGATTATATCTTCTAAGTAGTGGGATATTATATAGGCTGTCTCTAGCGGGAGTGACCTTCTTATTTAATATAATAACATAATATTACTAAGTGTAGTATTAAGTATAGGAGTAAGAGAGTAGGTAAATAGTAATATTATAGGTCTGGTACGAAAGAAATAAGAAGGTAAGGAGCCCTTATAGAGGGAGCGGTCCTATATATACATGAATCTGGTCCGGCTTCCGTCCGGTAATATTCCGGCTAAACCTGAGTACCCCTATTTCCAGTACTTCCGTCACTTCAATGTTACAATATATTCTTAAAAAAGTAATAAATAATAAGTTCTTGTAGAAAGTATTATTTAAATAAGATATTCTAAAGTTTATTCTTATATACTGTAATATAATAACACAATTATATAAAAAAGCTACTAGTTACTTATAAAAACTCTGTAACGTTGAAGTGACGGAAGTGCTGGAAATAGGGGTACTCAGGTTTAGCCGGAATATTACCGGACGGAAGCCGGACTAGATTCGTATATATATAGGACTGCTCCCCCTATAAGGGCTCCTTACTTTCTTATTTCCTTTATACTAGACCTATAATATTACTATTTACCTACCCTCTTACTCCTATACTTAATACTGCACTTAGTAATATTACGTCGTTATAAACTCTCTACAATAGTAAAAAATCGATTAATAAATTAGATTTTTAACTTAAAAGACTCTTAGTTATAGAATTACTGATATAAATATAGGTTTTTAAAAAAAGGCTTTTAGTTTTTTAAAAAGATTATTACTTATTTAAAAAATACTAAATAGTACGGTTTTTAGCTTATAATCCTGTTCTAAAAATAAAGAGATAAATATACGTTTATTTTATATGTATTAATTACATTTATTCTGAAGTTATTAAGCTATAGTTCTAAAAATTAGAGATTTTGAAAATTAAGGTAATTTTAGCTTCTTAATAATAGAATATAAACGAGACTAGTATTATGTACCAGCGAGATGCATCTGACAGCGGGGTCGATCTTTACATAGTCAAACCCATTCCAATGAGAGCGCTCAAGCCTATCTTGGCTCTGGATCCAGATGATTTCAATCACCGTGAGGAGGATCTCAGAACTCCCAATAGCTCGAATATGGCTCTCCTCTTCGAAAAATCTCGCTCGCTGGAAACCTATCCGATACTCCAGAGCATACGAATTGACAAAGATTGGGCTGGACTGCGTAGACGGGGTCACTTAATAGTACCAAGACCGCTCTGTGGATGTACTCTCTATTTTATCTTGCGAGAAAGTTGGTTTGTGAAGAGGTGGAGCGTAGTCAACGGTGGCTGCGCAATTTGGGTGTGAAGCTCGAAGCCTGTCTTGCACTGATAACTGGTAGCAATTGCACCGTCTTTGTTGATCAACATATCCTTATTTTTTTTTTTGGTGTCTCAAGCATACAACTTACTGTTCTATCCCACCCAGTACCGTGGCTATGTCGCTTGTTGACAGAGGTTTGAGGTAAACAAATATTGTCGAGAGCCATTCTCGTCCGAACACAACAGACGAGGTTGGTGAACCGGAAAGAAGACTTGAAGTAATGTCAGCCAATTGACTTTTGCGACACTAAACGCAACATTGAGGCTTTTGGCTGTATTCACTGCTTCTAGCCTTTCTATCTTATTTATTTTGGTCTGGGATTTGTGTAAATTAGCATGCCCTCGGCTAGAACGATGCGTTGGCGGCTGAAGATGTATCGCCTATCAACCCACAAACGAGGTGGGTTCGACTCTCTCCCTTTAAGCTGCCCCACATGATTAATTTGTACTTCAACATGTCTCTAGTCCGTCCAAAGAAGCTCAAGAGTATCAATTCGATCTTCTGCTTCTCAGAAAGTCGGACGAACCGTGGAGTACAAAGTTTCAAACAACCTGGGTGTAGCTTTGCTCATCATGAACCCCTTTTATTTCTTCATAATATGTCTAGCTACAACAATATCTGGTCACTGTGACAGAGCATTCCTCAAAACCGCCACAGAGAATTACATCTCCGCTCAAACCGCCGGGTTCACCGCCTCCAGCCTCTCCCTCGCCAGCAACTTCACCTACTACGAAAATGCCAGAGCCATCGATATTACAAACAGCACTCTATCCCAGCCAATCCACATCGACTTCACTCGCAGCGCGCATGACACTGAACAGTGCGCCACATTCACAGAGATCATCGCAGCTACCAATCCTCACCCTTACGTGATCCACACACGCATGGTTTTCGAAAATCACAAAACAACACTCATCGAATCTGTCGTTACGGACAGTGGCGACTGGCTTTTCAACGCTACCGGCACGCTCGAACTCAACGCCCCCGAGAAATGAGACCCCGTCCAACCCGCCAATCGCGATTCTCGCGCAGTCATCCAAGCTGTGGGCGATGCTTACTTTGATCGCTTCGGAAATGTTAGTGTTTCTGTGCCGTGGGGCGCGCCGTGCTATAGGTTGGAGGGTGGATTACCTGCTAGAGGTGAGATGGTGTGGCCGAGTACGATTCATGTTCCGTATAGGCGGTATGTGGTTGATGAGGAGTTGGGGGTGGTGGATATTTTTGTGGGGGTATGTACTTTTCGTCAGCTTCAATCTTGTGTGATCTGAGATTTACTATCGAAAGACATGTCTCTGGATGGATGTCTAAAGAGACGAGAGGAATCTTGATCTTGAGGCTTTGAATCAAGCAGCGCTGACTTTCTTGCAGTTCCCGGGGCTGGATAGGACGCAGGGGCAGGATCCGATGCCGGATAGTCATGCTTTTAGGGTTGAGGGGGGGAAGATCAAGTATTTGCATACGGTTAGTGCGTGTGTAGTGGAGGGGTGTGGGTTGAATGGGACGTTTGGGATGTGAGAGGTTGGTGGTGGTATGGTAATGAGTATTGTGTGTTAATTTGGAGGTAAATAGAGGAAGATATTGTATTGTACAGTGGTATTCGCTACTTTCGACCATTTCCCATACCTTCGACTCGCACATGGAAACAAAAAATATGCCGTCGCTTGAGCAACCCCATAAATCAAATTCTTGAATTCGTTTGTCTTCCCGCACAGGCTCGTACCATCTTGACAACGCTTCATCGACCATATGTATCGATTCAACGTCAGATTCTAAAGTCTGATCCCTTATACCTGCGAGTGGCTGTGGTATCCATTGCCATTCATGTGGCCAGTGGTGTTGTCGTGGTGGACTTCCTTGGTGGCAAGAGTATTATGTGACTTGGTGCGACGACGATCCTTGATGACATGATAGGCAGCAGTGGCGGCATGGAGTAGACTATTCTCAACTTATTAGCATCACTCATCTCACACTGTACTCAGAGAGCAGACTTACGTGCTGAGAATCGCCAAGATAAAAGTTCCCCAAGGCAAGTTGCAGTTCACAGAGCTAGGAATTCTCGCATTGACAGCCGAGTACCTCGTAGCATTACAAGGCGCACTCGACCCGCCCCTCTTCGGACTAGTGAGCACCGCAACAGCAATGAAAGCCCCAACAAACAACAGATCGACCACGATGAAGATCATGCGGAGCATGTTCGACCTCGTGCCCTTGATGGCGAACTTCAGTGCCATGGCGATGAGCGTGTAGAGGACTGCGGCTGCGAGGATTCCTTCGACGGCGCCATTGGAGCGAGAGGCGCGACCGGCGAGGCTGACGATCTTGCGGAGGCGGATGGAGAAGAGGATGAGGGAGGTGAGGGAGGAGAGGAATTGGAGGAGGCGGAGGAGGCGGTCGAGGAGGGAGGGTTTGGTGACTGCGGTGCCGTGGTCGTTGGTGTATGTGGAGCGGTTGTTTTTGGTGTGGGAACGCATTTTGGAGGATAGGAGGTGTCTGGGCGTGGTTAGGGTAAGATGGTGGATTTTGGGGAGTGGTGGAGAGTGAATTATTATTTGATGAGTGGAGCGGTAAGAATTGGGACTTGACAGGTGCGTACTTATACAACACTCAAGACAAGAGTTGGAGGAGATGGAAGCTTGCTAGCGATGAATGTTTTCCCCTTGAACTCTCGTCATAGGGATGAAGTTGACCAAAGTCAAGTCAATAAGTTGGCACGATCACCGCCAAGTATGATGTGCACACTCGTGCGAAGAACTTTCCTGCTTTCATCAAGGGTTTCAGTTGAAATGACCACGAAAAGGACATTTTACTCCGGCACTTTGGAAGAGTACTATGCGCTCATCCATTTGTTCTATCATATTTCAAGGCAATCAAGAGAAACACATGTGGCACGCGGTCATCGCTCTGGATATCGGCATCAGAGACACAAACTAGCCACTGAATGGCACAGACGCCACAAACGGTGAGGCTGAATTCGATGGAGACATGTCAGGGACCGACGAATGAGAGTGCGACACAAGACCCAAGTTGGGAGGCTCGAAGGGATGGTGATGAAAACAAGGTTCAAGCGAGCCCGTCGTCACCGCCACAGCTCACCAAATGTCCGTACGTCACCAGCCACAGAATACTGAGCCACATGTTGGTTTCACGGTTTGATGAGCGAATATTATTAATGGTAATTTGCTCGGCATAGGATTGCATCGAGATCATTTCAAAATCGTATATATTCATTACGAAGCTCTCTTTGATTTCTTTTGATTTCTTAGTGCCTAACCTTGAAGGCTGCTGTCTTCTCACGCTTTGACTCCCAAATCTGCTACCCAATATTTTCATTCGAGACTGCGCTTCTGCCAGGGAAATTCTACGAGCACTTCTCAAGCAAAGTGAGATTGAGCGGTCTCCTTGTCAATGTTTGCCGGAGATTTGTCTCAACTTTGGTGCTAGGCTGGGTCGTATCAAGAACCACGCAGATTCACAGACATATTTCTCTTCCTCTACCTGCCAATACTTCAGTAGTTGTCTCCATGCCATTGTTGTTAGAGGAAGGTTTCACGCAAGCGCCTGATTCTCCAGTGTTGGCAATGCTTCTTTTTGACCGCAATAGAACCATAGTCTCTTGTTTTTTTGTGGCTGTGGCGGTGACCAGTGTTAAGGAAGCGAGAGGTAAACACAACTTCAATTGCCATCTCTATAGGCAAAATTCACGTCCGATGATTATGTATTGACATCTAAGCGATTGATGCTAGGTTCAAAGCCTAGTTAAAACATACGCTTGAAAGAAGGATACTGACTTTACTGTTTCAATTTTGGCAATGACGGATGTTTGGTGTGGATTCCGCCATTTTCCTAGTCACCAATTTTGTCTCCCTCGACCCCTCATTGAAGTCTGGGAGAAGACCACGGAGCTATTGATTGTATTGTCAATTATTCAAGCAATCGAGGCATGAGTTCTTGGTTGGTGGGAATATATGATCTTCACATCAGATGACATCTGGCGATCAAGGCTTTCGGGTCGAAGGCACGACGTAGCCGACGGAACGGCCTCAAGCGAAGCGAAATGTGAGGTCTTTACGTGACCACAGAAAATTGTAGAGCATACAAATATGCAATTCAATAGAGTCAATTCATCGTAGGATTTATTTCCGTTTGTCCACAAAACTCCTTCCCATCCGGAACGCCAATTCATGCCTTTTAATCCGACCGCATTTTCTGCTTCGTCGACCACTGCCGCCCCACGTCCAAATATTTCCTCGACCTCTTCTGTCCTCTGACACTCCTCACATACCACGACACCAATCCTAAGACTATAACGATGAAAAAGACAGCTGGTGCATGTCTCGGTCCTTTGCCTACAGCTGCGACCCAAGAATCCTAATTATCTAATTAATCTCGTGACTCGAGAGGAGAAGTTTGAACATACAGAAACGGATTTTGCAGCCAATTTCAGCTCCGCTGGTTTCGGCAGCGAAGGAAGAACAATGGGTGGGTTCAGACTTGGCTGAGGAGGTGCCATTATGATATCGTGTCGTGAAGACAGTGAGATTGAGTGTGAGGCTTGGTAGAGAAAAAGGACAGAATCGAAGTGGGAGGGGCAGAGGAGCCTATATACCATCCGGATAAATTCGCATAACCGCACATAAAATGTCCACTGACAGTGCATCGTTTATCTGACTTCCGAGTGGAGTATGGGTTTAATCTGGGCGCCAGATCATAAGATGAACAAGATATGCCGGAAACTCTGTTTTGTTTGGAATATATGACCCACGTGACCAGAACCGGCAATCTTCCAGCAGCATCATCTATGCCACTCTACCTGCTTCCAAGGGGTCATTGTCTGTATGCTTTGGACCGAAATGTTGGAATTGACTTCTTACAATTCATTACTATCGACAGCCAATGTTGTTCCAATCTCCCAGATCAACCCCTTTCCTTCCTGTTCGCTTCTTCCCATTTCTGGAGCTCATCTGCTGCGACTTCACAGGAGTCTCATCATCACTATCTCTCATTTGCTGAGTATAGACCTTCTTCTGTTCCCTCCTGAGCTCCCTGATCGAGGTCTCTTGCCTCTTTAGAGCGCCAGTGAGACAGAGGCCCAGGAACAGCACATAGAGCCCGACAACGAGAGGAACCCAGACGGAAGGATCATGCAAGAACGGCGGAGCACGGTCCTGGAATACATTAATGTTTGAACTGCATTTATTGTGAGGAGAGACTGCTCACGAGGAACCGCTCTTGGATTGTTGACTTCTCATCCATCTCAGAGTCTGGACGTGGCAATGCGGCAATGAAACGAACAGGTTTTGTGATGATAAGGAAGAGACAATGTTTGATACACAAGAAGAAAGATTAGACCGAAAAGGGCAATATAGGGCAATTGTTTTGAGGCCTCATCTCCCATCCAGAAAACTGAGCAAAGCAAAGTGTCGGAACGAACAATTCACGTGATATAACGGAGCGGAAAAACAAAATCGCGGTCAAGCCTAGAGCTGCTGCATGCAAGTCGAGCCAAAAGACAGCACAATGTCTCCAACGATCAACCCTTTACTTCTGACCTCCTAGCTTTCAATGAATTCACGGCCACATAATACAATCCTTAAATGCTCCAGATACACCGCCCGTCGCCACTATGGATGATTTGAATGGGCTCGACTGGTCCTCAACCTCAAACACCAACACAACAAAAGCCCCCCAGGGAACAGGAAACTACTATCCCACTCTGCGCCCTACACCACCTCCCCAGCTCTCTGGTAGAAATACGCCTCTATCAGCCCAAGGCTCTGGCGCCTTTAAAGCCCCCCCAAAGCCTTTTGCGCCTCCGAAATCGTCTACCCCGGACAGCTTCTCAAATTTGGTTTCCTTCGGCTCCAGCAAGACCAGTACACTCACGCTACAGCAACAGCAGGAGAAGCTACAAGCAGAGAAAAGGAAAGCGGAGGAAGATAAGAGGAGACAATATGATGCACAATTCGGAGGTGGGCAAGCTTGGGATCGTCTAGGCGCTGGGACACCGCCCATAGCATCTACCTCTCGCAGCGCGACACCTGCATTCACGCCACTTCCCTCAAGTTTTGCGCGTGCGAGTTCTCCAGCTACGAATGGCACGAGAATTCTACCGAGTGGTCGCGATGACGACTTGTTTGCGGCATTCAACGGGGACGCCCCTGTTGATAACTCGAGCTATTACCCTCCCCCATCGAATTTGAGCAGTGGCCGAAATACACCTAGTATTTCGGCGAAGAAACCATTGGATTTGACGCAGCCGAATGCTTGGGAACAGCCAGGTACGTTGGGTGATGACGATGATCCCTTCGGGCTGGGCACGAAACCTATGAATGTTCCAGCTCCGATACCTTCGGTTGGAGACGACGATGATTTCCTGGGGGATCTGGGCAAACCTGTTGAGGAAGTCAGGAGGGCGAGTCCGCCGAAACAGATGGCGCCTGAGCCTGAGCCAGAACCTGAAGAATCGGACGATCCTTGGGATAAAGCGGTAGCTGAATTGGTAGACATGGGCTTCTCGGCAGAACAATCAAGGAGGGCTTTGACAGAAAGTGGTTCTGGGCTTGATATACAAGCAGCGGTGGGTTGGATCTTGAATGATGCGCACAGACAAGCGAAGCAGAAACAGAACGGTGGAAGGGAAACAGGCAGGAATGGATCGTCAAATGGTGATAGGCGAGAAGCATCGAGGGACACGGGGAGAGACAGTCCAGCGTGGATGAGGCAGGACAGTCGGGATGTATCACAATCTCGACGCGAAGATAATCGATCGCCGAACGGAGAGACGGATATCGCGAAAACAGCAGCCGCCATGGGCAACAACCTCTTCAAGACTGCAAATTCTCTATGGAAGACATCCCAAAAGAAGGTGGCGAAAGCTATGAATGAGTTCCAACAACAAGAAGCAGATCCAAGCCAACCGAAATGGATGCGAGAAGCAGCTGAGCGGGAGCAAGCTGAGAGGAGGGCAACAGCAGAAGGGAGAGGCAGAAAAGTCCAGCCAACACCTGAAGTTACAGATGAGGCGCTCATGCTGGAAGGCGATGGAAGGCCACCAGCACGGAAAGCGAAAGCCCAGGAGCCACGATTTCAATCAAGCTCGAATTCTTCACGTGACCAGTCACCAGCGGTACCCAGACCGGCCCCTGAACGCGCAGCACCTAGATGGCAACAAAGTGCACCAGCAGCTCCCGATCCAAGGTTACGAGTCACGAAACAAGCGATTGAAGAGCAATCTGCTCAAGCATACGTTAGTCCAGCGCGGAGGAAGAAGGCTACGCCACAACCTTCCCGGGAACCAGCAGTTGATCTTTTCTCCCCGAAACCATCAAAACCAGTGTTACCAGCCCAACCATCTCGAGCATCACAACGACCTTCTCCTATGCCTTCTAAACCGTCAACTCCCATACCAACCCGTCCGAAAGCTCCAACAAGACAAGTGCCTTCTCTCTCCCCCACTGCTCTCGCAAACTCCAATCAACATCGTCTAGCTGGGACTGCCCATTTCAAACGTGGCGATTATGCGTCGGCACACCAGTCATATACCTCATCTCTTTCCGTGCTTCCAGACTCTCATCCCATAACCATAATCCTACTCTGCAACCGCGCTCTGACTGGTCTGAAAACTGGTGTCCCAAAATCCGCAGTGAGTGACGCCGACACCGCTCTCGCCTTGATAGGTGTTTCTCGCGGTGATGGCGAAACAATCGATCTTGGCCCTGGTGAAGGCAACGGTACCAAAGATATGAAGGAATTTTACGGTAAGGCTCTGATGCGGAAAGCAGAAGCACTTGAGCAGATGGAACGCTGGAAGGACGCGGGCGATGTCTGGAAGATGTGTGTCGAACATGGGGTCGGTGCTTCAACTGCTATACAAGGCCGCACTCGATGCGAGAAAGCTCTGGCACCAAAACCCCCGCCATCTCGAACAGCCACACCGAAAACTGCCCCAAGACCTGCACCACGTCCATCTGCGCTGTCAGATCTTGGTCCAAGCGGTGGTGACTCAGCTGCTGTGAAGAGACTCCGTGAAGCGAATGCCAATGCGGAGAAAGCAGATGACGAGAAGTTCGCTTTAAGTGATCAGGTTGAAGCGAGGATTGGAGCGTGGAAGAACGGTAAAGAGGATAACCTTCGTGCATTGATTGGCAGTCTGGAAAATGTCATGTGGGAAGGGAGTGGGTGGAAGAAGGTCGGCCTACATGAGCTGGTACTGAACAACAAGGTCAAGATCCATTACATGAAGGCTATTGGAAAGACGCATCCTGACAAGGTAAGTCTTCAAATGCTTCTTTCCCCCGTATGCTCTTTGCGAATATATGGCTCTAAAAGTCGAATGCGTCCGGACTGAATGTGAGGATCGTACTGACATTAGATAGTTACCGCAAGACGCTTCCACAGAAGTAAGGATGATAGCAGCTCTTGTCTTCGCCGCGCTGAACGAGAGCTGGGACTCTTTCAAGAAGCAGAACGGCATGTAGAACTTACATGAGATGGAAACAACAAAACTAGATACCCCTATTCCAAATATGGTGCAGTACATGTCGGCCAAGTGGCTTTGACCTGGATTCGGCTTCTGACTCGATGGTTCGGTTTCTTCCATTTTTTCTAGTCGTTTTTCCCATGAGACTCGCGTATTTTGCTTTGTTCAGTTCGCGAGTCCGCAACCGTTACCACCTCACCCATGCAGTCTCCATTCTTTGTTGGCATATGCTGCATCAGGTATTGAGAACCGCCGCAACGTGACGTTCTTTCAGTCCTCCGACCCACCACCCAAGTGGTTCTCTCCACGGAGTGTAAGGCAACGCGGAGGAAGTAACAAAGCCCACTGCAGATAATAAAGTAGAGCCACCCGAGTTTCTTTGATCGCGAATTTTGGTGCATTTCTGTGATACTTGCGAAGAGTTCTGCGCATGACTTCGAGGCATATAAAGTTACATCGTCGTTCAAACAGAAAAAACTGATTGACGGGCTGGGCACGACAAAGCCACCAAGATGGGCGAAGAAAGACCGAGTCTCAGGACCCTCTATTCTCAAGGTGAAAAGGAGGCATTGCTGAAAAGCCTCGCGCCGAAGTCACCCGAAAGCGACGACGATGACTTCAGAAAGGGACTCGGAGCCAGCAACGAACAAATGGAACTTGTTGTGGAGCTGGTCAACCTCGCGTTTGAGAAGTCGGGCCTCTCGGACTACGGCTCGTTTGAAGATCCCGAGGCTCTCAGCAGACTGAACACCGCCGTGGCGGAACCCGTTCAATGGCTTGCCGAAAATCTACCTGAAGCGCCGACTTGGTTTACTAACCAGTGGTGCACACATATCATTGAACTACTGTGGAAACGCAGAGTCGCAGAACTGGCCGATAAGAGGGCAAAGATACGGGATGGGAAGCTACCCCAGACTGTTGATTCCGTGAAAAGAACGGCCCAACAAGCTGCTTCCTCCCGCTCGAGAAGTGCAAAGACTCCGGCAGGCTTGCGAGATATGATCTTACGAGTCGAAGTCTTGAACAATCGACGGGACAAAGACCCTCAAATGGTTTCGGACCTCCCTATTGAGAAGTTCATTCTTCCAGGCAAATCTCCTGACGATTTCTCGAGCTACTCCAGTAAGATCTTCCTCAGCGAGTTCGAGAAGGCAATAAACCGCGGCCTCGGCTCCAATCAGCCTCATATCACCATTCTCCAGGGAACTCTTGGATATCTCAATCACGACAACCGCTTCAAATCTTTCTATAAACAGCAAAGTTTTGAGTTTGCTCTGAAATTTCTTTTCAGCATCCGAGGCGACAATAATATCCTATCATTCATCTTTCGTAAAGAGACAGAAGATGAGAGGAATGCGAGGCTCGACGAGAGGGCGGAGCAATTATCTGAATTAGCACCTCCAGTTGCCACGCGTTCAACTACTCGATCTCATGTCTCCATCGAAACGTCAAATTCGACACTAAATGGGAAAAGCACAAAAGGGTCAAGTACCAAGTGGAGATCTCCACCACCAAGTCCAGCTCCACACAGGCCGCTGCCACCTCTGCCCACACATATCTCAACTAAGCAGCTGGCAATTTTAAACTCGGCGGAGCCAGCACGAAATCCTGAGCTTCGAAAAGCCGCAAAGGCGCGAGGAGCGGTAGAATCGATGCAAGCGTCACAAGTCAGCCAGGAAGCAATCAAGATTATCAAAAAATCGTCGACGGCTTCAGACCTCAACAAGCCACTGCCACCGATTCCAACAGGCAAGCCTCGCTCCTTGGTCAAAGCTAAGTCCTCCGAACAAGCAACGCCACGAGCAACGACTGGAAATAAAATCCCCACGACAGGTTCTTTACAGCTAAGAGAAATCAAAAGTCAGGGCAAAACTATTTCCAAGCCAGAAAAAACACATCGAAAGCCATTTTTGGTGAAAGGGGGTGGCGTGAGTACGGGAAGACCTTTACCAACTACGCCCAAAACTCAGATTTCCAAGTCGGCAAACACAAGGTCTCCAGCACTGTCCGCGCAACAGACAGAACAAGCCCCGGAAGCAGGCAGTACATTGAATCATAATATCAGTAAGCTTCCAGTCCGTAGCGGAAATGCTACCCAGGCAGAAATCAAGTCAGCATCAAAGAAGGGTGGGATCCAACGAGGAGGAACAACCAAAGCCGGAGCAAATATCCACTCCAATAATACCAAAAAAGGTGCAGAGAGATCAGGTACATCCCTACCGGGCCCATTGCTACGATCTGTCCAAGCAAAGAAAACACCAACAGTCATATCTCCACAAGATGGGCCATCTCGCAATACCAGTCAATGTGCAGAACGTGAAGGTTGGGAAATATTGACAAACCCAGAAGATCGCACCCGTCGATCTCCAATCAAGCCCAAAAAGCCATCTGTGATTGGAGTAGCGATGACAGCAGCGAGGAAACGAGTATCCTCGATGCTGTCCCCTAAATCTCCGAAATCGCCCTATTCCGCTGACACGGGCGATGATGTTCAGGAGATAATCAGCCAGGGACCGAAGCCTGAGGATCCACTAACACCTCCTCCAAATCAACAGGAACATGAGCCTGGACGAAAATCAACATCTTCGGCATTGTCGCGAATCACGGGTACTCTGAAGGACAAGGAGGTTGTAGTAGAGCCTGCTAAGACGAAAACGCTTGGTCTTGTGAAAGTTCCCAAGCCACGCCTTGCTTACAAGACTGATCGATTCGAAACTCAGGATCAGCTGTATCCTCAATTGTATACTGAGATCGAAAGATGCACGTATAGGAGAGGTGGAGACGTGTTTTTGGACACCGTACCTGAGCTCATCGAGGACACTGAAAAGACTCTTGGCGTCGAAGGGGTTGATGGTATTGATGGAGAGGAAAGTGCTGATGAGGAGGACTCCCAAATCCCTGCGGACTATATGGTTGAGCAGTGAGTGCGGAGGAGATAATACTTCAGTACCTTTGATACTGACTTTCATTTAGATTTCAAAAGATGCAGAACATGCCCGAACTAACTCAGATGTATGATACTGGGGAAAACCCGGACCCGAATGGGAACAATCCCTGGGGAGCATGCTGCAAGCTTTTCCAGATCGATCCCACCAAAACAGGTATCAACGAACGAATAGTCATCGCAGGTCTCAAAACTCCGATCTATCAATACCAAGCATTTGGTGTCTACTGGCAGATGAAAAACTCCAGGACAATCGGCGGAGGTTTCGTCGCTGACGAGATGGGCCTTGGCAAAACGCTCTCATTCCTCGCTTACATTGTTGTGGAGCGTCAACTTTCATTCCTGTGGCAACAAGTAGAGGAATCGCGAGAGCAGAAGGATCCCAAGGATCGAACACATTTAAAACCTGAGGAAATGGGAGCGGATGCTCTGTGTCCTAGTAAAGGATCCTACGAAAATGGCTGGATCGCTTGCCCTTGTGCGTCGCCCGTGACAGCAGCACTAGCCGCTAAGCCTGGAGTACGGTTGGCAATCGTCCCTCCTTCGCTGGTACCGACGTGGATTGAGCAATGGGATGCACATGTCGATGTCATGAACACGCTGCTTCAGATGTCTCTAGTCATCGCACATGACGGCAGCAATCTGACAACAATAGATGGGAAGATGGATAGCCGCGATGGGCGTCATCCAGCCGTCGTCCGAAGAGTCCAGGCCAACAGGATCAACTTTACTCAAAGGGCACGCAATACCAATGGGCATTTCTATCCAGACCAACCTCAGATCGGGCAAGAGCGCATCCTTGTAGTCACGACACGAGACTACTACAACAAGACTTGGGCCACCAAGTTCGAATACAAAACCCAGATCATGCCAGAAGACAAAAATGGCGTGAACGATTTGTATAAAGGGAAGAGTCCCGGTGTCGTTTATGGTATCGCAATGATTGACGAATGTCATGAAGACTGGCAGAAAAATAAGGGTCGTTCAGCAATCGCAGCCAGCCTTCCCAAATCCGGTCGTCCATTCGTCTGGGGCTATTCTGGAACGCCACTCAACGCAACTCCTCGATCCATCGAAGGTATTCTTTGGGCCATCGAAAGTCTGTGGCCAAAACGCGACCGTACCGACAAGGCCAGAACCGGACTTGAACAAGAGCAGGAGTCAGAATTATGGAGGTACTGCTGGAAGACATTGAACAACATCTGTGTGCAGTTTGAAAAAGAGGTCAAGAAGGGGTCGGGCAATCAAATAATATTCCAGGATTTTTATTTGCGCTTTAAACCTTTCCTGGTGATGCTAATGATCAGGCGTACGGCTGACACGGCTTGGTTTGGTCATCCTCTGATCAAGCTCATGCCACACGTCCACCAAGATATCATTCTCGCTCATAATCCCGAGTACGACCCCAAAATTGAGCAATTTAGATGGCTTATCGATTCCGAGATCGAAGAGAAGCTCGGTGCCCTGAGAAAAGAATGGCGTAGTGGCAATCCAACCACGACCGCGAAGATGCCTGTGAAGTTCTCGTTCAACTCCGAGGCCAGACTTAGGTACAAACAGCGACTCTTCGCGACGTTCCCGTATCTCTCCGTTCTCGGCGCCATCAGTCATCCAGATCATTTAGACCTGACGGTTGAAGAATTGAAGAAGTTTAGAGGCGTGGACGAGAAGCGAAATCCGTACTACAAGCACCTCAAGAACATTACTGAGAAGAGTCCGAAGATGATGTGGCTGTACAATTTCATCACTGAGCTGGATAAGACCAAGGATGTGAATGGTGAGGAACAGAAGGTAGTTATTCTGAGCGAGTTTAACCAGGTGGCGTTCATCCTCAAACTGGTAAGTGCCCTCTTTCGATGGCCCTCTAGGCCCGCTTAAAGCCTCAGCTAACACAATGCAGTGGATTGAGAGACACTTGAAAGGGAAAGCCGGTAGAGTCGGCATAATCTATGCGGGTCAACGACCTCGCGACCGAAAAGCAATAATCGAAGCCTTCACCGACGCCAAAGACCAAAAGAGAGAGCGCAAGCAAAAAGCAAACTACCAATTTCTCGTCGGCACAACTCGCATTATCGGTGCAGGCCTACAACTTACTCGAGCATGCAACGTAGTGATGATGGAACCCGACTACGAATTCCACCGCGAGCTGCAGGGCTATGCAAGAGTACATCGCATCGGGCAAAAGAACCCCGAATCTCGATCATACCGCTTAATTGATGCACTGGATACGCTCGAGCAGTCCGTCCTCGAGAGACAAACAGCTAGGGGTGAATTTCCTGGGCGGATCGACACGGCTGAGGGGAGCAATAATGAATGGGTGGATGAGAAGGAAGAAATCGTCAAACAGTCTCAGAATGATCCGCAAGACGACACTTCGGACGAAGATCCTTACTCTTACGCCACTGATATATATGATGAATATATGAAGAAGGAGCAGCCACAGGAGGAGGTAGATAAGAATCCCTACGCACACGCAGAAGATATCAATGATGAATACGGGACTTACGAGCCAGAAGAGATGGATGACGAGACAAGAGCTATACTGGCAGAGTTTCCAACCCATGCCGGGAAGGTGGATGAGTCTTTCCCCGCGCATTATATTCCGAGCTTTATGAAGGCAAGAACTGCTTCTTCGGACGTTGTGGATCCGGCACACAGTATTTCTAAGGGGAAAAAGGTCTGAAATGTTAAACCGGCGTTGGCAGTAACGTTTTGAGATATGAATAACTTGGAATTTTGGGGGTTTGATGTTTATGAAGATGTAGGATAACTATATGATAAACACAGGCGTATTGGAAGTAAAGTCAAGTTCGCTGCCTCGGCTAAAAAGGGGGCGGGTTTTGACAAACAAGCCCCTATTCTGCTTTCCCCTGACTAGACAAAATTCGGTCTGTCGTCCTCGCATTCCCCAGAATTAAAAAGTCGAACTTGGTGGTAATGTTCTAGCCACAGGCAGAACTTTTTTGTGACCGGAATTGGCGCCACTTCAAGTCAAGTGTACGTACAGTACACATCAACCAATCACCACTGATCACGCGCCGCCCATAAATCTGCTTACAGTGTTCACTCAGAGTTGTTGGATTCCACAGAATTCTTCTTCAAACAAATCTCCCTGTACCTGAATGCAATCCCCCGCCTATTTGCCCCGCGTAGAATCCCCAACTGAGACATCTAGTTGCTTTATTACAAACATGACGCACGACTCGGCTGCTCCGGCAGCAGACGCAGGACATACCAGCCACTCAAATTCATCTACGGGTCACGCGCATGGATTTATTTCTTACATGTTGGAAATAATATTCCTTCGCCGTTTGAGCGGCTTCCAGATATTTCGATAAATCCTGGGGTTCGTCAGCGAATCATACTCTGCTTTTATGGTGCTTTACTGCTCAAATAAGTAAGACTGTGGCAACATTCACAGATAGCGAATGTACATTTAAGTATAGCACGACCGAAGTAAGTCCCAGTTTCAAAGCATTACAGCCCTTGGATGAACTGGAACTGTCTATTTACACTAGCCATGCAGCATCAACAACACCCCGACAATCATAGCGACCCACACCGCGACAGCCATCATGGCAGTCATCCTTCCAACCACCATCAAAAGCATCAAAAGCATCACCAACCCCATCACCTTTTCGACCCCGAAGCCGGCATGCCCCTCCCCATAGACGACTCACCAACCGGCCGATCTGAACCATCAAGTTATGGCGCTATCACAGGTCGACGAGGGTCGCGGAATTTACATAGCTCAGATGCGTTTGAGGATCATCTTTTGAGTGGTTTGCAGTATATATTTCCCTGCGTTCTGTTATGTCTGTGTGTTTTCATGATTTTCTATTTCTTTGCTTATGGCTAGGATCGCTGATGATACTTTTGATTCCGGAGTAATTCGGTTCCGGAGCATTGTTATCTGAACAGGCTGTGCTAGTATTTCTGCTCGAGTATGTGCCGCGTTTTGTGCAAAAGACAATCGAATGGAATCATTCACAACAAAGAAGAAAAGGCTCTGTCATGATCGTTATATTCGTACAAGCCGAACCCAAATGCGACTGGCTGGGATACATTGGACACCCTTCCGCCAGCTCCATGAAAAGAAAACAACGCCACATATCCGGCACCCTCACATCAACCCAATAGTCACATCACCCTTCACTCTCGCATAAAGATCAACCTAGAAACACCATGTCAGCCCTCTTACTCCCGCCTAACACCACTTCTCATCCCAGCGACGATCATGAACTCACCTCGACCTCCAAATCCAACTCAATCTTGATACTCAAACTGCTGTCCCCAACAGGCTTATACGGACGGTCCTTGATCCTCGACTCGCGGATGGCAGCAGGTCTGTATCCCTCTGCTCGCGGTGGCAGCATGTATTGTCTGCTTTCTGCGCCGTACTGTGGCTGTTGGACTGCGGCGGCGGCGGATTTCTGCGCGACGAGTTGCTGGTCTTGTTCGTCGTCGTAGGGGGATTGGGCTGTTGCCTGTTGGGTTTGTTGTTGGGTTGCCATTTTGAGGGTGGGCTTGAGTTGATTGTATTTTAGGCTGCTGCGTGAATTGTTAGATCTGGGCTTGTTTGGGTATAGCAATAAGGGTGTTTCGATTTTTGTTTGGTGGAGTAGAGCGGCGACTTAACTATGGAAAGTAAACAAAGTCACATACCTTCTCCTAATAACTTCAACAACTCGACACCACAGAAGGTATAGTGCAGCAAAAGCAGTCGTAAAGACTGCGACGTTCTCTTGATTTCTCCAGTTCCCGGACTGGCAAGCTCCGTATTTAACACTCCTCCATCATCTCTCAATAATTCTTGATTTCCCTATCTGCAGCATCACAGTGGAGCACAAAACAAATCCAACGTCATCTCATCGTCGTTGCACCATTCATAGAGTTCAACTGTGCATGGAAAAGCGGGCGAGAGTGGAGGTCCGAGATGTGCTGTGAGCGCTTAGCGCGCGGGGTTGTGGATCCCTGGTGCCCGCAAAAAACCGGATTCCGGGTTGTGAATTGGGCGTTGCTTCAGGGATCCTCGATGCGCCCAGCATGCGAATCATGAATTATTCTGGGGCGGTGGGCATCGAGATCACTGAAATGAGACTGTTTGGTGGGGAAGATGACATCATTTCAGAATTCAACCTAAAGTTAGAAGTTGCCCTCAATGGAAAGTCGCATGACTTGGGATAGAGCAAAGAAAAGGGGAGATTGAAAGAATGTTTTATTTTCTGTGTGACAACGGACTCCTCTCTTGTCTCGATATTTCAAGGTTCCGCAGAACTTGCGTTTTCTCATGCGCATGATGTTGATGAGTGCCTCCCATCTTTCGATAATTTACAAATTGCGATCGCAGACCAATGATCATGAACGCCCTCATTCCCATAGAACTCCGATTGATCATCCATGTATCCGCTGTCATTATCATTATCGTCACCGGAACCTGCCCTCACTCGCTTCGCGCCTCAGAGTGTGCTCGCTCAACCGCATCACGATTCTGGTCGATAAACTTCTCACAAAGCTTGTGGAAGTGCTTCGCACCAGATAGCAATGCCCGATCTCGAACCTCTACGACGTTGTCCAAATCGATGAACATCCGACCAGCTGCTAGCAATCTACTTTCAGCCTGAGAGAGTAGTGACGGGATCAACCAGTAGTCTGCTCCTTTGCACAGATTCAGGAGCATGTCGAGCTTTGCTGTCTTCTCGGCTTTATCATCACTGTCCAACACTTCCATGTCCCTCCAGTCAATGGGCTCTTCGTAGGCATAGTCAATCATGATCTGCAGAGTATGATATGAGAGAAAAGCGTCTGGATCAGCGACGGCATCAAAGGTAATAACAGGAGCGACGGTCCAACCGCCACCAAATTGGCTAGCACAATGGTCCGAAACTGCAGCAAGTACTAATCTATGGGCCTGGATTTTTCTTCCTTGAGATTGGTAGGAGATGTCAAACATCTTGCCTGCTTGCCTAAGCAGTCGTGTAGAAGCGGCAATTGAATAGCCTTCAGGTACGGGTGGTTGAGTGACGGTGGGGTAAGTAATAGATTTGCAACCCACAGCACGTAGAAGCTTCTCATATACCATAAGCCCTGGTCTGACAGCCTTGATAGGCCCTGAGTCCACCGAGCTTGACAGCACGAGTTGATCGATGCTTTGCCAAGACGATCTCAAATCGTCCATCAGCACAGAATGATGATTCCAATCGCTCATGTTCAGCCATACAACGTCGTCGGCGAGATTGAATGAGGCCAGGCTTTGGTCGAGGCGATCTTGGAGATATTGGTAGGTCTTTTTCAGGTCTTGAAGGAAATTTTCGATTTGAAATGGCTTCAGTCGCTGCGTCATGGCCTTCAGAAACTGTAAATGTCGCCAAACAACTCCCATCGCCGGCTTACCATTACTAGCAACTTTGCTGAAAGCTTCTGTTGTCGGTTCGTGGACGGCGAATGGTACCTGGCTCCAACAGACTGGGATGTATTCTCGGGATATGATATCCGAGAGACATTGTAATGGCTTCCCCTTCGCTACTTCGGTCATAGCAGATCTCTTATATTCGTTCTCTCTGTTGAAGTTAGTTCTTGATTGGAACACTCTCTGTTGTGAGAGTAATTGCCAATCATTCGTGGTAAATCGCGACAGACGATGACCAGTGGTTGTCAGAGGGGAGAGAACGACCTGCATATCAAGGTTAAATGTAGGATCCTGGGTCCGGCATTTCCCAAAACGAGAGCTCATTACCTGAATACATTCAAGGTACTGATTGGGATCAAGGATTCCATAAGCCTCTTGCCGTAGACCACATCTCAACCAGAATGCTTGATAGCTTCTGAGGTCGGCGTGAAGGAATCGCGTGTCTTTCTCCAGGGTGAAAGCCGCCAGAAACATCCGATTCTGGTGATCGAAAAGGTCGCATACATTCCTCAGCATCTTGTTACCATCGATCGCAAATTTTTGGCTTTTCAAATAACCATAATTGGCAAGTTGGGTCCTCGTAATCGAAAAGATGAGTGATTTGTAATCTTCCCAATGACTGTTGCCGACGTCATGCGGGAGAGGCAGAACATGTTCAAGAAGCAGTACATTAGCCGGGATGCTACGAACACCTAGACGTTGCAAACAGCTTAGATTAAGCGCCGAGGTTGCCTTCCCCACAAAGTCTGGGTCCAGAAACTGATCGATTTGCCTCATCCAAGGCATCATGAGAGAGGAATTCGATGCAATCATAGCAGAACCAGCTGCTATCCTTCGAGCATTGACGAAGCTTGGCCACAGAGGCAGAAGTTGTAAATGCTTGAACACTTCTGTTATGCGATCAGCTGACGCGCAAGTGTGAGTTATAACGAGCCCTTGCAGTATCTAATTTACCACAGGTCAGCTCTCATCACATTTGAGATACGAAAGTATGCTGCCAGAGCTATTACCTTCATGGTTGGCTCGTCCACATGCTCTTGGAAAAGGTTTCCAATACCTGTCCGACCTCCAAGTGTAGCCAGCGCACGAATGAATCTAGAGAACGATGCAATGCTATCGAGAGACTTCTCATCGTTGACGAGCGACTTTGGCAACATTGTTGAATTTACATGATAAATGCCCGGGATCTTCTCGCAGAGTCGTTTATGTTCCGAGTTTGATGGTATAATCACAGTGGGAAATTGGTCGAGTTCTTTTGGTGCGAGGTACTTCTCCACGCCACCGCAAGTTGCCTTGTACAACTTTGCATTAAATTTGCTTACCTCAGGGAAATCAAAGTCATGACCGCAGGACGTGTTCCAGTAATCCCAGAACTTTCCCAGCCATGAATCAGTTTCCTTATCAGGTGTCGAGACATCGAGTCGCAGCTTCAATAGCTCTTCGACATGAATTAGCCGGAGTCGTTTTACGTTAAATGTTCCGGGCAGCATGAGGAGTTCATTGCGTAGTGGAACTAATTTAGAGAATGCGAAGCTGAAAATCCCAAGCTCTTGATTATTCGCAAGGTAATAGTCGGCTGTTTGATGCTCTTCGACAATGCGCAAGGTACCCAAATTCCCATCGGCTAGTGGGAGTACATGGCACCCATCCATGTCCTCGAGATCCTCCGAATTTGAGTGAGGAACAATGATTTTGAAAAGCTCATCCCATACTGCTAGGTTATTCTTTGTAGCCTTCAGAAGCTTCGGTCCACAATCTTCTGATTTCAGCAATTCTCTTACAATGGATCCATTGACTTGCTTCAGACCTGAGATATGCTGAAGGCGCTTGGTAATCAGCTGTGGGACCTCGTGAATCAGGTCCACTCCCAGATTCAACAGAAGCTTCAAAAGTATCTCCGACTGTTTCTTCGGCAAGAAGTCAAATACTGCCCTTTGGAGGCTGACAGTCTGTTTTTTGTTGTTTCTCGTAGCGCGGGCTTTCGGGAGGATTGGCTGAGCAAAACTAGGCAGTTCTGACCAAAAAGCCTCAAAGAGGAGCAGTCCAAAGCTTTTCTTGGGCGGCTCGATCTGAGGCCAGAAATTGAAACAATCCTGGTGTACCAGTTCCACGAGGTCGCTGAGGAGCTCCAGGTAAAGCTTTGGGAGAGCAGATTGAAGTAGAAGTCTATTGGATTCGGCGCCAGGCGATGTGCTTCCATACTCCTCCAATGTGATTGACTTCCGATCTCCAGACAACGAAAATGATGCGTGGACATGAACTGGCAGGTCAGAAGCAATCGGAAGTGGGAGGGTATTGAACATTCGTGGCTCGATGGTAGTCGTGAGGATACCGGAAGGGTCATCTCTGACAATCGATTTGATTAGCGCTGCCAGGCCACACTTGACGGTCTTTGCGGTCCGTTTGGAGCTTGATGGGGCTAATTCGACGTCGGATGACAAATCTCGTGTTGTGATCAGCCATGTATCTTTGCAGGTCGATGGTTTATTCTCGAATTTCTTGTGCTTGGTGACTGTGCAGACAAGTGACTGCGATAGTCGGGATTTGCGGTCAGGCAACGATCGAAGAGGGCCGTTACTGGTAATCGACCATCCTGACTTAAGCTTTCCATAAACACAGAAGTTGATGGCTTTGATGCGTCTCAGAAACAGAAGAGATGTACGTGCCTCATCAAAATACGTATTCATCAGTCTGAATATTTGGTTTTGGTTCAGCTCTCTCTTGCTGGTTCTTAGAGATCCTTTCGAAGTCGCGGTGACGAGAGGAAACCGGAATATGGTTCCTGGAAAGTGATGGAGATCCAGTGCGTACCCGAATAAACCAATGAAAGGGGCAAGCTGATCAGGGCAAACCTCTCGGATTCTGGAGAGTTTCAACTTGAGACCTGGCTTGCGTCTTCCCTTATTTTGATTATAAGGCAACACCAGTTGTTGGGGACTGGAAGGAGTGATTAGCATTTCATGATACATCTCAACACGACAGGAAATATACTCAAGGATAATTAGATAATCCCCTGACAAGATCATAGGGTAATCAGTGAAGTGAAACATTGTCTGAGAGCCTCGCCCGAACTGGCCAATACTACTCTTGTCCTGCATCTTACTCCCTTCGCCAACGTTCCTGAAGCCAGTGAAATCATTCTCACTAAAGACTGCAACATGCATCAATCAGCAACGAGCAGTTGAACTGGGGGCACGAAGGCACTCACTTCCATCATTATAAACCAAGAAAGCAGGTCCTTGAAGTTCCACCATTTCGGGCGTGATCAAAGTTCGACATGGATGTGCTCTGTGGTCGAACATCCAAGTGATCTTTGAAGCACCCTCGGTATCGTCAGCATTTGCAAGGTACTCTCGGAAGGTTGATTCGATTGGGTATCTCTCCAAAGTATCCGATATTCTAGTGATGGCATTTTCTTGTTGATCGAATTCATCCTCGTTTTCATCTTCGATCTCGAGAACTCCTTTGACACGCTGTGTACTGAGACTATCAATTTTGAGCCGCTGAATGATTCTTACGGGAATGTCTGGATGGGTCAGCTTGAAATCTTCCTTAGATCTCAGACCTCCGAGGTCATTATAGTAGATCTCTCCGAAGGCGCAAAACTTTCCAGAGGCACCAAGAATCTTCAGACCCTGAAGATTTTCTCTTGGGAAGACAGATGCAAGGTTGAGAAGCTCAATGGCAACTCCTACGTCATCATCATTGAGCCCATTTTTAGCCTCCAGGATACCTTGCAGCTTCAGTAAATCGTCTGGTTTAGGTCCTTCACGAACACCAATCTGTACTAATAACTTCTCATACTTTTGCCAGAAGTCTTCATCAACATTAGCAAAATATGGCTGGATTTGGTTGCATCCTTGTGATCGAATCCGCGAGGGACTGAAGGCTTGCGAAGGTTCGACAAAGAAGTCATTGCGAACAATAACGCAATTGAGAGTCTTTAATCCTGATTCCATCTGGTTCGTAAGATTGTTGTTCTGAATGTACGAGAAAATGGCACTGATGATGCGTGGATTCGTTCGTGAGATCCCAAATTTCAGTTGTGCTAACAATACCGAGACCGGGAGAATGCTATGCCAACCAAGTTTTGTTTGCCACTCGTCGCTGATAGAAACAGAGAGAGTTGGCATTTGAGATCCCACAAGGAGCCTATCTCCCATTCTACGACATTCGAATGAGCTTTTGAAGGACTGTTCTCCGTTCATGTGTACAGTTGGAAGCCATGCCAGGCACCGAAGTTCGGAGTCTTCAGTCAATTCCGTAATAGTAGACCATCTGCAAGAAGATTTGAGAAGCAAGTTGGCCCGTACCTTCACCTCAGCAGGAGGATATCTGCCGGTAGCGTAGGACAGTACTCGATGGCGAACGACTGTTTCATCGATAGATGTCTTGATGCCACATCCAGTCAAAGCTACCCGAAATTGCCGAAAGAAGCCTTCGTTAGGGACTACCTCTTCTTGCTCGAAGCACAAGTTTGCTAGCTCGGACACACTTGGGTCGATCAGTTCTTCAGCACGTGCAAATTTGGAGGTTGAGCCGCCTCTGAGTCCTAGTCTTGTGACAGGAACGATAGGAATGTCCTGAAGGGTTGCTTGTGCTTCAAGGGAAAGGGAGGAGAAATGTTGGAAGATACAAGTGGAAATCTGTTCCTTGCAAGTGATAGTCCAGCTCTCAGATATTCCGTCTCTCCACGCGGGAATGATGTGGCTCTCGATGACATCGACAGGTGATAAGCACGGGGCCAGGTTCCAGCCTGTCAGGATTCGATGCTGACAACTTTGGAGGGGCGAGACCAAAAACTGAACCCCTGGGATCTCCGGAACTGGAGTAGTATCGTCCAGAAGTCCAACCGATTTGACACGGCTGCTTGCAGTGGTCCATGTGAAAGTTGGACACCTGCCAGAGGTCAGAGTGGACATGTATACAATTGAGATACAACTTACAAAGTGTCATTAATTGCCTCCCATGCCAATTTCTGAAATATTTCGAGACTGGCAATCAATGGTTTCAGGATGGCGAGTTCTTCGGATGTAAAACGGTCGGATACCTCGCTGGCAATAGCTTGAGCAATCTTCTTTCTCTTTTCGTCGTTCAGATTGCCGGCAGCGGGTATTGCCTGACACAGCCACTGGAGGAAGACCAGAAGGCTTGATCCATCTTGGACGACAAAGGCAGCTTTTGCTTCAAGTATCTGTTTCACGATAGTAGAATGACGACTTCCTAGAGCTTTCTTGTCTGTGCGAAGAAGTGGTGTTGTTTTCGAGGCTACTTGTGCGTCAATGCTTCGCATCACATCTCCACACAGATCCGTAGGAGGAATATAGACCATAACGTTGCTATGTTGTGGTATAACTTTGCGATGGAGACCGTTGCTCAACGGGAGCAGCCAAAGATCCTTGACATTCTCATCCAGGAGGCTGATATTGCGACTTAATATCCAAGACAAGGCATTTGCGCTGAATTCGGATTCTTCAGCATCCAGTTTCACCATATTCTGGGTTCTGCAAAGCTTCTTGAAAACTGTTCGCATACAGTATTCTCGCAGAGACTTGGCGGATCGGTATTGGATAGAAGGATGCAATGTAGAAGAACCACATCTTTCCCTCAGAGAGTTCTGCGTATGAATGGGAAAGCGGTGGAGATCCAAATTACGGCCTTTCTGCTTATTGAAGAAAGACTTCTCAAATTCATCGCGGTGAACATATCCCTGAATCCCATTCAAACAGCGGAACGTTCCATCCTCAAAAGGAAAAATTTCAAGATCTCCATAGTCGGGAAGGTTGGAGCTAGACAAGATATACTCATCCAGCTTACACTTTGTCTTTTCGCTGAGGCCAACGACGATGTCTCGCTTGGAATTCAGGAAGGCGCAAACGCTCTCAGGGGCTAGAAGTCGCGCCTTGAAAACCCCTTTGGCGTGGCTCTGGAGGTACTTTGGAACATATACGACGGGGATATTTGCTTCTCGGATAGCTTCCTTCAAAGGAGCTGCTTCAGATCCATGGGCCAGAAATCCAACCTTGTCACTGACGTAGCCAGCGTCGGTTGGCCATACAGCAAGACATTGTCTCTGGATGATTCCAACGACTCTGTCTACGGAATCGCTCAACGGATCTTGCTTGTTGTCCATGACTTTAGGCCATTTATCGAACGCAGACTGCCCAGGATTCAGCTTCGCCAAAGCAACTAGTAGCTTTGCCCAAGCAATTGATGTTCCTTCCTTCAATAGCCAGTCATTCCACTTCCCAGGATCCTGATTTTGGGTACTTTGGTCGTTGAGACGATGTAAATTCGCACGGTCGGGAGTCAGACTGAACAGGGCGTGAATATGAATTGGCTGGATTATTCTGACTGGCAAAGGTAAGACGGTGAACAGCGAGCACTGGGCACTGCTGCTGGATGATGTAAGAAGCTGAGCAGCAACAGCGACCCAGGGAATAAGTTGCTGATCCTTGGCCCAAATACGCAAACCTTCATCCATTGAGTCCTGGATGCTATGTTGAATCAGAAAGTTTGTTGTTGCTACAGCATTTCCGTTCAATGTGTATTGAATACCTGCCGGAAAACTGTAGTGGAAGGGAGAAGCGGATGGGCTTAAAGCAGACTTGACTGCATCGTTGATTTTGGATTTATGACTAGAAGCTGGTCAACAGGTGAGATTTCACAACTTTGATTATACACTACTTACTTTTGAATGCACTCTTCTCCAATCATTTCGATCTCATGGGACATACCAGCGAACACAATCACAAGCTTCGTCAGATTCCGCATGAACAACAAGCCATTGATGCTGAATTCTTTGCAGAAGTTTCGAAGTACATCCTGTATCTCGGCCTTCGTCGTAGAGATCGGTGAAATATCGCTCTTGAGGGTCTGTTTAGTGTGTCGGAGTGGGATACGAATAATTGTACCGTTGAGTGGTTGGTCGAGGTGATCCATGATAGCACTATAAGTAACCATTTGATTCTTGATTGCTGGATCATCGGCATCTTTGACAAAGTCATAGACTGGTCCACCATCTGACCATTCCTCGTGAGGATCAAGAATTAGCAACCGCTCGCGGGATATAATGGAAGGTGAATCTGTCCAATTGTAGACTGAATTGAAGCCGCGCCCAAATCGACCAGTAGTTGCGCCGTCATTCAGCTTCAGAGAATCGCCCAAACGAGATAAGCTTTCGAAATCTTTGTCTGAGAAGACGGCATTGTTGTATGAGAGTAGAGCGGTTCCTTGATACTGCGCCAGACTGGAGCTGATCAAGCTCTCTGTGGGATGAGTTCTCTCATCCAAGACGAATCGCTGTGAATTAAGTCAGCTTGAACATTGTTCACTGTTGAAGGTATAAACATACGACTTCCGTCGCACCAGCATCGTCTGCATTCTGGAGAAGTTCGCGGATAACAGTGCCACCGGCAGGGTAATCTCTGCATATGTTCTTGAGAGCAGTTGTCAGACGTTGCTTTTGAGCATTGCTCCCGATAGGCTGGGGGACCATCTTGAAGGTGGGGTGTATCAGTAGTGATCAGGCTGTAACATTGTTGGGCTTGGCAAGTTGGTTGCTAAAGATCCACCTATCACTTCAAGCTGCCTTTGGAGATGACGATTAGCTAGCAAGAGGGCCGTCGAATCTGTGGTTTTTTTTTGACCTGAGATTTTGGGGATCTGGGTGTAGAGTGTGCAATAGCAAAAGCTAGAGTGAAGAGCAGCGAGTAGCTTGGAAGTCGAAAAAAAGGACGGAGAGGCTAGATGAAGTGACAATGAAAGGTGAGAGAGAGTGAGGAAGATAGATGACTTCTGGCAAGGCACCAAAGAATTGTAGAACAGGCTGTTTCCAAATTCTTAGTGGAGAATGCAAATGCAAGGTGTATTGTTCTTCCTGTAGAAGAAAAGGATAGAAGATTGAGAGTTGATGTTGTTGTTTGGAGTTTAATCAGAAGAAAGAGGAGGATGAGATAAGTGCAGCCTGATCGCCCTAAGCCGAATAAGGAAATCGACGGGAGCTAACCTAAATAGAACTGAGATGACCACGTGATCAACGACAACTGCCTTATTGGTGAATCGGGGAAGGTTGCAAGCTCAACGCAATCACCATCAACTTTAGCCATTTTGTTTGCTTTATACCACGAGAGCCAGGTTCTTGTCTTCTACATGATACATTTACTGAACACGGGAGATTGAGACACAATTCGCAGAATCAATCAAAGAAGATCGCTGGATATTGGGCGAGCATGGCCATTGAGGCTCAGCTGATCCCTTGGAGTGCCAACTGCCCGGCTGCATGTCCACTCCTCTGCATTCATGCATATCTGTAGCGCACACTGCATGCCTTGTCACTTTGATAACTTCGTCGGAATTGGTTCGAAGGGCATGTCGCTTGAGGCTGCATGCAACAATCCAGTGATATCTCTCCATCGCCACACAGATACCACACCCCTGCCCCTCTTTACTAGAAGTTTGTATTCCACGGCTTTATCATGAAAGTACCTTCAATCAATGCAGGTTGGGCATCAATGTGTTCACCTCCCCCGGTCTCATGAAAATAATCGGATCTTGCTTCGAGATAGATGCTTTGCTGACTTCAGAGCGTCATTCTCGTCGAGATCCTGTGTCTCCACAGCTGTACAGTAGATTGAAAGACAAGTGTCCGCCTTGCTTGCATGGAATACCCTCTTGAGTCGCCTCAATAAACATGAAAAAGGACGAATCGAACGTTTTGGCTGCCAAGTTCTCCTTTGACAGCTACAATGCTCGGTGTTTGGGAGGGAGACCTTCTGGGGCTATCTGCAAGTTCTGCGAAGGCTAAATAATCAAAATCTTTCTTGAGGATCAAGACGGGTATGAAAACCTCAACCGCGAGCGAGTAATCTTTATAGAACTACAAAGTCAGGTTCTGTTGAGACATATCGTCCCTTTCTTCGAGATGTGGCGAAACCGCACGAATCTGCTGCCAGCTCTGAGGACAGCATCCGTAACCTTGCATTGAAGAAAGGACAGCAAAGACAAAGATCTTTCCGCCAGTAAGTATGACCGAGCGAGTGGATTCAGCACATACTTACAAGAATGACGGGGCTCAGCCATTTTCGAGATCTTCGCCTCGAGTCCCCCGTACTCCCCCAAACTAAACGCCACGGTTTTGACTAAGTACAAACTGGACGTCTTCGCTTCACAAAACTTGAAATGTCCAGCAGTTCGGACGATCAACAAGTGTTGGAGAGGGGAATACGTTGAAATGATCAAAACAAGTGTTATAAATGGACCGAAAAAGACATTAGCAGGTCATCGTTGGTCAACTGTCTTCCGAAAATGGTTTTGTTGTTTTTCCAAGCACAAATGTAGAATAATAAACGTCGTTGACGCTAGTGGCATATTTAGTTCTACAAGTCCCAGCTCTCATGAGGCAAAACCTGACAATAAATCAGATCGGGGAGAGAGCCACCCGAAGAAAGGTCACGAACAACATAAGCGCTAGCACACCCTTGGACAGTTTAAGTGACTGGGACACTCGCCCTACCAGGTATGTTTATGTTTCGGCTAAGATTTAGCGCATTCTCTGGGCTTATCTGCGTGCTGGGAACGCTAGAGATGCGCCACTGTGGAGCAATAAAAGGACATGACATATCGAGCCTGTCGAGTTGTACATGTCGGAATAAGCAGCGTCTGTGGAAGAGACGATACGCGGAAATATAAATTGGGAATTTTGCTAGTCTGGTCTAGAAGCAAAGGATGATTTGCGAGACAATTATGGAGGTTTCCGGTGTGGTGAGCTTTATTTTTAAGCACTAATTCATTCTGCCAGGCCATGTTGGGTGCACAAGACAGCTATGAGCCTTAATGAGCATTTTGTCAATTCAGTAGCTTTTTTTCCTACTATCTTTGCCCCAGTTCTAGTGGTATAGTGACGACGTCGATGCGTCCTCAAGATCAGGTGGAGATGTAATTCTACCCTATCTTTTGTCTGGGATGTAAGCAGCGAAGCCTTCACAGCCTACTTCCACAATCTTGAAGGTGGGAGCAATAGCTGCTGTGAAGTTGTCCTTGCTGTTGTGTTGGATGTTCCATAATCCCCAGAAAACACACTCACTTCTTCTCCTCTCCATCCTTGACAACCAATTCTTTCAATCCTTCCGCAAGAGCCTTCCCATCAATAGCTTCGTCCACCCCTTCTCCGTTTCCATTGGCCATGTCCTCATCTGCATCTGCAGGCCCCTCTCCAGCGCCACCACTGAGTCCTGCCTCCAAGCCCTCTCCTCCCTCCTTTAGTACCCACTCCACAACCTCGCGCTTGTCGTTCAACTCTGCTTCGTAAACAGCATCGTGGCCTTTGTGATTTGTGATTGTTGGGTCGGAACCTTCGTCCAGCAGAACCTTCACTGCCTCCAAGTGTCCGTTGAGTGCAGCCCAGTGCAGAGCTGTGTTTCCGGCAGCATTTTGTGAGTTGAGTATTGAGAGCATGGTCGGATTTTGCGGAGAGGATCCACTGAGGGCTTTGCAGAGGTCTAGAAGGATGGCTGCGGGATATGTATTAGCAGGGTGTACATATGCTCCTTCGCCTCCTTTCTATTTCTCCCTCGCTGTATTTTCTCCCTCGCCGTATTTTCCCCCTCGCCGTATCTTCGTTTCTCATTCTCCTCGCATCGCTCTCGCCATGCTACAGAGCCTCGCTTTCGCATACAGCGCGTATGAAGTATATCCACTTACCATGGTGTCCATTGGCAGCTGCCATATGAAAGACTCCATTCCCGCTCTCCGAATCCCGCGCACTCTTTAATAACTCGGCGACATCAACCTTTTCCCTCGTACAGAGGTCTTCTTTCAATGTTTCGAATTTGGCCTTATCGCCAGTTCTTGCGAAGTACAACAAATCATCGATTTCGTCTTCCGAAAAAGTAGGCGCCATTTTGTGGTTCGGTTCACGAGTCTGTGATGGGACACCTCGATGGCGGGGTCATGTTGACTTGCAAATAAATTTATTTCTTATCGCGGCAGGGAAGCGCGATAGTGTGTGCCAAGGCTCAGGGGTTGAGCTAGTAGCGTCACGTGCGTAACTCTATTTTGAGGACACCAAGACATTCTCCCAGCCTCCTCTCAACTTCGTTGTTCTGGGGAAGTTCATTGGAATATCTTCAGAACATCTGAAGATCTCTCTTGCTATTTGGATATACCGACGAGTATACGGCATGATGTCAAGACCACGTATTCGTCTCGAAGACAGCCAGGACTTGCTTCAGCATGCAGGCGAGGAGGTTGGAAGACGAGCCAACAAGATGTGGCATGGCTTCACCGATTGGGCTCTCCAGGACAATATCCTCGAAGTGGCTGTTGGTTTGATGTGAGTATTACTACATTTGGGCAATTGCTTTGCGTATACGACAGCACACTGAATTCCGATTACACAGCATCGCTGCAGCGTTCACTACAGTAGTGACTTCCTTCGTTTCGGATATCTTGCTTCCACCTCTCTCCCTTCTTCCATTTATCAACCGGAATATGGATGAGAAGTTCGCTATCTTGAGAAGAGGTTCAGGATACAATGAGACAGATGGGATTGGATACAACACTCTGCAGCAGGCAGCTGATGATGGAGCTGTAGTGCTCGCTTACGGGTTTGTTTTCCCTAGGTCTTGCCTATCTTCGAGCTCAAAAAATGGCTCAAAGTACTGACTCTGTAAAGTGCCTTCTTCAATAAGATCATCAACTTCCTTGGGGTAGGCTTGGCTCTATATGTTATTGCCAGTCTCTATGACACGATGAGCAACGAGTCTATCATCAAAATCACGGTCAAATGTCGGTATTGTCGGAAGCGGATCAGTGGAAAGGTATTGCCCCTCAACGTTATTGAAACCCACTCATTTACCAATCAAATCTAGGCAAAACGATGCATCAACTGTACCAGCTGGCAAGACGGGCGTGAGGATAGGATGTGATGAGGTACCTAAATGTACCATGGAATTCCGCCAGTCGCGAAGCTTCGATGCTTCGAGAAGTCATTGGTGTGCCTATGCAGTTCTATCATGTTTTTGCTTCGTTGAGTTAAAATACCCCGAATACGATTCCTCGCTGCCATTTGGCTGCATTGCGATTGTAGTCCCCCAGCATGTTCTGCTTATATTTCTTCAACAGTCACTGCTGCTCGCTTGTTCTTAGTCATTCGCCTTTTATGGGCCCAATTGAAATCCTCCTTATGTTGCGTGAGAGCTGAATCTCGCTTTTGTGCCTTTCATGTATGTTTGACTTCATCTTGCGTCCTGCGTAATAGAGTGGGAAAAGGTTTTCTCCTCGAGCCCAGAATTCTTCAGTCACCAATATACACTTTTCCTGTAAAATAGACAGCCCCTCCAGCTACCTTTTTCCGCCCCAGTGGCCATTTTGCATTTTCCTGTAGTTGATCTTTCTGCTGTCTTTAATTCTTTACCAACTCAGTCCCGCGTCTACTGCCTTGTAGTATGCGGTTTGCCTTCTTAATATCAATGTTCTGTTTGTATATTGTTTTACATGCTGAACAGAGAGAAATTGAGGCCATTCAGGTTTATCCTATGTATTGTCGCATCATGATACAAAGCCGTTCACATTCTGTTACTTCACATCGTAACTTCAATGCATAACGTGTATCTGAATCTGACCAGTCAACACTTTGTCAAAGAACATCTCAAATACTCAGAGGTCTTGAGACTGTACAATCAGCACCTGAGCATATCGCAAGCTGCCATGTATCTTGGTGTCGGAACTCGAGTTTCCACCAGCCCCGGTTAACACTATGAACAAATTACTAACACCTCCAAGTACTAAATCTTTCACGTTATGGAAAAGTCATGTTCAAACTCGAACAAAAGCCTTCTGTCAGACATTTGAAACTTATTGGACAGCCTGACCTTGGAAGGGGCAAGTCTAAGTTAGCCTTCGAATGGTCCAACTCACTAACTTCCTTATAAGTCATTGTTTATCTTACTTCCCCCTTCATCCACTCAAATGATCGTTCTTACTATCCCTCTTAGTACCCCTCCGTACCGCTCACTAAGTTCCCTGAATGTCCTCCTCGCCGTCGGTCGTCTAATCCATTGTCCTGCTCGCCAACATTCAGCCATCTCGAGGTCTACAGTCTTATTTCCTTCGAGACTCCTCACCCTCTAGCCAATAAGGATTTTCCAAGCTAGTCCCCCAACCTATATCTGCCCATCCCCAGCGCCTAGGTCGACCGCCCGCTACCTCGACACACATGGAAGCTTTTGCAAATATACTTTTCTCCGCCGACCGAATTCCATCCTCTTCCCTCATCAACGCCACCTCCTCCACATCGCATCCTACGCTCTACAGTACCTTCATTGTAACCGCATAGTCGCCAACTCCGTTAAGCACTCTTTTTGAGCCTTTCTCTATTCGTCTGCATTCCTACGTACTTGGATTGCTCACGAAGGAGCCTCGCTCTCCAGATCGGTCGACTCGACCACGGCACAATCAGTCAACCACAACAACGCAGTCATTCCCTTGCAGTCGACTCGCGATCAAGCCTCTCTTGCGCATACTTGCAGTATCTCCTTGCTCTGAGAATCTCTCTTTTACTCTAGTGCCGCTCTTGTCTTGCTACGAGAGGTACCATTCTCGATTTCCGCCTCGTCTCCCATCAACACCACACATGCCCACAGCATATTCGCAAGATCTTCGCGGCACTCTTGGGGCTCACGTTTCATTGCGCTGGTCTCTTGCTGCTCTACTGTCGTGTACTCAAGAGCTACGGCATCGTTGGTGGCTCTGCTTTTCGAAGTCTCGATCGATCTCTTCTGGCATCAGCACAAGTGCTTCAGAGCAAAATACACTACATTGCCTAGCATTACACTACACAAGTGCGCAATTATTGTGCCATATCAGCGGGAAGTCCTCTAGTAAGTCTTTTTTGCAAGTTCTTCATCATTCCTTCGCCAACCACTGAGGTCGAGCTTGCTTCATCTCCCTTCCGTGCAGCCGCTTGTTCCCAAACTTGACTGACAGTCAGATAACAGATTAATGCAGTAAGAAGCTCATAAATATCAGATCCCACCCTTCTCTTCATATCGACCCAACAAGTTCCTAGAACTCCACCCAAAATGTTGTCTACTCTTAAGGTTGGACATGCCGGTGACGCTACACTTGGAAGAAATGGTGAGGATCCTACCCTGCCGCCTCAGGCACCAATCAACAAAGGAGGACAACCGAGGCGCACCAGCCGTGGCTCTTGTATTTACTGCCATCAACGACACTTGAAGTGCGACTACGCCGACGGCAAGATTCCATGCACCCGGTGTGAAGCCGCCGGACTTGACAACTGCCAGCCGTATCAATCCATCCCTCGCCAGCCTCCACACCTCCCTCCTCGTTATACCTTCAACGTAGGTACACCAGCGACACCTGCGATACCAGCGTCTCCTGCTGCAATGTCGCCAAGTCGTTCAGTACGTGGCCCTCAACGCACAGAGCAGGAGCAGGCTGATTACGAGGCGCGTAACCGCTTCGACAACTCCGATGCTGAGTCTGACGAACAACCACCTGAGCACGTTCTCCAGCTGACTTCACGTAGACGCTGGGCTGCTAGCCAGCAGGGCTCCGGTAGAGCGATCGAAACCCAATACGCTACCCGAGCAGAGCACATCATGAAGCACAATCAACAAATCCCCCAACCGGCTCAACAAGCTGGCATGCGACCCTTCGCTGGCATCGAAGCAGAGGAAGAGGTCATTGGTGAAGATCTTGATGGCCCATCCAAGAGAATTCTGCAGCCAGACCAGATCATGCAGCTTGCCAACGACGAGGCCCTTGCGATTCTTGAACAGACCGACATCTTTGACTCTCCCGACCCTGAGCTTCCACCATCCAACGCCACTCCGCTCACCAAAGTTCAACTCGCTGGACAGGAGTTAATCAGCAAGAACAAGAAGCGCAGACGTCCAAAGAAGAAGGTCAAGTCAGTCGTCGATCTTGAGTCTGCCAACGCTGCCGAGTCTTCTGACGCACAGTCATCTGCTACACCAGGTCCATCCAGCGCAATCGCTTCGTTCCAGTCTGTTACCATCGAAGACGACGATGAAGGTGGAATAAGCACCGCCCACTCAACACCTCCCCCTGTTAGACGTCCTATCCCTGCTACAGGAGGAGTCATCACTGCAAAGCCTGCCCGCAATAGAGGAAAGAAGAACAAGAGCAGCAGTACTCAGCAAAGTGTCCAAGACAATGATGTGCTTCCAGACCAAGGAGAGCGACACTACGAAGATCAACCTTTCTTGCTATGCTGCAAGCGCATCGGCATATCACATCCCGTCAACGATCGCGGCCATGGCCACTTGTTGACACTCACCCGCCGCATCGCAGGAATCTTCCCTGATCAGCTTGTAATTGGTCCCAAGGCGCAATATGGAGTCGTATGGTGCGATTTCAACATCGTGTTTGGTCTTGCATATCACATCAAGGCTTGCGGTGAGAGAGGCATCAATTTCTACGGAACCGATGACTGGGCAAGTGGCGAGATCACTGAGATCCTAGTTCAAGCACCCGAGACGGTTACTTCGGTTGAGGCCCCCAGAGTCCGGATCGAATGCCTTGTACGCCAACGACACAGTGTCGACTTCGTCTGTCCCGGCCACGATGCTCACACATTCACCCTCTTCGAGGTTCAGTGGCAAGCTCAGGGAGAGGCCAAGAGCCGTGAGGTCATCCGCAAGATTTGTGAGGACACCGGTCGAGACTTCGCTCAGACGCTCCGCAAGTATCGCATCGAGAAGTTGTAAATGCATTTGTAGTGCACGACATATGGGTTAAGGAAGGATTGGATCTCAGCTGGGCGAGTCTGAGGAGGGCCAAATGGGAATACGAGGTCGCATATCTGATCGCTCGTGACGATCCACCGCTCACTTGCACATTCTTGCGTTTACAAATCATGTATAGTACAATTATTGGGGACAAAGGATTTTCCAGCCGTAGCAGACGTGCAGATGGACCCGGGAATGGGTGGTGGGACTGACGAGCCATGAAAATAAGGGGAACGCTGTAACGCGCGTGAGGCGGCCACGTTTGGATGTATCTCTTCAAGAGATATCCAGGTTGTTTTGTATCACATCATTTTCTGTAGGATTAGAAGGGGAAAAAAAACATAAATAGAAGCCGGGCCTAGTTTCACTTGTGAATGGTGACATCTCGATACCAGTCATACTTTGGCAAGAGCGATCCTGCTCAGTAGCAATTGCTTCATTCCCTGATGACTTTCTCTTGCCTCACATTCTGGCAAGTACCTCTCCATACCCTCGTGTCCGTTAACTTTTCGACTTTGTTCCAGCATCATCTTCATATCTCTTCTGCAGCATTTGTGCCATGTCGTTTCCAACCCCGACATATCCTTTATCATGGAGAGCCAACCACAATCGCTGCGAGGACGAAGATCCCGAGTCCAGCCCCGAAGAAAAGTCTCCATTGTCTTCAGGTCCCTATCCCGATCTGATTTACAACACCTACTCGAACACAACAGAGGACACTAATCTCACCAGATACCTCGACGCTACACGCTTGGAAGATGAAGATGCTCCTGATCGCTCAATACTATCTTCTTTTGAGAATAATGCGCTGGACCCGGAACTGGTACGGGATGGTGGTGCTGGTAGTTCATCACTCGGGCTTCCTGGCAACACGGTTCTGGATCCGCACTTGTTTGATGGGTCATCCGCGCGGATAAAGCAGGCTGGTGGAGGGATCGAGCAACCCTCAGGGAGGTCGGTCAACGCCGCTGGTTCTCCAAATGAATCCTCATCCAACATCCAAACGCCTCCCTCGAGCCGAATACAGGCTCCAAGTATACCTTCACTTGGCGCTTCTCTACCGCTACCAGAAGGTCCCCACAGAGTCATTGGACCACACACCACCGGCGAGGCACCTCATTGTTGTGGATTCCTTCTGGAACCAGAGCCTCAGGGCCTTTCCACGTTTCGGTTGAAATTATTGTGTGGAGCTTCATACCTCTCACAATGGACCGGCTTTCGAGACGCAAATATGGATAGATCGACTTTTTTCATCGCTCCTGGGAAATGGGTATATGAAGTCCGACAATCAACTGTCTTGCAAGACGGCACGATGATACAACAACGACACATAGGCTTCTTTTATTATGGAGATGGTAGCTGCCCTATTCCGTACCGTCTGTCAACCACTGGTGATGTTCTAAGATCCCAGTATAATCTTGCTTGTGTGGGGTCTCAGCAACTGTCCGTTCAGTGTCGCCGCCCAGGACATTCGCGGATGTTCGTACTGGCTTGGATGACCGTTGCGGATTTCAATTCCATTCGTATGGATATCTATTCGGACACCATGATCCAGAGTGGAGTGGTTGGTGGTGACTCGGTATATCTATAGCGTTCTGGGAAGTTAGCATGGAAGATGGGTATATTGAAATGGCATCAGTCAGCTCTCGTTTCCGATACAAGGAGGGCAGTAGACGGACTTTAGAGACTGGCCTGGTACAGTCGGGCTACTCATACAATTACAGCTTTCCAAGCATATTACCCTCCCCGGGCTGATGGTAGAATAATTGCATCAATAAACAACATGTCCCTACCTGAACTCCTGTCTTTTGCTGCTAAGGAATGTCTTTCAGTCATTTCAACCGTGCTAGGCACTGAATCACGAATCAACGGAAACGACCTAACTTCTCCAGCGGCTCAGAATCAGGCAACACAGACTTTGAAGAACCAAGATGATTTATATTCTACGGTAGTCTATGATCTAAATGACTGGCCTTGTCTACTTCTCGCGAACCAATTCTTCGATAACCCTGGCTACTTCTACACTCCCTTCTTCTATCCTCCTCTGTCTCTTTCCATCTTGAGCCCTCAGTGTCTTTTCTATGACGCCCGACCAACTACCGCTCTCGTATTCAGCTACGGAAATCTCCTCACAGCACCCATTTCCACTCATGTATTTCAGTAATCCCGGCTCCTCGGCAAACATTGGTCGCAAAACATAAATCAGAGCTTTTTGCATGCCAACACATTCCGATACTGTTCCATAGCCTAGCCAAGTCAGTCTTCGTAATCTGTCATAGGCTATGGGTGGACTTACCTATCTTGCCTAGCACGACGTCGGCTGCTCCCACCAAGTCTGGCGAATAGACATCTTTCGGGAATTTAAAGAACCTGTCGTCGTCTACCTCATCGGAAGACAAGCATATCCAGCCCTCAGGTATGTTGGGAACTTTGGCTTCCCCACTCTTGGCCAGAATCTGTCCACCAAACTGAACAAGAAGAATCTTGCACCCGCGCTTCTCCACTGGAATGCCCAACTTCTCCAGCACTTCCTCCCTCCTCAACTTCGCTGGCCGAAAAACAAGCGGTACATCCACCAACCTCCTCTTCCTCTCCTCCACGCTCCAGTACTTCTCCGCAAACGGGAACAAGATATATCCCGGCAACCTAACCGCGTAATCATATTCCGCATACAACTTCTCAACCTTCTCCACCATCCTCGCTTCCGGCTCCCGTCCCTCAGCCGGCAAATACGTAAGCAACCTCTCAAAAATCGCATCAAACGTAAAATTCGACACCAGCACCGCCTTAATCCCCCTCCTATTCGCCTCACCACCACCAAGCCACGCAACCGGCCACGGCGCATCCGCCAAAACCAAATCACACCCCGTCTCCTCCAGTACACTCTCCATCCTCTCCCTCCACTCTTCCGTCTCAGCCTCCCGCAGGAACGAAGCTAGGTTCGCGAAGCTGGCTACGGCGTCAATGGTGTAGGGTTGGGGTTGGATGATTGCGGAGTCTACTTGGAGAGGGAGGAATGAGATGCGCGGGGAGATGGGGAAGAGATGAGGGGGTGCGGTGGTGATTATTGTTATGTGGGTTGTGGGGGAGAGGGAGAGTAGGGCGGTGATTAGTTGGGCGGAGCGGGTGGCGTGGCCGTAGCCGTGGCCGGAGATATAGTAGTTTATGCGGAGCATTTGGGGGCGAGGATTGAGGTGGTGAAGGGAGGAGAAGAATGACGCTGAGATCGATGTGTGAGGTTGGCGGATTGGCACGTGATCTGCCGATTCTCTGACAGATTCAATTTGATAGAAAATGAAACTGATTTAGAACTGTGAAACTTTGAATTTGAAACCTTTTAGATGAGTGAGTGTGGGGTGGTAGCCATATAATGGAGGGTTCATGTCCTCACGTGACTACACCCTCCCATTCTGCTTAGCGAGGATGTTTGTTGACATAGATTCTTTGCCCCCTTGAGAGTTCGATGATGCTCCAAGCTACCATTAAGCTTAAGAACCATATTTGCTTACAAATTTGAGACCCTGGTATATAGAGCCCTCACAAATCACACAACCCAATACACAATCGTCAAACCCTACAATGTCTCCCTCACAAATGGCAAAACCCCCCAAACCTACTTCATCTCCTTGCCTTTCGAAAACCCAACTCCAGACTCCCCACAGCTGCTTCCCACTAGTACCAAACGCCAGAGGAACACATAAATAGCATCAATCAAATTCACCAGTACAGACTCCATCCACCACAGCGGCGCCAACAGAGAGTCAACAAGCAAATATCTAAGCGCGAGAACGATATCAACCATACTCGAGCTATCCGGCTTTCCAAACTCTCCGCCATTCTCTCACCGTCGCACTAAGACAAAAACTTCAAGAAAAGGAGGTAAACATACACGCGACTATACAAGACTAGCCATCAGCTTCAAGCAACCCGGAATCCCGCAAGCAATTTCGAGTTCCGCACTTTGAGCTTCTGGCATATTCCTCCCCTCTGCGGACAAGAAGTACTGTCTCTTTCACTCCAAGCCTTTTCGGCAGGATATAGCACCGCAGGATTTAGGGAGTTATGTAAAAGATGATGAATTGATACGCCATGGCGTGGCGCAGCGCTGTGCTTGGATGGATGAATATGTCCTGATGGTAAGGTTGTTACGATTTCGTTGACACAGGGGAGAAATACCATATCCAGGTGGAACTGAGGCGGAGTTACTAGCGGGACTTGTCTGGTCGATTGTCCGGTCGAGGGTGGTGTAGACCAAGGGATTGTGGCCTCAGTAGAGGAGCGCCGGGATGATCATTAGCTAGATTTTTAAGCTGGCTTCAAGAGATAGAAGCCACACATCGAGCGAGGAAATGCGAATTTAAGAATGGGGCGAGAGGATCTCATATTATTAGAGTTGTTGTATTGACATCACGTCTGAGTTCTGTTCCTGCTCGAGTCTTCCAAGCGACTTGAATTTTCAGGGATAGCCATTCATCCCAGGTTTCACAAAAGGCAGAGCAAGCAAACCAAAGTTCAACGAGTAGGTATCAAGAACGTATCTATATCCAGGAGAAATTTCCTGGTAGAAGGACTTGCACAGATTGCCCTGACTCCACATCATATAACTTCGTTCAAGTCCTCTACCTCTATCAAGTAGCAGGTGTTCTCTTTCCGGATCTAATTATACAGCCAACTCTGCGATGTCGGCTTCTTGTCCACTCATCAAGAATTTACGCAATAATCTTCCCATATTGAAATACATCTACCTTTCGATCGATCGATAGTATCCCTTAAATTGACTGGTTATCAAGCCTCACCCACATTGACCCCTGTCTGAAGAGATTCTGACGAGATAGATAGGGTGGGGTTTCATTCTCATGAGGTTGTTTGTTATGAAACGAGCGTGATTCTCTGAGTACGAACAGCGTTACGAGTTATGCCTTACCATATCATATTCGGAAGTACTAAGTGTAACTGTACTCAGACTTTGCTTAGAGAAGAATATATCGACTCTGGCTGAAAACGATGAAAAGTGAATATGAGATTTAGATATCGATATCGAATGTGGACTAAATAAAAGCTTATTCTCTTCCATCCCCAAATTCCTGCTAGACAAATGAGATCTGTCGCTTAAGCGAAAGTCCTGCTCCCCAGGTACTACAATTACACTTCTTACATTAACAAGTATGAACCCACCAGAAGAAAGAATGATATTAAAGAAATAAAAACTAAATATACAAGAAGAATGGAAAGAAGAAGGGAATGGAAATAAGCTGACCCCAAACTTAAACCCCCGGCACACTTCGACACGTCTAATCACATCACATCGCAAATCCACGAATGCTCTTCCTCCTCTTCGGATCCTTCTTCTCCTGCGCCGTTCTCACAGCAAGAATCCTATCCCGCTCAGGACTCCCCTTCAAAAATCCATCCTGATCATACAAGCTCATACTATCCCTCTTATCCCCATCTGCCTCCTCCCCACCACCACCAACAACCCTCCCCTCATCCCTCTCCATGAGCCTCACGCCCGCGAGCCCCAGCCCGCTGAGCCGTATCTCCGTTGCCGTTGTTGTCCAATCAGGAGGTGTGACGGCGCCTGGCGAGGGGATGGGATGTTCCATTTTACTTTCGCGGCGGGTGGCGTGGGTGGCGGGTTTGGTCATGGCGTCGGACCAGCGGGGTTGTGGACGTGCTTGTGCTTGTGCTGATGCGTTCTCGACATGGCTTCTTTGATCTCCAATTTGTGATGATGAAAGGCGGATGTCATCGTCAGGACATTCAATGCTGCGGAGGACTGTGCCGGTGCTATTGACACTTGAAGTAAAATCTGCATGATCGATTGCTGAGTCTGGAACGTTGGCTGTGGGCTCGAGTGTAACGGTGGAAAGTCGAGATTTCGTTCGAGGTGGAGTGACAAGTGAGCTGCGTTCTCGATTGAGCGTTGGGAACCTCAAATGCGTGTCCGCACCGCTGCTACGACCTGTCGCGTCTCCAGCACCAGGAGGGCTGGACCCTTCTTTAACGGGCGTAAGTTCATCGATCATATTTCCATTTTCGAGGTCTTGGGTTCGTCGTCTCCGTCGTTCTTTATGGATCCGGTGACTATCTCGTATTTCTGGGCGAGCCGAGCGGGCTTTATCACGGGTGCGGCGGCGGGACGACGGGGATGTCTGACCGAATGAGAGGTAGTGTTGTGAGCCGCGACTACGACCACGTTCTTCGACCGTGGCTGTTCTGTCGATATCTCTGTCATTGTCATGTGTACCGGTGGATGGTGAGTCCAACGGTAAGGTAGGCGAGCTTGCCTCTGCTGGAGAAGAACAAATTGTTGATACTTCACTGTTCATACGCCGTAACAGAGAAATTGAAGTTATAATTGAGTTCGAGCCTGGCGGACTGAGAGTAGCCCCTGTTTGTTTTTCAGGCTCAGAACGAGGTCCCGTGAGGTGGCCTGGGACGGTCAGGAGGGGTGGAGCCAGGATCGCAGTACTTGAGCGCAAACCATTCATTGTGGCTGTTATGTTTGGGAGCGGGCGAGGTGCAGGACGCGGTGTCGAGGTCGTCGGTGATACTGGATCCAAGTCATCGGCTGGGAGCGGTGGGAAGGACATGAGACGCTGTTCCGAGTGTTGCTGCGATTGACTGGTGGGGAATGCAGATAGGTCGGCAGAGTAGCTACGACCGCTACGGCGAGATTTGATCACACTTGGAGAAGGCCGGAGGGACTTTGAGCCCATAGTTTTGAAGAATTCGTCCTCGGATCCAGGGTCATTCTCTGCGTAGTAGTTACAGACTGATAGAGTGGGCGAGTATGGATTTTTGTCCTCCGACCCCAAAGCTGGGGAATTGTCTTCTGAGCGACCTGACAGGGCCGGTGCGATGAGAGTCGGGTTGAAAGTTGCGATACTTGGAGGTCTCACACTCGTCTTGGGAGACTTGGTAGGACTCGCATTTTGAGAGTTCTCAACACTGTGAAAGGACGAGCGCCCAGGGACGTTGAACTTGAGAGGTGCAACAGTTTCTGGTTCCTCGGGCAAAACATCAACCATGCTCGCTGGCCGGGTGAGATTGGACATTCGAATAACATTCGATCGCTTATGGCCCTTCCTTCTCGGATTTGATGATTTCCCGCTGGTCTGCGTGGCACGTGCCTGCATCGCTTCTTGTGGAAGCCATTGGAATAGATTGGGTTCAGAGGTCGCGGGAGGGTTTGGTAGTTCCCTCTTAGGCGATTGCTGAGCGTTTCCAGAAACGTCACGCAGAGGGGAGCAAAGACTTGTTGGTCTTTCTACTGTCGCTATCTGGCCGAAAGTTGCTTTTCGAATATACATGGGTCGAGGGCCCTGGACTTGGGCACTGGGCATCATCGGTTTGGAATTTCTGATGGACGTGTAAAATGGATCGTCAGATGATGATATGCGTCGTGGATGCGATAGAGTCTTGTTGTTGACACCCTCCTGAGCATCCCTCGCGAAGAGTGATGCTTGACTATCTTGGTGTATCACAACTGAAGTATCCTTCGCTCCGGAGGCCTGGCTCGCAGTCTGTCTCTGCGCCACACGGGGGCTTTTGCTAGGCGATGTGAGGGGTGCTAGTATGATCAGATCTGTCGTGTCACTAAGACAAAGACTGTCTTTAGATTCGATAGATGCTGCAGGAGATCTTGGTTTGACGATGGAGCGCTTACTGGAAGTTCTTTGATGTTTCTTCTTCGGACTTGGCGTTCGAGAATACACATCATAGATAGAACTTCCAACAGACACAGCATTCAGTTGATCAATCAACTGTTCACGGCTTTCGGTAGTTTTCCTTGGCGGAGTAGGGAGCCTCGCTGAGGGAGGAAGCCCAGGAGATTGGCCAAGAGTACTTGAAACCCGTGTCATCGAGTGTCGTTGAGCTGCTTTCAGGCGCTGTGAGGTTGATCTCAATATTGTGGACAGCTGAGTCTCTGACGTTGATCGTCGGTGGACTTTCCTGTACGGAATGACTTCTTCAGAATAGGGATCTCGTGTCGAAAAAGCGGATTGATAGCTATCTTGCGAACTCTTCCTTCCAGGTAATGAAGTTGTCCGCTTTGGCCACTTTGGATCCTGGACCACATACCCAGGCGGTGCCACTGGGTTCAGTACCATGGGGGTCTGGCCAGGACGAAATCCCAGAGGCACAGTCGTGTTCAATGGCCAAGAGTCTCTTACGCTTGGTGCTCGGAAGATTGATCTGTGGGGGGACCTGGATTTCACCCTTGGCGGCTTCTGCAGACCATCTTGCCTGGCCCATTCTTGTCGATTATCATCTTCCGGATAGTGCAGAAAGGGATTGAAAGATACTCGTCGAGCCATGTTGGTCTCGGGTGGTCGGGTAGATCGAATGGCGGTTTGGAGATCCATGGTCGCATTCCCAGTCTCATTCGCTTCCGAACGTTCTTTTTCTCGACGATGCTTTTTGTTGACATGGATAACACCGATTGTGACCAGAATCACAAAGAGTAGGACCGCTCCTCCTATAGAAATTCCTACAATCGCCCCCAAGGACAGAGTTGATGATCCAACGGGATACTGAGAGCCCAAACTTCGCCTCAACATCCTCCCTTCTTCTAGCATAGATGCTTTCATCGTGACCACCAAGCCTCTCACGGGAGGTAACCTCGATTTAATATCCCAATTGTATCGAGAATCCAAGATAACACGCGTCGCACGAGGCTATTTCGACGGCGAGATGGCGTCGCGTAGCCGTATTTCCAACGTCACGAAGTCGAAATAAAAGGTATGACGAGGAGAGAAAATTCCAAAAACAGAGCGTATCAGTAAAGACAGGAATGGTTCTCTGGCAGAGTAACCGATGGGTTGGGATATGAAACGATGGATGGACAGAACAAAACAGCGGGAAAGGGATAGAAGTAACATGACGAGATAATTTGCGTCTGGAATGCAAGTCCACGAGAGCACATTCCTTGCCTGTACCTGTATAAGAAGCGAGAGTTTCCTCGTAAATGAACGGGATAATGGGTGTCAAATGGGAAGTCTTGTTAACAGCTGCTGTGCTGTCCATATGCGTGGCACTGGAATGTAATGTCTTTCAGGTTGGCTCGAGAGGTCTTGCGCCCAAGAGCATCAGCTGGTTCATTTGCAGATGGGTTAAATCAATCATTGAGAGAAGTTGATCTTCGTCGCTGGTGCATGAAGCTGAGTTGCTTTTGTGCATGATTATGGCTGTGGTAGTATACTGCGCTTGAAAAAAAGAAATGTATTTACGATGAAGGTTGGGGGTTGGGAAGGGAAGAGGAGATGGAAAGATGATGCTAAGCTGATGCTCAGTACTGTACTGTAGGGGAGGCGAGTATCACTAGCGCCGCAGCACATTCCAGCCAGCATCTTCTCTTTTTTCCCTTTCTTGCTCTCCATCATCTGATCGATCCTATTCTCTTATTTTACATCATGTCACATGTTTCTATATATCGAGCAAGAAAACAATCAAAGTCAAGCTCGGCCATTTCTTCAATCCTAGTCTCTGCTATTCCTACCTCCAATTTTCTTTCATGCACTTGCGCTACACAACCCGAGGAAAACCCACTCTTGTATCCCCTGCATTCCCTGCATCTCGTGCTTCTGCCCCTCCCTCCCGCCTCTACCCCTCCACCAAGCTTCCACTTCCACGTCACATCTCTCCTCTTCATTGGATACTTTCAATGAAAGGACGGCCTTTCTGTAACCAGATGCACCGAGAAAAGAAGCGAATCAAGCAGATGGTTCCTGTCCGATGGCTGGCACGGCATCGACGGGTTCCGACTCAAGCTTTCCGACTTCGAGTCGTGTCGGCCGCTTTACCCCTCAAGGTACAGGTGGAGCTGAGCTATATTGACACCCGTTGAATACTCCCTCCTTCAAAAAGGTGCTCTCCCCCTCTCACACGGTATTTTATTTCTCTCCAACTTCTTCCAATTTCTCAGAGACAAAAGGACAGCATCTCAAGACAGTCACCCCACGTTCGAACCACCCCGCTATCAAGTAAACAAACAACATGGACGGAGCCATCACATCCACTGGGTCCTTCGCCCACAACAACACCACAGCACCAGAATCAGACCGCGTCCTTCCCCTCTTCTCCCTCAAAGGTCGAACAGCTATCGTCTCTGGCGCAGGCGCAGGAATTGGTCTGGCTGTAGCTCATGCCCTAGCAGAAGCAGGAGCAAATGTAGCAATCTGGTACAACAGCAACAAGAAAGCCATCGCCGAGGCAGAGAAGATCGAGAAGACCTACGGCGTGAAAGGTACGTCTGCGTCTCCCTGCCCCTCCCCCTCATCAACTTCCTTTCCCCTGGACCTAGCACCTAGCACGTACCTTAGTACATGAGGGGTCCAGCAAGAAGCGCCCCCCTTTGATTGGAGCGCATAACCTACAATTCGCAAACAACACAAGGCTGACCCCTCGGCGTTCGCAACAAATAGCCAAAGCATACCAAGTCAACGTAACATCCTACGACGCCGTCTCCGCCGCCATCGAATCCGCCATCCGCGAATTCAACGGCCGTCTCGACATCTTCATCGCCAACTCCGGCATCCCATGGACCCAGGGCGCTGCGATATCGGGCGAGCTGGACCACTACCGTAAAGTCGTCACAACAGATCTGGATGGCACGTTCTACTGCGCGAGAGTCGCGGCTATACATTGGAGGCGGCAGAAGAAGGAGCAGACTACTATCGATGGGAAACCGTTGGAGCCTGCGTTCCGGGAGGGGAGCTTTGTCGCTACGGCGAGTATGAGTGGGCATATTGTCAATATCCCGCAATTGCAAGCTACGTATAATGCTGCAAAGGCGGGAGTTATCCACCTCTGTACGTACCTCTCTCCTTTTTTGTTACCCCGCCCATAAACCAAAATTCAAAATCAAATTAAACGCAAAATCAAACCCCGCAATCTAACATTCCCACAGGCAAATCCCTCGCCGTCGAATGGGTTGGCTTCGCCCGCGCCAATACCATCTCCCCTGGCTACATTGCGACCGAGATCTCCGACTTCGTGCCCAAGGAGACAAAGAAGATCTGGAAGGATAAGATCCCCATGGGGCGCGAGGGCGAGGCGAACGAGTTGAAGGGCGCGTTCCTGTACCTGGCTAGTGATGCGGCGAGTTATACGACAGGGAGCGATATTATTGTTGACGGTGGGTATTGCTTGCCTTAAGAAGGAGGGTGGGTACGGGTTTTGGGGTGGGGATGGGGGATTTAGAATTGGGTTTACAATGGGATATCACTGGGCTTAGTAATTCCTTTCTGGAATGGCCTTCCCACTTGCTCCAAGTTGATCTATTTTTGCGTAAATCTCCCGAAGTCCGTTAGATAGAGAGGTATCTAGATTAATAGTCTAGATCCAGATATCTTAGATAAAACTCATTCCCTTCTAACCTCCCTATGTTTATTCATCTACTCTTTTCCGAATCCCTCCAAGATATCCATTTAGCGTACCAACCTCATTATCCATGTATACCGGACCGCCCAAAGCGATTTTCAAACAAACCAAATTCATGTACTTATTATCATAAACTCGACTATATACACATTATTATAAACTATGTTATTCAACTGTCTCTACTGACATTTATGCTTATCTAATTACCTCAATCTTATTTATTCTAGCTTCAAATAAGTGTCTAATTCATAGATTATTTCCTTGGATAGGTGTACTTACCTAAGTAGCTGTGGTGCATTTCTATTATTATCTTATGATGACCTTGTTTCGTCTTCGTTTATATTTTCAAGCTAGTAACCTAATTACTTGCTATCACTTCATCTCACTGCTTTGCATAGTTTACTTCTTCTTTGGGTGCAGTTTCCTTTCATCCCTCGTTTTGCTATTGAGAGATATGTTCGTGTTGGCCATTATTTCAAAAGTACACAGATAGATGTTTAGATCTTGTAGTAAAAATGACTTCAGTAAGGCAGTTGTGAAGTCAATAATTCGCCCTTCTTATATGTATAGATCTATCTCCTTATATTCTCTACTTGAAAGTTTTTGACATCATTGTTCCACATTTCACAACCTAGTCTACATCCATCCCTGATCTGTCCCTATGCGTGACATCGGGTCCTATTTCCCTTTCTTTTTCATACCCGCCTAATATTTCTCCTATTTCAGCTATTCTCTACGGTGAAAAAGCACTTCGAAATCCTAAAATGAACCGTCAATCTCCCAGTTCACCAAACCGGACCAAACTAGTCGAATAAGCAACCTGATTGACTGCTTGCCTTCCTTAAGCGAGACACTAACTCGAGTGAAGGCGATTAGGCCACAAGCCAGAGTATATATCTTGAGGAAGTGAAGGGAGATATTTTCGATCTTCCTTTGACATCTCAACCTCCTGTCCCCTCATTATCTGCCATCTACAAAACAGCACTCACTACGCATCACAAACAATGATGTCCCCACTCAACATCCTCCTCGCCATCATGGCATTCCCCTCCCTCGGCTCTGTCACTCTCGCTTCGCCTATCATCAAAGCCAAAGTCAACATCACAACCGAAATCGACTTCCGCTCTCCCTCAATCGCCACCGCCTCGGCTCCCTTCCCCAAGCGAGGTCTGGCCTTCAACAACGCGGCTTACATCCAGCATTGGACAGGCACTGATTCCCAGGTTAATTGGGCCTATAATTGGGACTCGTGGATGCCAGGTAATTTCCCCTAGGGGTTGGAGTTTATCCCGATGCTCTGGAGTGATCGCGCGGATCATATAGCTGTTGTACGTCCCCTACTTCCCCATTCATCATTACCCATTCCTCATTGCCCTATTGCCACCATAAGAAGTCAAAACTGATAACCGAGAAGTGGTTCTCCAACGCCAACAACGCCATCGTCCGCGGCTCCGGCCACATCCTGTCTTTCAACGAGCCAGACAATTGTACTGGACAAGCATGCATGAGTCCTCAGCATGCGGTTGATACGTATCGGAAGTATATCATACCGTTTAGCGGGCGTGCTGCGCTGGGTGCGCCGGCGGTTACAAATGGACCGGGTGGGTTGGATTGGCTGCGGGAGTTTCTCCGGTTGTGCGGCGGCTGTCAGATCGATTTTGTGCCTATCCATTGGTATGATTCTGCGAGCAATGTCGCATATTTCACTCGGTACATTGAAGAGGCGCATAATGCTGCTGGCAGAAGACAGATCTGGCTTACGGAAGTACGTACCCATTCAACCACTTCATGGTTCCCGACTGACTTGTCCACTCGTAGTTCAATGGCACCGGCAATATCGTCCAGCAAGCCGCATTCATGCGCAAAGTCATGCCTTGGCTCGATGCTCAACCTTATATCAAGCGTTATGCTTGGTATTGGTGTGACCCTTACTTTAGGGGCGGAACGATTGTGCAGATTGATGGGTATCCTTCTGCTCTGGGTAATGTGTATGCGTATATGCCATACTGGAGAAGGCTTTGGGTCGCTCCTCGTTCTCGGATTCGCATAGAATACTTCCTGGTGGATTGATGACTGGCTGGCAGGTGAACGGGTGCTTCCGTGCTGGTCTGGGTGTGCTTTCATTTCTGCATTATGCGTAAAATTGGTGGTTGGTGCATCCTTGGTTGTTCTTGGTGGGTTTCTCTTCTCTCTGCTTCTGCTGGCCGGGAGTCTGCGCCTGTGTTGATGGGTCAAGGCACTTGCTTGACGACATAGCCTGGAGGGTCTTTCCATAGAATAAGCAACGAGCAACGAGATGAAAATACGACATTGATAAATAGAACAGACGTTCCATTGTGACTGTAAATTGGAAAGCTGGAGTGAGAGAGACGAAGACTTGAGAGGCGAAGACTGGAGGTGAGAAGATGTGACGATAAGCACACGCAATTCAACGGAACAACAGCATGAAAATCAAAGAGGACAGATCATTATGTACTGAAACGGCTTCAAATCAGATACAAATGGCTAGTAAAGGCCATGCGCTCATCTTGAAGAGCGGCTTATGCAAATCTTGGCCCGATTAGACTCAACTCGATTGTCAGTTGACGTAGCTGTGAATCAGAATACTCTCGCATCAATGTCTTGGAAGTCAATGAGAAAATCCTGAATCGTGCTTGTTTACATGTGTTTCTTTTAGTAGGACCGGAGGTCATAAAGGGAGGGGATTGATGATATGAGGTCATTGACGATGCATTGAGTTGAACGTGGGCTAAACTGAAATCTGAATGGCGGCAAAACTTCGGCAGTCAGCCAGACCCAGCCCAGCCCAGCTTTCCCCACTCTTCCCCAACTTTTCGAAGGGGAACATAGACCGACCTAACTGCACGTCTGCTGCTGTGAATAGCTTCAATTCTGGCATGCTACGCAATTCTTCACTTCTGCAGATGGATTGTTCCCCTTAATCATCCTCAGTGCATAGTGCAAGCTCCCAGAAACCCAGTCATCTGTGCCTTGCACAACGCGACTGGGCAGCCTTGCCAAGATGAAATTTGCCAAAGAATTGGAACAAGACCTTGTCCCGGGTTGGCCCCTATTCCACTCATATTGTGCGACAACAGCAGCTGACACATACAGAATGGCGCGTCAAATACCTCGACTACAAGGCTGGGAAGAAACATGTCAAGGCTGTCGCTCGAGCACAAACACGCGTGAACGCGACCCCCAAAACTCCCGCCCAACCGAATCTCGGCCCTCGAAACCACAGCTTGTATGGAGCTACATCTCCAGCTGCTGCTCGAAATAGACCCTCTTCTACAGTACCACGATTTGACGGCACGAACGATGGCCCAACCGAGTCTCTACGAGCTTCACCTGCCCCTTTGGCGGCCGATTCGAGACCTCAATCCGAGAGTTCAGACGAAGGACCATACGCGCCTCCCAAGAAGACTCCTCCAATGCCCATACCTGCACACCATGATGGCACTGCTGACGACGGTACCTACGGAAGTTTCGTGCCAACTCCTCCCGCAAGAGCAAGACCCAATTTCGAACTTCCTGACCCTGCGTTGGAACCACATCCTGTCCGCGAACAAATGGGCACATTTACACCAAAGAATATCTTGAGTAGAAATCCTTCTGGGAGAGCCGCATCTGTCACTGTGCCGGACAATGCGTATGAGGTTGGACGGACATTGACACCACCACACAGGAATACTTTTGCGAGCTTGAGAAGTCGAATACCACCGAGTGGGAGCGTTCGGCCTTTCATGCGGCGAGTCTTCTCTGTTGGAACACCATTGGAGCCCGCGCAGAGTCGAAAGATGGATGTGGATATGATTGCTGTGGATCAAGTTAAGAAAAGACAAAAGGACTTTTTCAAGTTCATGGATAAGGAATTGGAGAAGGTCGAAACATTCTACAAATCGAAGGAGGACGAGGCAGGTGCCAGACTTAAGATTTTGAGGGAACAGCTACACGTAATGCGTGACCGAAGAATTGAGGAAGTTGCTGCAGCCCAATATGCCAAAGAAGTGCGACGGAGGGAAGAGAACAAAATCTTCGATTTTCAAGGTGGACGTTCCAATGGCCAGTCGAAGAAGGATGATGACTACCGCCCAACTTCTCGCGACAAGCTGAATGCCTGGCTTGACCCATTCGAGAAAGCTTTTGGGAATGCCAAGGCGAAAGTCACTGGTCCTCGTCCCGGAGGAAATTCCAAGGCCTTGCAGAATATGGCCGAGTCACCAGAACTTAGGTCCAAAGCGCAATTTGATGCGAATCGACAGGCGGATGAAGGCAGAGATTATGTCAGACGGCCTCATTACCACGACGATGTCCCGTACAGGACTGCGAAGAGGAAGTTGAAGCTTGCACTGGAGGAATTCTATCGTAGCATGGAACTGCTCAAATCCTATGCTTTGCTCAACCGTACTGCTTTTCGCAAAATCAATAAGAAGTATGACAAGGCCGTTGACGCTCATCCGCCTTTGCGATACATGTCTGAGAAAGTTAGCAAGGCCTGGTTCGTCAATAGCGATGTCCTCGAGTCCCACCTTCATGCTGTCGAGGATCTGTATGCCAGATACTTCGAGAGAGGCAATCACAAGATCGCTACTGGCAAATTGAGAAGCTCAACAGGCCGTCGGAAGGATCAATCAGCAAGCGCATTCCGCAATGGCGTACTCATTGGAATTGGTGCAGTGTTTTCGATCCAGGGCACAATCTATGGCTCAGATCTACTCTACGACCCGGATCCTGTCATTCGAGTTCGGACATCCTATTTATTGCAAATATACGGAGGCTATTTCCTCGCGTTGTACTTGTTCTCATGGTTTTGTCTAGACTGCAGCATTTGGACCCGAAACAAGATCAACTATCAATTCGTCTTCGAATTTGATCCTCGGCATCATTTGGACTGGCAACAGCTATCCGAATTTCCTTCATTTCTGATCCTGTTATGGGGATTCTTTGTGTGGCTGAATTTCTCGAGGTTTGGTGCACCCGAGATGTACATATATTACCCAGTGATTTTGATCTTTGTTACTGCGGTTTTGATTTTCTTTCCCGGACCGTACATATACCACCGGAGTCGAAGATGGTTTGTCTACTCGCATGTATGTACTCTCAATGTTCTTACAGACTCAACTCAACTGACATCTGCAGTGGCGTTTGCTTCTCGCCGGATTATACCCTGTGGAGTTTCGGGATTTCTTTTTGGGAGATATGTACTGCTCTTTGACGTATATGATGAGTGTAAGTTCACGATTCCTTTCTCAGGAGCGAGTCTAACCCTGGAACAGAACATAGAACTCTTTTTCTGCCTATATGCAAACGACTGGAACCACCCAGCACAATGCAATTCGACACATTCTCGGCTTCTGGGTTTCTTCTCTACTCTTCCTGGAATTTGGCGAGCATTGCAATGTCTTCGACGTTATTACGATACCCGGAACGTATTTCCACATCTTGTCAACTGTGGCAAATATGGCATGACCATATTATACTACGTCGCTTTGAGTATTTACCGCATTGATCATGGGAAAGGACATTTGGAAGTGTTCATAACTTTTGCAACGATCAATGCCATCTATTGCTGTGAGTAGGCCCTGGCTCGATGTGCTATGTGAGCTAATCTTTTTAGCCATCTGGGATCTACTGATGGATTGGTCTCTTCTCCAACCAGATGCAACGAAGAAGTATCTTCGTGACATTCGGGGATACAAGAATCCAAACTACTACTATGCAGCCATGATCCTCGATCCAATCTTCCGATTCAACTGGATCTTCTACGCAATCTACACCCACAACCTCCAACACAGCACCTTGGTCTCATTCCTAGTCGCCTTCTCGGAAGTAACCCGCCGAGGAGTCTGGGTCCTCTTCCGCGTCGAAAATGAGCACTGCTCCAACGTCGCCCGTAACAAAGCATCTCGTGACGTCCCCCTCCCTTACTCAATCGAATCCGACTCAGAAGAAGACTCCACGCCACAAGATGCTATTTCGGCTGAAGCCTCACCGTCACAAGGCTCACCAACTCTCTCCCGCCGTCGCAGCCGCATTGGCACGGCGCTCGAAGAACAAGAGACCAACACGTCTTCCATGCGGCGCCGTGGCATGACACGCACATTCACGAGAATTGTGGCGGATGCCCACACGCAGGATTTCGAGAAGAAGAGAAAGCCTGGAGGTGGGGACGGTGATAAGGTTAATGATTGGAAGAGGGATGGTGAGGATGAAGACGGAGAGGGACAGGAGGGCAGTAGTGATGATGACGATGATGACGATACACAGGATGTCCTGGATGCTGAAGCGTTGCTGAGGGATAGGAGAAGGAGCGATCAGATAGGTGAAGGATCTGGGTAGGCTGGATTTTGGAGATAGAGGTTGGTCGTGTATGTTTATCATACATGTACGGAATAATGTAATGGATACAATATGTTGGAGTGATCTATTCTGACACACATATTTGAAAGAAGTCTGCACTGACCTTTGCATCAAGAGAATCGAACATGGGAATACTTCAGAACCTATCATTCAAATGAGAAGCATCAGGTTTCAATCTAAGCAAAGGTACGCAAAACCACTTTGTAATGCTCCATCCTTACGCCTCCTATCCATCCGGTTTCCATCCATTGCTTCCTATACTGACTTCTCTCTTCACTAGATACAAACAGCCGCCCGGAGAAGGTGAATGAAGCAAATCGTCATCCCAAATTTCTATTCACTCTTTCTTTCTTCGATTGCTTCACTCATCATTCATCAGCGACCTCACTTCTTCCAAACGCCTTTTCTTGGTGATAAATACTTCATCTTCCGCCCTCGCACTTCCTCCAACGCGATATTGAATTATCGATCTTGACCTCGATCTCCGATATCATCACCCGCAAAACAGAACAGCAGTAATACGTGACATACTGACGAGGCTCAGCTTCCGTCTCAAGCAACTACTTCTTCTCCCGAAAGGAGACCAGTTCCAACAGCGACCAACTGATCTCAAGAGCTCTGCTCTCTCACCTCTCATCTCGATCTCATCTTCTCGCTAGACCACACGCAGCCATTCGTCTTCCTTTCACAACAACGACTTCACACCATGGCGCGCCTCCCTTCACTTAGCGCTGATGAAGGTTGGGTATCGGACATTTCGATTGTCGATCTTGACCTACCTCCTCCGTCGAAGAGTTTTATGAAGAAGAAGATGATGAAGATGGGTGGCCTTGGGTTGAGTTTGGGTAAGGACAAGGGGAAGAGTGTTAGGAGGAAGGTGAAAGGTATGTAATCAATCAGTTTTTCTTGAACATGTTTTCGTTCCGGGGTTGCAGTGGTGTTGCTGGTTGCTTTTACCGCTCAATCATTTCCTCTTATCGTCCTTGGCATTTTCTCTGCACCGAAGAGCCATATTGCTCCGGAACAGGAATGGATACTGACAAGTTCACAGCATCACCAACAATCCTCCCCTCCTTACCACCCCCTCAACCACCACGCTTTCATGCCCCAATCTCCTTCCTAACCCCGCTCTCGTCATCCTCCCTCCCAATCCTCACTCCACCCCCAATCCTCTGCTGCGACCACGCCAAGAAAGCCTACCCCTCCGCCCGCTTTCCAGACCACTGCCACATCCCCAGCGAAACCATCACGCCCCTCCTCAACAACTTCATCGCCTTCGCTCGCGAGACAGCATACGGTCGAATAATCGACACCACGGATAAGCTGGAGCCTGAAAACAGATTCTTGATTGTGGTGCAGGAGGTTGAGAGGACTGGGCCGGTGACGACGACGGCGGTGAAGGAGCCGGACATGCTGGCGCCGAGGTACTTTTGCCCGATTATCTGGGAGGATGGACAGAGTCAAGATGAAGATCATGATATGCACGGCACCGAGTCCCAAGACGATAACACCAGGGCGCCAAGGCAAGTCAAGTGGCCGTTTTCGGTCGAGAACCACACAGCGAGGACAATACACACCCTGACCCGCTCACTCATCGACATCGAAGATACGCTCGATGAAGAGCGCCTCGCTTCATCTCCACGCACGCATGCTCTCACGCCTTCCTTTGCGCGTACGTATCCGTGGTCTGATGATCCGCTTGAGAGGGGGAAGGCGGATAGGAAGGTGGAGTGGGAGGGGGGAGAGGGAGGCTTCAGGGAGTGGTTTGTCACTGCGGATGGTGGTGGGGAAGAACATGTGGGTGAGTCAACCGTGACGGAGGGATGTGGGAATGGGAGCTCGGTGGCTCTGTGGGATTGGATGTCTGTTGAGGGGAGGAGGGGGAGGATGGATGTTAAGTGTTTGGAGTGTGAGAGGGAGTGGGTTTTAATGGTTAGGGAGAGAGGGTTGACTATATGATTTGAGCAGGGAGTGAGGATGGAACGCGAGAGACCGAAATCGGTGATAGGCGATTCTAGTGGAAGAATAATCCCGTCCACTACGCAAGGGCTGTTGTCATGAGAAGGATTTTGTCTCTGCATCTGAAGCGTAGATAGACACTTCCCAAAACACTGATGAAAAGCTAAGCGAGCTATGAATATTACACCCTTGCCAAATGCTTTTCAACGATCATTTTTACTGTTATATTTCTTTCTCTTTGTCTCAAACGCCCTGACACTCCAGCGCCTTTCACCCAGCCTACTTATTCATACATAACACATTAGAAACGAGTTTTGCCTGCCCACTCTTTAAACCCTGTCTTTCTCTGACCTTTACGTCGTCGCCAGGGCTTTGGTCAACAATGCCCTTCCACCACTACAACCATCCTTTCACGAGGGTAGGATTGAAACTTAGTTGTCGTCGGTATCGTCAGTATTGCCATTCGTGCATCCATTCGCCGCCTACATCTCAACATCAGCAATCTGTCCCCACTTATGTGCACGACACTAGAACATGAGAAGCATTTACAGCCTTAGCATTCTTCTGATTCTGCGCAATGCCCCCAGCGAACATATCGCTCAAAGAAGAAAACGTCGCATCATCAGTACTAGCCTTCCCCGTCAAACCTTTAACCGCCTTGAGTTCCGCAGATTGAGCTTTGGCAACCTATTTGCAAATCATCAGCTCCATCTCTCATCCACTTTCTCTTTACTCAAATCTCAGAAAGGGAAGGTAAGAGAACTCACAGTAGCCAACCCATCAGCCGCCTTACTCCCATCGGCCAGCTGCTGATTCGCCTTCCTCTGCGAAATCCCCGCATTCACAATATCCACAAACTTGATCTTCGCATCATCAAAATCACTCTGGTCCACATCCCCTGCATCGACGAGCTTCTTGACGACTTTCAGCTGCGATTGCTCTTGTTTTTGTAGCTCGATGTTCTTGTTTATGCCGGCTACGAGTTTGTTGGTGTTGGAAGAGCAGGTGGTTGCGCGGTTGGTGAGCGGGGTGGTGGGGTGGGAGAGGATGGATGGTAAAAGGAGGAGGAAGGAGAGGAGGAGGGGGAGGCGGGTGAGCATGGTGATGGTGGTTGGGTGATTGATTTATTGATTAGATATTGAATGATATTTGTGGGATGTTGGTGGATGAGAAAGATTGGCGGAGGGTAAGAAGGTGTGTTGCTGGGAGGATGTGATTATTGATGAGAAAGAAATCTGCAGGCTGCATATTATATATCTTGACTCTCTAAGCTTCAGCAATCAACAAAGTATATTTGATCTTCCAGCAGAGTCTAAAAGTCTCCTCAGAATCCGAAGTGTTTGGTCTAGTATCATCGGATCACTCATCCCTGAGAGAGCACCAATTCACTCCCATTTCGTTCAATAAACATTTCGAAGAAACAACAGGCAAAGATTCGATTGGTTCCTCCATCAAAAAAACTTTCCCTCCTACACCACAAACAAGCCTAATCGTGCATGTAGATCCCAGATCGCGTTCCCGCCTCGCATCTGCATAGAGGAAACATTCTGCTCATTTTCAACCAGCCCAGCGTCAATCCCAGCATCTTAAGCTTTCCAACGACGTCGTTTGGGTTGTTGTCCAATAAGATTCGGTACCGGGCACTTTAAGGTGTTCGCGCGCTTGGGCTTTAGAGAAGAAACGAAACTTGTAACTTGGTGCTTGAACGGCTCGGATGATGCAGTGACGATCACCATCTCATCAAGCTTTCGGGTTCGCTTTAAGGCTTGCATGTTTGTATGGTATGTGAAACTTGGGCGGGAGCTTGGTCTGGTTTGCGGCGACTTCTTCGTAGTTGTATTTCGATACTTAGGACTGTAGGTCTAACGCATTGTTAACTTTGGAAAGAACACCAGGCTCCATTTTTGGGGGCCTTTTGTTTGTCAAGAACCAAGTGCACAATCTAGAACAGTGCGGCGGTATTGGAATGAAATGTCGGTACCTTCCTACCATGTCTCTAGAGCTAGAAACCAAGAAGAAAGCGCCGCGCCCGGAATAGTGGAAACGAAACCATCCCAACAGACTTTCCGAAGAATACGCTTAATGTTACCCGTTCTTGCGAAAACCTTGTCGCCGCATACAAAGTTTGCATTAACGATCCGGGGCAGCGTCATTCCGAGGAGGCATGTCACGACACAAGAGCAATTCAATATCCGAAAGTCTGATATCCGAATCCCGAGATCTCAAATATTGCGAGGGTCCGATCAAAACATCGGCTTTTGTTTCTCTGGAGTGCGGAGCAGGTGGATTCGCGAGTGTGTTGGGGTTGGGGTTGTTTTGGTGACTGGAACTCGCTAAAGATTAGGGTCTTCGGTAAGAAATCATGCCTGAAGCGATCGTTCTTGTTCTAACGATTCATGAACTATTTGACATGGCACGGTCAGTTGCGATGTTTCTTGATGGTTGCTTTGGAAGGGGGGGCATGACGATTCGATCAACCCTCTATTTTCTCTTGTATCATTTTTTGGCATCGCCGAAAGCATGTATTGCATATCTAAAAATCTCTGTTTATTCCCTTCCGCCAAACAGTTTTCGGTTTCTAGGATGCCTGAAGACACACACGTTATACAGAATATTTGCGTTAAAAACAAAACATCGATTTCCTTTGCCTTCCCGAATACTGAAGGCGCTCTTAGTCTTGCTTTGAGTTTCGAGCACGCAGCGATTCGCCAAATCATATTTCAAACACTATTATCCAAACACCAAACGCCAAGCAACCAACTCGAATCTTCAGCAAACGCCGAGCGTGATAATTGCTTACAATATGATATCCTTTCACTCGATGCTTTCTCGAAAATGCGCAAAACTCTTGTCCGCACTCAATGCTTCTGGTCTCCTGCTCAACAGTGTTCCCGCCTTCAAGCGGTCGTCCACTGAAATTTGTATTCAGATCACCAAGAAGCTCCTGTACTATCTCCATCATAGTCTCTCATCTTTCCTTACTCCCGTACTATTCTTGAAAACTCGTCGATTGGTCTTCGAAAAGGAAATGCCTTTCTGGCTTGATGATCGGAAAGAATTTATTGGCGGACGTGATCTGCTAGTTCATGAAGGGTCAACCGTCGTCAATGACTACGTCAAGTCCTCCCCCTAAAGCTAAGATGAACTCTGGAGAAATCCGATGTGGATTAATCCCGTAAAGTCTTCGGCAATCGTCAAACCTGACCATCTTTTTATCAGGCGGACACGATCGTATTCGATAAAATGGTTTCCGTCAGTTCAGCATATCTCCCATATAGAGAGGATACATCACTGACCAGATCAAGATGAGCGAGAAACTCGAGCCATGTGTAGTAAGATTTTCAGGATCATATGCTATGTTCTATTACAGGCTAGTCCTCAACATCTTCGAAAGCTGATATTGAATGGGACAACGTGTTTTTCTTCCAGTACATAGATTTAGAGGCTTGGCTTAAATCACTGTAAGTATCCACAGCGGAAATTATCATATGCTAAATACACCGAAACAAGCATACCACAAAACAAAGATATCTTCTGACGAAGAATTTCTGGGCATGGCTTATTCATAGCTTGCTTTGCTAGTCTTCTTTAGCCTTTTTCTCACTTTTGATTTCCTTCTTCGTAACTGATGTTCAAAGAACTAACTTTTCTTGAAGTGTTTGTCATTGAAGATCGTATTCTGACTCTTGGCAAGGCGGCCTCGGCAAAGGCTTCGATCAGACCCCTGGATTTCCAACCCCGGCGTATGGTCCGAAAAGCTGCATGAAGAAGGATTGCGGCGCGGGTCATCGTATAACGCCTCAACGGGAAAGGTCGTGAGGAAGGCGTACTCATGGCCGCAGTCGGTCTGAGTTGGTTCTATCGAAGTGATGTGTCCACTGTCTCCCGTGAGAATTTCAATGGCCTTCAAAGTGCGACGATCATGACAGTTTACGTACTGTAGCGCACTATCAACTAATACAATCTTCTCAACCCCCAGCATTCTCTATAACGATTTGTGCGGCCTTGTCATGCTGATATCAGTCAGACGGTTGGATCTGCACATATTAATTGTCCGGCTTGGACGCCTAGCCTTGCCCTACCAGCAAACATCACATCACTGATACCTGCCTTGTGGTCTCGATCCCACTCATCATTCTTTCGACGAGATCTCAAAAGTTCGGCGCGAGAAATCAAGATGCAGTTTTACCAGAGCAACTTCTTAGCTCTCGTTCTTGTGAACGCTGGCTTGGGGTACCGGCAGTATGGCCGCGACACGGTCAGGCTGGAGCAGATGCCAAAATCGCCCGCTGAAGGGTTTGCAAGAGAAAGAGCAAGGAAAAGCCTGAAGCGGTTCAAGTGGAATTTCATCCCAATCTATATAGCAGTCAACGGAGCCGACTGGCTTCAGGTGAGTTTATAGTCCCTCATGCGGGGCAAGCAACTAATATCTCAGGGACAATACATATATTCTTTATACAAAGGTTGGTTTGATTCCTGTTAACCTGGAGTTATTCTAACTTTTGGCGCAGATGAGAAAAGGCTTGCCGAGGAAACAGTAGCAAAGCTGTTGATGGCTGGCTTCTTAGCCGCAGCTATCTCAGCTTCGTTCATGGGGAAGCTGGCAGACATATACGGTCGGAAGCGAGCTTGCCTCGTATTCTGCGTTCTATACTCGCTGTCATGTCTCTCAGTCTTGACAAACAAAATTGCGATACTCGTCATTGGTAGAGTTCTCGGTGGCGCCAGCACGACGCTCATGTTCGGCGTCTTCGAAAGCTGGATGGTGACCGAATTCAACAAAATATTCCCAGACGAGCCTGGATCCACACTAAGTGGCATTTTCAGCATAATGACGACGCTGAATGGTGTTGTTGCGATCGCAGCAGGAGTGGTCGCTGAGTTTGTTACGGATTTGGTGGGAACGCAGAAGACGCCGTTTATGGTTGGTGTCGCCGTGTTGATGTCGTCCTTCGCAGCGATTATTCATTTCTGGGTATGTTAACATGGGAAAGGAAGTTCAATTCAGGCTGACCACCCTTAAGGACGAGAATTATGGAAATAGAGGTCTAGAAAGGTCGCCCATTTTCGATTCGGAGAAATTGTCGGCACCAGGGCCTTCCCCGTACCCATTGAGACTGCTCTTGCAAGGTAGAAATTCGCAAACTCTTTCATCCATATCGTAAGCTAAATTCGAACCAGATAAACAATTACGTGCACTGGTTGTCGCCTCGTGCAGTTTCGAAGGTTCCTTGTACGTTTTCCACTTCTTCAGGTTTCCAGCCTTGAGACTTGCGCATCAACTTTCCGGAACTCAGGGAGGTAAGTAATCCCAGTCCGGCCCGGCATTCCTTCCAACATACTTCTGACAATTAGTAGACCTTCCATTCGGACTCATTCTTGCAGTCTTGATGTCAAGCATGATGCTCGGCTCCCTCATTTACAACTACATCAGCACACGTTATCCACAACTGCCTCCCACAAAACTGCTCATCGCCCTCTTAAGTTTAGCCAGCGCTACATTCTTCCTCCCAGTCATATGTCGAGATGAGAAAGTCACGTTCTGGTGTTTCTGTCTATTTGAGGTCTGCTGTGGCGTCTACTTCCCACTGATTGCCTATCAAAAGAGCAAGATGATCGACGATAGCGTAAGGGCAAATGTTTATGCACTTATGAGGATACCGTTCAATGTGTTTTTGATTTTGGTGCTGAGCACTACCAAAGAAGGTGAGTGTTTCAATATTTCTAGTAGGCCGGTACTGATCGAGATAGGGTTTCGACACCGAGACTTGATGTTCACGTCATGTAGTGCTCTGATGCTGTTTGCTGTTGCCGTAAATTCATCTCTCGTTCAGAACTAACTAAGATTTCTCACCGGTACCGAAAGATCAGCGCTTCAAAGCTGTGTTGTACTTGGGCGGTCTCAGACAAAAATCGACAGCATGATGTAGGCCCACCCAATATGTCCTTGATGTCAGTTGTGGAGAGGTAAGAACTCAATACTCATGGACGAAACCTGTGTTAAAGCGAGACTGAGTCACTCTCATGCGGCCGCGCGCACCCGTTCGATTTAGAGGATTTCAGAAAAATGCCAAGTATCAACACGGAAGGTACTCATGGTGACAAGTGAAAGATATTTGATTGTATTGTCGCAGCTTCGACAGACTACAAAGGATCAATGAAACAACAAATTGATCTCTAGTCTACTCAGTTGCTATGAAACAGATAAAAGAAATTGTCTCTATCGATTGACAAGTTCTGCCAGCGTTTGCCAGGGCAAGATTACCCCCCAAAACCACCCCGCACTGGCCAAGTCCAGAACATATTCGAGCTTCGATGATGATTCAGCATCAGCATCTCGAATTACGTGCTCTCGGTTGCGACAAATGTATTCCATACTTCTTCAATGTCATTCCCATAGATCCAAGAAAGTTGGCCCTCTCCTCCGAATGACGCCACTCTAGCTTTCAAGTTTTCCTCAAGAGTTTGATTGGGATTCGCTACTTTGTGTGCCTGGATCTTTTGCTTCTGCTGGTCGAGATGCTCATACCTAGGAAGAAATAAGCACTGGCAGTGATGCATGGGCAAGAGACTCACATTCGGAGATAGTACGGCGATCTGATTGAATCAAAGATCGACAAAGCAGCTGGGAGTCCTCCACTTGATCTTGTGTGCTCAATTGCTCTGGCTAGGATCCAGCCATCCTGGAGTGCGAATGCTGCACCGGAACCGAAGGCACCTACAGTATTCTTTCAGCACTTGTTTCCAGTGGAACCAAAATTCTAATCTTACCTGACAAAGGATGACTGGCATCTCCAATTAAGACAACTTTTCCATCCCAGCCTGTTAGTGTCTCGAGTCGTGGTCCGGCAAAGGCGGAGAACTCTTTCCATTGGCCTTCCGGTACTTTTGATAGTGTTTCTCTAACTTTCGGGTCGTAGTCCTAGTGACAGTGAGTTTGACGATCTCTGATGTCATGGAGCGGAAACACTGACGGTGAAGAAAGATTCAACTCTCTCCTTGGTCGCAGGTACACCCCAGCTAAATCTTTTGCCAATAGCTGTCTCAGGATCAACAACACTTCGAGCTGCGATCTCAAACTTTTGCTCTTCTAGAGGGGTCTCCTCGGGATTATCTACTGGGGAGCCATAGAAATGCCCTGATGGCCCATGCCACCATGTATTCACTCCATGTATCCCGGCGATATGAGATACTGATGAAACTGGGATCAAAACCCGAAATATAGTGGTTCCTGGTACGGCTTAGTACAAGTAATCTTCTGAGGTTAGCTAGAACGATTGTCTTTCCATACCCGTGAACCGAATGCTATGATCTGGGAAAATGTGCTCCCTGACGGCCTAACCGTGAAATCAGCACGTAAAAGTTTCCAGTCAGATGAGTAGACAAACAGATCGAATGCCATCACCTCCAACGACCAAATCGGCAACGCTCTCTGTCCCATCATCAAATATCAACTTGACTCCAACGTCAAGATTTTCAAGTGATGAGAGACGCTTTTTGAGTTTGATGATGCCTTCAGGCACTACTGACTTCAGAGCAGATTGAAGCCTTGTCCTACGGACTCTCTGAGGTTGGTACTTCTCAAGTGGTTTCTTCTTCCCAGTAGTTTTCAGCACATCTCCAGTGACTCCATTCCTAAAGATCAAATCAGCAGCTCCTCCTGACTGCAATCGCTAAGGTCACTCGCAGATGAATGACCTCCGTCGTCGAATGGCCATCAACCTTATCAGCTGCACCGAGAAGCTCAAGAACCTTCCAGCAATTGAATCCAATTTGAATGCCTGCGCCAATTTCTCTCAACTCTGTCGCTTGTTCATAGATTGATACTTCAACATTTGGAAGTGCAGAGAGGGCGATTGCGGCACCGAGACCGCCTGGTCCACCGCCAATGATGGCGATTCGAAGGAGGTGATAGGTTGCGGAGGGCATGATTTAAGCAGTAACGATGGGCAAAGTGAGGCTATTCAGCGTGGGTTGGGAGAGACAGCAGTAGATTATTCTAATGATGGTCACGTGGATGACGTGCTTTCTGAAAACCAAGGCGTCACCGATAATGCTGATAAATGCTGATAGAGCATCAGACGGGGTTGTGGAACGATTTGAACGATATCAGATCATGGAAACTGATTCGACTGGTCTCTTCGGAGTATCTTGTGGCTGAAAAGCAAATAGTAGACTTACAAGCAGACGTGCACCCTTCTTGTGTCGCTTAGTCCAGTTACGATGCAAATATATAACAAGAATGGAATTTCTTAGATCGGCAGGATTGAAAGTTCTTCCCAAGAATGAGATTTCCCCCAAAGTGAGTGCGAGGCATTTCAGTCAGGTTTCGCAAGATATCGAGACCTCGGCCCTGATAGGTAACTGCCCACCGCGTTCGCTCTATCCATGGACGGCTTTCCGCAAACGTTGGGGTAGCTACATTCATATTCGATGCCCGCGCCTTTGCCTTTTGATCTTCTCGCTGCTGCATCTTTCTCTTATGCTCGCTCACACCTTCCCCAGCGAGCGGTCGAATCGTGCTCCCATCTTTCTTCACTATCCAATATTTTCCAGCAGAGCTCCGTGTCCATGTCTGTAGATACACATCATCATAATGGGCGTCCGTCTTTTTGCGTGAGGCTTACCCACCGCTCAGATGCTCTCTTGAAAGATGCCGGAAGTACTCGTGATACTTTATGGTTAGACAAGAACAATCGCGACACGCAAAGCCGCTGTAAAGCCGAAGCTTGGGGTGGATTTGGGAGCCATTCTCACGTGGAGCAATTTTCGGGAATTTCGGCAAGAATATGGGTATCCATTATTGAGGTGGCGAGTAACGCCGTGTCGGCGTTCCTCAGAGATTCCATGCTTATTGTGAAGATGGGAAGTGACCTGAGATCCAGTAACGGAGAGAGCATATCCACACTTATCATGGCAGCAAATCAAGAGGCGCTCTTTTTCGTCTACATAAAGTGGTAGTTTAGATATATCAAATTCATCCGAAAGAGCCATGCTGGAAGTTAATAGACTGAAATTATGGCCGAGCGATATTATTTAGGCTTGAGGAATGGCTAGATTTATAATTCGAGTAAGTAGAATAAATTTATGATACAACATGTCAAGGTCTCAACGCGTCCATCGCCTGTGCACGGGCTGATAATTTGCCTTGACCAATTTCATCGAATTGTGACACAACCCGACCACCCCTTATTCATGTAGGAATTATGGACAGAAATTATGGACAGGGGGACGTTTACCGAAATAGCTGATCATAGTGCATTGAGTCGATGATAATAGCATATATACTAGGTCGTGCAATTGATCTTGCAGGCTCAGCGTATTCAGCTAGCTATTCGGAGTCTCGGAGATATGCGCATCGCTCAGATAAACCTTATAAGCGCTATAGTATTCGATAATGTCTTTTCTGATATGCATATGTGAGAGCGGATTCAGGATTCATTAAAATAGTTGCAGACGGCGAGAACCGCGCTATAAACGGAGTTTGGCGCATCAGACCGTAGGAGGGACGATATACAGAGAGATCTAGATACGTTGCAGGAGGTTCTGGGTAAGAAGAGGATAGAGCTACGGGATTGTAGAAAGGCGGCTTTTGAAAGGATTAGAGGCCTGCCTTAGTATTCGAAGAGCCACTCAGAAATTCTCTGGCTGCTGTGGATTCAAAGTAGCAGGTAGTTTGAGGTTATTGGAATGTCTTTTCGGAATATTTTGAGCTGAGTCCCGATATGTCTTTTTCGTACGAGTGGGAATTGATTTACTTTGCTTTATGTTCCATGTGGAAGTGCAGCATGTGCTGACTTGATAAAAATGTTAGGCGATTAAGAAGTCTAACTTAGACCAATGCGTTAGAAGATAAACTACAGCAAATTATTACGAGATAGACAGTCTCAGCTACCTCTTCAGCGACGTGCTCCGTTGACTATAGATCACATTTAACTTCTGTGCCTCGGTGTAACAAGTACCTCTACACCCCCCGTATCAGCGGGCCTTTATGCACAGTCAGCGCCAACCTTCATTTTCCTCAATAAGAAAAATTGTGGAGCTTTCTTTTAGAGCGAATACGGGCCGGACCTCCCGTGGCCGCTAACCCGGCAGTCACTAGCTGGGAGTCGCGTGGCATTAGTCAGGCGTAAATGTTGAGTAATAATAATACATGAATGGAATCGGACATCACTAACTTTCGATAGAGGGGCGCTGGGTATAGTTCCTTGTTCGCTGGCAGTGCCTGCCCCTCGTCAACGGGTGGAGAATCTAAATTAAAACTACAGACAACCTCGCGTGCACCCTCATTTATTTTTTTGGTCAGGGATCGGTCGAAGGATTTTTTGGTTTGTGTTAATAATCAACCAAGTGGAGCATTGCTGCAACTTTATAGTGCAATGGCGAGAAATATGGAATGTTTCTCTAGAGTGGAAATGATCTGGATTTTGCCCGAAATTTCAACCGTCATCGCTCTTGAAGTATAAATACTCAGTGGACCTCCAGTGTCTACAGAAAAATTATCAGCTGCTACCATTTCAATTCCTTCGGACGAATAGCTTCAGTATCAAGTCAAAATGATGTTCACTACTGGTGTTGTTCTCGCCATTCTGGCGTTCGCAAATGCAGCACCAAGCCCTGCCACCCCTCAACCAGATCTTGATATTTCAATTTCTAGCATCCTTTCTGGCGACCTCTCGGAAGTTTCTTCCCACGATCTTTTCCCAAAGTACCAGGCTTGGATTGTTGCCAATCCCGATTTCGATTTTGCGAATGGTAATGCAAGCGTGATTGAAAAGGTCAAGGCGTCTACCCTCACTGGTATACAATGCACGTAAGTTTCCTCTCGGTGTGCCTGACGTAGCCCTACCAACGTCATTCTATAATACAATTATGGCTAATCCTTACTGATTTCGGTTTCCTTAGTGCCATTGATGACCACTGTTTTCTCAAAAGCAGTGTCCAGCTTGCGCCTACCCTTGAGACCTCCTCAAATCCCGCATCTCTGTTCAAGCGCGCAAACGCTAACGACATGTCGCTGGATACGCACTGGAAGACCTACTACAGCAGCCAGGAGGGGGGGCACGAGCATTACACTAAATGGAACCTCCACTGTAATCGTCTCGACTATAGAAGTACCGGCTTTGTCCTGAGCGGCGAAACAATAGCCTATTTCAGTGCGAACGATATTAGCACAAAGGCATTCATCTACGAGTACAGATATCAACCCCATACACTCACTTTACAGTCGAACTATGCTTGTGCTTGGTACCGGAACAGCTGTTGCGATAGTAAGCCATGCAATTGTGATTAGAGGTCGGAGCTGACTGGAATTTAGGCTACCAGGAATTACAAAACACCGGCTCGGGCACGGTCTCTAGATGGACTTATGAATGTGCGGCTGGAAGTTCTGCTGCTGGGACTGCTTGTCAAGGTTGAGGGGTGGGATGGTAGATGTGGCTGGACATGAGAGACAAGGCTTTGATTTTTTACAATTTTGGACACGAGTTGAAGTTCTTAAGATGAAGTGCCAGAAGTGGAATGTCTTGTTTCGGTCATGTTTTGGAGAAGTGTATTGCGGTGAGATATGGAAAGTATTCAAAGTCAGGGGGTTGAAATTTGTGTTGGTTAAGCGAGCCCCTTTCCAAACCTACCAAGTTAGTCGACAATAATACAACTGAAGACCTCTGGTCCCGAGTTTTTGCAGGTCTCATTGAAATTACTGAATCAAGCTGCTGCGAATGACAACGATGATAGGTAGATATAGGTGGCCAGATTCGGCGAATTGATTGGCGGCTGTGAGCTTTACTGGTGATAATACTGGATCCTGATAACATTTATTCTTCCATGAGATGCACTAATTTTGCTGTTCTTCTTGGGTCCCGTCCAAGGTGGTGACGGAGGTAATAAGGACTGTCCCGCACTTGACCTTGCGTCATATGCCTCAGCTGACCCTGACCGAGGCGAGAGTACGGGGGTGCAGAGGAATGCATCAATGTAATTGTGACGCCAAGCTGTTGCAAAGCAAGTGGTTGATATGCTTAGAATATTAAGGTGCTGCACAACCTGGGAGGTTCAGTACGAGGTTATGTATAGAATAGGGAATAGCGGCCTCAGGCGAAGAAGGCACCAATGCCATCGATTACCACACTAATGGTGGGAGACGACGTATCTGTCAGACGAGCAAGGAGTCCCAGTCTTGGACGTATTGATAAGGATAAGGTCTCGATATCCCTAGAGTTGGCGGCGAAAGTGTGAATAAGGACACGGTATTAGACTCTCGAGTTCTGAACCGACGACTTCTGTGATGCTGACCCTAGGCCGAAAGAGTTCCGGGGATTTCAGTAGTGTTCTCTCGAGCAGTACGTCTTGACATTCAAAAACAGACATCTAGCTTAGTTAGAGCTTAATTACATGTGTGAGAAATAGGCACTTCCTAAGACTGCTTAAGGTGCTCAGGTGAGTTTGGTGAGGAAACGGTGGTAACGCGGCGAGCTTCCTAACCGTAGCGAACCTTCTTCTGAGTATAACAGTCTTTTTTTTTTAATTGAATTTTATCAAGAATTAACTCTATATTGAAAAGAGAGTCTTTTGTGCCCTTCTCGCTTCTTCAGGGTGCGGGTAATTTCGACGAATGAGAGCCAGGGTAGAGTTGCACAAGCTACATTCGAACTCGATTTCTATAAATCGATGAGCATTCTTGCACTTCTTACAGATTTTGTCGCTGGCATGGTGGCAGTCAGGGCAGGTTTGAATTTTTTGACGAGCTTCATGGCCGCACTTCCACCTTTTCCAGGTTTCGATGCACATCCTATAGGCCTGGATGGGGAGTTTTGGGGGACGAATGCTATAGGCGGGGAAAAAGTTATTAACCGTATTAATGCTGTCGAAGGATTATGGAGAGGAAATAGCATGGGGAGCAGGTACTGATTTATAGTTTACTAGATAAATGTCGCCTTTGAAATAAACAAACCAGACTTGCAACGCTGTTGGCCAACAATGGATGCACAAAAACCATTGTCTAATGGTTTCTTCGGAACGATCCAAGTAAATGTATTCAGTGATTCGCCTTGAAGGTTGAAAAACAACAAAGACCTTGTCACGAGAGAAAGATTCCGGCCTCCATGGCATATACTGGATGATCCAACATAACGGCCACTCTCTCGGACGTTGCGGCACAGCTTCTGCCCTGCCAAAGGGAAATTTCATCAGAGCATAAATCTCATAGATCATTTGATTATTCCATTACAAATGGCAGACTTTTGAAACAAAGTCGAAAACTATAGTATGCTGAATGTCGTCAATTGAAACAGTGAATTTGGACTTGTGTATTGAGCCAACTAATGTCTGCGACTAACATTCTACATTTATAATTATGTCGAAATGGCGGAAACAACAACCTCTTCCACTTTATTTCTCCACATTTCCGCATCCTCAATCGCTTTGGCTTTCGCCTTCGTCTCCAGTCTTCTCCTTTCTTCACATCGTGCTGCTTCTTCTTCTCTCTGCTTAGCCATCCACTTTTCTCTCAGGATTCTCTTCCAAGCTCCCGCTTGCCTTCTTCTGGTTCTTGGTGTCATTGGTTCGCCGTCTGTTATTTTGCTACACTTGTAGCAGATGATACCAATTGCCAAGCACCATTCGTTTTCTCTGTCGAGGTACTTACTGTGCTCATTTGATGTGGCTTCGGCGTACTGCATGCTTTCTGAGGGGCAGCCTTTGGCAAATCTATCAAAGTGCTTTTCGCAGATTGAGCAGTGTTGCCGGATTATGCACATGATCGCGTCAGTAGATGTTTAAGTATTTTATGCGTATATTGATTACAGTACTAGCCGTTGGTGCGGTAGCAGAGCTTGTGAATGGAGCATGGAAAATGTGGAAGAAAAATCTCACGGTGCCGATTATAAAGAAGGGTCGAAACAAATAGGCGGTATATGTTTTCTGTTCTTGAACACAATAATGAAACTCATTGAAGAGGTATTGATCTTGAAGTGAAATCTTTATGCTATTTCCAACAATATTCTTTGTGTCCCCCTTCGTGGCAACTATGATCCTTTGAAGCCGGAGATTTTTCATCCACGCAACTCATTGTCAAATGCCTGTGAGAACAACTCCATTGTTGTTCGCCAGCATTTAAGGCTCAGTACAAACCTCCTATCCAAAACTTAATAGCCACTTCAATACAACGGCTTCCTCTTTCCCGCCCTCCCTTGATCAGCCCTAGGGTTCTCTCCACCCCCACCTAGGATCCTTCGTCTCAACTTTATATACGCCCTCCTCATCACTACTCTTCGAAATCTCCTCTCAGCTTCCATGTGTCTCACAAGCCCCTGCAGCATCTTCCGCGCCATTCTCGAGTTCTTCGCCAGTATGTGTGAGTACCACTACACTAAATTCAAGTGCAACCACACCATCCAGGATTCCATGACCCCGTGTGCAGCCAAGATCCCGGGAGGCTGGCTCTTCGCAGCCCCGGCATGCAAAGAAGGAACACATACGAAGGAGAGCAACAAGCTGTGCCCTGTATGTGATAGAGAGGAGATGGAGAGAATGAGGAAGGACCCCAAGGTCTATTATTCGTTCCCTGAATTCAGGGTTAATAGAAGATGGTAGGTTCCTTGGTAGGTGGATGGGTGGAGAGGGTGAATGAGAATAGGAAAGCGTCAGATATCGTACTTGCGGGCAAGCTGGAATGAAAGTCACTGACCATTGAAGAACTTGTGATCAGGGGCTATGTACATGCGGAGTGATTTTAATGCAGTGCATCTGACATGTTTGAGTATTTTAAACCTGCCAAGTTTGCCGAGCCAAGTGGTGGGGATTTGGACCTGCTGAACCTTTAGCGAGAGGCGATAGTCAACATCAGCAGAGGTGTAGTCACTGAGGGCAAGCAAGTCCAGAGTAAGGAGAACCATCGCATTGATATCTTTCGCTGTGCAGAAGGCAAAACCCTTCGACATCCTCAATCATTCGCTGCCATCAACCCAACGAAAAGATCAACGGTTTAATTTACGTGTAGACCTCATCAGTCAGAGCATTGAGGGTCAGACCTTCCTTCGCAAAGTCCACACCATCCATAAAAAGCAACGGCATTTCCACCAACGAGCCTCTCACGCGATCCAAGTTATCCTTCAACTCCGCCACCCCACCGGGAAACTCCTCCTTCACAACGTGCCCGTACTCATACCGAGCGGGGATCTTCTCCTTATCATCCTCCTTGCTAGGACTGACGAAAAGTTTCGAGAAGAACTCCTTGTAGTCTTCCCAATTGCGAACATTGTCTGCTGGTATGACGTGGAAAGCTTTTGTGAAGACCTCGGTATTGGTCGCTGCCGTGACGGTCCACAGTTCTTCGAACTCGTCGGACAACACATCTCGGACGAGCACATCGGCTGGAGAGCCCCAATCGTAGGCATTTGGGGCGTGGCTGAGAGGAAGAAAATTATCATCTGGCCGAGTGGGGTCTTGGTGAGGCAGGAGACCGAGATGTTTGCGGAATAGCTGACGTCGGAGAGATGATGCGAATTGAGAGGCTTGGTAGGGCTCATGATTCATCTCGGAGTCGACTGGGGTGGGGTCTTGAATTACGACGGCGATTTCTGAGTCGTGGTCTCCGAGTTGGGATCTATCATTCAGATTCGCGCTACCGCAGATAACGACTCGATCGTCTGCAATCAGGACTTTGGAGTGGATATACAGTTCTGGTCAAGGTTAGAAAGGACAGGGACCAGCATAGACAAGGAGCATTATTTACCTTCGCTCACGTAGGCATTGAACTCTGCTTCTTCGGAGCCAGACCAAGGGATATCTTTGATGGAAGGGCCGTAGTCCATGTAGCAGGCGCTGACACTGTCATACTTACTTCCGTCACTGACTTGAGCACCAGCTTCCTGATACTGCTCATATGCAGGGTTAGATCGGCCATAGTATGCACCAGTGCCTTCTCCTCTACCGTCATATCCTGCACCGACAATATCGTCATGCTCCCTCCGAGCATCTTCATAGTTGATACCACTAGCATCATGAACTTCCGACATGGCCGACCCAGCGTTGATCCGATCATAATTTCTCAGATTGTAGAATCGAATGTATTGCTTGGAATCTGGAACTCCGGCCTTCTCGATCTCTTCCATGATACTGTGGCCACCTCGACAAATGCTGTGGTACTGGAACTCCATGATGGCTCGAGTACCTAGACTGTCATCTGCGTGGAGGTCGCCTGCAAAAGCAGGCACTGCAGGCATACAAACTATGACTTTGTATTTCTCGCCATTTTGATATGCTCTGACAATGCGCTCAACGATCGCAGCTCCGATTTTGTTTCTAACTGGATGTTGGTCATCGCCAGTGGCTGTGATAAAGAACTGATTTTCGATGTAGACGAAATGCTGGCTGTTTCGAATGACATCTATGTAAGCATTTGCGATGGAGTGCTGTTTCATTAGTCAAGAAAGAAGAAACGACCCGAGAGGCGAGACTTACTTCCTTGGCCACCCCATTGCTCCACTCGGTACAGCTTCTGACTAACTGAATCGACATACCCGCAGATCCTCTGTTACCATACGGGTCTCCAGAATTGTCGACGTCTGCTTGGCGAAGCCTATCAAAGATTCCTCCATGACCGCCAGGGAGATGGAACCCGTGTCCATGGTGTCGTTGTGCCCCTCCATAACCCCGCTCGGTGACTTCCGAATCCTCCTGACCACGCTGGCCCTGACTTCCTGATACTGCGACACTATTGGTTCCATTTTGCTGATAATATCCTTCAGGAATGCCTTGTGCTTCGAAAATTAGGCTGGTATACCTAGGATCCTTTCTCACGTCATACTTCTCGTCGAAGATGAAGTTCCACCGTTGTACGAAATGTGCCCGCAGGTCCTGGACTACCGGACCTCGCAGACATATTGAAATATCAGACCATCCCATACGAGAATTCTTAAGTCGATCGAGTTTATTGTTCTCCCAGTTCGTGACATCCTCGAAATCGTAGACACGGGCATTATTGAAGTCTTGGCCTGGGAATAGAGCTTTGTTGATATCGGTGGGATGTGCATCAGCAAGAGGGTGAGAGTTGGTGTCCCAACGACCGAAACAGAGATCTAAACCTCCCATGAAAGCAGTATCTCCATCCACGAGGCAAAGCTTCTCATGGTGAGCCCAGTAGAGAACAACGTCTTTGTTGACTCCGTACAATGCCTTGAAAGCGTCGGCGGGTACATCGGCAAGCTGAAGTGACTTCAAAGAGAAGTTCTGAATGCTCGATACGAGCTCGGAGTGGATGACCTGGCCCGAGGGAGCGTGATCAGGATGACGAAACACAGCAATGTTTGGGTGAAGTTGAAGAGCTTTCTTCGTGTGATCGGAGCAGACTATTATTGTGAGTTTAGAGGATGAGTCTTTAAGGAAGAGACTCACGTGTCAAGATCTGTGAAACCTCTTTGTAGATTATGACATTGACTTTGACGCCTCTCTCAGCGGCAGCGAGTAACATACGGTCAATTCGATAGCCCTCGTTCTCTGTTGGAGGACGTCTCAGGTAGAGTTCTGGCCGTGGTCAGCTGACCGTATCAGTTCAGGGGTAGCGTTATGAACCTACCTGGGCTCAACCACCAGTCCAATATCCAAATGCTATCTCTGGCTTCCTCGATAGCAACAGAAACTGCCCACATATATCCACAGCCGTCGACATACCATTTGGCTTCGTTGCCGGTCCTTGGTGGGGCAAAGCTGTCAAAGCGATTGCTGCCATTTTGGCTTTGGACTATGTTACTCGAGTTATCTGTATTGTTCTGAGACTGGACACTGGGTCCGTCATCTCCTTGGATGTTGTCGATTTCCTTTTTGATATGAGACGTGAAGCTCTCAAACGCATTCTTCGCCTCCCCAAAGAAAGACATCTTGATAGGATTCGCGATGACAAGTCAGAAAAGGAGGAAAAAGGGATGTGGATATAAAGTTTTCGACGCGGTAGAAGTGACAGGGTAACAAGGCTGAGCAGAGAGAAGGGATTCAAGTCAGGACGAAGGTGAAGTTGAAGTTATCGATGAATCCGGCTTTGGGATGAGCTGCGTGGTGCGTATCAATCTGGTTTCAGGTCTCGTCTTGGCGGCTGCGGAACGAACCTTTGGTGGAGTGGATCTTAACATCCTTGAAAGCTTTGGGGACGAATCAGGATTGCGGATCCATAAGCCACAACACATGTGCTTTGGCCGTGGCGATCCTGGTAAGCGAGGTGAAGATTGTTGAAAGGAAAACAGCAAATGCATCTTCATTCATTTCATCCTCACAATTTGATTGGTAAAGTCTCTAGTAAATGAATACTGGCGTCCAATCGTCTGTTTGAAGACCTTCCGCAATCTCGCCCTCCATGACACCATGAATATAAGAATCTCCAACCAATGCGAACTTCCTCTCGCTCTTCTGTCTTAATACGAACGGGGTCGAAACGCCACCTAAAAGAAAAATCTCGTCTCCAGTTTGGCTACAAGTAGGTACCAGCCCTACGTAACCTGCTTCTGTCACGGCGAAATGGCGGTCGCGGCAAGCCACAGCGGCTTGTGATTTGTACAAGCTGTCCGGATTCATTGAACCCAGGTGAAGTGTTGGATCTGGGGACGCTATATCAGCTATCACTGCAGCGAGTGATAGTTCGGGATTCTCTATTGGTACGGTCGTGACAGTGGCGTTGGCACCTTTGTAGTCATCGCCAGCAAGAAGTGTGAATGCAAAAGCAGTCCTCGGTTGTTCGTAGCGGCTCAATTGTCCATTAGAAATCGCATCTTCAAGCACTTTCTCAGCATCATTGTGCCACTGCAGCCATTCTAGATCCACCTTCCGCATTACATTCATGTTTGTTGTAGGTTGCGAGGTTGTTGGTTCTGGCCCCTCCATCAATTCATTTGCAGGAGTAGCGGCAATATCTATCTTCAGCTCATGTCGGGGTTTTGTTAGGCTGCTGATTTTGCCCAGACTGTATCCTGTCTGAGTAATGAAGCACTCCTCTGTCCCATACTCTCCGAGCGGATACATGACAGGTAATGTGCCTTTTGAGGCATTGAAGCTTTTCTCCCGGATTATGGAAAAGACGGCAGCGCCAGCACTGTCATGTACAAGCCAGTCCGGAACCCAAGACGGTAGTGGTGGCTCACAGTTGGCTTCTGGTGTATTTTGAGAAGGCTTTCGTCGACGTGATAGTCCAGCAAAGGACAAAAGTGCCGCGCGGTCCCTGAAGTGGAAGTTCCTCAGGACGTATTTTGCAAAGTGGTAGAAGAGCTTCTCGGTCGGCCAGGTATAATCGGGTTGGAATTTATCTCTTGTCAATGTTGGAACCAACATTCCGAGCAATCCAACAACTTTATCGCGATCGTTTGAAACTTTACAGTCCCGCGTACGCCATAGCAGCTGCATTGGTCGCAGTCGCCCAGCTTGAAATTCAAGCCTAATTCGCAAAATACGATCCAGGTTCAGCATACCAATCATTTGCTGGCTGGGGAGGACACCATCGACAAGTTGCCTGCTTTGGACTCTTTGGAGAGACATTAGGTGCGCCAGTGAAACCAGATCGTCCCATCCAAAGTTGAAGCGCCCATATCGGCAACGAATTTGCTTTGCCAGGACGACTTCTTGAATGGTCCATGTTCTTTCTAGCCAAGGGGACATGAAGATAGCGGTGAAATTACGCCACGCAACATGACTGAATGATGGCAGGCCCACTCGTTCCTGAAGTCCCTCGCTAACCAAATCTTCTATCCGGTCTTTGAGCATCTTTCGAACGACTTGGACTCGGAGCATCAAGTCGTAGGCAACATACCACTCCATCTGCACATTTCCAAAGTCCACGAAAACCATCACAGCCCCCCTGTAAATGTCCCCCATTAGGGGAAGTTGTTGGTTTAGCTCATCCTTGTCCTCTTGATTGATGCAAATAGCGTCGACCCAGAGGTACTCTGGCTTCTCAAGCCAATCTCCTCTGTGGCGCGTGAGGCAGGCAAGTAAGGAAGCATTGACGTTCAGTCGTTTACCATCACATACAATAGCGTTGTTGAAGACTGCCTTTCCCCAATGGTATGACAATGCAGCGAAATCAGGTCGTTCAGCTTCGGTGATGTTGATTGTAACGAGCTCTACAACCACAGGGTCTGATCTGAAGATGGCTTCTCGAAGCCGCAGAACACGAATCTCGCCAGCCACAGAGTCTATTGGTGTATATTGGTAGCATTCTGTGGGAATTTCTGTGGGGTGTTCTTGGACAAGAGGCAAGTCAAATACCGGCCGGTCTTGGACTCTGGCACCATACGGGTTGTGGCCGACTTGAAGGGGTTCGAGCATGACGGGCCCGTTGCCGCTGCAGCTTCCGTCACAATGTTCATGCAACTCGCAGGTGATTGTCGATAGTGATATCATGGCCATCTGCGATGCCAGATTGGCAGATATGCGGAGCAGCTCTGGAGTGAGTTCTGCCGGTGGCTCCTCGGCATTTTGGTCGTCCATATTGAAGGCTGGATCAAAGAACCTTGGACCATATATCTGAAATGAAGTTGCTCTGGTCGAATTTGTCTTTGAGAAGACTCGGAATTGAAAGGACTTGCCCAGAATATTAATGTCTGCGACCTGGTTTGGGTCGGTGTGGTGGTGTTACCTGCACAGCCGGTCTCAGATCAGCCGCAGGGGCTGTGCAAGCCTGGGCGCGGGGCGGAACGGTCCTTGCGAACAACATCAGCTGCCTCGACCTGCCGCTTCTGATAGAGATTCAAGCTAGATACGCCAGATCAGGGTAGAAAATACTTCACCATGTCAATTCTATTGAATGGTGGAAGGACATTCTCTACAAACCTATCTTAAGCACCCCACAGACAGCAGCCAACCCCCACTAAAGAAGATCTTGATCATCCAGCCGTCCTCGATACCATCTGAAAGTTACAGGCGGGGAAACATATCGTCCACTCAGTGCACAATGACCGACACCTTGCGAGATGCTCACGACACCCCATTTGACTGGTGCCAAGGCAACATCGTGCTCATCAGGCGGCGGATGACAGGCGGCACTGAGAGCAGCACTGCAGCTCCCTGCCAAGGGCATCCCTCCATTGTATCTTCTGAGTCCCATTCCTACTCCCGCAATCAAGACCAGCCATCCAATTCCAACGAGGAATATAAGCGCGATGCACGAGAAGCCACAAGTCAGAATTGATTGAGAGGTGTCGAGCTCTCCGTGCTCATTAAAGACGTCGATAGCGACCAGAAATAGACTTTCTGAAAGAATCCAGTGAGTGGCGATTGACACTAGCGAGATCGGAATCAAGTACCGATATGGGAGGGAGAGGAAATATGTTGATCGTTGGGATCCTCGTGGTAAAGTGACCCTCAAAGCTAGGCGCCTATGAGCGAGATCATGCCATTCTTTCGAAAATGACATGCATGTGAACATCCTGTTGTAAACGATATCTAGGTTGAGACGGTCAGCACATTCCGAGACACTGGAATAGGGGGAACGAGCGAAACGAGAACATACACAGCATAGACAGAATTATCTGCGGTGAATTCGCGAGCAGGACGTTCTTCATGAGACCTGGACTGCCGAGAACGGGAGTGTTCCATCGGATCAAGGAAGCTGATGTAACCGTACCGAAGCCGAGATCCCAGAGGGTCTTGATGTCACTCCTAAAGTAAGTCAGCGACAAGGGTCAATAACTCAAGAGTACGAATTAGACGGAAGTCGGATATTCCTACGCTGTTGTTGTGTAGTGAATGGCATATTTAAGAGCAAGCGACAATGCAATGAGGGCTACAGCACACCTACACAGCATCAGCAGGGCTTACAAATAACGATCCCCTTAAGACTCACAGTGTATTCGATCCAATCCATCGCTGCAAGCCCACGGCCTCGAACCTAAAGTGCTTCCTTACGTCCCATCTTTTTGGCTCTCCGTCAGGCCATGCATTCTCAAACTCCTTCTTCCTTGCAATGCACATCCCCATAGTATACCGATCCGGAACCTCTAGAAAGCTGCTTAGAGCATCCCCAAGCGTAACAAAAGTTGGCTCTCGACACTTCCAAATCGTCAAAACCATACACAACAGCTTCACAAAGTTGCACGACAGAACAGCAACCATAATTGGGACTGCAAATTGGAGCCGGCACCGATCCTCAACTTTTTGGCTGAGACAATATTCTACCTCTCTATCAGCCATCAGGAACGCCTCGTTCTCGTATAAAGCCACATGAATCGAGCAATCAAAGTTTTCGATGGGTATTGTCTCCAGTGTGTTGTTTGGTCCCTGCGTCGTACCACAGACCCACGAGTTCTGTGAATTGTCATACATCCAGTCCAAGATACCTAGGAGCGGATCTGGATTCTGTCCTGAGACTACGACGAGGGCATGCCTTCTTGAAGAGAGATAGTCGACGCCATACTCTCGGATGCAGTCCTCGGGCTCGAGGCGGTCATAGCTTGAAATGTTCTGCTGCATCTGTGACACGATCAAGTGATGGAAATCGTCCGAGCCGTCCAAAGTCCATTCTGCCCCATTGATGAAGTTCTCGGTGACTGCGGCCACGATGTATTCGTTGGCTGTGAGACTAACGAAGATTGCAGAGTTGAACCTTTTGAGGTCAGGTGGAGTTTGAAATGCAGCAAGAGGACACTCACATCAGATGGAGAGGGATCGAGCTCAGAGCAAGCATAATCCAGAGAGTCATCCTACCCTTCCTGATCTTCATCAAATTTCGGAAGCTCTGAATCCCAACATCCAGCCATGTGTTGCTCTCATGTGCGTTGTCGACCTCCCTCCTAGTTGGCGAGCAAAGGCATTGCATACAATAGTTGCTAGCACCAAGAAGAATAGTGCTGATGACATTAATTGCAACATGGATCCAAAGTCCGATGGTTTTGACCGATGGACAAGTACCTCGATGGATTATTCCGATGCCCTCCGAAAGTCCAAATGTCTTCGATGCCCAGATCGTCACCGTGCCGTTCAAAATAAGAGAGGCAGCAACGACGGCGGCACAGTAGACAGTGCCAAGTCTCCATCCTTCAAACTTCCTCGCGATACTGGGGTGACGATCGAAAGATCCACTTGATGGTTTTGGAGAGCTTTGATACAGGCGCTCATGCTCTGTGGGAAGAAGATCGTCGGTACTTCTGTAAGACTGTGGTGGTTCAAGAGGAGGTGACTGCCAAGGACTGCAAACCGTTATTAATTAGTTTTCTTTTGAGGATAAGGTACGGTCAGACTCACTCGAGTTCAATGTTTTCGATTCTGAGCGTCGAACTAGACTTGTGACTGGATCGAGAAGTGGGCGGGATTGGAGACAGCAGCCGAGTGTCGAACGCCATGATGCTTCTCGGTTACCCAACTGACATAAACCCTTATCGAGAGCGTGAGAGTCCCTCAAGATGCTGGATCTCAAGGATCTGTCTCAATATCATGATATCTTTGCTGTAAAGTCCTCGAGCATGAAGTGACCAGAGCAAGGACTTTTCAGTATTGTCGTTGATAGCAGCCTGGCTTCAGTGACACAAAGTCTACTACCACGTCCCTTGTTCGTTGTCACATAAAGAAAGTTTTTCAGGTGAAAGACTGAATGATTGGGGCTCGCGCTTCTCGTAGGGCTGCAGTGAGGCGTGCCGAATGACAACGCGCCCACTCTCCCCACCTAGCCACGAGAGCCACCTAGCCACGAGAGGACTGCTGGTACGAAGATCTAGCCGACGACAAATCAAAACTAGATGTTAAATGTAAAAGAAATCTTGAATGACATCCAAACGTTGGAAGCTGGGACATATGTATGTTATCGGAGCAGGCCCCGGTCAGGCTGAGCTGAAGCTGAATGCACCTTGCTATTCGCCAACTGCAAGCCCCGGAACTTAGCCACCGGAAGAATCCATTTGTCGGGAGACACTGCATATCGTAGAATGCTTCCCTGGAATTGCTGATTGGGTCCAAAACAACTGCCACAAGGCGTCTCATGATAGCATGTCTTCGTCAACTGGCTCAGCAAGGAGCCACGAATCGAGTCATCCGGGATCCAGCTCGTCCAGCTTGGACTGCAGCTCCTGAAAAAAAGTTTTTACTGTCATCGCATTCAAAGAAGTCCACTAAAACAAAGAAAATGATTCTGTAGCAAGGTTTCTACGCATTGGGGGCGAAGAATGCAGCCTCCCCCAGAAGTGGCAGATGCACTCCCATGCAGTGGAAAAATTGGCATACATTTAGCCTGTAAGCAGCATCACAGAATCAATAATTGCGACGAATGGAGTGAGAGTAATCGAGTACAGGTCACTCGCCCCCATTTAGAGTTCGCGTGTGGCTGATGGAGAGGCGATGAATTCTTTGCGCTTGGATAGCAACAGACCAATCAAGCAACAACTGCTTCACATCGGGATCGATGCTATCAAAATCATCTCGACCCATACATAGCGTGACATAGATATTGAGCTGGGGGAACAGTGTCCTAGATGCAGGTTCTTCCCAGTCATAACTAGCTGCTAGTTTGTTCAGCAGACTTTACATATTCACATCTGTTTATCCGGCTCCTTCTGGATGGGATACTCTATGGATGCCTTGTCTAATCCCTCGTGGGCTACTTCCAATTGCTAGGTGGGCCTGAAATAAGCTGATTGCTGCTCCTTGGTCGCATTTGCCATGTGATTCAGCTTGGTCTCCGGAGACTTTTCTGCCCTGCCGACAATAGTCAGATTTTCAGTCGACTTATTTTCAGTCCATCTCTCAAGCTGGACATGCGGAGGATCATCCGAAGCCATTTTGGAGATGGCTGTTGGTGCATTATCAGTGTTGGGATGTTGCGCAATTTTAAGGAAACATCACCTGGCTTGGGAGGGAACATCGATCTCGGCCAACCTTGCCAACAGAGAAACTCATCAATACTTTACATTTGCGAATCCCAGATGAGATGGGGAACATTGTTCTATCCGGCTTTCCACTATGAGCGAACGCCTTCTTCGCAATATGAAGCATAGTGATTCATTGTGGTTGGTTCACCGAGTGCTGGAAATTGCGTTAGCTATAATCGAGGAGGGAACATTGGTAAAACAAATGATTGAACAATAACCGAGTAGTCTATTTTTTGGTTCATATCTTCACTCCTACATTCCGCTTCTTGCTGTGAGCTATTTTATCGCATGGTAGGCATATTAGTCGTAGCCCTCGCCTCAACTGGCCCTTTCCGCTTCCATAAACTCGTCACTGTCTTGAGCTGAGTGTAGAAGTTCAGCCCGGCTGCACCATAGAAATAATTTCCCCCACCGCCAGCAATGCTTTTCTTGTTTCCTGTAAACGAAAACGTAGGTAGTGGTACTGGAATTGGTACATTGATGCCCACCTGCCCAGCCTCAATATGCCGCTGAAATCGATTTGCTGCAACGCCATTTCCGTATTCATTGGCATCAGTTAGGTCGATTGCATCGTCGAGGGTCTCCACATCGATTACTACGAGAGCCGGACCAAAGATCTCTTTGGTGTAGCATTCCATTTGCAGCTTGACGCTGGTGATGATGGTCGGACCAATCTAAGGTGATGCATGGTCAGACAGATTCAAAACATAATAGAACAAGATGATTGAAAGTTAGGGAACTCACGAAGTTGCCATCTAGATAGTTCTAGGGTTTCACGGTCGTCTGTTTAGCAGACTTGCCACCACTCGCAGCAAACCCATCCACGAGCTGGATTTCCCTGCATTTGACTGGCCGGCCGCTCCATTCCTGCAGCTCAAGCACCCATTGGCGGATTACAAAGAAACCCGACGAGAAGAAGAGAGATGTCTTGTGGAAGTCGAGCGACTGGTTACCGAATTCCATAGCACCCCAGCCGCTATCGTTGTCGAGCCTATTCAGTCGGAAGGAGGAGACAATCATGCTTCACCTGCCTTTTTCCAAGCTCTTCGCAATTTGACTAAGAAGCACAAGATTTTGTTCCTCGTCGACGAGGTCCAGACGGTTGTCGGTGCGACAGGAAAATTCTGAGTACACGAGCACTGGAACCTTTCTTCTCCTCCCGACATGGTCACCTTCTCCAAGAAGGCCCAAGCCGCAGGTTTATACTATGCCGACTCTGCTCTCCGCCCTGCTAAAGCGTACAGCCAATTCAATGCCTGGATAAGTGACCCTATGCGTGCTCTACTTTTCGGCGGGATCTACGACGAGATCAAGCGATTGAACCTTGTCGAGAACACACCTCGTGTCGGTTCATACGTCTACGCCGGTCTGGAACGACTACAAGAACAGTGTCCCGGCAAAATCCACAACTCCGAGGTCAGGGCCGTGGCACGTTCATCGCATTCGACACTCCTCATCGTGATCAACTTCTCAAGACGGCGAAGACCTTAGGTGTAAACATGGGTGGAAGCGATATGTAGGCAGTGCGGCTGAGGCCAATGTTGGTGTTCCAGCAGCATCATGGTAAGCTACGAGACAAATCTGAACATCTCGGTTGAAAACTAATGGTGGTAAATCAGCAGATATCCTACTGGAGACGATGGGGAAGTTATTGCAAAAGTAGAGAGCAGGTCGCAGTCTCACGGATAGCATTATGAATTGCAATTGTCCAGAATCATTACGTATTATTCCTAGTTACAAAGAAGGTAGGAAAGAAAGGGACAGCAGAGGGTTTGGGAAAGCTGCTGGATAGGAAGCCTCAAATAGGAGGTATCATTAGCGACAAGAAGTAGCAAGCAAGAACCGAGTCACACTTTACCAATAAATCACATTCAAAAGCTGCTCTGTCTATGAGACTTGCTTGTATAGCTCTTAGCTGTACATTGTTTCATCAAGATCTACTTCCGCGAGCGTGAAATTAACCCAGCGACTCTCACATAATTTCGCGTTGTTGGTCGCCGCTTCCGAGTTCCTCGAGGGGAAGCTTCTGATTGACCCATCTGATGTCAGGGCACGGGTCTCGATGTATGTGCTCCAGCTACTGAAACACATAACGGCATTTATCATCAACGGTAGGTTCTTCGTGTAGATTCCCTCTGATCAGAGCCTCAAATCTATACCCGAATGTTTTTGCAGCTTTATGAAAGCTGTCAATAGAGAGTAAGTAGTATCATTAGGGCCATACTTGTTGATTTGACTAGAGAAGTAAACCCCGGTCCAGACCAAAACATGATGGTGTTGCGGGAAAAGCCAATAGAATGATCCTCATTTATTCTTGTGAAGTACTCAGTCGTAAAGCGCATGTTCGCTCAACGCCGTTTCAGTTGTGCTCTATATTTTATAGCAAGACATAAACATTACTTTCACGTATCATTTAACATCATCTTAGTTTATTCTACAAAAAAATAAGAATGAGAGAAACCCAATGAAATCGACCAGAAGTATATAGAAGATAAAACGATAAATCACAGCAAGAACAGAAGAAAAAATGCTCCCCCCAAATACGTCTTCATTAAATATCTCAGTTTAGAAGGTAACGCTCACCGCCACTTCATTTTTCTCGTCAACTCATGACTTTTCGTCTCAACTAGAATACAAGTGACTTCACTGCTTATCACGTCTCAATTGACTCGAGATCTCTCTACAAAGCAGCAGCAAAGACGGCACCAGCAACAACGGCGATAGCCCCAACCATCTTCCCGTTGACAGGGTTGGCTCCTCCAGTAAATGGAACTGTGGTGCTCTATTCAGTGTTAGCGAGTTTTCGGAATCAACAAAGTCAGCAATTGACAGAGACGATATTTACAGTGGAATTGCCAGCAGCCGTGGTGACGCGGCGAGTTGAGTAGGGGGTGTAAGTAGGAGCGACTGTTGTGCTCACAGTTGAAGTAGGCTCAACGGTTGCTGAAGATGTAGATGCCACAGCAGTGACAGAGCCAGAGCTTGAAGTGGTGCTAGATTCGCTGATTGGAGTTGGGGTGGCGGTTGGCTCGGCGGTAGTCTGTGACTCAGGAGTAGTGGTAGACTCGGTGATTGGCTCGGGGGTCGATGAAGTTGTTGGGGCAGCAGAGGAAGATGTGGTCGATGAAGAAGATCCAGAGATAGGGGTGGTGGACAATCCACAGCTGGTACCAGCAGTGGTCAAGGTTCCTCCATAGTATCTCCAGATGTTGAAGTTGTCAGGACCAGCACAATCCAAGCACTCTTGATAGTCAGTTAGGAATGCATCATTAGTACATGGACTGGAGCCTCGGCTGAGAGTAATGGCAGTTCCTTTGGTAGATTAGCATATGCAAGTACAAAACAATGTCTGCTGTACTCACCACATGATTCGTGGCAGGCATAGAGAGGTGTTCCTGGCTCTTGTCGCTTGAGAAGCGTGAGGTGCCATTCATCCTCTGGCGACGGAACAGCTGCCGCATAGACGACGCTGACAACAGCAGCCAAGGCGGCGACGGATCTCATTCCAATCATACTGATGTTGATGCTTCTAGCGAGTGTGAATGGGGCAAAATTCAAAGAACGACTGTGGCTCTGATTGGCAGTAGGATGAGAAGATGGTAATGGAAAGAAGTAAAGGATCGGAATATGCAGCGTTACCTTTATAGCCACTGCTGTTCCTGACCCAGATCTCGATCGAGACGCACCTCGTCCAATGTGGGCTCTCCTGCGGTGTCGGACATTGTCCAATGTCCAAGGCAATACCTGCCCCGGGACCGAGCAGGATGATGCCAAGCTCTCCAGTGGGGTTTGCCTTTCCACGAGGCAAAGTCAAGACCCCAAAAATTGAGTTCCGTCCGCGGAGTGGTTCGATATTCGCGAGTGGATATCTAAAACTTTTCCAGTCCATGAAAGGAAGCTAGATGTCCACCAGGAGGTGGCCGCCAAACGATTCAAAGCGGTTTTCTTGCCAATATTATCTTCTCGCGCTGGTGAAGTTTGGTCTGACGATGGAGCACAATATCCCACAGCCTGTCATGTGTTCCGAACACGGTCTCATGGAATGCAGCCAAGCGAGTTGGCGGGTAAAACCCCACTCATTCAGCCCCTCCCTCCGGCCAACGATTGGACCGTGATTATTATCTGATTCTTTCTCACCCCTTGGCTGCGTCCAAACAAGGTTATCTGATCCAACTAGTATTTTTGTTGTGGGCCAATCTGATAAGATTAGATGGTGTTGGTCTGGGTTAGCGACATCGCCTTCAAGCAGTGACAATCACAACACGAGGTTGGCGCATATTGCCCCACTCGAGCTTCTGTATGCGGATCTTGGCCGTTTCTTTACTTCATTCTGCGCGATATTTAGCTATGAAGGGTGCGGATAACTCGGAAGACATCGGCGCTCGTCTGCAAGAGCGATAGAAACCAGTCCCGAATTCGTGAGCGTTCTTTCAGCATCCCCGGCTTGCTTCTTCATTTCCGAGAGAAAGCTGTGGTAGTCAGGCATGACCAAAAAGCCAAGTGCAGTACTTCCGAAGAATCGCCATGTCTTCGTGAGAACCTGCTGTGTCGGCCGGCCGAGATAGCTAGCAAGATACAGACCATGAAGGGAATGACCAGTAAAGTTGCAGCTGAGCTATTCGGTGCCACACCAAGCCAAGGAACTCTATATCGCAGAGCACAGTATCTGGCACACAAGAGAGGGAGCAGGTTTGGCACGATCCTGGGCAGAAGACTCACCAATAAACCGGACTCATGAAGCTCGGCAATGTAACTTAGCCGACCAAACAAAGCCAGTCAGGCCATCTTATCACTGCACTTCCATATATAACCCAATCGTTGTTCCCGGCAAATCTCTTCTCGCTACCCCTCTCGTGTAGTCTGGATACTTCATTCGACTTTCCAACTTCGAACTTCAGCACATCAACCACCTGAACTCAATCAAAATGTTGTCCAAATCGATCGTCGCATTGGCAGTTCTCGCCCGCTTCTCAGCAGCTCAGTCTGTTCACGGCTCAGGTGCTCTTGGCACAGGTAAGCATACTCGTACTTTCTCTGCCATCCATTCATGCCTATTTGATATCTGCGCAAAGTAGAATCATTCTATGGCATCTCCAACAGATCGGATGAGAACTAACACTGTAACAGTAATGGGCCCAGTCGCCTTCCTGTGGCCTGCTGATCGCGCATGGGACGGTGCCCACGACAATACTGGACCCTGTGGAAGCAATGCTGCGATCGTCAACAGAACACTGTTCCCAATTGGAAGTAAGAAAAGCACATTCCCCAAATTTACCAGCGTTGACTTGTATTACAGGTATGGGTACCATTGAGACCACCATCGCCGCTGATGCCTCGAAAATGGCTATCCGTATCGCATATGGCAACAGTAAGACTTGTTGCGATCCAGACATACGTTAAAGAACTGACAGGACTAGACCCCACTTCGCAAACCGAGTTCCAGGATACCCAAGGCAACGTCACAGAGTTGGAGCCAGGCCACCAATGTTACCCAATCAGAACCGACGCTGAGAAGGTGACCCCTGGTTCCAATGCCACTATTCAGATCGAATACATTGGTAACGACAGCGGAACTGAGGAGACTTTCTTCGCATGTGCCGATATCGTAAGTAGCTTCGTCTTGACACCTTGGCCTACACTGACGTAAAGTCAGACCTTCGTCGAATCTGCAACCTTCGTATCCACAGATAATATGTGCTTCAACGTCGGCGAGTCGGAGTTCATCCCAGCCGGTACTACCTCGACGACTTCAACTCCAGCTGCCACTGGTGCTGTTTCTAGCTCCGAACCAACAGTGGCAGCCGAGGAGAAGTCCAGCGGTGGTGGATTGAGCGCAGGTGCTAAGGCTGGTATCGCTATCGGTGCCATTGTTGGTGCTGCTATGGTCGCTGGCATTGCCTTCTTTGCTCTCCGTCGCAGGCGCTCTGCTCCCAAGGACACTGAGGCCCAACCACCGATGGGCAAGGTCGTTAGCAGCTCTGCTTCCATCGGATCTGCCCAGACTGCCCATTAAATTCTATCGGAATATCGCCGATGAGTAAAGGGCAGGATAGAAGTAGTAATGACTTCTGACTTGGGGCGAGAGGTTGAGTTGCGGTGAGCCACGATGACGTTTGATGCCAGCATGAAATTAGTTCTTTTCCGACGGTGTTTGTGATATGACGGTGGCTTTATTGGCAATGAGAAGTGGGACGATGAGACGATAAATGATAGCCGTATAGCATTAGATAGGAAATTCATAGTGTTGAAGAAACAGAAAGTCGCTGCTCAGTCGTCAGATACAGCTGAGTCGCCATAGCTGGCCGAAGGAAGATCAAGAGCACAACCGAAAAGATTAATGACAACGACAAACTCGCCCTTCAGTAGATAATTCCAGGAGGCGAAAGAACATTCGATCTCCAGTTTCGTCATACAGAATAAAAAATTAAAGTTCAATCTATCACCTACCGGTTTTGCCACATACTGGGTTCAAGGGGGTTGAAACAGCTGAATTTGGAACGATCGCGTCCAAGCTACTGGAGGATTATCTGCTTTCAGTGAGATGCTACACCAGACTCGCGCCCAGGAAATGTAACACTGGATGAGACAGATTCTCTTCATGGTTTGAAGTGGAAGTGGGAAGCTCCTTCACTGATTCTGTTCATTAGCAAGTCGAGATCAAGCTGTGCTTGGCTACGAGAAACCGTTCGGTGATTTCAAGATCTAGCGAGACAGCGAGGACTGTCTGGCGCCCAATAATGTGCCATGCTCGATACGGGTGTATGAGTGAAGTAGGCGGCCATATTTCCCACATTTCTCAGCAATTCCTTCCGGATTCGACGAGAGTGGCGCGTATGATAAGGAGCTAGGTGGTCTGTCAGAAGCATGTAGCACTATCGGTAGAATTATACTCGCCGGTGTTCCAACAAATCCCAACGCGTGTGCTGCTTGAATGAATTTACATAACGCACAGGCAGAAGAAACCTCCACAAGGCAATCGATTGTCCGGTCTTCGGCATTTCGCTCACAGCAGAAACATTTTCGCTGAGAAGTGCTGGCCTGACTGATTCAAGAAGGTTTACTTCATCACTCTCATTGGCAATGTAGTCGTCCCCCTATGTCGGAGGTGGGATCGTAAACCGTTCGGCCGATGTCTTGATGTCGAGGGACAAGTTGAATGCTGGAAGCTTGGAATATTGGCTTGGAATGTCCATAACCTGGCAGCCAATTCTGCTTTCATTGAACGGTCACAGCCACAATTCTCGACTAGCATGTGACAAGGCTCTGGAGTCCCAGAAGAGACAGCTTGTCCGGCTTGGAACAGCCTGTAAGCGGCAAGGCATGGGGCATCTTCTGCCAACAATCTAATCAGATCGAAGATCCCAATTGCCACTAACTTTCACCACGTACGGCATTGTGGTGTCAGAATCCAGGCTCGGCGACCATCTCCCAAATAGTCCGGCTAGGATAGCCTCAGCGAGCGACATGCTCCGACTGAGTCGGTTCGCGAGGCATCTGAGAATCAGATGGTCGCCATGGAGCGATCATGTTTCCGTGGCTTGATGAACCAGGTGTGAACGTATTGTACCCCGACAGCATCGTTTCATGGCGGGAAGAATGTTATCCACAGCTGAGAGTCATATTACGCTCTTCCTCATTGCCTCGCAGACCACTCTCCTGCTCTTGGATCTCTTGTACGATATAATTCTTGTGCCTTGAAGGACAGACGAATCCAGACGGAAAATCCAGCATTTTCGATACAAAGATGATGGGACTGAAAAACTCCTACAGGACTTATGCTTTTTCGATGGCGAAGAGAAACATTGGCTCTCAGCTCGAAAAACAGGAGTTAACATTATTTTCAATGTTGTTTAGCAAGTTGATCTCGGCCGGAGAGAGAGTCGCTTAGTCAGCCGAGGCTGGATCTTGGCTCAGGGCTGAACCTCGAACATGCAAATTCCCAATGAAATCGACCATTCCAAGCCATGAACTGTCCCTTAGGTTCAATGGCCAATGCTCGAAGCAATGATGAGCACTTGGTAGTACTCTCCGGCCACGGCCTCGAATACAGCCCGGAATGAGCTCGACGACAGCCTTTGTTGGCCTGGGACTGCGACTCAAAGCTGTCAGCAGATGGCGTCTGGATCAGCTCTTGGTCTGGGGAATCAAACTTCTTGCGACTCTTCGAACATATTTCGTATGGCCAGGTAAATTATGCCTTTGTCTTACATTCACTAAACTCTCTCAGCGTCCACACAATATATACAAACCACTTAAGGAAAATGAACTTCGCGTACTCGCACTCTTTCCTCCACGAACGAATCGTCTCGATGAGCCAGTGCACTGTTCCCTTCATCATGTCTCCCTCGAACATACTCCCGAGTACAAGAAGTGGGAGAGGCAGGCAGATCCCAATTTGCGCCTCTACAAAAAGGCACGAGCATGGGTCAAATATGTTAAAGACCAGAAAAGCGAAGGCAATCTCTATTTCCAACGGAATGGTGCAGTGCGGCATGCTTGGGGGGACTACGCGACTTTGTCTTACTCTTGGGGCCTAGGCATACAAGATCACTGGATTATCATTGACGGGCAATACGTAGCAGTCACTGAAAGCCTATACTTGGCCATGCGAGCAATTCGACAAGGTGGATTGCACGTCGAGAGCCCGACACATCCCAAATGGCGGCTTTGGGTCGACGCTCTTTGTATCAACCAAGAAGAGATTCTTCCGAGCAAGGCCGGGAAGTTCGCCGAATGAAATTGATATATGGTGACTCCATCGGGGGCTTCGTTCATCTCGGGCCTGCTTCCCATGACAGTGATCTGGCATTGAAGAGCATCAACTCAATCGCCCAGAGCTTGCGAACAGGATATGACTGCTCAGACTGGTTGGTCAATAGCAGCCTAGAGGGGGAGAGTGCACGTGAAGCACCCGCTATAAAAGCCATCATGAGGCTGCTGAGTAGGCGCTACTGGTCCCGAATGTGGATCATTCAAGAATTAGCCATGGGACAAGATCAGATGGTCATTTGTGGCGACAATTGTTCCTCTCTCATAGACATTCGACAAGTTCTTCGATTGTTCGTACTGAATCTAGAACAGGTTATGATGATCATGGGGTATGAGACTTTCATAGAGAACACAGACAACTTTCAATGTACCGTAGCTCTATTGTGGTGGATCGGGAGAGTTAGGGAACTGGTTACACAGCCAGAGGAGAGTGAACGCGTTAACTACAGGGACCTTCGTTCGCCAATTCTCGGCCTAGCTCTGTATGCATCAGCGACCGATCCTCGCGATAAGATTTATGGGATGATGGGAATCCTGCCGACGGTGTTGGCTTCCAAGATTGATAGAAAAGAGCAAAATTACGAGCTGACGACAAGGGAGGTTTTTCTTGGCTTCTCCAAAGCGGTCATAGAGGTAACGGCCGATCTCGATATCATTTACACCTCCCACTTGCAGCAATCGACAAGGTCAAGTCTTGGGCTGCCGACCTGGGCCACTGACTGGACGTTGCAAAACTGCCGCACTGCCAGCGTCGATAATTCAATGGAGTGGTACTTTGGACTAGAAGACGGCGAAGAGAAGTTGCGGTGGCAACCACCTCTATGGCGGGCGATAGTCGTCATTCGAGTCGAGCAGATGGCGGCAAAGTCGGGAAAATACAATTCTCTGATGATGGAGAGTTGTTGCATTGCGAGGGATTTATCATTGCAATGATCGATGGCCATGCTTCGGAACTCGCCGCCGCCCAATCCGACGCGGCTGCAATGTCCACTTCTCCTGATCTTGTCGTCCAGCCTGAAGTCCATGACAGATGCCCATACGGAAGTTCCAGCGGACTTGCAGAAGCCATAGTCCGAACCTTAAAACTTGATCCATCGGGAGTCGCATCCTCGAAATGCCCTTTATTTCAAATACCTTGGGGTGGAGCCGAAGCAGATGCTGACGCGCAAACTGGCAACTGCACATTTGGAGAAGAGAGCATTGCATATTTCGCCAAGCTCCGTGAGAATGGTTGGAACACTGCAGAATTTGGAGGCAGCTTCCTCAGTTTCGAATTCATACGTCGGAGACTTGGGCTTTTCCAGATTGGTGGCCGCCCCTTCAAAGACTACTTTCCTCCGACCATTTCACAGGGACCACCACAGGATATCGACTTTATGACGATTAAAGATATAGTATCAAATTACATCTGCCGACGGCTAATCACCACAGAATCTGGCCACGTTGGTATGGCACCGGCGACAGTGGTATCTGGAGATTCCGTTTACGTCTTGCTTGGATGTGCGTTCCCGGTCATTCTGCGCCCTGAAAAAATTACCGGGCAGTACGAAGTAGTGGGAGAATGTTATGTGGACGGATTCATGAAGGGCGAAGCAATAAAGGGTCTTGATGATGGAGAGTACATGCTTCAGCCGATAACGTTGTGCTAGATTGACGTTCGACCGCAGTCATCTGCTGACACACTAGCTTTGATCATTTCGGTCGGATTTTGGCTGGATCTCATTTCGCAGAAGTGAACGAATATTGCGGGACAGAGTGTTGTCCGATCTACAGCATTAAATGCAAAACCATAGTCAGTGACTCGATTCCATTCATCCTAGCATGTGAGCATAGAGACTGCGAACGCGGCCCCAAAGCTGATAACCCTCTGGTGAAGGATATGCGACATAAGGCGGGGACCCGCGGGGTGAAAATATGGTCATGGAGAGTACGGCTGCTGATGGAGTCATGACCTTCCTGCTCACCAACTCTTGTCTACAGCTTCAGCGAACAACATCTCTGTCGTTCGAAGCTGCGCGGCTTTTTTGTTCCCGAGTGATACAGGTACATGCTCAATGAAAGCTTTTTACCATGGACTATGCAGATAGCATGTGCTCAGAAACCTTTTCTTTTCGGTCATGTCCTCTTTGCAACTCTTCGCAATATTCCGCATGCAGCATGTCCTCCGGTGGCATTTTTACTCTGTTCAATAGGGTGTCTTCCATTTCCGACTGTCCAAGTAGAGTTCAGCACAGACTGCATTTAAGTTAGAGTTGTAACTCTCCCTGTCGCAGTAGCCTGCTTCCTCAGACCAAGAGACTGAACACATCGGTCTGGTGTTCTAGCCTTGCCGTGTTCCATCTTCATTCTTCTAGAAATATGTATCGTGCTTCCAAGTTCCCGGGCGTTTTACTATTCCTCTCATTCCATCTTCACTGTTTGAACTGGTCCGAGAAATTCAGACTGCCAAGTCCTCCAGGACGTTTTCTCTGCTAGCAGGGTCAATTCCACCTGAGAATCAACAAATTTGTTAAATGTATGACACTCTTTAGTGACTCATGGCATCGCAACGTGGCATGGTTTTCGTTGTATTGTGCGTTCTACTCTGTACCTATGATGGTTCGAAATGTTTGCGTTGCCCTTCCAGAAACCACCATCTGGGACTTCCCTTTACAACAGCCGTGGAGCAGGGCCGTCGCGTTTCTGTACCCCAGATCCAGAAAGTCGGGATCATCGCTGTCGTCTGTCTCGTCGATGTATACCATTCGATGACATGTGCTCAGACTCTAGCCTCAAGTTTTGAGAGAGCTAGTTTCATCCTCATAAAACGGCCAATCGAATGACGTTCGAGTAGCCGTACGAGCAAAGCTGCATCTCTATTTCATTGATGCATCTAATGATTTGTCCAAACATACTTCGGGCCGGCGCGCATATTGATTGAGTTATGAATTATCCGGGATAACCTGCCTGGACATGAAAACCTAAATAGTGGAGTGCAGTATACATGAGCTCGCCACCGCCCCGCTGAAAACGGGTCCTCAGATCAGGTCAAACATGTCAGTTGAATATGAAGCTTCTCAGAGCTCTTCTTTCGATCCTCTTTTCGGCAATTGTCTATGCTCAGTCTCAGCCCGCTCCTGACTTGTCACCATGTGCCGTAAGTCTCGTCCCGTATTCAAGGCGATGTAAGTCCTGACCTGCCAAGCTCTCCTGCGTGGCGCAAACAGTATCAGCAGCTGGATGCTCCCTCGACGATGCAGCTTGCCAATGCAAGAGCAAATCACTCTCTCTCCTCCTCGCAGGATGCATGGTCGCCAATTGTACCATGCAAGAGTCGCTTGGCAGTCTTCCCCTTCCCAATCATCGTCAAGATGCCAACTAGCTAACAAAGTAAAGATCTGTCTCGATCTCAAGCGGTGACTTGTGGCCTTCCATTCCGGGATAAGTCACAACTGATGATTATCGTCTTCACGGCGGTTATTATTTTTACTTCTATTCTTGTCATGTTACGCATAGCTTCCCAAGTTTTCGTCAAGAAACAGCTCGTTGCTGAAGACTACATTGCTGCTCTGGCGCAGGTGTGGTCTGTGATCCGTGTTCCATTTCAGTGACTGACATTTCCTTCCAGTGCATGTCAATTGTGTCTAATACTCTCGCGATTCTATGTAAGATTTTTTCCTCTCTCTGGCTCCTGCGCCTGACTCTTGTTGATCGTGGTATCACAGTTGCCAAACTTGGCTTCGGGAAACATATGTACGGTCTCAAGGACGGCGCCATGAAAGCCATTTTCCTCAGATGTAGGATTGTATTCCCTTTCCCCCAGCCCCTCCCCCAATACCCACGGTATGACCAAAACAAAGTCAAAAGTTAACATCCCCACGCACAGTTTATATCGGCGAAAACATCTACGTCCTCGTCCTCGGCCTCGTCAAAATTTCCATCCGCACCTTCTACCTGCGGATTTTCCAACACGAAACCCACCTCCGCCTCGCCATCTACGCAACTATCCTCTTCATCGCGCTCGGCACGACCTGCATCTCAGTCCTAACGATCTTCCAGTGCCGTCCGGTGCCGTACTTCTGGGACAAGGACATCCGCGGGGGGACGTGTATCGATATCAATGCGTTGGCGTATGCGAACAGCGGGTTGAGCATTGTGCAGGACTTGCTGATTATTGTGTTACCAATTCGGGTGGTGTTGGTGATGAATATGGATTGGAGGAAGAAGTGGAGTGTGGCGTTTATGTTTGCGTTGGGGGGGTTGTATGTTTGCCTTTTCCTTCCTCACACCTCTCACCTACACCTCCATTTCCACCTCCTCAATGGCTTTTCTTTCCTTTTATCCCATTTATTCCATTTCATTTTTTGAAAGTCTAGTTTCTAATGCTTAATTGCAGCGGCTGCATAATCTCCATCATCCGCCTCCAATCCCTTCTCATCTTCGGGACTTCCATCGACCCCTCCTGGGACTACGTACCCGTCACAATCTGGACCGTCCTCGAACTCGCCGTCGCTATCATCTGTTCGTGTCTCCCTGCCCTACGCACGCTCATCGTCCATATCTATCCGCGCTTATTCTCGTCTGCGCGCTCTGAGAGTTTGGTGGATTCGAGGACGAGGTTGAGGGGTGGGGAGAGTGAGAGGAGAGAATCATCGGCGAGTGGTGTAGGGATGGGGATGGGAACGGGGAAGTATTTGATGGGGGATGTGCATATTGAGTGTGGGAGCTTGGATATCAAGTGGGAGCCGATGGAGGAGGTGAGGCATGTTGAAGATGCGGGTGGAGAGGAAACGAGAGAGAGGAGGGGGAGCTGGATTTAATTCCTGGGTTGCGTTATGTCGATGATAGGAACGAACAGTACTTTCAATTTGACTCGTGTCTTGATTTGTGCGGAGTCTGCAGCATCAAGGAATGGTGAGTGCTTTTCCACGAGAGGAGGTGATTGTCGACTGTTGCATTTGGGGATTTGGGACTTGGAAGTATCGACTTGCCAGTCACACATAGTTTACTGTTCATCCCATTCGTTCATTTTCACTCTCTCCATTATATCTCCCTCTTCCCTCTTCGAATCTCTCAGCTGTCGAGGAATTATCCAGTACAACTTCGAACGTCTGCACCGGAAAATGCTGTAAAATTAAGACGTCCATATCGAGCCTAAGAAAACCATAACCCTACCAGGTACCTTGCTCACTATTTATACTTAACTTATACTTATCCTTCCTCACCACTCCTCAAAACAACCCATCCATCCATACAAAACATCCCTAGCAATTATACCCCTTTGATCTAAATCTAGATCTAGATTCGAGTCGAGAAAATGGCGTCCTAAAGTACAGAACGTACCTTCGCCAGCCCTCACAGTCCCTCCCTGCCTGCATCCACTTTGTAAGGCAGCGTGCTGTCTAAATCCGGGGCCTGCTCTCGTGGATGAAGTAGGCCTGGCGGGCGGATCGAGATATTGATCTCCCCCGATTTGAACCCATTTCCTCAGTCCCTCTAACGAGAAACACAAACACATGCATGCTTCGTCCCACCCAACCAGGAGACTGTTGCAGATTGTCCTAGACTGATACTGATACTGTAGATGCCTGAGTAAGGAAGAAAGTCATGAATCTCCTCTCCTATCTGTCTGTCCTGGAGCCTGGAGCCTGGAGCCGAAAGCCTGACTCAAAAGAAAAAAAAAAGGCTAGAAAATGTGTGCGTTGCCTGATACCTGTTCTATACTAGGTGTCTAGATTGTGATAAAATTAGTTGGCAGAAAGCTGGGAAGACTGATTCTGGAACTGGGGGATAAGTATTTGGGCTTCGAGCTTTGGGCATTCGTTGTAGTGGGAGGGAGGTGTCTGTTCTGATGTGATCTGGTCTGTCTAGGTGGCGGTTTTTCCACAGCATTTTATCTCTCGGTCTGGGGAGAAGGTGGATTACGACTCACCGAACATTTCTATTGACCGTGCCAGTTGAGGGAGGTGAGGAGGTGTTTCTCGCGGTCAGAATACGTGCAGCAGGTACAAGACTGGAGCGCTTATTGTTTTGGAATTGATTGGCGCTTACTTCTTGTTGATTGGTTAGTACATTAATTATCTCCTTTTGGATGGAAACGGCCATTCTGCATGGCGGATAAGGGGGAAGAGAAAGAGGTGGAGTAGCGAGTGGGGGCTAACAAATATTAAATAGGGGTTACGGGTAAGTATAAACACGCTTAGCGAGGAGTTGATGTTTGGCTTGGGGGTTGGGTGGTGATGATCAGTCAGCAGCGGCACGACCCATAGGTACCGGTACATACCCCCTAGTCTTAACCCCATCTTAACTCCAAGTTTCGTTCAAAGCAACCTCCTCCCTTCTAGAAAAAGTCTCGGCAAACTTTTTATTTTGCCATAAGTAAGCTGCAGCTCTCGTCTATTTATTTATGTAGGTATTTATCAGCATTTTTCTCCCCCCGCGTCGAATCCTTGTGGTTCATTTCGAGGAATCCCGGCTTGCAATGGAATGGTTACAGAGTACAGTGATATTTAACCGTTGCACCGCCGTAGTTCGGGGGATAGACAGACTCCCGGATTAAGGATGTCAGGTCAGCCGTGAGCTGAGTGTTTATGTCTGGGAGAATTGAACATCCCGAGTCCGTGGAGAGTGGACAATTAGTCAATAAAAAGTGAATGGTGAATTGTGAATAGGTACCTTCGTACAGTACGAGGTAATGAAAGTGACCGGTGGATATTCTTCGGGGATACTTTTGCTTTGAGTTGGTCTTGTTCGTCATCTCCAGAAATTCTCCACAGTCCACGTCTCTTTCGTACAGTACGGGGGTACCTTCCGTACATTAAAATGTGCTGTGCTGAGCAGTCACGCAAGCAAGCGAGTAAGGATGGATGTCTTGGCATGAGATTTCGAAGCGCTTACTGTCTGCTTTTGCATCTGCGTCCGATTCGTCCATCACACCTTCGAAACTCCTGCACTGTATCGTCAGCCAAGATAAAGATGAACGCGAAGATGCAAATGGGTTCGATCTAGAAAAGTACTAGAATTCCGGGTGCTGCCTCTCACCCTTTCTACCACCAAGCAAAATAGGGGTCCAGCATACAGCGCACATACATCACATTACATGATCTAGATTGTATTGTATTGAAGTGGGCCGTCCCGAAAACGATCAATTTCATGCAGCCAGCCAGCCAGCAAACCCATCTCAAGATGTGGATGTAAATGTCGATCCCTCATTCGCCCCTTCTGACTAATGAGTCGAAATGATGCTAATGAGGCTAAAGTAGAAGGTAGAATGACAAGTAAGTACTGTGCGATTTCGTCACAACTTACCCTGCATTGCACTGCAGCATTGACAATTGCCTCCTTTGCATCATATTTTCTTCCCTGGTCTGGTTGGTTCAACCATTAATCTTCAGATGCAAGTCAGGGTTCTCCCCTCTCCGAAGTTCCAGACCCGGGCTGGTGGGTCGACCTAAGATAAGAATTGACGAGTCGATGTCGAACTCGTTGTTCGGATGGCCCTGTGAGAGGTCCGCCGGAGACCGGAAAGCGGAAAGCACAGCATCCGGGATCCGGCCAAGCGAGCCCTACCCGTCGTTCATTGCACAACTACGGCACAAAACCCCCACCATTTCATTTGCTGGAATGCCCAACGGTGCCTTGCCATACACAGCCTCGTCTGCACAACTTGCACAAGCTTCTGCCTTGCCTCATTTTGTCTCCGAAGTCAACCCGCTTGCTGTACTCTGATTGGCCATCTCATCTCTCGCTCGAAGGCAAGACCTTCCATGAGGCTACTCTCGGCTCCTCCTTCAACCACATCCGTTTGAAAGTGGATTGAATGTGCCTGGCTGCCTGCCCGAACAGTGGAGGAGCCGCTGACGGTCGCCAAGAGTGTCTAGGATGTCTAGGGTATATTTAAATTCTTGAACCCCTTCTCTCGTATTTTCGTGTTCGGCTGCACGAGCAGGCTAGCACCAGAGAGGGACCAATCCAAACCAATGCAAAGCAAACCAGAATCTTTTATTTTGATTTGACTCGACTGCCTGTGCCCAGATAGGAGTGTCGTGGTGATCTGGTCTTGGGCTTGGAATTCAGTTTATAATCTCCCTTCCACCGTCTTGCGACAATCTCTTTTCTTTCCCTTCCCTCCTTGTTCCTTTTCTTTCCTCTTCAATTCTCTAGGATACGATAGGATAGGATCGGTTCCTTCGACAAACGAGCAAAACAAGACAGACAGGACGAAACAACAAAAACAGTCTAATCTAGTCTAGTGTTTCCTGCGCAAAGGCAACCCACCGTTTCGTTTCGTTTCTTACAATCAATATCGCGATTTTGCAAATACATACCAATTTCACATATTAATTCGACTTTCTTTGTCCACGTACTGGGTTCGCCCTTTCCTCAATCATCATGTCGCTCGTCGGTACGTCAACCTAAAATCAACGACCATCAAGATTGACTTTCCTGCCCCGCTTCCCCAACTTTTGCTAACAAAGTCAATTTGCTACCTACAGGCAACTTCGCATTCAACAACGACGACAAGACTGCGGCTGAGCAAGGAATTGGAAGTCCAGGACAATTAAGCCCGCGTCATGAGCACTCCGACAATTCTTCCTATGGCATGGAGGATAACGAGAAGGCCCGCAACCTGACCGCAGATAGCGAGGGTACCACCCTCACGCGACAGCAAACACTCGATCAGATTGAAAACCAGAGAAGAGATGACGAGGTCCACGAATTGGCCAGGAAATTCACGACTCAAACCAACCAGAGCGTCTACCACGAGAATCCCTTTGAATCATCAGAAGACTCCAAACTCAACCCCAATTCGCCCAACTTCAGCCCAAGAGCCTTCTCCAAGTCGCTCCTGAATCTGCAAGCCCGCGACCCAGAGAAGTGGAAACAGAGAACTGCTGGTTTCGCCTACAGAGATTTGAATGTTTATGGTTTTGGTTCCGAGACTGATTACCAAAAGAGTGTGGTACGTGCTGATTGCAGGGGGGTTCAGAAAGTCAACAATGCTGACATCGCTTAGGGAAATGTTCTTCTTGAGGTTGTCGGTGCAGTGAAGAAGCTTATTGGAAGCGAGAAACCACGGAAGATTGATATCCTACAAAATCTCGACGGAGTTGTGCACAATGGAGAGATGCTGGTGGTTCTTGGCCCTCCTGGCAGGTAAGTTGCTCATCTGCTACCCCTGCATATACTGTCTCTAACACATCTGCAGTGGATGCTCGACCTTCCTCAAGACAGTCGCCGGCGAGACGAATGGCTTTTTCATTGACGAAAAATCTCAGATCAATTACCAGGGTATCACACCAGAGCAGATGCATAAGGACTTCCGTGGTGAAGCTATCTACACGGCTGAGGTGGATGTACACTTCCCTATGCTAACGGTTGGACAAACCCTCGAGTTCGCAGCTCAAGCCAGAGCACCCAGATATATCCCAGGAGGCGTCAGCCGCCAGGAGTTCGCACGATACCTCCGCGACGTAATCATGGCCGTCTTTGGTATCAGCCACACAATCAACACTCGGGTTGGAAACGATTTCTTGAGAGGTGTTTCTGGAGGAGAGAGAAAGCGTGTTACCATCGCCGAAGCCGCGCTCAGTGGAGCTCCTCTACAGTGCTGGGACAACAGTACCCGTGGTCTGGACAGTGCCAATGCCATCGAGTTCTGTAAGACCCTGAGATCTTCCACGGATCTTGTTGGATCTACTGCCTGCGTTGCCATCTACCAGGCTCCCCAGAGTGCTTACGATGTAAGTTTGTTATTCAGCGTCTTGTATCACATCGCTAACAAGTCAGATTTTCGATAAAGTCCTAGTTCTCTACGAGGGACGACAAATCTATTTCGGACGTTGCACAGATGCCCAAGCATACTTCGAGAATCTCGGCTTTGAGTGCCCTGACCGACAAACTACTGCCGATTTCCTTACCTCCATGACCAGCCCTCTAGAGCGCGTCGTACGCAAAGGCTTCGAAAACAAAGTACCCCGCACGCCCGATGATTTCGCAGCTGTGTGGAAGAACAGCGCAGAACGTGCTGCATTAGTCAACGAGGTTGACAACTACAATCAGCAGTATCAACCCAATGGCCCGCATCTCGAAGAGTTCAAGGAATCTCGCCGGGTACAGCAATCCAAGCACCAACGCGTGTCCAGTCCCTACACTCTTTCGTATGTTGGACAAGTGGCTCTCTGCCTTCGTCGTGGTTTCTGGAGATTGAAGGGAGACCCCAGTCTGACTTTCACGCAACTCTTCGGTAACTTCATGATGTCTTTGGTTATCAGCAGTGTTTTCTATAATCTACCCATGACGACCGACTCGTTCTTCTCCAGAAGTGCCATCCTATTCTTCGCCATCTTACTCAATGCTTTTGGTTCTGCTCTTGAGGTATGTTAACTCCCAACTGTTAACTCCCAACTGCCTGAAATCCTGCTGACTCAGTGACAGATCTTGACCCTCTACGCACAACGTCCAATCGTTGAGAAACATTCTCGATACGCCTTTTACCATCCCTCGTGCGAAGCAATTGCCTCCATGTTGACGGACATGCCCTACAAGATCCTTAACGCCATCACCTTCAACACAACGCTCTATTTCATGGTCAATCTGAATCGACAGCCCGGCAACTACTTCTTCTTCCTCCTGATCTCCTTCATGCTGACAATGGTCATGTCCATGCTTTTCCGGACGATCGCATCAGTCTCCCGTACTCTGTCTCAAGCAATGGCTCCAGCTGCTGTTTTGATTCTGGCTATCGTCATCTACACTGGGTTCGCTCTGCCGGTGCCAAATATGCGAGGCTGGGCTAGATGGATCAATTACCTCGATCCTGTGGCTTACGGATTTGAGTCCCTCATGATCAATGAGTTTGTTGGCCAGAATTACACCTGTCTCCCGACATCTTTCATTCCAAGTGGACCTGGGTACGAGAATGTCGCGCCGTTGGAGCAGGTCTGCACTGCAGTCGGAGCCATTCCAGGACTTAGTTTCGTCGAAGGTGCTGCTTATATTGGACAATCCTATCAGTACTATGCATCCCACAAGTGGAGGTATGTCACCTATGATCCCTTAAACTGAATCAGACTAACAAAGCCAGAAACTTCGGAATCCTCTGGGTTTTCATGATCGGCCTCTGCACAGTCTACCTGGTTGCAACAGAATACATCACAGCCAAGAAGTCTAAGGGTGAAGTCCTCCTCTTCCGCCGTGGCCACAAGCCAGCCGTTCTGTCTAAAAGAGGCGGTAGCGATGAGGAACTGGGTCCTGTCAAGAGTTCTGGTGTCGAGAAGACATCCACCAACGTCGACGTGTCTACCATTCTCAAGAAACAGACTGCCGTTTTCCACTGGGAGGATGTATGCTATGATATTAAGATCAAGGGTGAACCTAGACGGATCTTGGACCATGTCGATGGATGGGTCAAACCTGGAACTTTGACTGCACTCATGGTCAGTACTCTCTATCCATACTTTGAATTTCGCTAATACAATCAGGGTGTCTCTGGTGCCGGTAAAACCACACTACTCGATGTCCTCGCTACTCGCACAACCATGGGTGTCATCACCGGCGGTATGCTTGTAGATGGCAGAGAACGTGACGATTCCTTTCAACGCAAGACCGGATATGTGCAGCAACAAGATCTCCACTTGTCTACCTCGACGGTTCGTGAAGCCTTGAACTTCAGCGCTCTTCTCAGACAACCCGCCAAGATCCCTCGTCAGGAGAAACTCGAGTACGTCAACGAGGTTATTAAGTTGCTCGATATGGAGGAGTATGCCGATGCCGTCGTTGGTGTTCCAGGAGAAGGTATGTTTACCAAGGTGTCCGAAGATCAAAGCTGACTGAATAGGTCTCAATGTCGAACAACGTAAGCGGTTGACAATTGGTGTTGAATTGGCTGCCAAACCTGAGCTCCTCCTCTTCTTGGATGAACCTACCTCTGGTCTTGATTCTCAAACATCTTGGGCTATTTGTGATCTGATGGAGAAACTAACCAAGAATGGTCAAGCTGTTCTCTGCACCGTAGGCAATCTCTCACCCCCATATAGACCATCCTAACAGAAATAGATCCATCAACCATCCGCCATGCTCTTCCAACGTTTCGATCGTCTCCTCTTCCTCGCTAAAGGTGGCAAAACTGTCTACTTTGGCGAAGTCGGACAAGGCTCCCACATCTTGACCTCATACTTCGAACGCATTTCCGGGATCGCTTGCCCTCCAGACGCTAATCCTGCAGAATGGATGCTTGAAGTTATCGGCGCTGCACCCGGCTCTCATACAGACGTCGACTGGCACGATGCATGGCGCTCTTCACCGGAATTCCAAGAAGTCCACCGTGAGCTCGACCGTTTGAAGGAGGAACTTCCCAAGAAAACACAGCCGTCCCGCACTTCCGACGACAAAGCCTCATTCCGCGAATTCGCCGCCCCGTTCGTGGTCCAGCTAATCGAAGTACTGAAGCGCGTCTTCCAGCAATACTGGCGTACCCCCTCGTACATCTACTCCAAGATCTCGCTCTGTGTCGCATCCGCCCTATTCATCGGTTTCTCCTTCTACAACGCCGGCACCTCCCAACAAGAGCTGCAAAACCAAATGTTCGCCATCTTCATGCTCTTCACCATCTTCGGACAACTCGTCCAACAAATCATGCCTCACTTCGTTACGCAGCGCTCATTGTACGAAGTTAGAGAACGCCCTTCGAAGACCTACTCCTGGAAGGCCTTTATGATCTCCAATATTGTCGTCGAGCTGCCTTGGAACTCACTGATGGCCGTGCTGATCTTCTTTTGCTGGTACTATCCCATCGGACTGTATAAGAACGCCGAGCCCACTGACTCGGTTACCGAGCGTGGCGGGTTGATGTTCCTCCTCATTTGGACCTTCCTCCTCTTCACTTCAACATTCACCTCCATGGTTATCGCTGCCATTGAAACCGCTGAGACTGGAGGCAACATCGCAAACTTGATGTTCTCCCTCACCCTCGTATTCTGTGGTGTTCTAGCAAGCCCAAGCGTCTTCCCTGGCTTCTGGATCTTCATGTACCGCGTCAGTCCCTTTACCTACCTCGTCGACGCTATGCTCTCGGTAGGCATAGCCAACACAAAAGTTGTCTGCTCGCAAACCGAACTCCGCACCTTCGAAGTCCCATCTGGTCTTTCCTGCGGCGAGTATATGAACGACTGGATCTCAACCCAGATGCGCGGCGGCTATCTCCAGGATCCAAACGCGACTGGTACGTGTCAGTTCTGTGCCCTGGATAGCACGAATCAATTTTTGTCGCAGCTAGGTAGCGATTATGGTCATCGCTGGAGAAACTTTGGCTTCATGTGGATCTACATCATCTTTAATGCGTGTGCGGCTGTGGCGCTTTATTGGCTTGTTCGGGTGCCGAAGAAGGCCAGGAAGGGTAAGGGGAAGAAGGAGTAAGTGTGTTGGTGGGAGAGAGAGGAGGAGAGAGAGGAGGAGAGAGAGGAGGAGAGAGGGGGGGGGTGGGGGAGGCGTGAAATGAAAAGCAAGCGTGTTGACTTGTATAATACTAACTTACGGATCTGATCTGAGCTGATCGTTTTCATTGCGTTTGTCGCGTTGCGCGTTGCATTTGGAGGCGTTTGCTTGCTTTCTTTAGAGCGTTACAGTTGGGTTAGATTTAGAGTTACGGAGAAGTACAATACGAAACAGTAGATAGATTTTCCCCTAGTACTTGTTATTTTAATAGACTATACCAGATTCTTTTCATCTTGATGCTTTGCTTGTCGTGAAAATGAGTTTGTGGAAGTACGAAGACTTAAGCCAGCTAGCTAGTTCTTGGCTCCGGCGGCGGTCTACAGCTCTTTCTACTTCCATTCTACCCTATCCTGTTCTGTTGTACGAAGTATTCTATACAACTTACCGCAACAGACCATGAATGCATACATACATGCATTATCACTTTGAGTTCTGTAAAAAATATCATTAACGTACCTAGACTGTCAATCTCATCCATAGCTTCATAGACTAGCGTCGTGTCATGTCGATTTTGCAATCTAGTAACTACGTGGGAATGGGGGTGAGGAATATAACGGCTTCTCTTCGACAGATAAATTTCGAGAGGAGAGAATGATGTTGGGATCTGTAGTGGCAATTGAATTCGGTGGTGCTACCTACCAAGGGGGGCTTGAAATGAAAGCGAGCGAGCGAGCGTTCGAATGCGGGGTGTCAAATATCGAACCTTCCTAGCTCAACCCTTCTCTTGTAGGAATAGAAGAATGGATACTCTTGACATCGAATCGATGGTGTAGGGTTAGTCCGAGGTATGATTTGCAGTACCCATTCGTCTTTTCAGTCGTTATGTTATGTTTAGATGACTTTGTGGGTTGAAGGGTAGATACGAATGAAGTTGAATACTACGCTCTCGAGACAGCAGGTGGACAGATAGTGGAGTAATCTAATGGGGGTCGATATCACTGACAATATGAATCTTTAGAATAAATGCCTTTACTGAGGTTTTTTTGGGGGCCTGAATTTGTAATAAGGCATGTATGTATTGGTACTACTTGGCGTGGTCTGGTAGGTAACTTATTATTTGAGCGGACATGCAAAGTGGAAAAACAGAACTTAAAAAAAATTGGTTCACAGCCGATTTTCTCAATTGAATCGACATGTCATAGCACATAAGATATCGTATCAGTGATCTAATTCGAATAATAGTGTATGTATTACAATGCCACTGGTACAGGTTGGCTTCAGGCGGATGTACTTTTTCATCCATCTCTTGACATATAACAATCCTTTCCTTCCATCCCAGTAGGTAAGTAAGTAGCTTCCTTTTGGGCACAAATATCCACCAATCGATCCAAGAGAACTCCATCCAACCCAGCCATCCACATACCCATATCCAGATCAAAATCCCAATCCCAGTACCTATGTGCTCCATTAAAACACCAACCCCATTCCATTTCAGACTCCACGCTAAACAAAAACAAAATATCCCATCCAGCAAATCTATAACTACAACTACACCTCACAACCCCTTCACCTCATCCAACTTAAAACACCTCTCCACACTCCCCTCCGCATTCCCCCACCAATGCGGCATCAACAGCCTCCTCCCCGCACTAAAACACATCCACAGCACCAGCGCATTAAGATTATACCCGCTGTCAAACGCCGCCGCCAGTATATAGTTGTACCGCGCCCACACCTCGTAGTGGTGGCGATACGCCCAGTACATGACCACGAACCCCCCGATTATGCCGGAGAGGTATCCGGTGGAGATGTTGCCCCAGAAGGTCGACAAAGTGCAGAAGAAGATGGTGCAGTTCCAGAGGTGGAACCGGAGGCGGGAACGGGGGAAGAGCCGGTGTAGAGTGTAGAGACATAGGGGAACGAGGGCGCCGAGGAGGAAGCCGTAGGGGAGGGGGCGGTAGATGGTGTGTGTGAAGAGGCGTTTGGGGCCCTGGGTTGGGGTGTTAGTCAGATGTCTTGCTGGGGAAGTAAGGGCAGAGTTGTTGACGAAAAAGAGGAAGAAGTGAAAGAAGACAAAGAGACGAGTACATACAATCAACACATACTGCGTCGCGATAGTCAACTGCAGCGTCAACGTCTGCCCCGTCCACTGATTCGTCGGATCCCTCGTCTCAGCCAACAGATAATCCCCCTTCTTATCCAGCACCCATCTAATCACCGCATAGTTTATCGGCACGCCAATCAGCGAGCCGAAGATCTGTGAGAAGAATACCGTCTTGGGAGGCACGTGCATGTAGTGCCCGAGCTTCTGGTCCTGCAGGAGATACTGCGCCCGGTACCAGGCGTTGCCGGCAATTGAGCCGTATACTGAGGCGCCGACGGGGTTCTTGTACCCCGGGATGGCGTTGACCATTAGGCCATAGAGGAGTTCGTTGGTTGTGCCGATGGGCTGGGGGTGGGTTAGTGAGGTAGATGATGGGGAATGAGAGGTATACGTACTAGTTGGAAGTTGGAGAGGGAGTAGAGCCATCCGAGAGGCTGTTGAGGTTAGCTGGGTGAATTCCTCGAAGTGGATAGGGACATACAATGACCACGATAGCACCTGTCGCGAGTGCTATGAAATACGTCCATAATGGAATGTACAGATACCCCGTCCCAACAATCGTAATGATGATGACGAATGACACCAGAAACAGTAAAATGAACCATGACAGCGGGACTTCCTCATACGAGCGCATGAGCACATTCAGCTGATCATTGTACTGCTCATTGACCGTCAACTTCTTGCCATCCTTGGAAACTCTTTGCCGTTCGAAGAACTTGATGATCGTGGTTTTGAGATGCGGATAGCCGAACAATCCCATCCACACAAGAACGGAGGTGTATGATGCATAGTCGAAGAATGTGCCCCATAGAAGTTGAGCACCGACATACAGAGGCCCTAATTCTGCGTAGGCGGTTTCGTTGAGTGTAACTTGAGGCGTGATGAGTTCCAGAACGGGGTATTTGGTTCCGTTTTCTGGACCTGTCAGATATGGAGACTTGACCAGGTGGCATACTTACCCATGAACAGCCGATTAGACATCAATCCATGTTCCCATATCCCTAACCCTCCCCACTTGGCAAGCGGTAATAAAATCCAGCAATTGACAACGAACGCCGAAAACACAATCACTTGTGTATACCAAGGCGTCAAGAACAAACTGCCCATCGCACTGAGATTCCCAACACAAGACCAATTGAGTGACAAGTTCAAGAATCCCATCCCGCCTAATCCACCACCGATGAAGTTCGCAGCGGGGTTATTGGGCGCAACCCAACATAGGAAGGCCAGAGATGAGAGCATGGGAAAGACGTATTCTGGGAGGAACTGCCAGATGGCTACGGCGAGGAGGGTGAAGAAGAATACTTTCATCTGGCGACGGGATACTGGGGATGGGAATTCTCGTTGTCGGGTTTGCGTTTCGAAGAGTGCTGTTTGGCAGAGGCTAGATGTGTTAGTGGAGGATGGAGAGAGATGAGATGAGATGTAACTCACGCATCAAACCTGGGTCACGAGTTAGATTTTGTCAATATATCGATACATAAATGAGACATACCAAGGCTGTTGAGGATCATACACCAAGAACTGACGTCCAATTGCCGCATACGAATACCCCGTCCATACAATTGCCAACATGAACGCAATCCATATCGCCGGATTGATCTGATCCTTGAAATACAACTCCGACAACGAAAGCGGCGCCCACGCCAAATTATACGTCGCGCCACTCGCCGCCGCAATCACAACGAGCACATGTTCCTTGACACTAAACGGCCCCGGATTCGTATTGAACCTCCACTTCGTAAACGGCACCTTGACCTCCCAAGCAGGCATACTCCTCCCCATCCAATCCCCCACATAGCTCGCCGCTATCTGCACGAAGAATATCGAGTATGGAGCAGACGTCGTGCGGAACATGTTCAACTGTTGCAGAAACGCCCCTGGTGGCACGAACAAGAACACCAGCAGGAAGTAGCGGAACGTTATGGTAGGCAGCGTCGTGTCGTCGTGCAAGCTGACGATCCGCCGGACGTGCCACGGCAAGTCCTGGATTGCTGCATCGTCTGGTCCTAGATCTGCTCCTACTTCTTCTGATCTGTAGACCGGCACCGCTTTATCATTATCCTTATCATTATCATTACTACCGATTTTCTTGTCGATATCCTTCTTCTCGTTGTCGAATTCGGAGCCGGGCGTTGTAACCTTCGATTCGTCTGGTGGGATTGCGGTCTTCTCGGACGCATCGGAGTTTGAGGATATCTCAGCATTCGAGGTCGTATCGGGAGTTACACCTTCCAGCACGCTCGCACCCAGTCCCTCTGGGAAGTACGACATCGTCGTTTGATCGCGTATTATAGCTGCTTCGACGCTGCTCAGCTAGACTCGAAGCTCTCCAATCGATCCTTCCTCTTTTCCTTCCTTCACACCCTTGCTGGCTGTCTATTCTTCGGCTTTCCCGATCTCACCAACAGCAACATCAGCATCAACGACGACAGAGAGGCGAGAGTGAAGACAGGCGATTGTCAAGCATTGTGATGGTGGAGAGAATGGAGAGCAGGAGCTCATGGTCGTCGAACAGCAGACGATACCAACATAACTGATAGAGAGAGTGGTGGTGGCTGATGCAGCTTTCCACATCAGGTCAGTCAGTCGTCAGTCAATACATCTGCTTGCTCACCACCATTCCCTGCGCTCCTCCTTCACGGCCGCCAGTACACGCCAAGGGGAGCTGAAAGAACGTTTGTGCACCTGCTCCCCCCCGTCCCATTATCTGATTGATCCCTACCATTGGCAAGGGCCGGCTGGGTCTTCCTTGGGTGCACGCGCTGTGCCGCACTGGAGAAAGCGGGTCGGATACAGTAGGGGGGGGAAAGGCCAGGGAATCCATCCCACTCTGTCAGATTACGAGGGCTAGGGGAGGGGCATGGCGGGTGCTGGGGTGGGGTGATCACTGAATGATGGGATTGGTTGCCTTGGACAGTTCAAGTCCAATTCGGCTCTAGGAGCCATACAGAGGTCTTGCTATGGTAGACGACTCGCTGTGCTGGTGCTTATCGGGACTCCAAAAGAGGCGTCTGATGGTGGCGGGGACGAGCTTGGGTATCTCGCCCCCAGGTGGGATGCTTTCCGGCTGTCCGATGTCGTTGTGGCGTGTGCTGGAATGCAGAAATTGGGAACTGCTATCTCTTGCTGCTGTTGGATTGGAAGATAGGGAAATATTGAACTCTGAAAAGTGGACGCCTCTGTTGGAAAACCTTAACAGCTGATTGAGCTTCACCAAAACCTTAGCTGTGTTGGTTTTTTCTGTTGCATGCTCAAATCACATCTTTTTGCTCTCGCATGGCATCATGGATGTCAATGTCACCCGAGTCTTCCCAACCCCAATAACGAGCATGCCTGGAGTTTAGCCCGCACGGATTTTCAGACGGCCAAGGGCGAGACCATCCACTTTTGGACCCAGCCAGTTGGTAACCCTTGCAGGCACATCTCCAAAAACAGACACACACTCTCAGGGGTCAGTGTTCGAGATCTCTTTAAGATATCTATTCGAATGTCTGATATGTGGAGCAGATGTAAGGAGCACTTTTTACAAATACAAGCATGACTTGCATCTTACCAGTCTTCTCCCAGGTGCCTCAGCGTTAATTTGGAATAAACTCTCAATAAGCGCAAAAGGCACCACGGTCTCGAGGAGCGAAGATGCTTTGCGACCGTCATTTTGGTGGGTACCCCGCCGGACAGTCCAGTGCAGACTCCAACGGCTAACAACGAGGGCCATGATACTGGGCTGCCTCTCCTGTTACTCGTCTGTTACGCTTTTGCGGTCGTCTCGTTTCGATATTTCTGTTTTTTCCTTGTTGTTTTTGAGGCACATCGCGAAGTTGCGGGCTCCAATTGTGGCAAATCATAGGATGCAAGCCGACCATGCTGCCTTATCCATCACCCTGTAATATTGGAGTGCTGAATGATTTCTCACAACTGGCCCAATTACTGCTTGTGCTTCTCATGTTTTTGTTTGATTTGCATTGATTTAGTCATTTCATCTCATTTTTATCTTATCTCATTTTCGGGACATACCCACAGGACGTACCGTAGTCAGTCCTCCTACTCTGACTTTTCGAAGGAATTACACATGTGTATCGTTGTCTTTTTCACGAGCGAAAAAGGTACTATTGATTACCTCAATCAGTATCATATCAGCATATGTATTTCGCGCATGCTCCTCCAATTAGCGACAGCCACATACCACCGCATCCCATCATTGGCTGATCTTCCATCTTTCCCAGCCTTGCTGACCTTCATCTATCATTGAAGCCTAGTCGAACATCACTGAGCATGTCATGATGCTAAATTCAAGCTTCAATAAAGGCATGCAATTTTCATAATGTCAGACTCACTAGCGGTATCTTCATGTGCCTTACCACCACACCTCGAGGGATGGCGCTCCCTCGTCACTCGAAGCATCGCCGCCTGGGACGACATCGCAGCAGATGGTCGAAACATCCGCACGGACATTCCCACCTATGCTCTACAAGAATGCTCTTCCTTGGATGACTTCCTCACTCAAGGTCTCGTCCCCGTATCATTCTGGTTCTTCCAAACCAGAGCAGCATTCATGTCTCAGCAGCGGATGGAGGTGTGGTCTCGAGACCGACTAGACACCTACATCCTGCTTCCCGGCTTGCCAGATTACGTCTGGAGAAAGGATTGTTTCTTCGTGAGTCACTTCTGGGACTCGGCGAATCATCCAGATCCTGATGGGGCGTGTCTGCGTCTTCATCAGAAAGAACTTGAGCCGCAATCGTGGTCGTGGATTTGGGTCGACTGGTCGTGCATGCCTCAAGAGCCGCGATCTGCCCCTGAAGAGAGGTTCTTCCGACGCTCGCTGGAGACCATCTCGGCTATTATCCGCAACTGCGGGTTCACGTATTTCTATCCGCCATTCAAGCCCCGGTTGTGGATCCTGTACGAGATAGCTGAATACATACTCACGTGTGACGGAGGGCTTGCAGTGACTCCTGATATCGCGCTGTTTCTGCAGCATGTGGACGAGATGGTGAGGACGTCCGTGCAGGCTACTCTGGAGAAGTATGGTTATGAATGCTCGTATGACGGCGATAGGAAGTATTTGACGGGGTGGTTGGAACTTCTTGTCATCCTGAAGAGATTGCCGATGGATGTGGATGCTGTTCGTGTGGTCATGAATGGTATTACCTGGCACGTCACAACCCATACACAGACCTACCCGTTGGCTCGCATGGAAATCCGCAAATCAGAAGGTGTTCTGGTCTTTGATGGCAGAGAGTATAACTTCACTCCTTTCCCCCAATATGTGAGTTATTTCATCCAAATTTCGTCCCTAGTAGCTGCTGACATCGATCCTAGAAGAACTTTGTTCGCCTGAATACAGAAGCGGAGTGAAACTACTTATTTAGTCACACCAGAAGGTGCTTGACACAACAGTTTCCTCATGCATCTAGCTGGAAACATCTTTGGGCTCTTGCTAGGACCACAGTATCGGAGATTGTCTAGCGTACAGGTAAATGTTTCCTCCATAAAACTGTCAAGTGCATGTCATGTCACATTGCTGTATGTGATATTTGAGTCCATTAGCCATATACGAATGTAAATGAAGCCATCATACCCCTGCTCCACTAACCATCAAGATGATCTGTATCGCGCACTTCTCGAATGACTGACAATTGACCGGCTTCAGGTTTCAAATCAAATGATCTATGATCTAGATAATAGCTCAAAAGGTAATTTTCCGCCACTTTTGTAAGCCAAAAAAAAAAAAAAAAAAAAAAATCCCGCTGTGGATTCCCAAGTGGGTGAAGTACGTGAGAATAGTGAGCTCTTTCCAGTCCAGCGAAGCAATTGTTCATCCACTGGCGATGTTTTCCTCGCCAAGCTAAACGAACCCCTGATTTCCAGTCACAACAATTCACACAAGACTTCTAGCACAGTCATCTGTGAAGCTGTATCTGGCTTGCAAAGACTCCTGACAAGTTTTGATGTCCTTCGATGCACCTAGTATTTAAAAGACATCGTCATTTAGGCCCAACTCGCTGATTCTAAGACTGTTCTAGAGCCAACACATTATCGCACGGAATCACAACGAGCAACAGTCGCATTCACGCGGCATTTTTTTCTCCACACCTCCTTAAAGAAGTTTTCATCTCTCATCCTTTCTAGTACAACTCTTTGATAGCCGAGACCACCCTCGTTTTGAACTCAGAAGTTCCTTCGGCTTTGCTCCCGCGCGTAAAGCCAGACTGGGAATTGAAGTCAGAGCTAGCTGAAGTGACAATAAATGATTCACATCTCAGGCTGAGATGTTGACTCGCACTGAAGTCATTGAGACTTCCTTTGGGAATGTATATATGAATGTTAACCGGCTGCTCGCAAAGACAATTGTTTACGTCGACGCACATATTCAAGGGGCTCGCTAGAAGGTCGCGTCATTGAAAACGAGAGTGCCAGTCGGTCATTTTTACCAGTACCTTGTGGATGCACTTAATTAGTGAAAGTACATGATTGCTTGATAGATTAGCGAGATATTGTACTGTGACGTGTGCAATCAAACCTTTCGAGATCTCAAAAGCTAGATACGAAAAATCAAAGTATCATAATCAAGATTCCAAGATTCTTGGTGATATTTGCATACTGCTCGCGAAGAAGTAAAAACAATGCTCATGTTTTATGCCCACCATCTCCAACGCCGCGCAATCACTCACTCAATTCCATCGGTCATGCATTTTTCGCCTTCCACTCCTCATGCACCTTCTTCTGCCTATCCCATTCCTTCTTCAGCTTCTTTAAAGCACTCTTCGGCACATCCTCACCCTCTTTCGTCTTCGTCGGCATCCCGTCCGCGTCCCAAGCGCTGAACCGCTCATCACGGAACATGTCCGCTGGGCTGATTTTCGCCTTCTCTGCCTTCTCCAGGTCAGCCTTCTCGCGATCCAAGCGGGCCTTCTCCTTCTGGGCGAGCTTCTCTCGCTCCTTGGCGGCCTTTTCTTCTTTTTGGGCGAGGAGCTCTTCTTTAGGGATGAATTTGATTAAGGCACTTTGGCCATCACTTCTGTCGTCGAGGTAGACGCCGAGGTTGGTCAGGTCATTGTCGCGGATCTGATCCGAGAGGCTGAGGATCTCCTTCTTCGACGGCGAAGTTGGCGCAATCTTTCTCATTTCATCGCGCACCTTCGCCACGGCACGAAGGTATGGCATGGCAAGGGCTTCGGGATCCTTGCTACCTGAGGATTCCAAGGACGAGAATTCCGAGTCCACATCGGCAGCCAGAAGTTGATCCAGCACTTGCGAATGTAACGACAGTCGCTGCACCTCTCCTTTGACGAAATCGTACACCTTTGCGTATGGAGCAACGACTTCCTTGGGAGTCAAATTCGAACTAGAGACATTGACCCATCCGAGTCCGTTATATGGCGGAGAGGCATTTGAATCCAGACCAAAGATCCCCACCATTTTTGTCACCCAACGAGCAGCATCTTCCAGTCCCTTGATATCGAGATCCGATTTATGAGTACCAATATGTATATTGGCTTCCTTGACCAGCTCGGAGATCACGCGCATCGCACGAGGGGTATCAAAAGAATCCGTCAGTGCTGACTTCATGTCCTCCTGTGCCTTGTCAACAGTGGGCACAAATCCTTCACCAGCACCATTTAGAGACAGAGACTTCAATGCATCTGCTGGGCCACCAGCTTCTGCAATCAGCGATTTGACAGTGATAAAGAAGTTCTACGAGATTAGCAATATCCAGGAAAGGTAGAGTGGACCCACATTGACAGTACTTTCCCAGACCTCAGCCATAGTTCTCATGTCTGCGGAAATCTCAACACCATCATTCCATCTCCCCATCAAGAAAACGATTCTCATACCCCTAGGGGTGTAGTCTTTCTTCAGGGCGTCTCTAATCGTCTGAAAGTTCTTCAAGGATTTTGACATCTTTGATCCTGATATCGACAAGTGACCCATATGCATGAAATACCTCACCCAGTTGTGAGGGCCATGCTCGCCGCAGAAGTAAGCTTCACTCTGGGCAAGTTCATTGTCGTGATGTGGGAACGCCAGGTCGATTCCTCCCGAGTGGATGTCCATCTCTGATCCGAGAACATCAGATGCCATGACCGAGCACTCAATATGCCAGCCAGGTCTCCCCTCCCCCCATGGACTTGGCCAAACAGGCTCACCTGCCTTTGACTTCTTCCAAAGAGCAAAATCTCCGGCACCACGCTTCCCGCCTACGTTCTTGGACAGGGAACCTTCCCCTTCTTCTTGCAGTGCCTTATCATTTTTGCTCTCTGGGCGGAGTCGGGCATATGGATTTCCAGCCTTCTCGAAAGCTGCAATATCGAAGTAGACCGATCCACCAGTCTCGTAAGCAAAGCCCTTTTGTATGATCTTCTCCACGAAGTCTGCAATCTGAGGAACGTATGTCGTCACCCGAGTAATAACATCTGGCCGCAGAACATTCAGAGCATCCATGTCCCCCATGAATTGATCTTCCCAGTACTTTGTGACATCCGTGAAGATTGTGTGGTCAGTTCCGTCAATCGTTTCCTTATAGAGCGAGTCCAGGTATGGCAGAAGAACCTCGTCTGCCCCTCCAAACACCTTATTCTCTTGTATCGCCGCCGAAGCGGCAGTCAAATTCGCAAGGTGCATTTTCATCTTGGCCTCCGCATCCCCTGGCTTCTCTCCAGTCAACGATCCTCCGGCTAGAACTACCCCATATGCAGCATCTCTTCTTTCCACATAGTTGCTAGGACTCAGCTCTCCATCTTTCAACAGTTCAGGAAGATTTCCTTCGGCATATGATTGAAAAGCCGTGCTTGCCAATTTTGAGAGGTCGGATTCGGAATAGGTCTTTGCTTTCTCCAGGTCAAGCAGCCTTTGTCGTCGCGCCTTCAGAATAATCTGCAGAGGTCAGAGACTTTCGCACAACCACGGTTCTACTCAGAGCCAACCTTGTCATCCACATCCGTAATGTTCATGACGAACTGTACATCGTATCCAAAGTAGTCGCGCATTATCCTCCGTATGATATCCGTCGAGACATAATTCCTAGCATGGCCCAAATGCGAGTGATCGTAGACGGTAGGTCCGCATGCATACCAGGACACTTTACCCTCCTCCTTGGGTATGAAAGGCACTGGTGCCCCAGGCTTGAGAGAATTGTGGACTTTCAATTGCTCCATCTTCTTGGAGAATGTGCGGCGGGCGGTACGCGAAGTGCGAAAGACGTGTTGGTTTGGTGCAGAGATGCGGACAAAGTTGGAGAAAAAGAGCATTCAGTCTTTGCGCATAGCGTGTATTTTTGTAGGCCTTCGAATCGTGTCTACGTCTGCGTCTGCCTCTGACTCGGAAATTGACTGTGTCTGCGCCTTGCGATTGAGGTTGTACTGTACTGTACGGAACGATGCAAAGGCTGAGGAATGAGTATTGACTCACTAAAGGCGGGGAGGCCACGATTCGCCAGAAAAAGACTTGGCACTGGCGGACTTTCAGCCTCGCCTGAACAGCAGCAATTGTAACAGGCGAATTGAGTGTCGCCAAAGTGTCACTTAAGTATTTTTCTGCGAGATTACTATCTACATAGGATATCAAAGTACGAATCATGCCGATTTGGCTCTGTTTTTGAGCGTGGCTGTAATGGAAGAGCTGGACATAGGCTTCTTCCCAGCTTTTGCTCATAATGCGGCAGTCGATCAAGAGCTGGAAAAGTCGTCTGAAAAAAAGCGCGTCAGTTTGACAGATGCTCGAGGTAATGAGGGGATGGTTATCGGTCGGTCACTTCATTCGGAAAGGCGACAGAGGATATGCTAAGGAGAAGGAATCAATGCAGACGAAATCAAGACCACCCATAACGCTCCATACCAAGCCTCCTAGCCTCCTCACGCATTTCTGCCGTGATCTCAATATCATCGGGCCCAATTATTTGATCCATTTCCGCATACATCGCTTCGCTTTCTTCTCGGCGGCCCCACTCTTCTAGGTAGCGGGCTAAAGTTGCCTTGTATTCAAGAGCCCTAGCATCGTCCCTGCCATAACTGGTCTCCAGAATGCTGATTGCCTCTCGAAAAGCAGATTCGGCCTCGGAATCCCTGTAATCCTTGTGGTAAGGCACTGCGAGTTGTCGAAGAGTGCGAGCAAGCTTTTGCTGATTGTCGTCATTGAGGCCGCATCTTAAACTCTCGACCAACCCGTCCAGTACTGCGATCGCTTTCTCGACCTGGTCGCCACCCTCCAACACTTGTGCATAAGAATATTTAATCCACATCAGCCGTTCATCCACACTGTCCATTCTCGATTCTGCTATAGATAAGAGAGACGATAGCTGATAAATAGACTCCTGCGGATCACACCACACAAGGTAGTCGGTTTGAGAATCTATTGCCGCTACTCCAAACTGGTCAACCACGGCCCTTGTTATGTCACATGTACACCGCCAAGCTTCAAGGATAGTTGCTTTTAAGCCGGAGCCACCGAGTTGGGCAAGTTGCGCGAAAAGAACGTTCCATGGGTGATTTGGTAGTATGTCATGCGCAATGTTGGCCAGGAATTTTCGAAGCATTACAGACAAGTCATCGTGATGAGACGACTCCAGTCTTAGGACGAGGTAAAATATCCGGCTCATGGTGTTAGGATCTTGGGCGGTTATAACAGAGCGAACTAAACTGAACGCTCTTGACAGACACCTTCGACCCTCATCACCGCGGCTTGTTTCTATGAGCTTGACGCCAGTTTGATGGAGATCTTCGAAGTCGGCCAAGTACTGCCCTACACGTACATTGTAATCGCACAGAACGAGCTCGCCGTCATCAGAAGCATAAAAAATTCCGTTCTCGAGACCACCCTCGAAATAAATTTGGATGCTTCTGAGGAGGTTTTGTTGCACCAAAAGACCCTGGGGTGTTGTTGGAGTAGCCGGGATATCCAAAGTAGGTACTGAAGGGTCGCGGCAGAAAAGGATTTGTTCAACGACCTCTTGATCCAAGTCCATGGCGCCATCACCCCCATACAAAGCTATTGTTCCGCTTGTTGGCTTCGGACTTGATCCAGGAGTCCAGCACTCGATACCCGATGGCAGGTTGTCCTCAAATTGTCCATTTTCAACTCGATCAAGCAAGCCTTTTTTCTTCAGCGGGCGGACTATATCTTCGATATTCCTTTGCTTTCCTCGAATTCCCCAAACTGTTCTCTTCCCTTGAGCAGCTCTTTGCCGGTCGAGTCTGTATATAGTCACCGCCTCTGACTTTTTGAGGTTCTTGCCGAAATTCCATTTCTCGAACCATCTTTTGTACATTTTATCCCTAGCAAAGTTAGTAAACTTCCAAAAAGAAGAGTTGGACAGGTGTCATCTTACGTTCCCCGATGGCCGTACTCCTTTTCCATGATAGCCATGACGTCTTTGCGAGATCTACCCTCGTCAATGTAGAGACGTTTGATTTCGGATCGAACGCCATTCCAAGCCGCGGGTGATGTTGTGTATGAGATGCGTTCATGCTGATGTCGAGGGATTGGAAGCATTTGATCCATCTTCGGTCGGACTGTCAAGTCGAATTGAGGGGACAATGAAGCCATTTTTGCTGGTAGCCTGATTACTCTGGAGAGATGGCTTTGGTTGTTGGTTACGGTCTCAGAAATGAAGGACAAAAATTTGGATCATGAGAGTACTACCAGCACTCTCATAAGTGGAAGAAATCTGGGACTTGTGGAGAGACTTGCTGACTCCAGCAGGTGGAAATGAACACAACTTTGTATTCCTTCAAGACCAAGCCATAATGAGGCTGTCGCAGTATGAGGAGGAAGACAGCTCAAATGTGGATTGCGATGATTGGCTGTGAGAAAAGGTCCTTGCATAAGTTTTGTGTAACAACCTTCCTGCAAGGTCTCTTTCCAAATGCGCGTGACTGGGCGTCAACGATCGCTTGGCACTCGACCCGAGATCAGGCTTTGACTTGACTATGGACCAGTAGTTGTTGAAGAAAAAGGACCATGCTTGAACTCGTCACATTCACTCACCGAGCGAGTTAAGACCTTAACTAACACAATTTCGTTGCGCTATTTGCCGCCACTATATGCATGATTCGCTTACTCTTGGCCTAGAAGACACCCAATCGCAATACAGCTGAGCTAGAACTTTGATAAGACGAAAGGTAGAGGATTTTTGATGGTGCTTTTTTGTAGTGCACGTCATTAAACCGTTGGCTGAACGAAAGTGCAGGATGCACAGCCACAAGCAACTAGAAATGGAGCGCGCTAGAAATACTTACCTAGAAATCTCGAGACACTCAACTCGCCTTTTATTGTAACAAGAACATTTCATCTATTTTTTGCTTTTCTGAATAACAGGTAGCTAGGAGCGAAGAGTACTAGGTAATAGATAGATCCATTGACTTCTGTGTTGGATAGGCTCAAAGTAAAATAGCGTTCCTCCGCCAAGTCGTCCCTTGATCTACAACAATTCAAGACGAGATTAGAGGCCAAGCGGCATCTTCTTGTGGAGCTGTAAAGTAAGAGTTTTTTGGTTTGTTTCCCTTGATCAAATAGAGAAATACGGACGATTCCAAATGCTATAGACAAAATAAGCCTCAACGCCAAGGTTTCACCCCACCATTAGCGGATGAACCCCGCCATTGCTCTTCTCTGCCATTTTCTTTCTTCCCTGCTGGAGGATACCTTTGCTTCGGGTCGGGTCGTGTCTTCCTCCTCTAGATCGCAGATATTTTTTATACTGCATTTTGTCATGCCGTCCTGGGAGATGATTTGTCCTACACTGCTGTTAGGTCTTTCGGGTTATCGCCAACAGTGTAACTTTAAAGCGTTTCGGCACTGGTAAGCCGATGCACGATGCTGACCATGCATATCTCGTTCCTTCGGAGGTACATTATAGCTGATCCAACCGGATTCATATAGAGTCTATCCTCATTGATTCATGCTCTAGCCTTGGGCTCGCAAATGGGCAGCGTGGTAGTCACTTCAGCATTCTATCCAATCCACATACACAAGAAGCGGAAGAGAAAGAGACTCGCATACGTGCAGCTCGCTGAATTCAGCTTACCTGATGCGAGCCAGGATGCAGTGGCATCTGCGAACTCACTATTGACCATAACCATTGCCTGTCCAAGTCGGAAAGAATACGGCTTTGTCATGCTGACTTGAAAAAACTAGTAGATTTAATTTGTTGCCATATTCCTTAGATTATAGGTGGCGATGATGACCAGAAGCCGAGTGCTAGTTGGCTTAGTGTGCTGCAAATGGATGATGCACTGGAGCGGGATGATGACATGTCAACCTAGGCATCAAATCGACTGAAAACCTAAGGTTGGACTATAAGAAAACAGCCTCGTCCAAGTGCGTGCTCGTGAATAAATAAACCACACAGCGAAGATTCGTAGCAAAGACTCGGCAAAAGCCAATTTGAGCACCATCGAACTCCAGAACAGAACAATTGTCCTCTGGTGAAGCGTCATTGAACTGTCAAATTATCGAAATGGCTTACGGTTGGGGTAAGAACTATTTCCCGCTCTTAAATTCAGCACATTGATAAGTATGTGATTCCTGACCGGAGACGTAGATGACTCGGAACGATCATACCAAGAATCGAGGGATTATAATGGAGACGCACACCATAAGGCGAAATTCGGGCACGAAGCACTAGCTGGCGCTGCTTCCTTTGGCGCGTTCAAACTTTTCGAGGACAGACAACGAAGAGAAGGTGCGTTCAGACCCAAGTGATCATTCGTCTTACAAGTCCGATCAGACTCCCAAACCAACCCGCGGCGCCAAAGAGACGGTAACAAATCAAGACAAACAATCCAGGCTGATGCCAAATTTACAGGCAAACCCGTTTCCCATGCTTTCGCAAAAGAACTCCTCGTTGGCATCGCTGGTGCTGAAATTGATAAACTTATCGAATCCAAAGGGCTGGACTACATCGATCGGCAGAAGGCAAAGAGACATGCGCAGGAGAATGTAGAGAACATGTACGATCAACATTATGTGCGAGGACATGGTGCTGATCAGTACGACCCGTGAGTTGTTCTGGTGACACTTAAGAAATTTGTGATGCTAATCAACAAGAAATCAATATGCGCCCCCGGAGCACCTCGAACGGCATAGGCATCATCATCATGAGCGCCGGGAGTATGATGATGACTATTGAACTGAAGAAGATATAGCTGGAACCATAGCATTGTCCAAACTCCAATCTGTTTTCGAGCCGACGCGTAATGTGTAAGAGGCAGGGGGGAGTTGGGGTATAAATATGGAAATGTAGATAAATGGCGATGACAAGAAAGAAAAAAAAGTGACGACGAATGTAACTATGTTGAGAGGGTACACTGAAATTTCCTGGCAGGCAGCTCGGAGTTCCCTGATAGAATGTTGACGTTCCGAAGCAGGAAGGTGGATATCATTGATAGCTAGCGATGCCAAGCCAACTGAACCAACCAACACCCGAAACCCAGAATCAACCTCACTTGAACACTTATCACAACCACAACCATATCACAACAAGCAATTCTCTTCGTTTAACACCTTTGCGAAGCTTCGAAATCTTATCAAGCACCTTCACAAACCCCCGATCCTCGAATTTCACCATGGTTCGCAACGGCCAAAACTCCCTTCGTGGAAGCGTATCCACGCTGTCCCTTCGAACAAGAGTGGAGGACGATAACGAACGGGCAGCCCGTGAACGCATCTCAGAGCTGGAATCGCAATTGGCAGCCGTACAGCGAGAGCTTGCCGCACATAATGCAATCACGAATGATATGCTATCAACCGATATCGCCAGCACCATCCAAGGGACAGAGGCGCGAACACCAGGCGTTAGCACGATTTTCAGGAGGGGCGATGGGGCAGACAGGACAAGGACATTATCACGACTAGGTGACGATTTGCTTGCAACACATATGGAGTCTCCAATGTCCACAGCTGGGCAGACAGCCCTTCCCCTTTCTTCCCAACTCAAGAGCATGGGCTCTGGCCCATATCAATCTATACTCAACGAGGACGAGCCAATGAGGGGACACCAGTATACACAACCTGCCTCGATGAGTGATCTTCCCATTCGGGCAGAGACTATGGAGGAGACTATGCGACGATATCAGCGATCTGCAGAGCAGAGACTGCAACGCCTCCGTCGTCAATCAGGCGGCGGTCCAATCACTTTGGAGGATACTTTCCAGAAGGATCCGGAGTTCAAAAGTCTGTTCGAGAAGTTCAATGAGAGCAGAAAAAACGCTCGCCAAAGCCTAATTTCAAGTGGTTTGAAGCTCGAAGGAAGCACACTCAAGAGCCCAGAAGCATATTGCCAACCTTTCTGCGACTTCTTGACTGAGAACCCAACGGTGTTCCATGCTGTCGATTACTTCGGTACCAAATTAGAAAAAGCCGGATTCAAGAAGGCAAGGTCCAGTGCCCATAACCAATACTGTACTATACTAACAATACCAGCTCTCCGAACGCAAAGCCTGGACGGAAGACCTGAAGCTTGGTGGAAAATACTACGTGACAAGAAATGGAAGTTCTCTAATCGCATTCACAGTTGGTGGTGGATACAGCAGCGGAAACGGTATCGCAATGGTTGCAGGACATGTTGATGCATTGACTGCACGATTGAAGCCTGTCAGCAACAAGAAGACATCTGCCGGCTATGTCCAATTGGGCGTCGCGCCGTACGCCGGTGCTCTTAACACCACCTGGTGGGATCGTGACCTTGGTATTGGCGGAAGAGTCCTTGTCAAGGATCCAGACACCGGAAAGATTACTACGAAACTGGTCAAGCTAGGCTGGCCGAGTAAGTCAACCGCCTCGAAAATACATCAGAGCTGACTTTTGCAGTTGCCAAAATTCCCACCCTGGCCCCTCACTTTGGTGTCGGCATGCTTGGAACCAACAATGCAGAGACTGAGGCTGTTCCTATTATCGGTCTTGACGACTCGACAAGTTCATCAACCGAAGAGTTCCAAAATCAGACCCTGGGCGGCGTCGGTAGCTTCGCTGCTACACAACCACCAAAGCTCGTTAGAGCGATCGCTGGAGAACTGAGCATTCAAGACTATTCTTCGATCGTCAATTGGGAGCTTGAGCTATACGACATCCAACCCGCACAGTGTGGCGGACTGGAGAAGGAGTTTATTTTTGGAGGACGTATTGATGACAAGATTTGTTCTTGGGCCGCTATCGAGGGTCTACTCGCAGCAGCACCGACCTCAGAAAGCGATGGCTTGGTCAAATTGGTAGGAGTCTTCGATGATGAGGAAATAGGATCTCAACTCCGCCAAGGTGCAAAGAGTAACTTCCTTCCTGGTACCGTTGAGCGAATCACCGAAGCATTCTCCAAATCTGGATCCAGCGCCAACATCCTCTCCCGAACTTACGCCAACTCTTTCCTCATCTCGGCGGATGTCACTCATGCAGTGAATCCCAACTTCTTGGGTCGTTACCTCGAGAACCATGCGCCAAGGTTGAACGTGGGAATGGCTATCGCTGCGGACTCCAATGGACACATGACCACTGACTCTGTCTCAACAGCTCTCCTTACCCGCGTGGCCGAGAAAAGTGGCAACAAGCTCCAGATCTTCCAGATCCGCAATGACTCAAGGAGTGGAGGAACGGTTGGGCCGATGCTTAGCTCCGCAATGGGTGTTCGGGCGATTGATGCGGGTATCGCCCAGCTCAGCATGCATAGTATTCGTGCAACTGTTGGATCTTCGGACCCAGGTTTGGGAGTCAAGCTATTCAAGGGCTACTTCGATCACTTTGAGAGTGTTGACGCAGAATTTGAGTAGATTGATGAATGTGACTTTTAGCGGGGCGACATTGGTTTGCCTGTAAAATAGATAGATGGTAGACTACTCTTGGATGCAAGGGATGCAAGAGATCCTAGCAACGAATCGAATTGGATCCAATCAAACCAGCTACTGTTCCACTAAGACCTGCGTGCGAAAGAAACTGTACTTCTTGTGGATCCTTACACCATTCCAGGTCTCCCTTCAAATCATACGATGACAAGGTTATTTTAAAATGTTGCCTTCGATATATCCGATGTTCTTCTGTTCTCGAACATTGACAGTAGCCTTGAGGTCGCCTATTTGGTCTTGTTTCCATCGATCTGTTCTAGAACGGGTTTGTGGCTGGTCATTGGTCAACAGCCACAAATGCAGCCGAGACTTATTTTTGTTTCCAGTCGAGGCGCTGAAAGTAAATGTGCTGACCGTCCACCTCAAACCCCGAAAATTAGCGTCGATTCGTGGTGATACAGACACGATATAAATTCCAGCTGGACACCCTCAACCAAGTAAAAGGCAACGAAACTGCCCTCAAAAGATGAAACGTTCGATATGAACTTGAAGCATCTTCTATTTTTCAGCTTGATGCAATTACACATTACTTTCATATATTCAAATTGACTCTGCTTGACGATGTTTCCAAAAGTAAACACCATCACGTGCAATGTTTCACAACTCTAGATTCACATGGCGTCCCATTATCCAGGTCGAACCTCATCCGAACGTCACGGCAGCAACTCCACCTCAACCACACCATCACGAGTCAGCAATCCACTCAACGTCCACCTGGTCGTGTCACAACATCACAGCCTATTCGATCGACGACCACGGCCAGGTCCACGTCCACCCTTCCCTTCCAGGGGCCCAGGTCAGATTCAACAATATGGACGTCGCTGGTGCTGTTCGTCCTGGGACCGGCATGCAGCAAGACTCTGCAAAGGCCCCTACAAAGGCCGGAAGCAGCACTAAGCGTCTATCGAAAGGCGATACGGCGAAGCCCAAACCTCTCCCCAATCTCACAGGCTCGCGATTCCAGTGCCCCAAATGTCCCAAAACATTCAGCCGCATCGAGAATCTAACCCGCCATCAGGCGAATCGTAAGTCGAATGCCATGCAAGCAAGCGCGGGGTAGCGAAGAACAATTCAAGCAGAGCTGATGCCATCCAGACGAGGATGTGGGCAAATTTCCTTGTATCGTATGCAAGAAGCGCTTCACTCGAAGCGACCTCCTCAATCGCCATCGACGCATCCATGGTCCTCAACAAGAATCCAAACCCCACGTGACAGGTGAATATGCTTCGTCTTCTCCAGATCAGAGGATACTTGGTGAGATTGCGCAACGAGATGATCGCAGCTCGGCTTCCCGAGATGGTTCAAGCTCACTGGCAAACTCCTCTCCTTCGGGGGCATACCAACCAATGCCCCCGCCATATCAACAGCCTCTGCAGCCAGTGTATCAACATCCATTACCGCCGGGCCCGGACCCCATTATCCTCCAGCATCAAGCGAGATCCCAGGGATTGACGAGTCTGATGGAGGCTGCCCTAGCACCGCAGGAGAACTTTGCGTTCACGCCTGTCGAGAACGTCAACCCCTCGCTGTGGGATGGATTCATGCGATTCGGCGAGAATACGAATATGTACATGGGCTCGTACGATGCAGATATGTCTTGGACACTGGACTACCTTCCTTCAGAACATTCGCCAAACTACCTCCTGGACCAAGATATGGTAAATGCATTTGATGATTTGGGGGATAATCCGTATCAGTATCAATCGATGCAGTACGAACAGCCGCCTGTGGTCAACGACACCGAAGACGCGGAAGGTGAAGATGAGGATTCAACAGACTGGCCAGATAAAGTCGAGAAGTCTACAGCTCCTGCAAGATATGCTCCTCGAGTCATACCAATCCAACTTCGACAGATATCGTGGCAGTCGGTTGTTGATGAGGCGAGAGCAAGCGGATACTCCGCAGCGACCATACGGCCTATGCACAGCATTACTAACCAGCTTCGCGATCTTCTGCTCAACACGCTGAATGGAGACAATATCAGAAATGAATTTTCTCGACCTGAAATAAGTGATGCTCTCTTCCCGCCAGCAGAGGCACTTGATTACTTCCTTCGTCTCTATATTCGATTCATCCAACCCAGGTATCCTGTCCTGCATTTGCCAACATTTGATATCTACAACTCGCCTCCCCTGATGTTGATCGCTATGATGTTTCTCGGTTCGAGTCACTCGACCATTGATCGTGGTCGCTTCTCACGGCTCTTCCACGAACACCTCCGTATCGCATGTATGAGGAAACAAGAGCTGGAGAAGAAATGGGTTTGTGCTTGCTGCCCCATTGACTTCCATGCTGACTTTTGTAGTTACGGAGTATCGACAACATCCTCACTTACTTTCTTCTGTGCTTGGCGGGAACATGGAGTGGAAGTAAACATTCCTATGAGTTTGCTGAAGGTGGACGTGGTATCCTCGTCACGGCATGCAGAAGGGCTCGTCTCCTAGATTGTCGACCTATATCCAGAGTTGAGACCGAACCGTATCAACGGCCTGGCAGAAGTCACCTAGAAGCTGTATGGTTGGCGTGGATTGAAACAGAGAGGAGAAAACGGTTGGGATTATCGATATACGTGAGTAGTGAGGTACTTTCAAGTGTCTAGCTGACATGTCAGATCTTCGATTGCCAATACCCAGCTCTTTTTAACAATCAGCCCTACGTCAGCAAAGCCGAAACCACTAATTGTGTCTTCCCTTGCTCGGAAGACCTCTGGGAAGCCCACAATGCAGAAACATGGAAGATGCTCGTCGGACCACCAGATATGCCACCTCCAACGTAAGTCCCCTCTTCATATTCCACCAATTTTTAACAGAATCCCAGGTATTATCTTCACGCACTCAATTGCTGCCTCCTCCGCAAATGGATCAAGCCCTCCCCACCCATCGTCAAAGCCGGTGAATTCGGCAAAATCGTCCTCATGTACGCCCTCCACACGCACATTTTCGAATGGCGCCAATCGACCTCGATGCTCAACCCAACAGGCCTAATGGGCACGTTTGGCAACTCCGCCCACGACATGGGCGAAGGATTGCGCGAACGCCGAAAGTGGCTCGTCGACGGTCTAGACAGTTTCGCCGAATGCTACAAGACGCCTGGGACTAGCATGGCTGCCCAACTCCTCCATCATCTCGGCTACGTGTCCCTAGATGTCAGTCTGTCGGACATGCATCTCGTAGCCGGCCGATCAGTCAACAAAAACGACGGCAATTTCGCAGAGGAGAATCTCAAGCATTGGGCTAATAGCGAGATCTCGGATAAGACTATGGGACATGTGTACAACATGCTCGCGCTCTGTCATCACTGCATCAACAGTGGTATTGCGGCAGATAGCTCGTACGAGATCGCGGTGTGCTTGTTTACGGGTGGCATGGTGTGTTGGGCGTTTGCGAAGTTGAGGGAGAATGCCTTGACAGAGCAATATGTTGACCAAGTTCGCAAGGCGAGCTTCGCTTTGAGGCAGATGGGGTGTTGGAGGATGTGTTCGATGTTTGGAAGGATTTTGCAGGGGTTTGAGAGTCCGAAGGGGCCATAGACGTGCTATGAAGTGTTTTGCTAAGAGGGACTTGCGGGTGTCGAAAGCTGAGAGATGTTTCCTTGTGTGATATAGCTTTGGCCTTGGAGTCGTGGCGGGTCTATCCTGTTGCTATTTGGCTGGGAAATGGCGCGAAGTGCTCACTTGGGGATACACGCTCATTGCTGTTTTGTTTCTGTTTGGATTTGGCGTCAAGATGAAGGTTGCTGGGTTGCAAAACGGTGTTGGGAGTGACCGGATATGGTCGGAAAGTCTTTCGGGAGATGAGACAAGCCTGGATGGACGATGGTATACCCAAGTATGTACGTTTCCCAACCAAATCAGAAATATACGGGCATATCTCTCTATGTATAGATTTCGCTCACATCATTCATTCCTCATACTCATGATCCCCAGCACAACCTAACCTAACCAACCCGGCAATGCAAATCGCCTCCCAAAAACAAGCAGACCCAAACAAAAACGCCAGCAAGCGCTCCTCGTTCTCCATCTCTTCCATCTCCTTCAGTCTGTTCCAACCCCATCCTTGTGCTCAACTCCTTTCCTATCTGCTTCTATAGCCTCGTCTCTCTGTTTCTTCAATGCCTATCACAAGTCAGTTAGCCGCTTTCATTTCTAGTCCCCCCACAAATCCCCCTCTCACATTCAGCTTCCCCTCCTCTAGCATCTCTGGTGGGAAAGGTAAGTCCACACACACTCACCTTCAACTCCTCATCCTTCGGCCCCATAATCAGGCCCTTCAAAAACCTATTCTCCTGCTCCAGCTCCTTAATCCTATTCTCCAGCTTCTCAAGCGCCTGCTTCTTCTCGCGCGCCTGCTGCTCCAGCGTCTGCTCCCGCTGCTTCTTCTTCGCGCGGAACCGCGCGCTGGCCGCTGTATTGCGCAACCTCTTCAGGTCGGCTTCCGGGTCGCCTTGGGATGCGGCGTATTGATTTGGATTGGGGTTTTGGGGCGAGGAGGAGCCGGATGCTGGGTACGCGGTGTAGGTCGGTTGCGTGTGGTGTTGGGTGTAGATTGGGACGAAGCCTGGGTGTTGTTGTGGTTGTTGTTGGGGCGTGCTGCTGGAGGATGTGGCAGTGGTGGTGGTGGAGTAGTAGGGTTGGTTCGGAGAGGTGGGTTGTTGTTGTTGGTAGTAGTAGTCTGGGTGCTGGTCTTGACCGTCCATGGCTGCTACGAATTGGAGGGGCGTATGTGGATGTGGTTGGGGATGATGGAGGACTTGGTTGCGGCTTTGGTTATTCGAGGTCTGGGGTTTGGTGTCCCAGGGGTATATTGGTGAGGAGATTGGTGAGAGAACGGCTTCTAGGAGAGCTGTTGATGTCAGTCTGGGAGATCCAAGTCGGTTCGATTCTGTTCAATTCAGAAAACTGTACAATTTTGATCTCAAGTCGCCAACTACTTTAGTAGAGGTAGAATCAGACGCAGCAGCTGGACAGAGCAGTAGTAGTAGCTTCAGAAGCACCAAAGATGTCGTACAGGTACGGGAAGATGCAGATCAAGAGACGGCAAGAAACAAGTCCCAATCCAGAACGTCGAACTTGAGGCTCTCTTTCTTTCTAGATCTTCAAATCTCGCACCAGCATCAGCTTCATCAAACACTAGCCAGCAAGCCACTCACTCCCTTCCCTCCTCGACCAACACACCCGGGACCCCTCATACTTATCTCTGACCCTCATCGCGATACCAACGCAGACTAATGCGCGTGCGGGTTCGGTTCCGGTTCTGCAACGCCAGCGCCCCGTCACGTGGTATTTCGTGATTCCATGCGTATATTCGCAATTGATACCAGCCCCCGCCTCTCGACCAATCACAGGCCCGCATGGAAGGCCTGCCGACATCAAGAACAGCAGGTGCAAGGACTGAGAGGTAAGGAACTGGCAGAAACTGGCAGGAGATGCGCAGGATATTGGCAATGGGTGCGTCCCGAGTGGGAATTGCTGGCTGCCGGGACAAGGGTGTGTGCCGCGACTTGCTGGCTGCTGAAGAGAGGATGGAGGCAAGATTGGCCCGATCGAGAATGATATTGCGGGCATCGAGGGGAATGGTCGATATAGTTACCTCCTTTACTGCACGAGCACTTACTCATGTGGACTATCCCAGTCAGCATGGCATAATCGGCCTTTGGAATAGCCTTGAATTGAAGCTTCACTTGAGCCTTCACTTGCCGATGCTTCCATCCCTGTGATGCGTCCGTACGCTACTGGACAGTACCACCGAGGCAGATTTATACTTCGTCTTTGGATGCAAGCCCTCGACTTTCACTTGTTTCCCACGAAAGCCTGCTGTGTTGTTGTGGCTGGCTGTCATCTTCTGGTTGTGCTAAGTAAGGATGCTGACCAAGGGATAGAAACCTCGGATGTAGTGTCAGGTTCCTCGTCATTTAGCTCACTAGAGCTTCTCCTTTGCTCTACAAATTCAAGAGAAACTAACTTCCAAGTAAAGAAACCCCGAATCAACTAAAATTCAGAAACTTGGATTCCGGCTTCAATTCGGGGGGATGAGCATCCAATATCAAACAGAAAGATACAGTTTTCAAACAATATGAACACAAAGACAACAATGTACGACATACCTCGATCCATAGCATCCGTCCCATTCTCAGACCCAGCCCTCGTCGCACCCTCCACGCCCCTCCTCCAAACCTCCAACTCACTCTCCTGAATTTCCGCAGCTCCCTCCTCCTCCACCACAAAGAACTGACTTTCCGTCTCCCCAATCTCGCCGCCTCGTCTCCCAACCCTCGTCGAATCCAAAACCTCTCTCTCATCCCCAGGTAATCGGCTGAAATCCGGCTCCAGCTCTGAAGAGCCATATTGCTGCATCATGGTATCGAGATCGTACTCCTTCTGCTGGTCGATGCTGAGTGGTGGTGTCAAGGGAATGAAAACGCCGTGTTGGAGTTGGTAGTGTTGAATCGGACTCATTTCTGGCTAAGTAAGGAAGTGAGGCACAAGAAAAAGATAATTCTCGTTTCGTTTAATTGGTATCTGTCGTTTTTATATGAGGCTAGGCGGTACCGAGCGTGCGGTATGGTGTGCTTGCGGATACTGGAGAACTTTTTTTCTTTCTGTAGCGCTTCTGCTCTCGTCGCGTCGTTTTCGCTTGTTGGGAGCTTGCTTGCGTGCTGGCTCGCTGTAGTGGTACGGCGCTGTTTTCTGACGCCCGCTTGGAGGTTCGTGCTGACTAGGTTGACCTGCCGTCCGAAACTGGGGCCACAGTGGGTCGTTGGTAGCGTGGGTGATATGCAGGAGAAGTGATTTTTTGAATATTCCCTATGGACGTTTGAAGGAATAAGACCGACGAGGTGGATATTGTATCATATACATAGCTAGCACTCAGCTACTTGACGTAGTTTCTTTGAGCGAGCTTTAGAACGCTTCTCATCTCATCATGACTGATCCTTAGTGCTCTAGACCTGAATATGCAGCCTGAAAAACCAAAAAGCAAACACTGAATCGCCGACCGGCGATCCAGACACGGCTGAAGAGGCGAGGAATTGAGCAGACTTGGGACGGATAGTTCCAGATGTGGGAGCGGGGGCGGCATGGGCGGTTAGAAGCTCATGCTCTACTTGGGTTTCTGTTTTACTGACGCAAGATTATAACTCCGCATCTTTTTGGCTCTTCACAAACAAGAGACCCTTTTGACACGCACCGCTCTATTTGATCTCTCTAACTACTTTAACCAGCGCCTAAACGGCATTATAATTACCATACAGAAGGTTTCAGACAGGGTCCCTGAAGGAGATCTGTCTGTGCCAGATGCATGTACCGTAGGGACCACCAGCCAAACTTGGGGGTCCAGACAGAGCATACGACTAATTGCCCCATTCAACCCTCCTGATCCTGATTTCTATGTGTACGTGTTTGTTACCCCCGAGGCGTGACCCCCAACTGCTACCTCCCTCTCAGACGCAACTATTTGGTCATGATATTGAAATGGAGTGGGGTTCGTGCAGGCAAAATGCAGGTGTCGTAGGAACGCCCCCACACTATGCAGTGAGGACTTTCAACCTGCAGCATGCTCGCATGGAAGTGCTGGAAGTGGCTTGTGCTTGCTGGCTGGGCTGAATTCGTGAGGGTCTTGGGAGAAAGGACGATGGTTCCGCCTCCTGCATTTTTGCCGACGGAGAAAGATGAAGGGTTGGAAAAGTCACGTTCTTTTAAAAGAGTTGGGGTTCACTCTTCTTCTGTCTGTTTGAAATCTTCTTGAGTTGTGCTTTTAGTGATTTACGGAGTTCTTAATGTGCTGATGGATCAACTAGCGTCCGAAATTACACCGTCCCGCAGCCTATATCAGGGCTTTTACAGCCCTGACTCTGATCGTGAACACCAAATTGGAACATGCTGTTTTAAGGCTGATTGAGAGAATCAGTTTTCCGTATTCTCATGTCAAGGGTTGGTCTCATGGAACAAGGGACAGCATGTGGTTTGGACGTATACACGGCCACTGGGCCTCCCAAACACTGCAACGTGAAAGAGTATCAGGGCGTACAGTACAAGAATAGTGCGGCGAGGCCTCACGTTATATCGCTACTTACTGGAATGTTAATTCAAAGGGAGGAACAGGTGATGACTTCAAGATCCGCCCATCACACCATGCCATATCAACACAAGCCGACGCGTCCAAATGGTCGATCCATGGCAGATTTGGGGGTCAACTCACGACTCTCAGCTCGTTCTGCTGACCTTTTCCGTTAAATTTGGAAAAGAGTGGCGGTTGGGGCAGATCGTGGAGATCGTGCGGATCTTGCTGAAGAAAAGAAACTTGGGAGAGAAGTCAAAACTCTTTGGACAGTAGCAGTACTCTGTCTGAGTGAGAGCAGTGATACTGTGTTCTCTAGAGAAGGGCTCACATTAGCACTGTTGTTGATACCATATTCACGCCTAGAAGGGTTACTCCGAGCAGATGGACTGACAATAACACGTTGTGGCCGAGAGCTGGTGAGGAGGCGAAGGTGCCCTGCGCATAAAAGATCGCTCCCATCAGTCGCGTAGGTGTCGAACGAGGGTGTCTCGATTTTCAATTCGCAAAAAAGTGAGGCTGGTTGAGACAGTATCTCGAGAGTATCTTGATGCTTATTTATTTGGGAGACTTTTCCTTCGCTCCCACAATCTCGATGCAAGCTGCCAAGACCACTACCAGGTATCTAGTGGTACGAGGCTGCCACTCTGGACCTGCAGGATCGACCCATGAGCTAGAGAGAGGCGGAGGTTCAAGCTCCCCACCAAGATGGTCAAAAGGAAGGGTAAATAAATCCAGCACAGATTCATTCCCACAGCTTACTGGCCCACGGACATGGTGGATCACGCTGTGTTCATCCGAATCAAATCGACGCAGCTGCCATGCGCAGTGTAAAATCGAATCCGGAACTCCCAATTTCGTAGGCTTTTCTGGGCGACCGTTCGAAAGTAAACAAAACGAACCACAAGCGACATTTCGCAATCAATACACAGAAGCCGGCTCCTCAACGGAAGGTCAGTACACGAAGAAGTCTAGAAGCATACCACCGTCATATCTTCAAACTATCCACGCAGTAAAAGTCCGATCTAATTCTTCGAGGTTTTTTTCATGCTCGCCCAAGCACGCCATTTAGCGACGAATGGCAGAAGCGACTTGGCGCTAAAGAAAGGGGTCGAAAGTACCTAAAAGCCGCGACAACCAGAAAAATCAGATGCCGCAATGGCATTATTGCATCATAGTACATGATTTTGTTGCATTGGTTTTATTGGAGAAAGATGGCGTTTTGGGTCTGAGTGTGAAGGCAATGAAGTGGAGGTGGTTAGGTTGTGTGGGTTGGGTTTCGTGTTAGTGTGGCTGATGAGTGATGAACATGTTTTAGGTAGTGAGACTGTCAGCAGGATTAGAAATATGGATTTCTGAGGTTTATATGGCACCACGATATTCATAGTGCTCGCCTTGACTCAATAGGTTGTACGGAATGTATTGCACAGTCTCGAGGCAGACTTCTATTTTCCCGTCTGCTGATTTTACTGGTTTCCAGCTCGGGAGGCTAGTAAGGAGCGAAGCGTTGCGGTATTCTTGTCACTTACTGCCTCGTGTCTGATATCAATTCTCCACCCGCGATATCTCGGGCGTCAAATGCGATTACACTGATATGGAAGGAAATAACAACTAGTTCTCATCATGTCTCCCCGCACCTCAATCCAGGAAGCAGAACCCCTCCTCTCCTCTCCCTTCTCGCCCCGACCATCCACAGATAACCAAGCCTCAAGCTCAAACGTACAGCAACTCCCACTCTCCTCCTCTTCTTCCCCCTCCTATTCTTCTTTAGAATCCCAACCCCGGAAACCAACTCGACAGATCGAAGATGACACCCTCCTCGAAAACTCTCCTACAGGCCGAGTCCTCACCCCCTGGAACGCCTACATCCTCATTATCTCGCGCGTTGTCGGGTCTGGTATCTTCGCCACGCCCGGTTCAATCCTCAAAACCAGCGGCTCCATCGGCCTGTCCCTCTCCCTCTGGATCCTCGGATCCGTGATTGCCTGGTGTGGCGTCCAGATCTCGCTGGAGTACGGATGCATGTTACCGCGGTCTGGGGGCGACAAGGTGTACCTCGAGTTTACATATCGGCATCCGAGGTTCTTTGCGAGCACGCTTGTGGCGGCGCAGGCTGTGCTGTTGGGGTTCACGGCGAGTAATTGTATTATCTTTGGGGAGTATGTGCTGTTTGCGTTTGGGGTGGAGAGGACGGAAGTAGGGCAGAAGAGTTTGGCGTTGGGGTTGTTGACAGCGATTACGGTTGTGCATGGTGTTTTCCCGAGGGCGGGGATAAGGATACAGGATTTCTTGGGATGGGTTAAGATTGGATTGATCGTATTCATGGCTTTTACTGGTGTATGGGTTGCGTTGTTTAGAGGTGTTGGGGAGGTCGGGACGTTGCCTTCACCGGTGATGTCTTGGGATGGATTATGGAAGGACTCAAATTGGGGGTGGGGGACTCTTTCGACTGCCATTTTCAAGGTTGGATACTCGTATGCTGGCCTGCAGAATGTCAACAATGTTCTGAATGAGGTGAAGGATCCGGTGGGGACGTTGAAGAGAGTGGTTCCTGCTGCGTTGGCCACAGCCTGTATCCTATACCTGTTGGTCAACTGCGCGTACTTTGCAGTTGTACCACTGGATGAAGTGAAAGAGAGTGGACAGTTGATTGCAGCGCTCTTCTTTGAGAGAGTCTTTGGCCAAAATGTCGGGAAAACGATACTGCCCCTAGCGATTGCAATCTCGGCTGCTGGGAATGTGATGGTTGTGACCTTCACACTTGTACGTGCTCCAAACCTTTTAGGGACGTTGTTGACATCTGCAGGCCCGAGTGAACCAAGAAGTCGCCCGTCAAGGATTTATCCCCTATTCAGCACTATTCTCCTCCACGAAACCGTTCGGCGCACCTCTGGGGGGTCTGGTTGTGCAGTAGGTTTTTTGTAGAATCTTCAGTCGACTGCTCTATTGTACAGTTCGAGGAAGCTAACTTGGTCTTCTTCAGCTACATTCCATCATTCCTTGTAATCGCCATCCCACCTCGCGGCTCGGTCTACAACTTCATCCTCGACGTGGAAGGGTATCCTGGCCAATTCGCTGCTCTCGCAATTGCCATCGGCCTCCTCCGACTACGATATCAAAGACCCGACTTGACAAGGCCATTCAAAGCCTGGCTACCAGCTGTATATTTCCGCATTGTACTGTGTGTTGCGCTCATCGCGGCGCCGTTCTTTCCACCAAAGGATGGCAAGTCGGATGTGAGCTTTTGGTACGGAACGTATGCCGTTGTGGGCATTGGGCTGTGAGTTTCGCTCCACGGAAAACCAGTGCGAACCGTTACTAATCAGGCTGTAGTATCCTTTTCGCGATATTATACTGGTATGTGGCGTTCGTGCTGTTGCCGAAATGGGGAGGATATACAGTCGAGGAGGAAGTGGAGGTCTTGAGCGACAGAACAAGCGTCACAAAGCTTGTGAACGTGAAGAACCAATGACGCGGCATGAAAGCCGTGAAGATATTAGGATAAACGGGATTGCATAGCCATGGCTGATGGGCTAGAATATGGGGTTCGGCGTTGAATAGAAAGTTGATGTAGAGTCATATCCGCTAGGAAGGCAGATGGAACAGCTGGCAACCGCACAACTGCATAATACGAGAAACAGAGATGAAGCTTGAAAGGGCACGCATTTCAATCATTAAGCTGCCGAATCTCATTGAAATTGGTGCTTGTACCTATTTGTTACCAACTATTTTCCTCGCAATCATCAATATCTATCGCCACTCCCTAAAGTCATCATCACTCAATCGTGTCGGAACTCCTACGATGATCGCTTTCGGTCACTAAACTGTTAGCTTCATCTCAAAATCGGTGAAGAATGGCTTACGTGCTGAGACGTCTAGACAGTGCCTGCAGTCCCTTGTCATTATCCGCCGCATCTTTGGCACGCTCCAATGCCTGTGCTCGACCTTCCTCGCTCTGTCTGGCAACCTCCTCGTGAGTTGGTGGAAGTCTCTCATTCTGCAAATCAACCTTTCGTGCATCTTCAAAACTGCTGATGGCATTCTTGATGCCCTCAGCACCAAGCATCAATGTTCCAGCTGGAAGCCTGCCTCCAGATGCTGTCTTCAACTCTGTGACTCTCTCTGACTCTTCTCTCAATACCTGGAAAACTCTGGAAAGACGGCCAATGGCGAGAATCTTGTTCTTGATTGCCCGTCTCTTGTATTCAATCGAATCTGGGTCTAAGTTGGCATTGATTGGTGGAGATACTGGGCCTGGAGAGACAGTGGAAGGAGTAGCATCATCCTTAAGCTCGTCTTCCGAGCATGTACTCAGAATCGCAATAAGCATGTCGGTGATCTTCTCGCCGACGAAAGGCAGCGACCATGTGAACACATCCATGAAGTTTGGTAGCCAGTACGGATGAGGAGTGCAGTTGAACTGTCTGATGTTCATGACATTGTTCTCGTACTTCAGAACGGCGGCCTTGTTGTTGTAGACGTCAAGGTAGTTAGGCGCGGAGAAGATGGTCATCACACTAGGAAATCCTGTAGTCCGAGTCTTTCTGTACATACGATACCCAGCATCTTGGGCTTCATGGGCGAATGACCGAAAGCAAGTTGTTCTTCTCGAGAAAATTGCATGCAGCAGGGTAGGAGAAGAAGTATGAGCAACCTCGAACATGGTTATGGACGAAGTACTCGGAAGTCTTCTCCTGACCAAACTCCTCGAGTGGATCAGCCCAAAGAATATCGCACATCAGTCCATGGGTAGGAGGTTCCCGGAAACGGTCAATCTGGGTAGGTTAGTCTCATTCACGCAGGAGCCCAACGAGCACGTACCGACTTGAGATCATCCAGAGTATGTAGTTCTGGGCTCAGACCGCCGTGAATGCACAAGAATTGCTTGTTCATAACAGCAGCAAGTGGAAGAGCACAGAAAGAGTCCATGCAAGCTTCGTAGATCTTCTCCGAGTACTTGTGCTTGCACTCAAGCTTGAACGTAAAGTAGTCGGTCAAATGCCTGCACTCGTGGTTTCCACGAAGAAGCCACAGGGTGTTTGGATACCAGATTTTTAATGACCAGAGGTAGAGCACACATTCGATACTGAAGTATCCTCGGTCGACATAGTCTCCGAGGAAAAGGTATCTTGTCTCTGCTGGATCTCCACCAACTTCGAAGAGCTTCATCAAGTCGTAGTATTGGCCATGGACATCTCCACAGACAGTAATGGGCGCGTCCATCTCCAAAAGATTGGGTTCCTGCTTCAAGACTTTGCCTCCTTCCTCAAGAATATACAACGCTTGCTCCTCAGTCAGACGACCTTCTCGGTAGAAATGTTGCTTGAGAAAGGCTAAGTTTGGCTTGGTTGGGTCTTGTGGGGAGAAGAATTGCTCGTTGGTTGGAGGGTGCATTGCAGGAGCTTGAACATCTGATATCAAGCTGTTAGGAGTCTGATGGCTAGAGAGGTCTGCGGGGCAGATTGTGGAAGCAAGTACCTTTGCAGACTCTTTCCAATGTGCTGACCTGCTGGCCATCCTCCATAGTGTGTAAAGTGAAGTCGATGGTGGGAACCGGCTTCTTGGTTTGGATCGCTCTCACGGCATTGTCGAGGTGGGCAGGATCAAGCCCAGGAGGGAGCTGATCTCTCTGTTCCTCGTCCATGATGGAGGAGGAGAAGTAAAGGGTGGCGGGGTTGGCGGGTTTTGATGTTATTATCCTGAGCCTCAGATCCAGTTGGTAATGTATTGATGTTTCGCGATTATTGAGTATTCAGGGGGCAGTAATCTTTTTTGGGGGCCGAGGAAGGCAAATGTCGTCAGGCACACGCGCAAATCAGGGGCCGCTTGGACAACGCAAAAGCAATCGAAGTAGTCGTTATCGTCGTCTTTATCGGCCGCACTGTTCGAGGCTGTTGATACTCGAGTCTGCGACGGTGATATTTTGTATTTTGGTGGTGGGGCGCAGGGCTGAGCTGCGATGTTTGGACGAAGAGGGGATGTCGTGGAGAGGTTCGTTCACAAGCGGGCTGGACTGGACTGGACTGGGACTTGACTGAGGCTCAAACAAGGCGGCGAGCCACAGCTGGCTGGGAGCTGGGGAGGTAAGGTGAGGTGAGGTGTTGATTTTGACTTCCCGCTAGTGTCCGCTAGCGCCTGAACTGGGCTGGAGTTGGTCTGGGGAAAGGAAAGGAAGAGAAGGGAAGAAAACGAAAACTACTGTATGAGTGACAACTCATCTGAGACACCACTCAATACGATACACGATACCGAGGTACCATTTTCATAGCTCCAGCCAACCCTGAGCGATTCATGACCAGCGACAAGCAAGCCCCCAATAGCTACAATTTGCTACTAAGTTGGTCGAGGTTGAGCCCAACCACCAACATCCAAGTTTACCCGATAGGGCTGTGCTGGGCTAGCCCCCAAATAGGCATTCGACAGTAGGGCTGCATCAGAGCTGCATCATCAGACTGCGGATCGTCCATTCAAGGACTGTAAGATACGGTACCCTCGAGGCTTCTGAGACTGAGCGCTCAGCGGTTACTTGCAGCGTTTTTGGACTCAAATCTACAAGCTATCGAAGCCCAGCATGCACGACAATCGTACGTATCTGTGTTACCCCTCCTGTTCACGATCCCTCATCCGAGCATCAAGCATCGTGTACCAGATCTAACTACCCACAGGTACCCATCCTTTGCTGGCCCAAGTGCCTCTAACTGTGTCTCCATTCGTCTCTCTTCCTACTGCAACTACCCTTCCGTATACTTACAAGACACTGCCCTCGTCATTACCGCCGTCTTCTACTGGAGCACCCTCATCTGGCGACGAGAAGACCCCGTACGTCGTATCTTCCTCCGGACATGCTGCACATCCAGACGATATCATTGCGTCATGCAAAGCTCTGCAAGCCTATATTCAGAAAGTCCAGGATGATGCAGATAAGGAGTTGAAAGCATGGGAAGAGTATATTACAGCGAGGGATCTGGCAGAGAAGAGAAGGGTGGCGCCAGGCTGGTTAGATAGTGAAGCAAGAATTTTGGAACCAGAGAGGAAAGCAGAAGCTGGGCAGTCACAGAGCAATTTGATGGATGTTGATGTATCAAGTGCTGAAGCATCAAGCCTACAAAATGCTCCCGTCGTGGCATCGAATGGAGAAGGGGATGAACTGGACAGGGCGTTTGGCGGCATGGCATTACAGAAGTAGTATATCAATCTACATAGTAAAATTTGAAAAGTACCAAATGAGTGATGTTGGAATAGGCTTTTCCATTCCAAATGTAGTCTTCACCAAAATGGACATTCATGCCTGATTCATGAGGCGCAATTCAGTACTAGCGAAAGCTCCAAACCAAGAAACCTTTCCTCTCTCGAGCATCACCATGCCTCCACGAATACCCCGGGTTGCAATTGGGCAGTCTAGATCAATTAGACTGTCAATTCCTCCCCAGTGCCAGCAAATATGTCCAATCTGCTCCACCTCGAGAAGTCTGCGACCTCCTCCACGACGACCTTCACTCCGACAACCTCGATTCCAAGCACGCCTGCAATCCAATCTGCAAAGCGCATCTGCAGTTGATTCCATTTCTAAATCTCCACTGCCCCCCCCTCGAATTGGACTGCGAGATGCCCTTCTCGATATACAGAAACATGCATCAAGCTACGTCAATATTTCGAGGCTCCAACTTGCTCTTCGAGGCCTGGCACAAGAAGCTGGAGACGAAACGATCAGGATAGCTATTTTGGGGACTGCAGATGGTGGCGCTTCCCTGAAGAAAGCGAAGGAACTTCTCAGGCTACTTGTCGCTGATCCATTGAAGACCGAAGAGGAATGGGAAAGGGTCCTACTTGCGGACACAGAAGGTGGACGGCCAATATTCCTCCAGGTCGGGCACAATGGTGCAGAAGAGACTTTGCAGGGAAATAGACTGGTGCAGGAGTTGCATGTCTCGTCGCCGGCGTTGAATGGGCATAGATTGGAGATTTTGGTCTTGGAGATGGACCCTCCGACATCAGGCAGCCTGGAAGGGCAATTCACGGAGGCAGTTCTGGTCCCTACTATGGAGATACCCACGTCGAACACTGGGAGATATACACCTGTGACAACTCCGGTTCATAAGTCGTTGATTCTGTCGCAAGGTATCCTCGGGGCTGCATCGCTATTGAACTACCCAATCGATAGCGATCCAGATGTTATTCGCACAGCGATTGACCTCCGCGCGGTACAAGAAGATGCCCTCCCTTTTCAGGCGATAGACATTTCATTGGCAGTTGAAGCCATCAAATCTTTTCGGGAGAGTGTCGACAATGCTTTGATTTACGAAGAGACGTGGTTCAAGAGCGCAGTACCAAATATCTTGGAGTGGATCAAATTAGGGACTGCTCCTACGGACGGAAAAATGAAGGCACCGGTAAGGAAGCTCGTGGAGTCGCTACTCAGAAATGCTAGCATAGCAATTGAAGCAGAGCAAAGCAGACAATGGGGGTTAGCTCTGTCAAAGAGTGTGCCTTCTTCAGACCTTGTAGCTTTAAGGGCGGGCCTGACTGCGTGGGCTGAGAATGCGCATACCGAGCTCAGAGACGAGCTTGATATTGCATTCAATGGTCAAAGGTGGCGAAAATTGGGATGGTGGAAGCTGTTCTGGCGAGTTGACGATGTTTCGATGATTGCCTCTGATATTCTGACTCAACGATTCCTCACCAGCGCGGAGAAGGAAGTCATCTATCTTGCAGGCCGCATAGCACAAGCCGGCGTTCTGAAAGATCTTGAGGTAGCTCCCAAGAATTGGGCATACAAACCCATCGAAGAGACGAGTGTAGGAGCAACAGTCGGCTCAGAACCAAGACCTCCAAAAATTCGAGATTTGGTCGAGGCACCAAAAGATCTGATACATGCGGGAATCAAGCCACGGCCCTGGCCTCTTCATATACCAGTGACTCGAGCATATCTGTCACAGGAAACAATTCCAGCACTGCAAGCACTGGCGCAGAAGCTCGTGTTCCAAACATTAAGCACATCGTCACTTGCATCAGCATTCGCTGGTCTGATGTATTTCTCTTCCATCACAACTACTCTCTACGAAGCAGGAGGGGTTGCAGCATTCGGCATTGTGTGGAGCTTGAGGAGAATGCAAGGGAAATGGGAAATAGCAAGGAAGTTCTGGGAGGGAGAAGTACGAGAAGAGGGCCGGAAATGCGTGAGGGCTGTTGAGGGTGTGGTTGGGGATGTGCTGAAGGAGAAGAAGCCTGCTTTGGTTGACGACGCTGCGCTTGAGAAAGCGAGGAATGCTATTGTAAGAGCTGAAGCGGCACTGAAAGCAACTAGATAGATATTGTATAATTGAAGTGTAATAACATCCTCACCTCATGCTCCTTCACTCTCGTCCAGCACCTCATTGACTCAAAGCTTTCAGCCTCATTAGAAGCATCACGTGGTAGAACGCGCTAGTATTTTCTTAGCGCCATACCGGAAATGCGTGACGAACATCGACAACTACCTCTAATTCTCCTTTTCATTGCTGAACACTCCGGATCACGTATACATTGTCAAAATTGACCCCTTTCCTTTGTCAGGACTTACGGAGTATTGGCGCATTGGCCTTGCAACAACATGGCTTCAGCTGCAAGTGAACGCGAGGAGGATGATATTCATGCCTCGGCCCAACCTTTGACTGGGGATACATCGCCAAAGGAGAATACGGTGGCAGAGATACAGCAACAGGAAGCTGACGGGTCGCGGAAGCCTGGAGATTCGTCAGATCATGAAGATGGGGAGGCAAGTGAAGGAGAACTGGATCCCTCAACAGCGACTGAACCCCAAGCCGCGAGCAAACAAACACCACCTTCTACGACTGAAGACGCTCCACCTCTTCCAAACGAAGACCTCCCCCCTTTGCCTGCCGAACCGCCACCAGCTGCGACACAGGAGGATGATGGGTGGGCGCCGGTATGGGAAGAGACTGCGCAAGCTTTCTATTTTTACAATCGGTTTACAGGCGCAACACAGTGGACAAATCCTCGTGTCCCCGAAGTTGCTCAACCTGGCCCACCAGGCGTTGAAGCCCCTCTCCCAGTAGAGACAGCTCCAGCTGGTCCTCCTACAACCGGCTACAATCCAGCAATTCACGGCGACTACGATCCAACTGCTTGGTACGCGCAATCCAGTGCACCAGAAGCAGATCCTGCCCAAGCTATAGACCCCGCAGCTCAGTACACAGCCACCGCTGCCTTCAACAGATTCACTGGCAGATATCAAGCAGCAGATTTGAACCCGGAGAACTTCAACGACGAGAATAAGAGCAGGCGGCAGATGAATGCCTTCTTCGACGTCGACGCTGCCGCGAATAGTCATGATGGAAGGAGTCTGAAGGCTGAACGTAGTGGAAAGAAGGTCTCGAAGGCGGAATTGAAGCAGTTCAAGGAGAAGAGGAAACAGAAGAAAGAAGAGAAGCGGAGAGCATGGCTACGGGATTAGAGACAGGTGCGAGGGAATAAATACCAGGGGAATCAATATGGGCATGCATGATCTGGCGTTACATTAGGGGTTGGGTTGGAACAGGAAGGCATTATGCGGAGTCTAGAGATCGTGGATGCAAAATGGGCATTCGGATGGAGTCTGCACCTTGGCCTACCTTCAGCAAATATCGCAAGAACATTGAATGGAAAAAACAACCTCTTGTACAACACAACATACTCGTGTTCAACCCACGTTCCGGAGCTGGTGACCAAAAATTTCGGACCGCGAAGCAAGCCGGGGCGACTTGCTAGGCTCGACTTCCCTAATATGGAATCCCGGTCTTATCTTTCTACAGTACAGTACTGTACATACTGTGATAAGATAAGAATAGGGTCATTCCGGCTCCCTCGGTTGCAAAGTAACTGGCTGTAATTTGGGGTTTGAGCATGAAGCATGCACCAAGATGGAGCTGAATGTTATTGAGATATACAGGATCACAGTTTGGGCTGATGATCGGGCAATACCCCACAAGGCTGGTCGGTGCATGTATGCAACCATATCACTTAACCATGGACCTCAAAACGGGCCATTGCTCACATGCAAACAGCAACCACCTCCATAGGTTCAGTCGTCAATGTAAAGCACCACTGACTGATGGGTAAGGCCGGGGAAACTTCAGTCGACTCCGCGCTGTTACCATGTCTGAACGTTTCCAGACGTGATGAAAGATAAGAGTTTTTGCCATGCTTACAAATGATGCAGCTGGCATGAGATGTCCCAGCCCAATCATGATGTACTTGGTATCTTCAGATAAGAGCTTCAGCCCCTATCCATCGAGTGCGGAATAAACAGTTTCAATTGATGTTCCCAGCATAGTACTGTCCGGACTTCGTGTCTTCGCCCGAACTAGCGTTCCTTTCACTGCCAGTTTTTTGCGAACCGGACCCTTGTTCTCTCCAGCCCCGACGAAATATACACATGTTGCTCTTTTGCCTCAATCCCACTCCTATTAGGTAAGTTTTACTGGGCTACATCTCAATCCTTTGTACAAGGCGGCCAATAGATTGGTGCCTTGCAACAAGATCGCCGCAAGAGAGCCACAAAACTGGGGACAGATCGAGAGTCCTCCACACACGCCCCAGTAGAGCCCATGCCGTCGTCAAAAAGTTTATGCTGTCTCGCAGACAGAGAACTTCAATCCAAACGCACCATCGCTTCTTAGCAAATGCTCTCGCAGCGGGAGTACCGGCTCTTTCCTCTACCCACCAATTAAGATCAACAATGTTGAAACCTTGAACATGCAGAAGCTAGGCCAGGCCGGCCAGCCAAGAATGCACACGCATCAAAGTTTGCAGAGCAGAACAGAGCAATACAAGCATGACTACCCGAGTTTTCCTATCTGTGCTGCCTACCACCCTTGTCCTTGAGAGGCGTTGTCCTTGGACATTCGTTGAGGAGTCTCGTCCGGTATAGGACTTGGGCTCGGCAATTGGCTCTCACGAGTGACTTCCTGCCTCACTCCTCTGCCACAAGTAGATTCTGGCTGCGCTCGCCGATTGACATTTTCCATGTGCAGCATCGAAGAGAAGACTCCACCCTGCCCGCATATCTCCGCGTCACGGCTAGTGCAGTACATGAAGAAACTCGAAGTGATAATTCCAATCAACTAGGAACGCACTGCCAGTCATATGTCTTTGGGTGGTGCCAATCTCTGTAATATAAGTTTAAGGTGCCCCGCGCGGTTTTGATCACACCATTCACATCCCAAAAGTCACCATACTTCACTAAGTGCAACTGAGATAATGAGGTGCTCGCTGAACCCAAGTTTCGCCAATGAGAACACTAGGATGATCAAGCAGCCTAAGGTCGACGAGAGGACGCCCCTGTTGAAAGCAGAGTTGTCGAGTACGAGGCCAGTGAGATGTGACCAGTCGTGCAGCAATGTCTCCGATGTGGAGGCATGCATCGAGGGGTTGCTCGACAAGGATGGGTCTCAGAAGAAGGAACCACAAAATGTCGCGGGGATCATATCGATTTTGTTGATCGGTGAGTTTCTCTATCACGAATTTTTCCTGAAGTTTGACTTCCTGAACTTGTCAATTGAACGACATCGGCCAAGACCTCTTACCTTAACTGCTGTCAGAGCCTAGCTGACCTAACTTCCCAAGGTGTATTCATCGCCAATGCAGATGGATCTCTGGTCCTGGCTACCAGTGGGACGATTAGCAGCGAGTTCAACGATTTGGAAAGTGCAGGATGGTTAATAACTTCGTATACGCTGGCGATGTGTGCTACTCAGTCTCTTGTGAGTCTCCAATCCTGATTAGATCACTCAGAATTGATTTGAGTGCTAGTATGGAAAGTTTAGCGATATCTATGGAAGGAAAAGTTCAATTCTTGTGTCGTATGGCTTTTTCATTATTGGATGTGCTATTTGGTACGCACTTCCCTCTGAAGAGACGCCGGCGCAGCGAGATATCTGCCACGGGCCTCCCGGGAACCCCAGACTGATCTCTTTGTAGCGGATTGGGGCAATCGCTCCAGCAAGTCATTCTTGGGAGAGTTTTGGCAGGTGTTGGTGGAGCCGGGATACATTGTCTTGTCTCGATTGTTATTGCAGGTCAGATTCAAGGGGCCTTCATTTCTCTTGCTGAACTGACATCCTTAGACTTGGTACCAATCCGAGAGGTTGCTTCCTGGAGAGGCTATGCCAACATCGCCGCAACATCTGGTAGAAGTTTGGGAGGACCAATTGGCGGATACCTGACGGATACTGTGGGATGGCGGATGTTTGTATTCACGCCGTGTGCCCTGATAGCAGCTGACGAATGTCGCAGGTCATTCCTTGGACAATGTCCCCCAACTATCCTCGCTCTTGCACTGGTCGCCTGGAAGCTCGACATCTCCTCGAAAGACGAGGGACCTGCACAATCCCAAGTCTCGAAATTGAAACGTATCGACTTTCTCGGCGCAATATTTCTATCTCTATCGATTGTTTGCGGACTCTTGGTTCTAGATTTAGGTGGGCAGAGAATGCCATGGACGGATCCGACGCTATTGGGGCTATTTTCAGCATCGACGGCAAGCCTGAGTTTGTTCGTGCTTATGGAAGGGTTTTTCGCAAAAGAGCCTATATTTCCATTGAGGCTCTTGTTGAATCGAGATGTGATTACGTCGTATATCAATCTTTGTTTCCAGACTGGTGCACAAGGAGCTGTAAGTGTTACACAGCGGGACAAGGGTGGAGATCTGACGATCGACAGATGATGATGTTAGTTCCTATATACTTTCAGATAACAGCACATGCCACTTTGACGAACGCTGGAGCGCACTTGATGCCATCCGTCCTTGGGAATTGTGTTGGGGGACTTCTTACAGGGTACATCATTCGGAAGTACGGCCTATCCTCCCCCAATGCAGACTGCAACTAACATCACCCAGAACAGGAAGATATAAATGTGTTTCCATCTTGGGCGCCATCTTTGCTACTATGTCGTACACTTTGATGCTAGCACGTTGGCACGGTCATACCTCCTTCCTAGAGTCGCTCTACATCGTTCCGGGCGGCTTCGGAAATGGAATCGCTCTTGGTGTGACTTTCATTGCTCTCACCGCAGGTGTAGATCCCAGCCAAATGGCCATTGCAAGTTCCGGATTATATCTCAGTTCCAACATCGGAATGGTTGGAGGTCTCAGCATCGCTGCCGCTGTCCTACAGGGCACTTTACGAAAACAGCTGCAGATATCACTAGAGGGCATGGATGGGATGGATCAGGTATAGAAATTGCCCGGCCGTATGATGATATTGATGCTAAGCATAGTGCAGATTATCTCCAAGGCGCTGTCAGATATTGAATACGTGCGGTCTCTGGAAGGGCGTCTTGGCCAACTTGTCACCGAGGCATATGTTCGTTGTCTCACGTACACACATGGTGAGACTGTCAGACGGATTGCCTCATTGCATGGCGTGCTGACATCAAACAGGAGTATCGCTAATCGGGTCTACTGTCGCTCTCTTGGCGGCTGTATGTATTAAGGAACACCGACTTTGAGGCGTGAGAACCGGGCATGGCAGGATAGTATGGGAAGGTGGTAAGCTTCTAGCCGAAGGATTTTGAGCCTTGACGATGTCGAAGCTCGTGCTTTCGGCGACGGCGAGACAACGAGGAAGGTAGTAAAATTTGCTTACTCGGATAGGTGTTTACTGTGTCATTGTGGCGGGCTTCTAGAAGTTCCGTACCCGACGATATCCGCAAAAGGAGGCTTTGCGGAATGGGTTGACTCGGAAGAGCTGATGAGATTATTGAATATTTTTTCCTTGGGCCTTTGGCGGTATCCAGTGGCGAGGGAGAGTTCCGAGCACGACATTTCGACCGTCTCTCGGTTCGGTCCGTAGTGGAACCAATAACGTAACAGGACCGAACAACATCAGACTTCTAAAAGTTCGCTTGATCGAGATTTTCTGTACCAAGACTAATACCTTGAAGCGTAGATGACGAATATATATCCTAGAATGTTGCAATAGCATCGCCTGTGGAAAATTTTGGTTTGGATGCAGCTGGCCGATTGATAAATATGCATGTTTTCGCTGTGAGTCGATGGCCATCTGGGTCTTTTCCATAGCTTGGATATTTCCAAGCCGGTCGTTACTTAGTTTTTACTAAGCCGTCACCGTTGTGGGTCTGAGTGCACACAACCCATTCAAAATTTTTGTTCATGCGTATACTTTGATTTTATTCATCAACAGCAAGTCACCTGACCAGTCACTACAGAGCAATGGCGGAGAAGACAGTGTTTGCGAGAGATGGAGGAGTGTCTCCTCCGGCAAACAGCAGCAGCAGTGACAGGAAAGATCATGGAGATCGCATCGTTGATGGAAATGGAGGTACGTGGTCTTGTGTAGCACTTCTCTCTCAACAGCAACTGACCGTCATGACCAGAAGTTGAGGCATATATCACCAGCCCGGAGCGTCGCCAACTTGGACTTGCCAGTGCTATCTTCTTGATTTTCAACCGCATGGTGGGAACGGGCATTTTTGCAACACCATCTTCCATTGTCTCACTCTCCGGCTCAGTTGGGCTTTCGCTCTTCATCTGGGTGGTTGGAATCGTCATCGCATTCGCTGGTGCGGCTGTCTACCTCGAGTTTGGAACGGGCTTACCTCGGAATGGAGGCGAGAAGAATTACCTCGAATATGTTTTTACTCGGCCCAAATTTCTTGCTACAGCCATGTACGCCTCTTGGGTGATGCTGTTGGGTTGGGCGGGAGGAAATTCCGTCATCTTCGGAGAGTACATCTTGCACGCTGCAAATGTGGAGGTCACGAGATGGAATCAGAGAGGCATTGGACTGGCATGCATCACTACCGCATTCTTGATACATGGCTTAGCTCTGAAATGGGGAGTGAGACTGCAAAATGCCCTCGGGATAATCAAGCTCTCTATCATGCTGATTATTGTGGTTGCTGGATTCGTCGCTTTGGGTGGGCATCTGAAGATTGATGAAAAGCCAAAAAACTTCACCAATGCTTTTGAGGGGACAACTGCCAGCGCGTGAGTGTTGGAACAATCTAAGTTTCCATCTAGCATAGCTAACTATTCATAGGTACGGCATCGTGACTGCATTATACAACGTCATCTGGAGTTTGATCGGTTATTCAAATGCCAACTACGCACTTGCAGAAACCAAGAATCCCGTCAAGACGCTGAAGATTGCACTCCCAGCTGCTCTAACTCTGGTATCAATACTATACATCCTTGTTAACATTGCATACTTCGCTGCCGTTCCAAAAGATGAGATCGTCAGTTCCGGACGCATCTTGGCAGCCTCATTCTTCCGCAACGTCATGGGTGAGAAGGCTGAGCGGGCACTTTCTGTATTCGTTGCATTGTCAGCATTTGGGAATGTCTTGAGTGTTATTTTCTCCCAAGGAAGATGTAAGAAAACTTCTGTTTTTAGCAAGGCAAAGCTAACGATGAGAAAGTGGTTCAGGAAATCGGCCGTGAAGGTATCCTACCCTTCTCCCGCTTCTGGTCTAGCAACAAGCCACTCAATGCTCCGTTCGTGGGTCTTTTCGAGCACTGGCTCGTGTCTGTCATCACCATGCTGGCCCCACCTCCGGGAGATGCATACAACTTCATCCTTAAGTAAGCCTACTCAAGGTCAGTTACCTTCTATTTACTGACCCGGAAATAGTGTCATCTCATACCCACTGTCAATTGTCAACGTCTTTGTTGCTATCGCACTCATCCGACTTTATCTCAAACCCTTCTCGCCCAACCGCAATCCAGAGCAATGGGCACCTCCATTCAAAGCCACTCTTCCCGTTGCGATATTTTTCCTTTTGGCCAACCTCTTTCTCGTCATCGCCCCATACGTTCCTCCAGATGCTGGGCAGAACGTGTACGATCATCTGCCATACTGGCTTCACTGCGTGGTGGGCATTGGTATTTTCGTCGTCGGCGCTATCTACTGGGTTGTCTGGGCACAGATCCTCCCGAGAATTGGGAAATACGAGCTGGTACGCGAGAATATTATCGGAACAGATGGTTGGACTCACAACGCTTTTGTAAAGAGGCCAAAGGTGGAGTAATCCTGCTTTTCGATTACTGGGGTATCGCGAATACTATGGAAGGCCTTGTTTTGTTTCCTGCCGTTGATAGAATTAATAATGATCATTTGCTAATAATCGCTTTTGATCTTATCTTATCCTCCCAAGTTGGAACCAGTAGCTGCTATTGACAGCAATTTGAAATGCGGGGGACATATGGCGACGACTCGGAAGAGGCCCGCGTGATTTGTTGCCATTCGCTTATGGCCGTTGTGCAATTTGAAGGGAAAGCACATCATCCCCTCGATTAAGAAAGCAGCGACATATCCCCAGATAATGAATGGTATCCACAACATATCAATGGATGATAAGTAGTGAATGATCCAGGTTTATGCTCTGATTGGCACAAGTTCTGGTAGACGTGCTTTTGGACTGTACCGATCACTTGCTGCCCTTGGCAGGCCGTTTTCCCGCTGATGGGCGTTGAAAGATGCGGTACTATACCAGAAATAGACGACGGACATAGTCGGGAAAGTTTAACTCCATCAATTGAAAGGTCTGGAGGCTTTAAGGCATGCCGTTTCCATGGATTGTGGTGGAGATGGCGAAATCATGTATCAAAGATGACACCACTCGCCCAGGCAAGTCTGAAGATCAAGACTAGAACATCACATCAGCTGGTTAATGTATAAGAAGGAGCCGAAGATAGGAATGTTAAGTTGAACACCATCGTAACTACCTTCCTCGACACCTCACCGTCTCACATTGAAAATTACATCACCACCAAAACTCAAAACATTCCTTCGCCATCATGGCACCCTCTGTTCAGCAACTTGCTGAAGATGTCCCAGAAGTGGCATTTGAGAAAATATCGATCAAAGACAAAGAAACAATCAAGGTAAAGCGTCAGATCGAGGAGGAGGGTGGGAAAACAGATGCTTCAGTACGTATTACCTCATGGCATTGAAATCCCACACTCACAGCCGTAGTACCCCGTGTATCTTCCAACCTGGAATCATGGCCAAAAGTACCCCGCCCTGGAGCCATTCGTACACGTCGAACATGGATTGAATGCAGACTCAACATTCAAAGACCTGTTGTCCGAAGGCAGCAAGATCAAGAAACTTACCCCAACAACCGGCTCAGAAGTCACTGGCATACAGCTCAGCCAGCTGTCGGCCAAAGGAAAGGACCAGCTTGCCCTCTTGGTTGCTCAACGCAAAGTCGTTGCATTTCGAGACCAAAACTTCGCCGATCTTCCCTTGGATCTAGCTCTGGACTTCGGAAACTATTTTGGACGCCATCACATCCATCCTACATCTGGCTCGCCAGAAGGCTTCCCTGAGCTCCACATCGTGCATCGATATGGAAAGCCAGGAACCAGCGAGTTTGATTCTTTCCTAGCCGGTCGCAATAGTAGTGTGAGTTGGCACTCGGATGTGACCTACGAAGCCCAACCTCCAGGAACAACCTTCTTGTACATCTTCGATGGGCCAGAAGAAGGTGGCGATACACTTTTCACCAATCAGGTTGAGGCATACAATCGGCTCTCTGAGCCATTAAAAGAGAGACTACATGGGTTGAAGGCTGTTCATTCTGGTTTCGAACAAGCACAATTCAGTCGAGACAGGGGCGGTGTGGTAAGACGTGAACCGGTGAAGAATGAGCATCCTATCATCAGGACACATCCGGCGACTGGAGAGAAGGCACTTTTTGTTAATCCCGGATGTAAGTGTTGGCGATCGATAGTGTTTCATTGGATTGGACTGACCAAATGCCCAGTTACGCGAAGTATCCTTGGTCTCAAGAAGGAGGAATCTGATGCTTTATTGCAGTTCTTGTTCGCTCACATTGCAAGGGGTATCGATTACCAAGTTCGCGTGAAGTGGGCACCAAAGACGGTGGTGGTTTGGGATGTAAGTGCAAGACTCACTGTTGGTTCTCAGTACTGATAAAAGCAGAATCGTGTCACTGTCCATTCAGCAACACTTGACTGGTCCACTGGGGAGAGACGTCATTTGGCTCGTATTACACCTCAAGCTGAGGCTCCGTATGAGTCTCCATATATCAAGGCATAAACAGTCGATACCTATACTTACTTGATTGCTACTACTATATGTCCTTTCGTTCTTTGAACCCATTGTGCTAGATTTTGCCATTCCACGTCAACTCCCCCGGTTACGAAAGCGCAGCCATAAATCCAGATAAGCACGGGAAGGCTGCCGTTCTCCATTGCGTTTTCGGGGGCCCAGACACTAGCTCTCAAGCAGTCTTCACTCATGCCAGCAGATCCAGTCTGGAAATGAGGTATTCAAACAGCGAAATATGGATTACTTGTTGAGAATTGTATACAAGACGGAGGTAGAGCTGTTCCATTGGCGACCTTCCCACCAGGGCGGCCAATAGTTTGCCAGTTTGCAGTTTGTACGGCAGTTTAAACTAGATCGTACGAATATTATAAAAACGTAAAACGGACTAGATAAGGATATATTATAACTAGTTTTAACTGAACTAGTCCAGTTTACGACGATGAAAACTGCAGTTTGTACTAGAAAACTAGTTGTTTCGGTAAATATCCGGGATTATATATAAACTACGCTTGAAAAGGATAAGCCCCTAAGCAAAATTTTATCGGTACTCACAAATGGAAAACATGAGGATATACTTTTGCTTTTTCTAGTATTAGCTCTACTACTACTATTGTGACGGCCTTGCCGTGGCAAAGCCTCTGGGCTGCCACTTGAGGCAGATGTCTAGGCAGCACCTCGTGACTCAACGCCTCGTGACTCAACGTCAGATGACTAGGCAGTATCCTTTGACTCTAGGCACGTGCTTACTGCCCCTTATGTATATAGGATCCCCTAGATCCTCCGTAGGCCTCTCTCCTTTCTTTCTTGGCTTTAGATCTTTGTCATTAGGAAGTCAATTAGATTAATCCTCCCTCAGTTTAGTTGCAGCCTTCCCAACTGCTAATATGTCTTCTCGATAGCTAAACGCTAAATCCAAGGTACTCCCACGCCTTCAGCAGTCACGCCTACCTTTCAACCACCTAAGCACACACACCTCACTACCGCCACGTTTTATATCCAGCTCCAGAAATAGCCCTACTCGGGGTTTATTGCCTACGGAGCCACTTGCTGAACTCGACTCCGCTTTATTCAACGATCTCCTCTAAGGAATGGACAATTCTCAAGGCTCGGTACTAGCTCTTGATACCTAATCATAGTCCTAAACTTCTTAATCCTCCAGGAAATCCAAAAGAAAGAGAACTTGTTGGGTTTTTCGTCATATGAAAGGTACGGAAGATATGCAAACATTATTCTTTAACTAGGAGGGTAGGGAGGTCTGGCGCTGCAGATACTGCGATAATAAGGAGTACGTTATTAGTGGAGGGACTCTGAATATTGAAAAGCACTTATGGGAGAAGCATACTATTTTTGAGGAGGCTCCAATGGGGGCTAAGCTAAAGTCTCAGCAACTCTCTATTTAGGAGTCTTTGGCTTCTGTAGAAGCGAATCTAACAAAACGCCGAAAGCTAGCTCAGGAGACTCTTGATGAGAAGCTATTAGATGGCGGAACTGTTGAATCTCTCTTTGTTAAGTGGCTTGCATCAGACAACTAAGCACTTCGATTGGTAGATTGCCCCGAATTCCGCGTATTCCTGATATATCTGAATGCGAATATCAACGTACATCTCCCTAGCTCTTATACTACAGTTGGGGACTGGGTCCTCCGGCAGTACAATATCGAGAAGGAACGTATTCGCCAGCGGCTTCAGAGTTCTCGATCCAAGATCTACATCAGCTGTGATTTATGGACGTCACCTAACAGCTTAGCAATCCTTGGAGTTGTTGCTCACTACATTAGTGAGGATAATATCCTGGAACACTCAGTACTGGCTACGAAGGAGATTCAAGGTAAACATGACGGGGAGAACTTAGCACCGGTCATTATCTAAGTTTTAGAGGATTGGGGCATCCTCTCTAAATGTGGATTCTTTGTAATGGATAATGCTAGTAATAACGATACGATGCTCCGATAATTCTCTCGTATCTTACGGGAGAATCATGATATTAAGTACGATTATAAACTTCACCGGATCCGATGCTAAGGCTATATTATCAACCTTTCTGTACACTTATTTCTTTTTGTTACAGATTCCGAGAGCCTTGAAGACGACACCCTTACTGCGACTGAGCAGAAGGAGGCATTGAAGGTTATTGAGGAGTGGAGAAAGAAAGGCCCCCTTGGAATGCTTCATAACTTTATCGTTTACCTTCAAGCTAGCGTTTAAAGGATGCAAGACTTCCTACGTCTATCTAAAGGCCGTAGGCCAGCCCGAGATAATACAACTAGGTGGAGTTCTTGGGCGAGATGCTTAAAAGTTGCTACTTTAAATCCTGTTTATGAAGCTATTGTAGTATACTTTGAGGAATATGCAGACGAAGAATGTAAACTGGATAAGCTGTTAGATGAGGATTGGGAGCTTTTACGGTAAGTTGAGAAGTTCTTGGATTCTTTAGTATAAACAACGAAGGCTTTGGAGTCTAATGCTGTTACCTTGGATAAGGTATTGCCGGCTATAGACTTTATCTTGAAGAGATTTGAGGAGGGTAAGGCTCAATTCGCAGATCACCTATAGTTGAGTAAGATGTTTAACTCTGGGTGGAGTAAGATGAATAAATATTACGAGATGACAGAAGATACACCTGCTTATATAGTAGCTTTGGTGTTGAATCCTAAGTGGAAGTGGTCTTATATTTATAAGAACTGGGACAAGAAATGGCATGCTAAATTAAAGCAGCTGTTAGATGAGTTATGGGAGCTTTATAAGCCCCAGAGCGTTACGGTCCCTCTCTTATCAATGCCCAGAACTACGAATGAGTTTCTATTATTCCTTGAGGAACAGGAAGCTACGGAGCAAGCACTGGAAGATGAGCTTGCACACTACCTCTCACAGCCAAAGATTAGTGTTCATGATGCTCGTGCTTGGTGGATGGAGGAGACCCAGCAAAAGCTCTACCCTAATCTAAGCCAAATGGCACTTGATATTTTATCTATTCCTGCTATGTCAGCGGAGCCAGAGAGGCTTTTCTCAGCAACTAAGTTGATGATTACGGATCAAAGGAATTCGCTTGGCATGAGGATGATTGAGGCTCTGGCATGTCTAAAATCATGGTACAAGTTGAGGGATTGGGATAAGATTGAGAGGACGTTGTTTATTGGGCCTGTGGTGCTCCCTATGTATCCTACGGATGAAGATATTGAGGAAAAGGGGGGTGGTGTGGGACACATTAGGGTTTAGAAGCTAGGGCTAGGCAAAACTGCCAGTTTGTACTGGAACTTGAAGTTTATAAATAGTTCGTACGCTTAATAATCGCAAACTAGATCGTACAGAATTTATAACACCTCCAAACGGACTAGTTCCCTTAAAAATATCCAGTTTACGGACTGTCGAAACTACTGGCCGCACTGCTTCCCACCACCACGGCAGTACTGCTCTGGGGGTGCAAAACGAAGGTCACCCAATGGGCTCTTCGCATAAGGAGTGCCCAGGAATTATACCACCTTGGGAGTCGAAGAGGATACGCCGCCTTGAATAGTGAGACCATTATCGAGGGTGGGGCTGTAGTTTGACGACATCCGTATGTGAGGTGAAGGAGACGCATAAGCTGGCGCCAACGCGGCTACCAGAGTCACAGCAACTAATCGTTTGACAAAAGCCACGTTGAAAATCAAAGGAAGTAGAAGGATAGAGTACCTGAGGATGATGGAGAATGTCTACAGGAGGCGACCAGAACTCCTTTATACATACCTTGACTTCCGGCGCTTCTCCTACTCCTTCTGCATCGTTCTTTGCACCTCCTCTTCGCCGTGAAGGCCTCGTCCCACATAACTACAACAACATTGAGCGAAATGAGATCATCCCTTCGAACACTCTCCGCCCGGCGGTTCCTCCAATTATACTCTTTCCAGGGGCAAACCCTACAGCAAACCCTCCTGCGAATGATCACCCTCCTGGCAGTGATGAATACCAGGATTCCGATGACGAAGATACAATTGTTGTTGACGTCCCTGAACCCGAATTTGCGAATACTAGAATGACAGAGGATGAGAAGATAGATGCTATCAAGAAATGGGCCCTTGGTAGAGAGAAGATTGAGAAGAGGTGATTAGCCTCTAGTCACTTGGGCCCAAAATACGTCGTTCTGGAGTCAAACCGTAGAGGAGTCACCTCTGGAATGGACAAGCATTTGAAGGCCCACGGCATTACGAAGAACTCTCACTTTGCACGAATCCACGGCTATTCTGATACTATCGGCGGCGGCGATTATACGGAACTTGATGGTTGGAGTGGTAAGCCACTGCCGCGAGCCAGACTCACTGCTAGAGAGTCTACACGTCGTTGGTTTGTGAAGACTCGACAGCCATTTTCTACAATTGAAACCAAGGAGTTTCAAGAGATGTTCTTGCGCACGGAAACCAATGTGCCTACAAGAATCGAGCAACTCTACGGAACCATATCTACGACGATTTCCTAGTTCGCCGCGACAAGTTACGGTACGATCTTGATATCAATTGCGTCTCGATCTCCTTCACCCTCGACATGTGGACTAATCCGAATCGAAAGCCGATCTTCGCAATTATCGGCCATTAGTATACTCCAGACTTCGAAGAGAGAGAGGAGGTGCTCGAATTCATACAGGCTGAAGGGAAACACACTGGAGAACGTCTGGCATAGATCACCATAAAGCTCTTAGGGGAGTTAAAGCTGAAACACAATCTCTTTGCTAGGGTTAAAAGCGCGGACTACGTCATCCCTAAGGATAACAGTCGCAGCGCTATTGCCAAAGTCAGATTTCTCAACCTCTTGATTTTACGGAGTTCGCAGAGAGATTAAGACTGGGCGAAGCTACCACAAGCATCGAATTGGAAGCCAATTTACGACGTCGATACGCGTTGGAATTCTGCTTATGATATGATTGTTCAGTACCTCGAACTCGAAGCCGAATATAGTGACTTTTGCAACTCTCATTCTCAAGTCAAGTGTCTCTTGCTTACCGCTGAAGAGATCGCATCTCTGATCCAACTTGCGCACGTGCTAGCACCTTTCAAAGGGATCACCCCTTCGCGTTTCAGAAGCAGTGCTGTCAATTGCACGAAGCTTGGAGTTGTACTGGGATTTGGACAACATGATGGAGAAGGTCACAACTGGGTCTGGTATCTATTTACAGCTTGACCAATCAATTCGCGTTGCTTTTGAGCAGGGCAAAATGAAGCACATGAAGTACATCAGGAAGCTGGAAAAGCATACTATGCTGTACGCTGCTCATATTCTTGATCCTCGCTGCCGCACGTCGTTGATCAGGGATATGATGCCAGACAAGGCTGATTCGATTCTCTTAGCCGTTCAAAGATATTTCAAGAGAGAATGGCCTCAAACTAACGTTGCTAGTACTCCTGTAATATCTCCACCAGTATCTACAGCTCTGCCAGAGATTCGTCCTGCCAGTTTATCGGTAGCACGTTGGAAGGCCTTACAGAAACAACACGAGCAGAACGTGACAGTGAGTACAGCACCTCTCCAGGCAGAACTTTAACGCTGGTTTCAGTTGGCACCTATGGACTGGGGCAATAACGATTCTCCCGATTTCGTACGCGTTTGGTGGAAAGAGCATGCCCTCCAATGGCCTCGTCTTGCCGCGGCGGCTAGAGACCTGCTGCCCTGCTCTGCTTCAGAAGTTGACGTTGAACGACTATTCAGTGGTTGCAGAGATGAGTACGGTATCAGACGATTAGATATTTAGGTCAAGAATTCAAGGCCGATTCAATGAATCCTTCGAATCGACTTTAAAAGCTTTGAATCTGATGAATCAGAGGCTGGAATTCCTTGAATCGTACATACGAATATTCGATTCATTCGACTCAAGATTCATTCAAAAAATTCAAAAAATTCAACTTCAATTGCCAGCCCTAGCGACATGAGTGTGAGAAATCTAAATTTGCAATCGAGACCGCGCTCAGATATTCGGCAACTTATCCTTCGAGACGCCCATGCTTTACGAGCGTAGTCCAGGTTCGGTGTGCAACTCAAATTAGGTGTGCAACTCAAGTTGGGTGCGCAATCTAGAAGATAATCCAGATGGCGGAGACCCATATAGATCATCTTCCAAGACAATCCCTCTCGGTCCACGGGCCAGCAGTCTTGGTCCATCCCTCGCATTGTGCTACGCCTTCCTGTGTGACAGAACCAGTGTTCCCGAATTCTTGACAGCACCGCCTAGTTCTGGCCCAAACACTGTCTCCTCAGAAGCCGCTAGCCTTGCGGCGGAGAATTTCTCAAACGAAACTAACATGTTTTATTTATTTATCCGGGGATGAGCTTTCAGATTGATAAACGTATGATTATAGCCGTGCAGCCGCAGCTTATTACTAGAAAACGCCAATTAGAAGCCCGAAACTTCTGACGTCAGATAGATGAAGAAACCGCTCGCACACTACATATTTTGATATCGGATCTGCAACACATGTCATCGTGTTTTATTGACAGGCCCCCTTTCTGAAGCCCCTCACCGTAGCAAGGGTGACCCCCGTTGAAATCCGAACTGACTTTGCGATCAAGAAACCTGATTCCCATGTTTTGGTTTAATAGTTACAAGTTTTTATCCTTTTCTTATATAAATTCATATGCGCTAAGAAAAGGGCTCTAAGACAACAAAATCTGATGATGAAGTCGAAATTATAGGGTAACAGGTCAGGTCGGAATTAGACCTCGAATGGTTCCTCCTTGCTCTCGGCAAACAAGCCCTTCCCATAAAATAGGAACAATCCTCAAAAGATCTAGACTCACCGTTCAGACTGCTTTGCATCGACTTTTCATGGCTTCCCGCAAACAACTGATTGCAACTCCTGCAACTCACAACCCTCAATTGTTGTGAGAATAATTTCCGACATAGCGTCTTTGAAGATCAACTTCACCGTCTTCAAAAAGCCTGGAGATCGATCCTTTGTTGTATGGGATTAGCCAGCAGCCTCTTCATCACGAGCAACGACACGCCAGACAAAGAGCGGCCAACTTCTCCGCTTCCACCGAGCCTGACATACGATTCCGACACTTCAACGTCTTCTTTCGAGGACATCATAATCGAGCCTGATGAGTCCCTCGTATCCTCAGTCCAGACCTACTCATTATATACCGTCGATGAGTGCCTTCTGGCTCTACGATCCATCCAGGACGGAGACTTGAGCAATGAGAAGGTCATTAAAGCTTTACCCCGCCGTCGAAATAAGTCGCAGCGCCTATTCGCCCTGCAGCTTGCTAAACTTCTGTTTACTGAATTAACAGATCTCGCGGCACTTATTTAGTACGAGCGTCTGACTCTTCCCGCCTAACAGCATGTCCGCTAGAAGCAGCGAGACCGCTTGGCTCTTGAGCTGCAACCGAAAAACAATGCTAGTGGTAAGCTGATTCGAATCCAAGGACCTTAGGCTGGATAAGAAGTTGACCCTATTAATATGAAGGGACCTGTCGCCATTCCTATGCCGGTCGAGATTGGTATTGCTGAAGATTTCGAACCAGTCTTTGCCTTCTTGGCACAAGATATTGCCTTTGACGAGGTTGCCAGGCCCGACACCTCGAAATCCAAGTTTGAGTTTGGCTGAGAGCAAGGACTACACTGGCACCCGAGGTGTCGAACTATTGTGGAATAGCCCACTCGCCGAGTTCGAGCGAGGAATCGTGTACTATGATAGCCGTCTTGATCTTTGCAAGAAAGTTGTGGGTCTAACTCACATTGGACAGTTGATGAAGTCTCTGGAGTCAAATAATCAGATTAAGCACTTCCTCCTTAGTAATAACGTAATCTCGGCAACTGGAGCCAAGATAGTTGCAGACTTCATTGCAAAGTACCCAAATCGAGTGGAAACTTAGTATCTTGCAGGCTGTCACATAACCCGAACCGGTCTTCAGATGCTCGCCTCGCAAATGATTGCCTCGACATCGATCACTAATCTGTGGTTCAAGCGAAATACATTCGGCCCCGGATCTGCCTTGATTCTCTCCTTCGTCGTCGTCTTACATTATCCTCCTTGATCTACGCAACACACTTTTCTCCCCTGCAGACCTCCAAGTTCGAGTCCGCTGCTAGCATGGGCAACGACAAGTCCCGCAAAGACCCCAATAACTATGATTGCAACTTTCATTCAGAATAAGACTTGGGAAAGCGGTAGAGCAATTAATTTGGTTTCAAGCTGGCAAGCTAAGCGACGGCGAGCTCAACAAGAGGATCAAAATTGCAAACGAGGAGACTCTTAGAGATATATGCACCCCGATGGCTCCAACACTTCTCCTTGCTCTTCTGCCAAATCCGGGATACTACGAGTGCGTGGAGAGTCCGAATGCCCGGTCAAGAGCCGCTGGGAGAAGTTGAGAACGATCTTCCCGTTGGTGTGGTACAGGAGTACTCTGTTGTAGAATGGTAGGGGTTACATCCGTACCTAAACAGGCTTGTTGTCTTTTTGGAACGCTTACGTATCGTGCGGCCAGCTTGGTTTCGAACAGTGTGACAAATGAGTAGAGTAGAGTAGAGTAGTAGACGCTACTCTACTCTACTCTAGTATAAATAACCTACTACTCTAACTCTACTCTGCTCTACTCTACTACTCTAGAGTAGTACTCAAGTAGTGGTTACGTAACCTTGATCTAGCTAATATCGGACTAGAAAGCGACAGCGTTGCCTAAAAGTAGCTTAGCTATAGCTTGTCTTGCGTAAAACCTTCGAGTATAAACACGTACCTAGAGAAAATATATAAAATAACTTTATAAATAAGTAGCTTATAAGTAAAGTATCTTGCTAATTATATTATAATTTAACATTGATTTAAATCTAAACGGTTTTATTAAACAGGTCTACTACTCTACTACTCTAGAGTAGTCAGGAATAACTACTCTAATTCTACTCTACTCTACTCTACTACTCAGGTGACTACTTGAGTATTAGAGTAGAAATTTGTAACACTGGTTTCGAAAGTATGTGGATCAAATCGGGACGCGTGGCTGCGAGCTCGTTGTATTGACCATATCGATGCTACGAAGCCATGGCCACACTTGGCAGAACAGCTACGCGTAGCTAGGGCCAAAGTATCACACTCTACATCCGTGTGGAACGGGCTTAATCACAATTAGTGACTCCAGATTTGTCCCGAGTTGTCATGGCTCTCACCTGCTTTCCTCGGGAAGGGTTGTTCTCCTTGCTGGTCGGGTATCTATCAACGACATGGATTTGACTCACAGCTCAGTAATCTATACCCTCGAGAAACGAGGCTCACGTACTCATCATGGAGCCTCTCTGATCTTGTTTGCCCCTCCTTTCGGCAATTACTTTGAACTTGAAATGCCGAAGAATATTATGGCGAAGTCTACTGAAGTGTAGGCATCTGGATCCAAACCGCGGATGACAGCGAAGCATCGGCCTTGATAGATTTCATCGCGACTCTTCAGCAGCAATGAAGCAAGTTTTGGCAAGGGAAACGTCTACTTTGTTGCTTTGTCGTATGAAAGGCCAAGCCCTCGATGTGTCAGCGATCATATTCTTTACCTAGGAAGGATGAAATGGACAGAATGCACAAACGTTCCTTACTTTTGAAGTGTTCTAGAGCTTGACGGATTTCTTCTTTGTCACTGGTTGATAAGTTGAGCACCCAATCCGACTCGGTGGTTTTGAAGTCTGAGGGTACCCAAGCCATAGATCCAGAGAGAAACTGAGGACATCCTACAAGTACCTTTTTCTCAACACTTGGCGAACGGGGATTATAGCTTGAGATATCGGGCTCATAGGATATATTTGCGGCACGGGCAATAAGAGCGGTGCTCTTGGTCAGTTGTGGCTCTGGTTAGGCATGGCTGGATCAGGTGCTCTGGGCTGTCCATAGCTAGCAGGGTTGGCATAAATCTCAAATCGAATTCGGACGCTACAAACCTAAGATTACATCGCTTGTGTGGGCTTCACTCCGTTTACTCTTAACTACATACCTTTCCTTCCACAGTACAATAATGATGTCAAGTTGCCTGCACAAGCCTGAGTCATTTGTAAGCATTATTTATATTATTATAGTAAACACGTCTTTAAATCAGCCATCCCCTCATACTTTCTCAAATGGTTGTCCCTCTGCTCAGCCATCCAAGGGGAAGCGATCAAGGAACTTGAACGTCTTCAATCCAGCTTCAAAGTCAGATAACAGCGTGGCACTGCTATTACTGAAGTAAACCCCCAATCTCTCTTCAATTCCCGCCAGTTGTAAGACGGTGCTCGCGCTTCCCAAAGCTCCTACAGGCTTGCCATAAGCGTACGCATTCTGCAAGATCTGGAGCGGACGACCTAGTGGATACAGCGGAGATGTTCCATTCATAAAAACGCTTTCCGAGCCTGGAGTGACAAGTACGCCGTCGAAGTCAATGGCATCGGCAGCAGAGTATGTTAAATTCACTCCTGGAACCAGCGTCTCAGCTACCACGCTAACGAAGAGGCCAATACTTGCGAATTGATTGCTGAGGGTTGCTGCTTGAGACATAGATTGGTTTGAGTATACTGATGCTAGGATGCCAAAATTGAGGCCTTGGATGGTCGGTAATGGGTTGCTGAATATAGAGAGATATGCTGTCTTGTTGTTATTGTAGTAGGTGGGGTCTGGTGGAGGAACAGTCACGTCGACAAGCACCTGTGCCACTCTTGCAGCAAGATTATTGTCGATCCGGTTCAGTTGATTGATGACATTCTGTCTAACTGTCGTCGAAGCGACGTGTGATGTTTCAAATCGCAGAGCATTGACGGCAATCTGCTGTTCTGCCGGCGAGAGTGAGTTCCAGACTAGGCGAGGCTGACTCCAGTGGTTCGCAAAGGTGGGAGAAAGCGCACGGGTAAGGGCTCCAGATACCAGGCGGTTTGGAGCAGCGAAGAACCCGTTTCCAGTAGTCTGGTTTGCTTCCATAGGAGATCCGAAGTTGAGTGTATTGGGTGAGTATGCCGCAATATTAGTCGGGATATACGCCTGTGCCTTTCCGTCACGGTTGTTGTTGTGGATAGGTACTCGTGGCCTGTTCACGGGTGCTTGTTCGAAATTCGGACCTCCATATCGGTTAAGTTGAGCATCCAGGTAAGAATAGAGACGACCCTGGAGGACTGGGTCATCGGAAAAGTCGATACCTCGAACAATATGTCCAGGTTGGAACTGATGTCCAGTTAGCACATGAGAAATGGCCGACTTTAAACACTTGACTTACGCCAATCTGCTCCGTCTCCGCAAAGTAATTCTTCGGATTGGCATTCAAAGTCATCTTCCCAAGTGGAGTGATTGGAACGACCTCCTCAGGGATAAATTTAGTTGGATCCAAAACATCGAAGCCGAAGGCCAGCTGTTGGCTCTCGCTGAAAATTTGAACGCCAAGCTAAAAATTGTCAGCAACTCATCATGTTAGAAATAGATATGCAGGATACGGACCTCCCATTCCGGACAAACCCCTGCCTAGATAGCGTTCCAAATGTCTTGCTGGTGGAAATCAGAGTTTTTGCCACCTGTGGCCTGAGCTTCTTCCCATAAGAAGCTTGCCTTTCCTTGTAATGATTTCCAGTGCCATTTGACTAGCACGGTAGCGCCTTCGTTCGTTACCAGACGGTAAGTATGCACCCCCCAGCCATCCTTGGATGAAGTTAGATTCAAACAATCTGATCGAGAAGGTAATGGGAGCAAGAAGCAGTGTTGCTGCTCCTCAAAATATCCAACCGATTATGAACATTGGCGAAGCCACCCTAGCATCACAAAACTAGGAACTTTAACTGAGACAAGTACTTACCATATGGCGGTAAGATCTAGGGACACCATATCCAGCCATAACTATCATGAGCAAGTTCAATGCGCTGGTCTCTTGGCTAAAGAAGTCATAAGCAGAATCGTGAGCTGTAGCGGCCTGCGGGATTTGGTTATCTGGGCTGGGCTTCAGGGCATGAATAAGATCGGGGAACAGGATGGCGTCGTTGATGAAGAAAACTGGGACATTGATTCCAACAATGTCTTGGACGCATATGTCAGTACCCAATTTTTGGAGTCTTAGATGTGTTATCTCACCAAAGTTCCCTTCGTCCGTGTAGAATCTAGTTGCGAGACCGTGTACATCTCTGGCGGAATCTACACTACCTCGTTCGCCAACGACAGTGGACATTCGAACGAACATTGGCGTTTGCTTGCCTGTCTCGGACAAAAATGAGGCTGCTGTGATATTTGCGAAATTACCATAGCTCGTGAAGAACCCGTAGGCCCCTATGTCAGGTCAAGACCAGGCCATTGAAGGGATACTAAGTTGCCTACCAGCGCCTCTTGCATGTACTGGGCGTTCGGGAATCTATAGGTGGAAGTCAGTATAGAATGCTGGAGGTATGTAATGTGACAGTTGGTTCTCCATTCTCGAATCAAGCAGACCTTGTAGTTGCGGACTCCCTTTCCCCAATAGAATCGAACAACCCCAATACTGCGTTGCAATACACGAGCTTGATTGGAAGGGGTACAGAGTGCCAAAACGTAACAGATCGGTGCTTACACGTTCATGGTCAAATCGCTGAAGCTTTTGCCTAAAGATGAAGTCCTCTAATAAAGTTGGTCCACGCGCACCTCCCTTCAAGGAAACCGCCTCGTCAATTGGCGTCCCAAAGTCCGTGGTCATGTAGGCACCGGTGTCGTTCAGCTGAAAGGGAGCGAGGAACTCTTCAGTAGATATTGTTGTCCCTTCAGTAGGGTCTGTTTCTTGCCGCTTCCCCAAATCTTCACCTCGACCACGAAGTTCACCGCTCATGAACGGACAGCCATGGGACAGTGCTGTGCCCAAAAGGGTGGAGAGGAGCAGAAATGATCGCATTGTGAAAGGAGGGCAAAGTTGACAAGGAAATTGCTTTGAATGAGTCTTCATCTCGACTTCTTACCGTACCCTTTATATGTGATTCCCCAGTCCGCAAACTTCGGACTTCCAGAATGCAACGAACAGGTTATCCTCGACGATTACCAAGCCTCACACGTCTACGCAGATAATCAAAAAATGATATTCACGCGTCAGAGACTTCGCCGCGTAAAGGCTGGACTTCCTAGCCCCAAACAGTCAACAAATGCGTGTCTCCAACGGTCATCAAATTCGGATTCAATGCGAATAGCAAATCAGCGACTTCAACGATCATCGATTATCGGATCTGGAAGTATCCGAGAGTCTCACGACAGTCAGCTTCTGGTCATTGTGGATCTTTTTGTAAGCGGAATCGTGCCGTATACGTCGCCCGCCCATCGATCAAAGGGGATTTTTTTTAAGAGCCGAAAAGGCTTCCCGAAATCTTCCTCTACAATGCCGGAACAGAGATATGCCGGTATATTTATCAGCAGTGGCAAGTCACCATGCATTCCCCATTACGGATCGGTCGGTGTTATGTATATAGTTTATCTCCGCAATGTCACGGCTTGTCAGGAATTGGATGGTTCGAAGTGGATAAACTGACGTTCCCATCCCACTTTTCAAATACGGACTAGCTATCCAGCCTAGCGTAACACGTGACTCGTCATTGATCAGTACGGAAGGGTGTCTCAAGTGGGTCTCGCCCACCCTTGTAAGACGGGTAGGTTATTCTCCCAATCAACAGTCTGAAGTTCTAGAATTTTCTCCATAAACTTCCTCAAATGGTAAGGCAGAATACTTGGGTGGGCGAGACCCACTTGAAACCCCCTTCAGTACCTCAACCGAGTGAGGCTAGGCCGTACAATCAGACGTTCATCTTCCAGTCAAGGGCTCAGATGTCACAGCAACAATCCTCGGCGCTAGCGGTGGGCCCTAATGGCCCAAATATGACTCGCAGGAAGACTCCAGGCGCTTGCGAGAGATGCCGCGAGAAAAGAAAAACCACACAAAAGGCCAACGGTGGGTACCTTGGACATCAAGACACCAAACACTATCTCTCAAACCCTGCACGCATTGTTCCGCCTATCTAGGGGTGCATCTGGTGTTTATGCTAGTGCATGGTGGCCAATTCTGCCTTGGTATAAGGTATTGGCTGTGGTTCTCGCTATTGGGTGGGATCGGACGTTACCGGAAGTAGCCTCCTTTGGCATTGAGATATATGAACCACTTGAGGGAATTATTCCTATTATCAAGTGATAAGTAAAGCAGCAAGTCTGTATTTATGTCTGCGACACTTCGAATTCGCGAGCCTAGAGAGGGGTACATGTGACAATAAAGGATCAAGCGATTCTAGCATATCGTCGAATGGAGATGCCAGCGAGTGTCTATAATTGCATGGGTTTCCGTCATCAGCTTTTGTCACCTCGAGTTGGAGACTTCCAATCAGCCACGGTTGTCGAACCTTTCCAGGCTGTTCCCCATATCCATAACTGGCAGCTGACCAAGCGGGCGGTGCGGCATGGAGGATATATCCAGGGCAGCCGAACCCCGAGGAGTTAGTTTTCATAGGGTGAGGATTTAGTCATGGATAATGAAGCCTGCAGATACATTGCAGTACCAAAGACTCTCGCTGATCATCCTTCCGTGGATACAGCGCTTCCAGAGTACTACCTTCGAGTCTACTGGAACGGCGACGGCAGAGCATTCTGTATGGCAATGCTGCGCAGGATCCATGGGATCACACACGAGTCACGAACGCAATATCTGCTGCTCCGCGCCAGAAGATGGACTCGCTATTGAACGGCTATGGTGGCGTTGCTGAGGATTGCTGTGCCTGTACCCCTTTCGCCTTGGCCGATGCTTTGCACGCCTATTGAATCGTTTTAACAATATTCCAATTCTTTAATTGCTTTTGCCTCGTGTACTCGACAGCATAATTGCCCACAAAAGTGCTGCTATACACAAGAGAGGGGCCAGTCTCATATAGCAAGGCATGGGAAGGTGTATTTTGGATTTCAACTGAGGGGCAAATAGAGGCTTGTATAATCTGGCATACCCTGCCCCTGTTGTGTCTACAACCATGACATCCGCTACAGCATAGACCACGCCTTCTTCTCTTTCGTGTGTTGCATAGTATATACCTTTATCTCTAAGTGTGATAATCATATTCTTAACATATTTTGGCTATTAGCCGCTTGGGGAGAATTGGATAGAGAATCGGACGAGTCATTCTTCTCCCTAGTCCACATCTCTAGTATCTAGTTCACCAGCGACCCAATCTCCCTCCCAATTCGCTCAGCCAACCAACCAATATCCCCTCTGTGTTCTGTTTGGTTGTATAAGGCAAATTTCTGATAGACTGAGCCGCCTTAGTCGGGCCTGTGAAAGACCCGCTCGAGGTCAAGGATCAAGCGCAGAAGAGGACGTAATGCAGCGGCAGACCCGGCACTTAGACCTAGCCCTAGTTCAATAATAGACCATAAGACGATATCAGCAATGCCATCTGAGACGACGTTAGCCCATTTTATAGACATCGACACTACGGAATCGAAGACACATACAGAGGTAGTCATTTTTGTGAAAGTAACTACTAAGATATCTCAGACGAACGATGGTAGCAGTACTTGCGCTGTTTGATTAATTGGGATTAGCCTGATATGTTAAAAGTCTTCGGTTTCAGGTTGACTTACAAGAAGCCTAAACTCAAGATACAAGCAGCTGTGCTCTTGACTTTCCAGTTCAATTGCACATTCCACAGGAGAACAATGGCAAGAATAACGCATGAGAAATCGGTAAGTATGTAAACTGCTGAGATGAAATAACTAATATTAACGATGACAGAAGGCGAGAGACATTTGCCAGCGGCCGGGTTCCACTGAGCCTCGATTGGTTTGCAAACACTTAATACAGTGACTAACGTGCTGATTCCTGCAATAGAACTGATCGCTATTACGACATAAGCAGGATAACGGACGGTAGGTTTGTTGCTGGCCCGAATCAAGCCAACACAAATGCCGCTTTTGACAAAAATAGAATCAACACAATAAAAAATCTGTATCATCAAAAAACACTGTACAAAATATATTAGCGAAAGTGTGATAAATCTTGGAATATAAACGATTGAAAGTTTAGTTATAATTACCTTGCGCGCAGTCATCGCATGGCCAGGGTTTAGATGGATATCGAGAGTCCCAATGCCATCATAAGAGCCGACAATGACTGGAACACAAGTCCCCAAAAAGAGGATCTATAAATATTAAAGTGATTATTAGCGAGGCCCACACATTATTGACTTGAAGATATGAAAGGATAATCTTGCCAGTCCAATAGATATCAACCAGTCATCCAATCCGAAACGTTTTATTGAAATGCGAACCCAGCATCGCAATGAGACGAGAACAAGTGACAGACAAAGCAAAAAGATGGTTACAAGAAAGAGGGATGTAGATTGATCTGAAAGACCCATCTTGATAGATATCTGAATCTGGAGCGGAGGGATAATCGATGCAGAATCTATGGAACATAGAATCAATATGCAGACCTGTAAAGTCTGGCACTTTGCAGGCAGTGATAACCAATATATATTAGATGTGACACAATTTCGACTGGACTGCAAATGGCCAGCTACTGTATGTCTCAGCTACATTACTCTCCTAGAATATGATTGACATGGCGCAAATGTGGCGCTCCATAGCTTTCTCGGATCAATCCTGACAAAATTCGTCGCCACGACGCGGGTGGTATGAGCTAACCTCTCTCCCTTCTCTACTAAGGAACGCATTTTCGCTGCTTAGTACTCATATGAGGCGGCTGGAGAGGTAGCTGGCACTGCCTCTCTGGTGAGCACCTGCTGTGTATACTCTTCTCACGGCCAGAGTCGAGGATCGCAGTAGGTTCTCGTTCTCGGGGTTCAGTGATAAGAGTAGTAGGGAGATGAGTCGTGGGTGGCGTTGGTGAACAATTTGCGGCATACCACGCTATCTTGCCTGGGAGGGTTTACAGACGTGCTAGCCATAAGTTATGAGACACTGCTTTTTCTCACAAGGTTTGATTTGTTACGGCAAAATGATATGGTTGGTGGTAGAAAAAAAAAGGGTGGTGACCCATAACTCATGGCTTGCGCCTCCATACTTGAAAGAAAGCCGTGGATATCTGGCCGCTTGGTGCGGGATTGCTTTTAGGAAGAATCGCGACGACATCTGCTGCCTCTGCGGTTCCGGATAGGGATGGCCGGTGCATGACTCAGTTAGGGCTCCTCCCTGAAGCCACTTCCCAAATGCAATTCCATTGAGATTCTGGACTAAGAAAATAGCAATGGAGATATCCGAACCGCCTTCAGGCATTTGAAACCTAAACCCAACAAGATCTCTTGATTGCTGTAGAGTGACAAAGCGTAATTGTAAGATGCAACGAGGTATGCGAGTAATACATAAGGTAAAGGGACTTTTTACTTACTAGCTTCTAATAGTTTACGACTATTTGTGTTTCAGTTGTTAGTAGTATTCCCTAAAACCGCAGACTTCTCGCGATATGCTTGTTATCTGCTATCCTGAAATGCCGAGTGGGCTCTCTAATCGGAAAAAGAATATGTACCTTGAACTGCTTTTCGATCAAAGCTCAATCACTAGCTCTGCCGCGCGGCTTGCGCTGCAAAATTAGGATGGGTCAGCCCCGCAACATTCAGAGAGGGCCGGGAATGCGATCCACACTCCCCGGGACGGCCTAAGACCTGGGTGTACTAGAAGAAAATATGTTGGTATATGCCGCCGCCACAACATCTCCCCTCATGTCACTAGTGCCTGTCACGATCGAAAATAGAGCGGGAATCAATGTCCCCGCAAAATTGCAGCTCGTAAATAAATAGTGGTCATATATTTTCGATCTCCACGAAATGAAGGTCACCCAGTGACAGCCATGCCAAGAAAAGTAGGCGGTAACTTGTCCCGAACCCCCCGTAGCCGAGAGGCTTGCCCCCTTATCCGTCTGGCCACAATATGACATGTCATTCCCTACAGCACCCTTTTCTCTAGAATCACATCCTACCCTTTCTTTTTCCAGCATTCTTGCACACCTCTCACTCGCACAGAACTCTAGCTCAGCTAAGCTCTCTTATTGTTATGTTTCTGTCTTGATTTAGATGTTCACTATTTTGTTCTTTCTTTCTCCACGTGATGGCCTGGCGCTGTGACTCTACTTACTTATCTTGTCTATCTATGTAATAATATTAAAGCACAGAACGAGACAAAGAAGCTGCTAATCTTTGGGGATAATATTCAGATCTTAGGTGCTATAAGTGTAACGGTTCGGTATTTACTCGGTGTAAATATAGAAGGTGTGATAGGCAGTCCGCGTAGTCACGTGTATATCGCAGATCACGGGACTTGGGAGTCACGGGAGGTGACTGGACGCGACGTTGCGATAGGACTAGCGACCGCGCCTCTTATACTTAAGCTTAAGGCTTCTTTTGAAACCTCTTTTCTCCTTATCTTTTCTACTTTATACTATAGCTATTAATGAACTTCCGTTGAGCTGTCACAATAGCTCTGAAATTAGCTATTGTATAATCTAATGCCTATAGATTGAATAGCTCTCTAGACGAACTTATAATATCTAGCGTTTTCGTATTATAGCTAAATATTAATAGGTGGATTAGTAAAATAAGTAGTAGAGCGTTCTTAATATTTTTAATAAGTATATAACCTTCTACTACAGCCTTTAATAATATTGATTTCAAAGCTGTACTCCTGGAGTTTACTTACTTATAAGAAGCTATAATATTAGCGAGTATTCTAATACTATGCCCTAGGTAGTCTTTATCTTAATTAAGATAATACTAAGTTATTATTATTCTGTAGAAAGATTATTAAAGTAAATTCGTATTAGAAGTCTTAACTTATATACTTTATTACTGTTGGTCCACAGGCCCATACAGGACATGTCTCAGCTAGAATAGGGGGTAGGACCACTTGCGGAGGCGATTCGGTGGCGTTTCGGAGGCAGTATATAGTCTGGTATCTCCCGCCCCCTCTTAGAAATACACAGATTTTCCACACTATTAAGCTTGATATGCATATACATGATATTTACGTTTGATTCTTGGCTTATATTCGGTATTGAACCGACAATTACTATATTATTTACTCTCTTTTCTGGAATACTACTATTTCTAATAGCTTATATTAGATTAGTACCTTAGAAATCTTTTAGGATTAGTATTACTATATCTAGTCTAGCCAAAGTAGACCTTATACTAGAGTACTACTTATCCTAATCTAATACTATAAACCCTTAGAAGCTAAGTTCCTTCTTCAGAATATTATTTAGTAATTTACTATTTTGATAAGCGTATAAGTTATTGATTATATTATAGCTATAGAGGATATACTCTATGCTAGCGCAGAGAGCGTCTACGAATAGCTAAAGATAAAGCTTATAAAGTATTTTGTTATTAACATTCGACGAAAGTATATCCAGGGTTTTATTGTTATTATTTGACTTAAGTATCTTATTTGTTTCTTACTATAAAAATATATTAGAATACTATCTTTGTCAGCTTAAATACAAGAGTAACTATCACTTTATTCGTAATGAAATATTTCGTAGATATAATGACTCTAACTTCTTGTATTACTCTTATAGTCTTTACTACGAGTTAACTAGTTAGATAGAAGTTATTCGAGAATACTTCCCAGTTTCTTCCGCTTCTGGCTTACGTATAAATTAATTAGGATGATATATTCGGAACGCAATTAGTCTAATAAGGGTGAAATAAGAATAAGAACTTATAATTCTCTTAAGAGGTCTAATAGTAGGTCTAAGAGTAATATTAATACCTTTCAGACGAAATTCTATAGCTAAGTATATTCCATGTTAGCGTGTTAGTTCGTTGTTCTATCTGGTTTGTATTAATTAGCGATGAGCTTATAATACGAATTCCGACAATCTTACGAAGTACTAACGTAGACTATAGATAAGTAACTAGAGACTAGATCTATTAAACGAATACCTTAACTAGTATCTGCGAGATAGAGCCCTAGGAATCTAAGATATTAAATAGCACTTATAGTCCCCGAATAACTAGTTGTTATATCTCTAGTTCTTGTAGTAAAGTTAACTTAAGTTCTATATTAGCTTTCTTTCCCTTCTCTGGAATATACTAAGAGGTGAATAGAGACTTCGTGTCTTTTCTTTAAGAGTTATGCGAGAAATAAGTCCCTAGGCTTTCTAGTATATATCCCTCTAATCTCTAGTCCTAGAAGCTACTAGGGATAAGTAAAAAGGTAGTGACTAGCCATAGAAGTAGATATCGGATGAAATAGTATCGCTATTACCAGGCCTTGCCGACGCGAAAAGTAGAGTGGCAATAGCTAGCGCAGTGCTTCGAAAGTTGTACATAACTAGGCACTACCAGCTACATTCACAAAGAGCACTTTTGCATGTTTACTATAATTAAAGGGAAATGCCTCCCCCTTTATATACATTTTACATAGAACTGTAGATAAGCAGGCTATAGGAACGGGCATATGGTAAATAATAGAGAAATTGAAAGTCGTATGAGTCCCTACTATGACATGAGGGATGAGGGTAGAGGTGACGAGAGAAAGTGCGAAGTTACGAAGTACGAAGCCACCTAGCTACTTAGCTAGCTCGGTAGCTACTAGGTAGCTACTCGCGTCAATACCTACCGAAGAAGTTGCAGAATCGTCTTCCAACAACAGCTATGGTCCTCGGACCTCCCGAGATCTCAACTTTGCGGGGTACGCGAGGGCGGCATATGACCAAGTAAAGTTAACCCTCTCCACGTCCCGGGCCGATTAAAAGGTCCGAGAACTATACTGGCACTCGCACTCGTACACACACTTACAAACATCATACAATTCGTCGTATTAGACACGGGAAAATACGAACATGATGGGAAAGTTATGTAGCATGAGGAGACCCCGCATCCCCATACCCCCCCGCATTCATAATTATTACTTCTGCAGCCAGTTTAGCTTGATAATTAGACTGGTATCTGCTTATGCGTTATATCTGCCTCTTGTAACGACGCAATATTACTAAGTGCAGTATCAAGTATGGGAGCAAGAGGGTAGGCAAATAGTAATATTATAGGTCTGGTACGAAGGAAACAAGAAGGTAAGGAGCCCTCACAGGGGGAGCGGTCCTAACGTCCCACCCCCCCATTCCGGCCACCCCCCCATTCCGGCCACCTCGCTTAACCTCACCGCTTCTTGTACCACTCTACTTTAATAATAATTAATTATCTTAATTCTTTATCGATTTTCTTGAAATTTGGAGTGATAATTGTTTTCATTATGAAGCCTTAATATACTGAGTATAACGTTAGGGCCGCTCTTAGAGAAGTGGCAAATAGCAAGTCTTTGCGGAAGGTATCGCTTGAGTGGGGTGTTCCAAGGTCTACCCTTATGGACCGCAACACAACGACTTAACTACATAGGGAGGCCGCTAGTTACTTACAAAAGCTACTTACGGTAGTGGAAAATCGATTGACCGATTAGATTTTAACTCAAGAGGCTCTTGGGCACGGAGTTACCTACGCATAGATACGAGTTTTTAGAGAGAGGCTTCTAGCTCTTTAAGGAGATCACTAAGAGCTTGGAAAACACTAGATAGCGCGATTTTTGGCTCGTAATCCTGTTCTGAAGACTAAGAGGTAAATATACGTCGATTCTGTACGTATTAATAGCGCTTGTTCCGAAGTTATTAAGCCGTGGTTTCAAAAATTAGAGATTCCGGAAATTAAGGTAATTCCGGCTGCCTAACGATGGAATATGGACGAGACTGGCGTTATAGAAGGTTATAGTCTTAATGGCTATATCGTAGGGAGTACTGAGAAACGTAAGGTTCAAGGGAAACAGCTAGGCTCACGTACCTGGATATTAATTATTGAGTGTATATCCGCAACTGGCCTCTCTACGTTTCTAGCGGTAATTTACAAGGGAAAATCGGTCTAATAACAATGGTTTCTGGCTCAACTAGATATATTCAGTTAATGGTACTTTACGGCAACTGATAATAGGTGGATAACTGATCAGACGGCTCTGGAGTAGCTGGAAAAGGTCTTTATCCCTTAGACTCAACTACGTGACTATTCAGCCAGACTTCTTATTCTAGACGGCCACGGAAGCCATGAGACTACAGATTTCCTTTGGAGGTGCCTTAAGCACAATATATACCTTCTTTTCTTACCGGCATATATATCACACGTCTTGTAACCTCTTGATTTAATAGTTTTTTCTGTCTTAAAGCGTGCCTACCGGAAAGAGCTTTAAAAATTGAGTTCAATAATCGATTCTATACTAATTAGCAGGCGCAATTTCCTTATCTACTACTAGAAGGCACATCTAGAAGCCTTTAGCCCTTCTAATATCAAGGCTAGGTAGAGGACTGCAGGTCTATAGCCGGTTTCTATAGCAAAGCCTTTAATGAGCCCATTATTATTGGAAAACAGTAATAAATCGATCGATCTACTTCTACTAAAGCCTCAGGAGACGCTAATACTACCTCTAGAGGTTTCCGATACTTCAATTAAGGTATAGACGCCAAAGGGCCGGAAAGAGCTATATAGATAAATCCGTACTTTAGCCAGCGGGTCATATAACTAACTTCCAGAGAAGCGTATACTCTTCAGGAAGGTTATTAAGGGAATTAATAAGAGAGACTACGAATTAGGGAAAGTAAATATAAGGGTTAAAGAGTTAGAGGAACGAATAGAGCAAATTCGGCCAAGAAAAAAGAGGAAAGTCTTAACTAGTCCAAATTCCCGATTTGCGATAACACGTGCTATTAGAGAGGCTTAAATCGCAGCTGGAAAGGCTTAAATTAAACCTATAGAATCAGAATCAGAGGGAGATTCAGAATCTACAATATCATGTATAGAAGTTAACGTAGAATAGAGTTATTAAGTCTTAAATAGGAAGTGCTGAAATTAAGCAAGGTGGCCGGAATGGGGGGGTGGCCGGAATAGGGGGGTGGGACGTTATATATACACGAATCTGGTCCGGCTTCCGTCCGGTAATATTCCGGCTAAACCTGAGTACCCCTATTTCCAGTACTTCCGTCACTTCAACGTTACACCTCTAGTACGAAGCAAAAGGGAAAGACAGAAAGAAAATTGACGAACTAGCTAGCGATGTTATGATCTAGTCATCTAGCTAGTATGGGTTGGACACGAAGTAGAGAAAGATAGGAATAAGGATAAGTTTCGAGGTATCTGGCTCGGGGTTCTGAATAGAATATTACAATCAAGATAATCACTTAATCAGAGCCTCTCACCTGATAGGATCTTTGTATTTTTTCTTGTAATATCTTATAGAACAATTGCCCTAACTTACCTTATACTCGGAAGTGCATTTGCTACTAGCTTCAACTCTAACTTCAACTCCACGTACTATAATCTAATCCTACCTAGCTTCTATCCTGATCTTAGCTATATCTTCGTTCCGGAGCTAGATAACACGTTCTTCTATGTATTATTATCCTTTACCTCCTTCCTAGGTATTCTGATCTACACTAGTAAGGATATACGAGAGTAGAAGTTGATAAGTAATGCCGTGAGTAGGCTAGAGTAGCTACTAAAGCTCGAAAACGTAACTGAGTCTTCTAAGGGTATATAAGTACTAGGTCTCAGATACTATAAGGGCGTATTCTACCTCTTTGATACTCTTGTTAACTCGAACCTACTATTCGAGGATAATATAAGATAAGAGAACTTCTATATAACCTTAACTAACCCTTATAGGTTATTTTCTTAGTTAAATGCTAAATACTTCGAGTTTAAGGGCTATAATGTAACTCTATTCTAGGATTCCGATAGTCGAAGTTATATTATAGGAGTATATCTAAATCTAGCAGGAATCTTCTTTAGCCTAATTAATCTTAAGACTAAGAGAGTAAGTAGTTTACTTAATCTCTGGAATAGTACTAAAGGACCGGTACTAGAGAGACCTCGCCTTTTGTAGAAAGATGGCTATTACTACTTAATAATCACTAAAGGCAGTACTTTCATAGGATATTTCTAGATAATTACGCGCTCTGGATATCTTACTAGTCTGTATACGTTAAATCTGTTAAATCCTATCTTTACTAATACTAATACTACTCGACTTTTCTAAGCTATTAGCTATATCGATTTTTTCTAGGACTCTAAGGGAAGATAGTAAGTAGCTGCCTTTTCTATATGTCTTATTATAAATAACTCTGCTCTAATAAGCCGAGAGATAGTCTTAACGCCTGTGTCTTAGAAGAAAGCAGAATAGCTAATTATTACGATAGTAGAAAGGAAGATAAGTAGTTAAAATATAAGGTAATTAAGGAAGGTTTTAAGTAGGGAAGGAACTTTAGCTAACGTAAATCACCTTTTAGACTTTGCGCCCGACTCTTCTCTCCCTATAAAGATATTATTCATACGATTCCCTATTAAGGAGAACTACGTTATTTCGCCTTGAGAATATCTATATAGTCTACGACTTTAAGCTTTAACGATAAATATCTCAGATTTACCTGCTACCTTAGGAGCTATTTAGTCGCTAACTTTCCTTAATCTACGCCAGACTTATATATACTTCATATTCAAAGCTAAATTCGAGTTTAATCTTCAAGTAGCTCAGCAGGAAGTTAGAGTCTCGGTTTTCCAGGAGAATATAAATATAATACTCTCTTTCTAGAGTACTATATACTTAATAATTCGTCCCTATTATTACGCGAATTCTTATATGTAGCTTTTCCTACAAGTCGCTTATATTAACCTAAGCGTTATCCTACTACTAGACTCAACCGGAAAGTAAATATATTATTTTTACGTCGCTAGTATTACTAATTTGCTAGTTCCGATACTATACCTACCTCTAGCTCTTACGCTAGTGCCTGCCGCCTAGAGAAATCAGGCTATTATCCTATAAATCCAGGTATGTAATCATATATATTATAGTCTCTTGGCTTAGCTAGCTGCCTAAAAATCTAATGTATTAAACCTTAAGTATAGCTAGGCTATAGGTCTCGGCTTTAAGTTCTCGGGTATATAAGCACTTTTACTATCTCTTTCCTAAAGTACGATACGTTAATAAGTAAATATCTAATAAAATTTTGCAATAGGAGTCCGTCTAAGGGCCTTCGCTATTATAAATAGCAGTAGTAAGTCGTTCTCTGCCTACGTTTCTAAGTAGTTATATGTCGGCGATAGTCAGCTTCTTAATTAAGGGGAATATTTTATTGTTTCGGGATACATGGAGTATAGCGCTAAGTGCTAAGGTTCATAACGAATATTAACAGTTTAATAGCAGACGTTTCTCTTCCACTAGTAATAAGAGTATTTAAAAGTTCAAAGGCGGAAATCCGCCTACAGAAGAGAGTCCTGCAGTTTGTATAGCAACTTAAAGCGAGATACTACTAGTACCATAATAATATCAATATATATGTTTTTATCTGGAAGGCGCGCCTTCTCCTAAAGCGAACGAGAATAGAGAACACAGATATTTCAAATATTAATTTCCAAGCCACACGAGAAAGATGAAATATACTCCTTGATCGATAGCTGTAAACTCGGCATGGAAATCTTTAGTTGTTGTATTTTTATGGGCATCAGAACCACTGAGCTTCGTGTTCCACAGCTCTTTTTGTTTTGTATTCTATAAACTGTAGGCTGTTTATTCACGTAATCTGAGCAGTGACTGGCAGCGACGTTGTCCTGCTTGGCAAAATTATCTTTCCCAAAGCTTTCCACAGATTTATTCACAATGGATGCAAAAATGCGTTTGCTAGTCTCCCACCAGACATCACACTCGAGACGAAAGGAGCGTGGACTAAGCTCTCCCTTCTCAGTGTATTTATTTCGGTTCTAAAACCTGTCAATTAAACATCCCATGGGGTTGCGCTTCCCTGCTCTAGGGAATGACTGGGAGTATCAGCTAAACATCAAGGGGAGGAACTGGAGCCGGTAAGATTCTCCTCACATTTGCTCATAGCGTTGACTTGTACCGCGGGAAACCGACTGTGGTCTATGGACTGAAAGCGATATGGGAAGAACATCGATTTGAGCTTATAGTAATATGACTACCCCATCACAATCTCATTTGCTCGCACAAGATTAGAAAAAGGCTCGCAAATCCAAGACCTCTGTAAAACGCAACATTTAGCAATGAGCAGAATCTGCAGGTCAATCAGTGACATAATACACAGTAACTTGTCCAATCGCTGTCCCAGCCGGGATCAAGATAGGAATGGGGAATCCCCCAAGATCGAACTCAATATTCGGCATTCTCGCCACCTCCCCACCCCCCGTCTCGTCGCCATTGAATACCATCCCCGTCTCGCATAGAGTTCCGTTCGCAACTTCCATCTCTCGAAAGCTCAAAATTCCCGTGAACGTAGCAGCAGGATCCAATGACTTGAAACCGGCTTGAAATCCCCATCCAATGAGTAGAAACGTAGCTTGTGCTGCGGAAGGGTTGTCAAGTTGAATGACAATACCACCTCCTGGTGAAGTGGTAGGTGCAAATCCGAATGCGCGACCCAGAGTGATTTCCCATTCTCCCATCCGCACAATGGTCGTATTGGCAGGGTCGGCACTAATGTCTTCTGGATCATCGAAGTAAAATCCTGCCATCTTCTCTGGGGCCTCCTGCGCTTTCAGTAAGATTTTCGAAACTTCTTTGATCAGGCCGTAAGTACGGCCCAGTGCTGAGGTAGAGGAGTCTAGTGTGTCAATTCCGAATGGTGATGCGCCGATGGCTTGATGCGCTCCGATTGCGTTCCAGATTCGACGAACGCCATAGTCATCTTGCCGCTGCTCTGGAACGAAGCGCGGGTAGTTTCTGTGACTGTACACTTCATGTGTGCCATTGTAGTCGCCGTTATAGACGTCTGCTGAGAGGAAATCGAGGGAAGGGGCGAAAATCTGCCAAACGTCCCTGGGCAATGGAATTAGTAAATTCCTAGGTACAGAATATCCCATTAAAAAGACGAGATGATCTTGTTGCCGGGCTATAGGTAGTCTTGGAGTGGGTGCTTACAAAACTTCGCTCAGAGCTCCACCGGATGGAAACACGTCACCAGGTGTGCGAGCTGGCACCCCTGGCGGCATCTTCACACCATTGAAGTTAGCATACAGCGGCAATGGATATTCCTTCTTCCCAGCCTCTGCAACGGTATTTAGATAACCTGCGAAACTATACGCCATGAAAAGCTCATCCGTGTAAGTGCTACTGCCAAACACCACCTCCCATCCGGTATTTGTAACATTAGTCGTGGGCGTCCAAGTCTTTGCAAGAGACGTTCTCATATCGACATGCAAGTTCTCCCATTCGTCGCGCAAGAATTGGATAAACACGTCCGGGACTGGAGATGTGAAGACTGCGTCGGCTTCAACGCTGCGATCGCGTGAGTCACCAATAATGCCGGACTCATTCTCTACTTGCACCATCAGCACTGTGAAGTACCCCTCGTCGAGATCTTTGAGGTGTGACATGAAAGCTGAGAAGGCTTTTGCATCTGCGGAGACAGTTTCTGGGCTAAAAGTAGATAAAGCGTCGGCTGTAATGATGCCCGTGGTCGAATTAATCTTGGCTCGTGGGAACCGGGTTGTGTTGGTCTTGACCCATGGAGGCACGTATGTTGAAAGCGCTATGTCGAGTGAGCAAGTCTTTCCTTCATTCTACTCCGGAATTCCACGCTTCCTTTCTATCTTTGGGGAACGTACCATTTTTGTAAGCACCAAACCACAGTACGATCAGATATGTATCATGTATCCTCGCATCCCGAACAATTTGATCGAATTCTGAGAAGTCAAACGTCCCTTCCGCCTGTTCGAACTGTTCCCACCCGAAACCAACAAGCAGAGTATTAATGTTCATACCTGCAAGTTTCTCCCACTGCGTTGCCATGTATTTCGCCGAAGTGGGTGACGAGTTATGCAGCTCGGCCCCTCGAACAAGGAATGGCGACCCGTTGACTATCAGCTGTTTCGTGCTACCGTTTGGTACGGCGCGGAGATGAGGTATTTGAGAGTTCGTGGAATCGGCGGTTCGCTTACTGGAGCTGTCGACAGGCTGTGGGTGGAGAGACAGAAGCCAGAGCCAGATAATGGCTAGGCTGAGGAAAGGCCTCGGCACAGACATTGAGGGAACCATTTTTGCTTGTTATTCTTGAGAATAGTTGGCTTTGTGATGATGGTAAGCAATTCAATCGAAATACAAGCAGGAATCATAGTATATGTACACTTTTGTCCGTAGTATGCGAGAGGATACGAAGTACGACAGACAATTCCCCACATTGGAGAGTATGATTTTCGCACTGCCTAGTAAACAAATCCAAGCGAAGGGTCTTAACAGGGCTATTAAGCCAATATGAAGGCGAAAAAAATGAATTCGGGCCTTCTAAAATCACTGCGGGAATTCCTTATGACTTCTACTACGTCGAGATTAGGTCCACAAATAGTACTTTTTAAGCCAGCAGCCCTAATTAAACCTCTGCTATAAGCTTTGAAAATGAGTTCATGACCTTAGGCGCATTGGTGCGCATCACACCAGACGCACAAAATGCGGGGTGAGTGGGCCCTTTCCCCTCAACCGCGGGATTCACGTCTCGTTCAGGATGCTACCTCCGTACAGCGTGCGGGGCACGGCTTAGTGGCTGATCTGCAGCCTGCATAGCCTCCTCGCTTACAGGCTCTACTGACAGGGCCTTCAGGACGGTCTGCACTACGTCGAGCTACTGTACTGAATCGCAGTTAGAGGGATATTCGTACTCGTATGTCACATGTACTTGTATAACCCTCGTATAGTCGTATCTTCGCACTTGGAAGGTACTCCAAGGTTGCATATATCATCATCCTGTGGACTTCATCGAGGTTAACATCTTCGTCTTTCCCCCTCTGTCTTTGACCCCGTCACACCACCTGTCTCATGCTGCTTGTATGAATTCAACTTCTGTGCCAACTTATTTGGCTCATAAAAGAGTTCTACCATTGCCCAGAACCATGGGGCTCTTGCGGGTGCTTACTTCCTTCATCTATCTGTACCTTGAAAGGTATTTAAACTCCAAAGAACATTTACTGAACAGCCTATTCCACAGATTGTCATCATAGTCCTAGGACTAACAAAGGCATCATGCCTCGCTGGAGCCAACCTGAAATCCCAAACAGAAATACAGCCGCGATGTACAGTAGATCAAATTGGATCGTTTTCATCACCAGGCCCATCGTCCAGACCAAAGTTCAGATTCTGGTAGGCGCAATGCACGGTACTATTGCTTGATGCTGACCCAAATATAAGGCTTCCAGACGCCAGTGTTGACCTTGAAGGTCTAGCTGGTGACATCAAAGGCTTAGCTGCAATTGGAGCTGGTGGGGTTGAATTCAACAACCATTTCAACGTATATCATCCATAGTCCGTAGCTTGGAATGATTAATCAATGTGTCATTAGTATGGCGGCACGATTGCAAACCCACAATCAGACTGGAGTATTTACGGCTTTGGAACAGAAGCTTACAATCGGGTTTTGAAAGCTGCACTCGAAGCGGCAAAAGAGTGCAATCTACTTTTTGATCTCGCCATGGGACCAGAGTCAGGACAAGGCGTTCCTGCAGAAATTGACAACCGTAAGTTGCCCAGCTTCGCAGATTTTTTCCCCTCAGCTAACGGCTTCCTTCTTTAGCTGGGCTTGCTTATGACCTCGTGACTATACTCTTCTGCCCAAAGAGAGATCACATTCTAATATTTGTTAGGTCTCCTATCAAGTAATTGTCCCTGCGGGAGGCGTCTTTCAGGGACTGATTCCCGGTGGGGGCATGACAGGCCGGACTTTAGTTTCTGTCACTACGGCTACTATCCTGAATTCCACCTTCTTCAGCATTCCACGTTTCATTGTCGGAATCCAGATCGGGTCTGAGAACTACACTGAGCATTATGTCGAAGCAGATAGTATTCGCGATGTCACACATTTGGTGAATTCAAACGGAACCTTGTCGCTAAAGTTTCCAATTTCTAGAACGGGAAACTCAACAAGGCACATTGTCTATGCATCGTATTACCAGCTGTCTGGTGCTCGAGCTTGTACCCCTGGAAAACAGCCGCAAAACTTCCTTCAGAATGGATCTTTTGCTGTGGATCATTTCTCTCCAGAAGGCGCGAAAGTCACGACGGATTTTCTTGAGAAATACGTGCTGGTTAATGGTGTTCGAGAGCTTATGCAAGAAACAGGGAAATACAGTAAGGCTCTCTCCGCAATTTTCTTTCCCTAAGTTTTTTTTTTTTTTTTTCTAATTAAATTATGCAGTTTGGGAAGATAGTGTTGAGGTCCCAAGCACGTTATACTGGACTCCACAGCTCAGCAAGACTTTCAAATCAATGCACAAATATGATGTTGGTGTCAAGATCATGCTACTCTCATATGGAAACGGACTCCAATTTGATACAGAATATTCCGAGAGATTCTTCTCGGACAAGCCCGAGCTTGACCAAGGATACATTTCAGATTATCGCGCCACGCTTACACGTCTGATGACCACATACTTGGATTACATCAACAATTGGTCCCATACGTATCTTGGCCTGGAGTATTCTGCACAGCCAGGCTATGGAATTCCTGTCGATATGGTATTGTTTCCTTCAGCGAATGTGATAACCATATAACTAATTGACTTTGTAGCTCGAATTGATTCCTCACGTAGATGTGCCAGAGGACGAGTCCCTCAATTTTCATAGCAATATTGGTAAGACCTTATACACCACTCGGTTTTGATATACTGTCATAGCTTGCAACTGATTTGTTACAATGTAGACAGCTATCGTCAATTCTCGGGCCCTGCAAATCTTGCTGGGAAGCGAGTGATTTCAAACGAATTGGGCGCAGTCCAATTTTCTGCATATCGTCAAACACTGCCTTCTTTGATCAACCTTGTTAAGAAGGCTTATGCTGGTGGAAACAATCAGATGGTCTTCCATGGAGCAACATACTCTCACCAATTTCCCAACACAACGGTCTGTTACAACTCCATTGAAAGCGTCTACGCCCTACAACTACTAACAATCATCGCCAGTGGCCCGGATACACTCCTTTTAGCTATGTCTTCGCAGAAACGCATTCAAGGCATCAACCAGCATGGGAACATGGATACGCGGATTACATTGACTTCGTTGCTCGAAACAACTTTGTATTGCAATCAGGTGTCCCTAAACGTGACATTGTCATATGGAACAAGCAGAGCGGACAAAACTTCTCCCTTCCCGCCATCTACAGTTCTCTAGACTTGGTCAATGCTGGTTCGTCTCTATTTTCAAACTTCAATCATACCTTTGCTATTAATATAGTAACGCCTCTCGTCAAATGCTAACACATCCTCCGACAGGTTATAGTTATGACTATTTGTCCCCGAGCAATCTTATCTTGGAGCAGGCCATGGTTAGAAACGGGGTTCTTGCACCTGACGGCCCTGCCTACAAAGCCTTGGTTATGCCGCAATCAGCTGTCCTGACAGTGGATGGAATGCGAGCTGTTTATCGCTTCGCGACCTCTGGATTAAAGGTCATATTGACAGGTGGTATGCCCACACAGGCTGTGTCCTTATGCGGGCTCGCCGAAGCTCAGGAGATTTACAGAAAGCTGAGCCTACTTCCGACGGTTCACCAAGAACCTGACGGACCACTCGCCCCAGTACTTGCATCTCTTGAGGTGGAGCCCCTGGCTAGGGTATCTTCGAATTCTCCCTGGTATACGGTCTGGCGGGATATCGATGGCCCCCCTGGCCAAAAAGATTCGTACGTCTTTGTGTACAATGATGGCAACAGCAGCGAGGGTTCAATTGCATTCAGGAGCACGAAAACGCCTTACCTGCTTGATGCATGGACGGGAAAGAAAACGCCGATTCTCAATTACACGGTTTCATTTGACCGGACGAACATATTCTTTCGCCTCGCCAAGTACCAATCAGTAATCGTACTGTTTTCTTCCGCCATAGACTTGGATACTCCCTACATCCATGTAATCTCTTCTCCAACAGATATCCTCGGCTTTGCATTCGAGAGAACATCTGGCATATTGGCCAAAGCACCCTTTTCAAGCTCTCTAGGCTCCATTGCCACCTCTGATGGCGTGTTTCACAATTTTTCTACGGCTACCGGTCCTACCGAGGTCATTCTGCGAAATTGGACAATGGTTGTGGAGACGTGGGAGCCACCAAGCAACTTGAGCCATATTGAAACACTAGCGGTCAAATCCAACAAGAGCTATTCACTACCTCAACTTGAGCCCTGGGAAGCAATCCCCGACCTTTCGCAAGCATCTGGACTTGGCTATTACAGCACATCCTTCAATTGGAATCATACTGCTTCGATTGGTGCCATTATTGACTTCGGTCAAATTCAGCATACTCTCCGCGCCAGCATCAATGGACACAGATTGTCTCCCTTAGATTATACGTCTGCGAGACTGGATATTACTGAGTTCTTGGTTCAGGGGAGAAACTTAGTGGAGGCGGTTGTGGCAACCACACTTGCTAATGTTCTGAGGCCGCTAGTGAGGGAACTGCAAACAGTTGGTGGTGGTGCTTCACTAGGCAATATTACATTTACCGGACTGCCAGGTACGAGCGATATCGAGAATTCCCAGAGCGGGATGGTAGGTATAGTTAAGGTTATACCCTATTGTATGATAAGATTATCTACTAGAGATACATAAATACGGATGCAGGGCTACGCTGCCCGGAGAGCCCAAATGAGACAATCCATCGATGTCCAGCTTTCTTGTTCTTGCCGTATTCTCTTCTCAAACCCTACGACTTCCTCGATATTCCCCAATGAGTGTGGAACGAGACGTCGACTGAAGATGCATGCGCGACATAGGAAAGGAGAGTAAGCACAAAAAGGCTTTACGCTTTGGTGGACAAATTGCCCCTGTATACCGTGACAAAACAACTGAGGGTTCTCGAATATTCCGATTTCCAGTAATAGCGCAAAGATACACGCGTCTTGTAATGATTTGTTCACCAGAGGGACTGATTAAAACTGAATTACTAGATAATAGAGCTAAACTTTTAGTGCTCTTATATTTAGAAATAGAAGAATATTTGAATTACTATTCTCTGGCTATCCTTAATAACGTCTGACCCCCCCCCCCCCCCCCCCCCCCCCCCCCTCCCCCTCCTCTTCCAGCTACCTCGCTTAACCAGCGGTCGGTGGACGAAAAAGCCACAGCACTCATCAGTTCCCATTGCTCAGTAGTATGCCTCTCGCCCCATTTCCCCCCTTGCGCTGCGACCTCTCTCGTAGAACCATCTGTGCGAAACATAGCCAAACCCTCTTGGCGTACGCAAATCAACACGAGAGATTAAGAAGCCTTCCGCCTCGACGAATGAAGGCGAAAATAGAGACTCAAGTCTTACCAAACCTAAGGCTACATCTACGGCTCCTCGACTTGTGGTAACTATTATGGAGGGAAGAGTATATTAAATTCTTCTTCGATGAACGCCATTGCGGAGGATGTTAAGCCGCGCATTGTAACAAAAGGTACAAGGGTACATAGGTACCATGGGACAAGAGTTGGGCCCCTCTGAATGAGATGGGGAACTCCGAAGAGAAGAGGACTCTAATATATATATACTGGATGTAGCCACCTCCTTGGGAGGCAGACTTGAATTTTATCTCTGAACCCCAATTGGTACTTCGACTCAGCAATATACTTTTACCCTTTACCTAGTCACGTATTACTTGCTCTGCTGTAATGTGATCCGTCCTGCTGCCCTCCAACGGCATCGACTGTTACAGCCAAGCACCCAAACAACCTAAATTTAAGGAGATACTTCAGGCCTGGCTCTCAAATTACGCTGTAGTCTTGGACAGTTTGTAGATTAACGATAAATTTCAAGGTTCGCTGCTAAAATGTGCCCGGATATTTTCCCCTTTTTAAGATTCAAACTTCTGCCTGAAAATTTATAGAGTAATCGTAGTTTGGCCTTATATGGCCGTTATATATGCCGGTCCAATGAATTAATGGGCTGGATGGATATCTGTCAAATTAACTAGACCTGGACCTGGGCCAGGACCAACTCTTAATGGATGGACTGGATAAGTATTAAAATAGGGGGACAGTCCACCCATCGAGAGCACTGCCATCCAATATCAAAAAGGTACTTGTGGGCACTGATTATGACTTTTTGAATTTATCGCAGGAGCGCCATCCTCATAGCTTTGGTTGTCCTTTATAATATACACATAAAAAATCAATAGCTCTTGACCCACATCTGTGCCCATTTCATCACGTATTCCCAGCGAATCGGAAGTTGGTTAGATGTAGCCATAACCAGCCGCTAGCCGCTATCTCCCACCCACCAAATGCCCCTAAGTGCGTGCAACAATACCCCGAAATAACCAAGTATGGCAATCGCTGGCGGTTTGGCCTCAGCTATAGCAGTCCAGAATTCATCAGAGACGAGAACAGGCCAGCCGAAAACCAAGTGCCTGTTTTCTGCCAATTCTCCACCTGGAAAACACCTCCGAAGATAATACAAAGCATGTTGATACTCTGCTAGAAGATTAGTAGACCCTGCTTCCGCATGGACACATCTCTCCAAAGCCCCCAATGTTTTGTCAACTTCGTGTGGCAATAAATTCCTCGCTTTATCATTGTCAAAGGATAGAATAGAAGGCACTGGGTTCTTTTGTGTCCAATGGCCCGGTACCGACTTCTGAATTTTCCGCACCAAACTGAAGGTGTCACCAATGCTTGCTGTGAAATATTTTCCAGGGCAAGATGTCGCCTGCAGCATAGCACAAGAGTTGAATGCGACAATCTGAGCAAATGCAGTGAGAGATATCGCGTTGTCAGGTCCGATTGCATGGAGCATTGGTTCAAGAAGCCCAACGGCGGACTCATGATAACGCAGAGCGACATCATTATAATACCCAGCGCGAGAAACTTGTAGATGGGCAAGATGAAAAGCGGCTATAGAAAACAAGCCGTGTAGTAGAAACCTGTTGGAGAAGGCTTCTTGGGGGACTGTAACCTGCCACAACTTCCTAGAGCCATTACCGTATGCGAGTGTATTATGGGTTGAGATCGTGTAATGAAATAAGAGTTCGAGGTCCAAAAGCGCACAGCTGAAATTCTCTGATCGTCCGATAGGTAAAATTCTGGAGTGCGAGGGATTGAAGGGGCCTTCCATTTGAGACAAAATGCGTCCTGGTATACCAGACGGAGTCAGCTGTGCAGCTGGTGGTGGTCGAGCGGGTGTGAGAAAGAGCAATGCGTTCTCGTAGTCGCACTGTTTAGGTTGTCTTGCACATCGAGAGCATGATGGTCTCTCCTCATCGCACTATACACCATAGAATCGGTACCTAAATTCAACACGGAGAGCGTGACAAAACGTGATTAACCTTCACTTTCTTGCTCTTACATCTAACGCAGCCGTGTCTAGACTTTGTATGAGGTCGTCGAGAAGGCATGCATTCGCGTAGGTTGGCGTAGTTGTGTTGGAATATTACCAGGCTGGATCTGAGACTTGATGCTAGATACAGATCCTGATTCATCGTTGTGCGGGGAAAAGTGCCTTTTGCACTCACACGCTTCCGACTTCAGACGTCTGACCAGGGCGAAAGCGCAAAGTACTTCATATCAAGCATAATAGTGCCAAGACACATAAGGTCTACTTTACCTTGAGAGGTAGTATTTTAGCAGAATCCATGTGTTCTACTGGATGATTCCCCTGCTAGCGTAGAACTTGCTAGTAGAACATGTTTTGGAACTATACGCCGAGCGGGAAGTAACAGCATCAAAAAATCGCTGACGCTTTAAGTGATCAGCTGCTTAACACGCTGGGTGGGTGCTTGAACGGCCAAAACATTCGAACTATAAATTGCCATAAATTACGTGCGCGACTCACATTTAGCCATAAATTTCGTATCCGCAGTTTAGCGCACACCGATTACGAAGTACGATATACGAAGCATGCCGGATTCGCTAACGTCCAACATTCTCAAACCATCAAACCATCAAACGACGTTCCAAGATCGATCTCCCTTGTCAGTTCATAGTTTTGGACGATCAAATTTTCCTTTTCTGCAAACCACTATCCGTCAGCTTGCTTGACAACGCTCGTCCGGAACCTGGACCAGTTGAAAGCACTGGCCGTACTTTTCGTATTCGTTTAGCTGACAAGATGGTGTGTTGTCAGTTTCTTTGCTGGACACTGTTGCTGACAATGTCAGGTGTCAAACTGCATGTGCGAGTGCGACCAATTATCTTACAACCTTGAACCCAAACCGCCTTCCCATTAATTTCCTCCCACGGAGCCATGCGTAAATGCCCACAGCCAATGCCAAATTCTCTAGCGCACTCATAGTCATTGCTCCTCTGGAAGTCTTGGTCCGTGGCCCTCACCCAAATCTCCATTTCATCAGCACAGAAGTCATAGAATGCATTTCCCTCGCTCTTTCTTTAGTCGGATTCTCATCCTCAAGTGATATAGCCAACTCAGGATCAATCCCAGCATTACATACAACCACATCCAGAGCGCATTACCTGTAAGGCTTCTATAAGCACCTACTGACGATCGGACACAGATGTGACGCTAAGACAACTCTTTATGCATGTCCCCCAATTAGTCATTTGGAGCTCTTAGAGCTGACATTATTCTGTTGACAAAATGAAGAAGGCGGAGATGTAGGTGTACCTAAGTGGGGCTGTCTGGCGAAATATACCCCGGAAGCTAGCCAACCCCCTTTTTTCAACCGAAAGCCACGGACACACAATCGAGTGTTTCCCCGCTCTCCTCTCTAAGTTTTGACAAAACAGCTACTGTGAACAAGCCAATAACGGCTCTTGCAACGAGCGCTCTCCGGTTGTCCGTCTGGGGAAATGCGGGGTGTTAGGCTACACGTCCAGTTTGCATAAATACATCCTCTTCGCGAGATTGAGGAGAGCTAATACCGACTAGCATCGTCATTTATATTCTTCATATTCTACAAAACGAGATACCAAAGCACTGTCCGCAGTGGGCACTACTTCAATTATGGCATACTTCGCCGAAAAGACGGAGCCTTCAGAAGTGTTTTTGGAGAAGGTTGAAGATACAGAGCACCGTGAGACAGCTTCCGACAAGGTACTCGACTCTCCAACGATCTCGGATGAAGAAGACTTGAACTTTAAATGGACCTTCGATGTCATTACTACCATTATTGCATGCACCGCGACGTACTTCGCTGCAATTTTCGCAACTGTTGCCCCTTCTGGTGCCATTGCCTTCATCATTCTCTCCTTTCCTGAGGAAGCTGAAAATGACATCTGGATCGCGGCCGCAACTACAGTTACTGGATGTGTCCTCCAAGCCTTCTGCGGAGACTTGAGTGACCAACTCGGCCGCAAAACTCCAATACTAGCTGGAATGATCCTCGGTGTCACTGGAACCATTCTTGCCGGTAGAGCCGCGAGCCTGACTATGGTCATCGGGGGACAAGTCTTAAGCGGTATTGGTCTCACTCTTGGATATCTATGCGTCCCACTTCTTCAGGAGATTGTTCCCAAAGACAAGCGACCAACAGTCATGGCGATCTCAGGAGCCTTCGCAGGCATCGCGTACTCTACTGGCAATGTGATCTCAGGTGCATTCATCAATGCGGATGTCGGAGGCCCAAATGAAGGCTGGCGCTGTGCTTTCTATGTTTCTGCAGCATTATACGCCCTTGGTTTTATTCTCATCGCCATCTTTTACCACCCCAGCCCTCGACCAAACCCTGAAAATCTTTCCATAGCAAAGCGACTTGCTAAGATCGACTGGATTGGTGTATTTCTCATTGCCGCAGGCTTGTCGATATTTCTCGTTGGCCTCCAATCAGGGGGCAATCCCACACCATGGGTGTCGGCACGAGTCATCGCATGTATGGTTATCGGGTTCATACTTTTCGTTACTTTCTGTACATGGGAGTGGAGAGGTACATCAAACGGCATCATGGCCCACAGCTTGTTCGGCCATTGCAACTTCGCTGTTATACTGGCACTCTGTTTTGTCGGTGGCATGACTCTCTTCGGGGGTCAAGCCTTCTTGCCTCAGGAAGTCATTTATCTGTTTACCTCCGATGCTTTGCTCACGGGGGTATGGGGACTTCCATTTAACATGGGTACTGTTGTCGGTGGTATTATCGGCGGGATCTGGTTTGCTATAACAAAAGAAGCCAAGCCAATCATCATCTTCACGTTTGCATTTCTTATCCTCGGCAATTGCTTGATGCTCATTGTCAAGCCGCATGTCCAGTTCGCGGCATGGTTCTTCCCTTCTGGAATCATGGGTGTGGCCGTCGGTATCCAGACCACCGTCCTTCTGGTTGCCGTGACGCTCTGCACACCCGATCACCTAATTGCGGCAGCAACCAGCCTTTCTCAATCGGTTCGTGGGTTGGGTGGAAGTATTGGCGTCGTTATCTTTTCGCAGATCTTTACGTCAAAGGTTAAGGTTCTTGTGCCAGGGGAAATAGCGAAGAGGACGATCGAAGCTGGCCTGCCTATTTCATCTGTGGAATCTTTAGTCGGAGCAATAATGCTAAATAACCCCGTCCTTACCGAGCACGTTCCTGGTATCACCCCGCAAATCCTGTCTGCTGCTAGAGAAGCCCTACGAGATGGCTACTCAAATTCGTTCAAATATGTCTGGTACTCGTTAATTCCATTTGCTGTTGCGAGCATAGGACTGTCTTTCCTACTTCGGTCAACTAAGGCGCAGATGACAAACACCGTTGCTGCTAGTATAGAGCATCGACGTTCAAGAATGTAACATGAGAGCAGAACACAGATATACGCAGTAATTAGGACAGGTGGCTCGGTGGTGGCTCGGTGGTCTTTGGACCCTCGCTTGTACTAATCTGAATATTATAGGGGGATGCCTGGCTATACCTGTGTACTTTCTATGGAATTCTAGTCTTAAGATAATCTTAAATAGTATTATGAGGCCCAAAAATGGCAGATTCAGCAAAATAAACTTTCCTGAAGCACGAATTCTAATTATATAAGACCTCGCCTCGCATAACTTGTAATCGTAGCAATTATAGCATAAACATAGAACCACTATACTAACTTAATATAATCTTCTCTATAAATCTAGAAGCATTTTGCTTCATAGCCTATCCATCCACTCCTTCCAATACTCCGAGTTTACTATCGAAGTTGAAATTTTCGAGACTTAAAATTTGGACATGGATGTCCTCCATCCTAATCCTCAGCTTCCAAGGACTAGAAGAACCCCCTACTCGGAGGCCTGTCTTGAAACCCATACTTTGAAGAATTGTTCTTCCTCAAAGTTATTACTCGGTCTAACACAAATAAGCACCATTATACCTTCTTTTCTAGCTTCTGCTGACTCCCGAAATCGGTGTGTTGAGGCCTCTACATGAGGCGGGGGCCGATTTCAGTGAAATCGGCGTCTATATTCGGTAAGCGCAATTAGAACAGGTTTAGCGTGTCAGTTAAATCAGGACTTAAATCGGCAGGCGATGAAGGGCTATAACTTTATAAGAACGTCAGGCTTTACTATACTACTAATATATAATATTAACTAAGTATAGAACTTAGTGCTAAATATCTAATATACTAAATATAAGCAAGTTAAAGAGGGTCTAGGGTTAACTTAGGGTATATTAGCTGACTTAAGTTGCTGAATTAGTAACTATTTAGTAGGATAGCAACTAAGACTGCGACGACTAAAACAACGATATATTTAAGTATAATGCAGAATATAAGGTCTTATTCTATACTTTATATTATATAGTAGTCCGGAGGTTAATAGTCTATCTTCGTGACAGTTATAATCTTGGAAAAGAGAGACGAAAACTAGTACTTATAAAGTATAGATATCTTCTGCTATAGTATCTAAAGGACGTAGAACTACTAAAACCCGGAGGATTACTATTCGTAGTACTAGGGAAACTATTAGATAAGTATTGTGGAGGGGAGGACCCCAATCCCCCACACGACAAGAGGGTAGCAAATGCAAGGTACATAGGGTGTAAGGTTCAAGAAATAACAGATAGACGAAATCAAAAGATATCATATATCCAAAGAGTACGAATTGTCAATTAGAGAGAGAAGTGTAAATCCTATCAGAAGGAAAAGTGCTATTGTTGATGATGAGGTCTCTCGGAGGAGGTCTCAACTTAAGTACAATGCGGAGTGCATAAGTCAGGTGACAGAAGTTTACCGAGGCCGATCCCCACCACAGTATCAATACAACATTATAACTATCTTATAGTATTAAAGGACTTAATCTAAAAACATTATAAAACCTATAGCTAGTTCTAGTTAAAATAGAACCCGGAGTATTAGGCTAAAGTTAAGGTATAGACTTTTTTTAGAGTTAGATTCTAATGATATTTTATTATAGAATACTAAGAGGAGACTTCCTTGTAAGCAGAAGTAGAAGATAATAATAATAATAATACCGTAGTCCGGGACTAGCTATTACACGAATTTAACGAAATAGACGAGTAGGACGTAAAACAGTTTAAGATTATAGATTCTAAGACTAAAAAGAGCGATAATATTAGTTAGTAGAACTTTATATAATAGCAACTGTACTTTAATAGTTGTAATATTAGATATATTACTTATATAAGTAAGTTGCCGGATCGGAAAAATAAGTAGCTCTAGCGTATAAGTGAAATCGTTGATATAATAATTAAATATGCCGTAGATAGGCTAAGTAGCTTGCACGACGATACTTTATATTAGCTACGAATAGCGAACTTGACTAAGAAGGTTAAGAATTAGCTAATAGTGCAGTTACAGAATAAGAATAGCTTAGACTGATATATTACTTATCTTCGGCGATTTGCTTACTATTTGTTACGAGTATATGTAATATAGAAAAAGAGAGAGAGTTAGATGTGATAAAAGTAAGAGCAGGGATAAAGAGTTAATAGACGTTAATAAAAAGGCTATTATAAATGAAGTTAAAGAGGATAAAGAGAGGGATAAGACTTAAGAGGCTAGTGATAGTAGAGAACTTAATATAATAAAAGACTACTATAAACTAATAAAATTCAGCCCAGAGTAGTGTGGAGGGGAGAACCCCAATCCCCCACACGACAAGAGGGTAGCAAATGCAAGGTACATAAGGTGTAAGGTACAAGAAATAACAGATAGACGAAATCAAAAGATATCACATATCCAAAGAGTACGAATTATTAATTAGAGAGAGAAGTGTAAATCCTATCAGAAGGAAAAATGCTATTGTTTATAATAAGGTCTCTCGAAGAAGGTCTCAACTTAAGTACAATGCGGAGTGCATGAGTCAGGTGACAAAAGTTTTACCGAGCCAATCCCCACCACATGCGTCCCCCCCCCCCCCCCCCCCTTCAAAAGCTCGCCCTCGAGCAGTAAAGTAAGAGATTATAGCAGGAAACCGGCCAGTCGAAGAGATGAGATGTGTGTGGAGGTTAGAAGTAGAGCTGTGGAGGAAGAGTGACGTCAAAGTCATGTGAATTGCAACCATGGTCGGTCTTAGCAAAATCGCAGGCAGATGCTCGCTTAGCTAACGCCTTTAGGTCGTCTCCCACTATAACTCTCCCATCTCCTCTATTAACCTTTCTAACTTCAATATCTCCATCACCTTCGTCCTTCTCTCCAATCAAATATTACTACAACCTCCATTTAAGCTGTGCAGGAGGTCAGGAGGTCCCCCTATTCTTATTAATTGCACCGCATGTCTCCCCAGGAACAGAGACCTCGTCGCAACCGCCATTGTTGACTTTCCACCCCGGAGGTCTCTTGGGAGGCAGGAAACCTCCCAGAAAGCTGAATCTCTCGCCGAAAAAGCTAAGTACAGAGCTTCGCCGCTCTTCCATTCCAATCTCTTCTTTTCCAACCTTACAACTTCAAGATCAAGCTCAAGTTCAAGACTGACGATCTCCAGTACTCAACTCTAAGCTGAGCAGCTCCAGGCTCTCTAACCTCTACCATCACCTCTATCAACCTTCGCACACCTCTCCTGCTCAAGAATATCACGCAAGAACCTTATATTGAGAGCTCCAGAGCGCAGATCTCTGAGTTGGAGGCATTTCCTTTCTCCCAAGGCTAAGTCGATCTCTTCACCTTCGCCAATCTCCCCTCCAAACCTCTTGCGCACGGGCCACATCTCCATTGCAACCTTCGTTGATTTCCTACAGAGGTCTCTGCTTCAACTGCAAGCCTGGTGACGTCAGAGCTCCTCTAGGTGAGGTTTCCCTTCCTGCGACGCGTTTTTGACCTTGCTGTCGCTTCTTCAGGTCTAAGGCTCCATCTCCTCACCCTGCAACGGTCTCTTGCGTCGCCACAACGAATATCTCCTGAGGGGAGAAGCTTCCCAAGCTGTTTGGCAGGTCCCCCTCTTCACCTTCTCCTGCAGGAACGCGTTGATTCTGGCGATATTTCTACAGGTACCACCGCAAGACCTTCGATCTGTGGCTTCCAAACGCTCAGCGCCCACCTCCTTTCTACACATAGCTAAGTCTCCTCTCTTTTGCTCTCATCCCTTTGCAGAGTCAGTCCAGCCACTGACCTTCTGGCGCTCTGCCAATATTAGGTTCGTCCTGCTTTCCTTTCACTCCTCGAGCTCAAGGGAGCTGGTTCTTATCTCTGGTATTGGAAAGAGGCCTTGGGCAAAACACAACCTTCTACATGGCTCCATACATCTCCACCTCTTGGGTTTGGAACGTGCACCGTCCCTAGCCAGGACCTGTACTGATCCTCCCTTGCTGAATGGATTGTGTTAGATATAGGGTCGTTCAGGCCTTGAGCAAGTAGTCGAGCGTGTCTACCCCTACGCCCTAGTACCTGGCCCCGGATAAGTCCAGATCAAACTCCCTTCCTGTCCTTTGGCTGCCTTTGAGCTTTGTGTCTGTGTCTGACGGCGACTTAGGACACGTCTAACCCGGCGGCACTCTCCACTTCTACCCTGCAACGGTCTCTTGCGTCGCTATTACGGATATACGCTTCCATGCGTACACACGCCTGTGGGGTTGGAGGTCTGGGCAGCGGGTAGGAAGGCTGACGTGTCGGAGAAAGCGAGGACTGTCAGATTCATGCTAAGGTGATTGGGGGGTCACTAAGGCTGTCTCTGCTGTTGAGTGTTTTCTCTTGATTCTGAGGCTTTCTTACTGGGACGTAAGACCCATCAAGTCGCTGGAGGAGTTTACCGATATCTTGGAGAGTGAGGACTGTCACTAAGACTCGAGAGTGATGGGGGTCGCTCTTGTTTCTAAGTGCTGTTGAGGCTTTTCCTTGATTGATGTCTAGCCACAGCGACTTCAGTCCGCTATGGAGGGTGTCCGCTGGAAGCAGGCCTGACTCTCCTGTCTTCAAAGCATGAGCATGGCATGCTGTGGGCTGTTGGCTTGTGGTCTTTTGGGGATTGGTCTATCAGTGCTCCGGCTCCGAGGACCATTAGAGAAGGTTGGTTTCATCGCCTGGTCTTCTGCAGTAACCACTCTGTTGTACCATACTTGATGAGCACGGCCAAGATCTCCTACTTTGCACTCTGAGGCGAATCCTTTCCACTGCTCGAAGAAGTGACGCAGGTGTGGGGCCCAAACCATTGAGGCGTAGGTCGTGCGAGTCTCTCTGAGTAACTGAATCAACTTCAGCTCTCAGGAAACTCAAACAGTTGTTGGAGCTGTCTGCCGATGGCAGAGAGCTCTATAACTACCGTAGCATCTCTGGGGAATTGTTTGGGTTTATCCGCTTGGGAGTGTGAGGGCTGCACACTCCAATGGCTCAAGCAAGCTGTCGTTGGCTACCTAGGTTCAATGGAACACTGCAGATTCATTGATGGCCCTACATCTCTTTTGGGCCTCCTACTCGGAGCAACTCAATAGCAGGACGGACCACATTGATGTTTTGCAGCACCCGTACGCTGAACCTTGTGAGTGGGGTCCTTGGTAGGGATTGATCACCCCTTCCTGTCAGTAGGCCTTGCACGCTCTTTCCCAGGTGGTTGACTGCGGCTGTGCTCTGTGGCTGGCCTATCACCTGAGGTTCTTGGCTCTAGTGCTCGTTGCTCTGCTTCCACTATCCAAGGGCCTTGGGTTCTTTCAATTTTGACCGCTCTTATCTCGAGAGCTTCTATCGTTTAGGTCTCGCGCGCGGCTTTTCCGGGGATTCTAAGAATAGTTGGATGCATCCCTGATCACCTTGATCATGGCGTAACGCCACTGCGTACGGTTTCGGACCTGCAGATGTCACCCAGACCTACTTGCCCATACCAAACGGACTGCTCACCGCAGGCTCCCTAGAACGCTTTATGACAGATGCCTCAAGTTCCAGTTGCGTACCTCCACGGGGAGAATGCAGCGTTGGAGTAAGAGTCTGGTTTAGCTTGCTTTTCCAGACTACTTTGTGGGGTCGGCTCCTTCTTCTGACTTGTCAGGGTGGCGCCGGCTTCACTGATGAGTCCTTTAGCACTTCCTCTCTTTGGGCAAGAGTAGAGATGGTGCGTTTAGGCTCTATTGCCAGCTTCTTGTGTGTTGTGGGTTGCGCTTCTTGCAGGTTTGTCGATGGTATGGCGAAGTACAACTAAGAAGTGGAGCTGTACTGAAGCTATAACAGGAGGTACTGGCGGTCGTCCCGTCCTTGAAAAGTCGGCGACCTCGCCAGAAGAGGTGCTAACTAGAGCTGGAGTATGGCGAGATTACCTTGTATTGGTCTCGTTGAGCCTGTGAGATCTCTGGGATTCTGACAATGATTCCATCGTTTCGTCTGACTTGAATGGTAGGTGTATGAGAAGGTTCTGTGCTAGAATCACCGTTGTTATTGCCGAAGTATTGTTGGCAGGGGTTTTCCAGGCCTGATTCAGCACTGACCTCTCTCTCTTAATCACTGAGGTGAGCGATAGATTCAGTGTCTTCAGCGCTGTAGATAAACTTCTTTCGTATATGAAACAGTTTTAGTATACTTCCAGCGACGGTTGATTGGAGCTAAGGTCTATCAGGTCCTAGCTCTTTAAGCCTATAGTAACCCTTTTCAGTGTTAGCTTGCGCTATTTCATACGGCCCTAATTACCGGAAATCTAAAGCTCTCCGTGTTGACTTATTAATTTCCCTCACTAAATTGTATCGAAGGACTATATCTTTAACTTGAAATAGTCTCTGTTGAATGTTGTGCTTATCGTTGAAAGCGTCTCGACCCTCTTACTTACAGCGGCTTTTACGTAGTATTACTTCGTTGATATTTTCTTGCCGTATTTGAAACTGAATTGCCCTAAGTTATAACAACTTTGATTGATCAGTAACTTCTTCTATAAATAAGGTTCTCTAGGTAGGGTATCTTGTTTCTATAGGGAGGATAGGTTCTTTACTATAAACTATATAGAAGGGTGTAAAGCCTGTAGGTCCGTGTACTGTTATTCGGTCCGCAAATAACACTACTAGGAGGCTTTCGATTCACTGATTTCCTATCTTAGAGAGCGTATTTTTAATCGGTCCGTGGCCTTGTTCAGCCATACCATTCGCTCTTGGGTTGTAGGCTGACACCTGTATACGCTGTATCTCTATTCTGTTTAGGAGCTGAATCACTTCTCCTACGTTCTCTTTGCCCCCGTTAACTACTAATCTCCAGAATAGGCCGTAGCGGTAAATAATATCTTCCCAAATAAAAGTGACTATAGCTGCCGCTGTTTTATATGTGAGAGCCCGTACCTCGACCTAACTACTTATATCGTCCCTAGTAATAACTAAATATTGCTTCCCTTATTGTTTGGTTATATAAGTGATGTCTAGGGCCTACTTCTTTATTAAACTGTTAGAAGCTATAGGGAAAAGTGGTTCTTTTTACTATCTTAGTAATCTTAGTTAGCATTTCGGGTAAGTTTGAACAAAATTCATAGTGTTTTTATAGCACCTCTTCCAAAAGTAACATGTGGAAATACAGTGATAAGTACTTTCTCTTCCTTTATAACTAGAGTCGTTATAACAACTTCGAAGAATCCGTGCTTTATCTCGATCAGTATCAACTACAAGCCTGATAGGGGCTCCTTTTGTTAGTAGCTTCTAGATTTTCCGGTCGTATACTCCAAAATTTAGAGCTTCTTTCTTAAAGGCACGAAAGGTCTTTCGATCTATTTCTTTCGGGGTTTTAAGTGTTATTAAGTATAAGGCAATTTGTATAAAGTGGTCGGAGTACTTAAAAGAAGAAACCAGGAACTCGTATTCAGCGTTTGATTTTGTATCAGAAGTATTACTAAAGCTTTCTATGAGCTCTTCGCCTTCTCTAAGCTATTGTACTCGTGCTCTTATATCTTGAAGGATAGCGTTCCGTCTTATTAATTCCGGATCTGTTTTAACTACCTCCTCTACCTAATTAAGCTCTATAGGGCAAATCTTATAAGCTCTAAGCTCTAAAAGAATCCAATCTTTGTTATTATTAGAGGTATCGTCGTTATGATCCGTGTCGTTTGAGTATCTAAGCCTCCTAGAAAGAGTATTCGCAGCGGTATATATAGAATCTTTAATATACTAAACTTCAAAATCAAAGAGCCTTATCTAAGTGAGCTATCTCGTAAGCATAGCTCCGGGGTGATCATTAACAGCGCTATTGAGTTATGCCACTGGAGTATTAGCATCTGTTTCCAGAATAAAGTGCACTTCTATAAGCCAAATCTTCAACTTCTTTAGAATACAAAGCACTCCTTTACACTCTCTCTTTGTGGCATCGTAATTACGTTCAGCATTATTCCAGCATCTACTCTTGTACTGTGCAGGGCGTACTCGTCCACTATCGAGGTCTCTCTGGCCTAAGTAACCTCCCCACCTAAATCCACTAGAATCAACGGCCACTACGATTTCTCTAACACCTTCGCTATAATTAACTCTATAAAGTATAGGGGACGTATAAAGAGCGTTTTGAAGTGCTTTTATAGCTTTGCTTATAAGTCCGTTTAGTTCAAATAGAAAAGGGACTACTTTCCTTAAAAGGTTATAGAAGGGTTCAGTGATAAATCGGAAATCTTTAATCTAAATTCGAAAGTATATAACGAGCCCAAGAAATCCCTTAACGTTAGAGAGGTGTTTCGGCTCTTCCTAATTCTGTATTTTAATGAGGTATGCCGCTGATAGTTCTCTGCCCCCTGAATTACAAGTGTAACCTATAATATCTAGCTTATCGAGGCAGAACTGTGATTTGACTCCAATAGTCGCTCCAGCTCTTTCGAGTCTTTCTAGAGTTTTATAGAGTTTTATCGAGGTTAGTGATATGCTTCATCACAAATTGGCGAATTCCTGGAAGGGTAGTGGCTTAATCGTAGTCTGTATAGGGGCCTTTAACACCTATATCATCAAGAAATGGCATAGCAATAGTTGGCATAATGTCTTTTAAGATTCTCGACATCGTTCGTACAAATTGAGCAACCGAGTTAGTGCACCCTTGAGGCAAGGTAGTGTTTCTGACTAGCCCTATATGCGGCACGTAAAATGCTGTTATATCTCGGCTCAATTGGTGAAGTATTTGCTGGTCGTAGCCGGAATAGAGGTCCACAAGGCTAGCCATTTAGCAGCCTGTAAATTCCTCAGAGAACTTATCCACTGATGGAGGTAAGTTTGCGTCCCTTCGAGTTACCGCGTTTAGTATAGTTACTGAGTTAATAAGCCTGTATTTTCCGGGCTCCTTCTTTTTAACGAGAAACTAAGCGTTTTAGTAAGGTCCCTTAGAGAGTTCAAGCACTCCTTTACCCAATTGCTCTTGTACTATTTTCGTAACTTCGAGCACTAATGCTCTAGGTAGCGGAAAATTAGGAGCTTGCTACGCTTTATAAGGTATTGTCTTGATAATTACCGGTGGAGAAATATCTTTATGAAACCGTCCGCACTTAGGCTACTCAAATGCTATAGCTCCCTCTTGATTCAGTATCATTTCATTAAAGAGAGCTCTCTCCTCTGGCCATAGCGTGCTGCTAATATTAAGCTTTACTAGCCTTTCTGGGGTAAGTCTTGAACCTCGAGGTAAGTTTAAGAATCGGGGTAGTAAAAGGTACTGAAATCTTCCATGTTGATCTTACTAAGTGTCTCTTACTCGGGACCTCTTATACTAGTCGTCTTTCCCACTGGAAGCTTCTCCTATTTGGTCTACTTCGTTAACTAGTTGTACTTTCTTTGCCTTTGATTTATATATTGTATTGATTTGAATAGTGCGTGATTGCTAAGGCCTCTTATAGTAAGGGTGTTTTGCGTTGAGCTTGTTATAGCTTGTAGTGAACTGGAATGTTGATTCAGGGTTAACGACTAAGGAAGGGTTCAACAAAGCTTCCTTAATAATAGTCCCTGGGGCGAAATTTTGAAGAGTTGATTCTGGAATATAAAACTCTCTTTCAATGAATTCAATAATTGCCGTAGGCTCTGTCTTGGAAATTGGAGGTATTGTAGTAGCTGGTTCAGGGGAGTTAAGGCCGAAATTAGAAATTTAAGTATTATCCCCCTCTTCATTAAGCTTACCCTCAAGCGTAAGGGTTGTTATAAATGCAGAGTATTCCATTGCTCTAATCGCTATACTCCGTTCACGGTTAGCTATTCGTTTCCCGAAAATTTATTCCGGGAATTGTAATCGCTATCTTTGTCTTAGTAGACCATTCTAACTGTTTACTGTTTCTTTAGTGCTTTAGTATCTTTGACTTTCTCTGTAGTATCATTTGTTTTAATAGTAGTAATAAGACGAGAGCGAGAATCCCATAAATCAGTAAGGACTTTCTCACTATTATAGTTAGAGGGTAGCGGAAGGTTAGCTTAGCCTTTCGGAAGAACGGAAACCCTAGAATGATTTTAACTCTAGGAGTGTCTATAATATAAAACCTTATATAGACGACGCAATTTCCGATTGCTACAGGGATATTATTAGTAAATCCAAGAAACCGAGACCTGGTACTAGTAATTGTTTTCAAAGCTATATTATAACTGTTAGTGATAGCTAGCTCAAGCTTTACCGCCGCCTTTAGCGTCATGCAACTGACTTCAGCTCTAGTGTCTAGAGTAGCTCGAACGTCGCTAATCGTTGTTCTTCCAGGTATTGTCACTACTAGCTTTAGGGTTGGAGAGTGGTATGATTGTGTTCTATCAAGGCTAGTTTTAATAGGGTTGACACTAAACGCCTCGCTGACAAACACACCTATTAAAGGATTGACATCGCTATACGTGTAATAGTATTGCCGGCGTCGTAAGAAAGATCGCCTCAGGCCCGTAAAAAGGGTAAGTAGAGGGAGTCTAAGTAAAGGAATCGAGCTGATCAGTAAGAAGAGCGCTGAATACGAGACTAGCGCCTCTACCAATTAGGCGGTTTGAGCCCGCCGATTTTGCTGATAGCTCCTAAGTTTTAGTATAAAGTTGTACCACCTTAGTCTAACTCCCCTATATTCGTGAAACTGTTTCCAAGGCGGCGTATAGCGACGTATACCTGTATTTAGGGTAGATGAATCGTGAGGGGATTTTTCCAGGAACGTAGTGACGTCATCTGAGTCATCGCCCTACAGCTTGGCATTTTCTTCTTTATATTTGTCGATAACAGGTAGGGGCTGAAGTATTAGTCTTTGCTAAAGAATATCGTCTGACTCCGTTAAAACTTCTAGCGATTGAACTCTTACTTTCTCTGCTTGCAGAGTTTCTTTTCCGTGTCGTTGCATTATTTGATTAATAGCCCTAGTAGAGGCTTTTATCATTTTAGGTGGATCGATTAGTACTATCAACTCCTCTAGGGTAAGATTTCCGGGGATCTTTGTCTAGTTTAGTAACTTATCTAGTACACTCTTATGCTTGTAACTATTCCGAAATAGGGCATCGTATATGCAAGGATTTCTTGAATTTGGCCCCCGAATGCTTAGTCTTGGCGCTATTGGAGGAAGAACTAGAGTAGGTGCTGATTCCTTTCCTATCTTGCGAATCGATGATAGCGGTGCTAAAGTCTTAGGGGTAATCGAAGGCTTAGTAGAGCTAGTCTTTTTCGTGTTCCGTTTAAGGATTTTTGTAGGCGTTTTGCGAGTTTCCTTAGGGTTATTAATATCTATTATACCCGGAAGGCGAGTATTCCTCTGAGCTTTAGTAAATTGAATACCTCCAGTTATGTTTTTGGGGAACTTCGCTCTTTTATAGGAGGCGTGTGCTTTGATTTTGTCTTGAAGTTTGGCTCCTGTATCGTACGGTTACTTTCGAGAAGCAGTAGAGCGAGCTCTAGTCTTCACCGGTTGTACTTGGAATTCCTCAGTCTCCGTGTCTCCTTCAGTCTGTGTGTAGAGGCCTTGGACTCTGGCCAGGGTATCTTGGTTATAAAATATTTATGCAAGAATATCCAAGGTATTAATGAGTCCGAGGTTAAGTTCAACCTTTAAAGTCTCTACCAAATTGTCGTAGGTCAGCTCTTGTACTAGTGCGGCTTGTATCTGCAAGTCGAGAAAATCCTTCTCCGCTTGAGCTCTTCTCGCCGGGTTAGGGCTATGTATAGTGTTAAGTACTTTCTTTAGTACCTCCTATCTTCGGGGTATATCGCTATTAGGAAACATGACGGGGTACCTTGGCTTCCCTTCTTCTCATAGACTGATACAGATATAGTTGTTGTCGTCTGCTTCATGGATTATTCCTAGGCTAATGAACTTCTTGTAATCGTAGCACTGATTCATGTATTGGTGAAAAGCTTCGGGTCTCATCCCTGGAAGCTGTTTGTTGTGGTACCACTTACACCCCTTGTCATTATTGCTGTAGTAACCGTTGCCGCGGTTGTAACGGCCGGATTTACTAGTGTACTAGCTCTCTCCGTACTGAATCAGTGCTTCCTCTTAAGCTTGTTCAGTGTATTGAATCGAGTTGATCTTAAATATTAGTTGAGCATCTGAGATTCGCTCGGCTATCCCCTGTAAGATTTAGAGGTCCCCTAGCCCTTTAGTAATCATATCTAGGTCGTGATCTGATACTTAAGCAGCGCTGTTTTTGATCTTTTGAATAGTCGGAATCAAATCCTCGCTAACTGGAGTAGCGACTCGATTAAAGATGTTAGCCCTTGCTAGCTTAGAACCGTCTTGAAAGGCTCGCCGAATCTGAATAGCGGGTGTATTATCTTGATAGGTAGTAAAATTGGCTTAAAATCTCGCGGCATCTCCGGCTTAAATAGTCGGCGCCACCGGTTTAGTGAAATGATTGATATTAGAGTAAACCGCGGGTTTACTCCCAATGCTTTGCTCTTGGACTAGAGTATCGATATCCTTAGCAAGAGAAATCCTGGTTTCTACTGCTTTGAACACTTTGGAAAACAGTGCTAAGTTATCCGCATCGAATTGTCCTCCTCCCTGCTGAATCGAAACCTCCATAGCTTTCTTCTAAAGATGCGCTGAAAGTGCGAATAGGAATCGAAGAACGATTTGCTTATCTGTGAGATTTCCTTTGTTTTTATAGTTATTGGCAACTTCTTTGAAGGCCCTGTAAAATTGGTGAATTACCGCTGAGCTAGGGTTAGAATTAGTCTCTTGAAGAATCCGAAAGTCTTGAATTAGGGTATCCAGATAACCGATAGTATGAAGTCGATGGAGTGAGTCAAGACTCTAGTATTCCTTCTGAATCGCAGCGCTGAATTCACGAAAGGTACCGGAGGCGTAGCCTGGGAGTTTCTCCAAATTCCACGCTACAGAAGGCTCGGCGTACTCGATAACCTACTACTTCATTTCTTCCTCTGAGACGATCCTTCGGCTCCGAAATAGGCGAATAAGGCTCCTTGAGAAACTGAGTCGCCTCTCTTCCGTCGAAATATAGTGCTCTAATACTTCGAGCTAGTAGTATAGGTTGCTAAACATTTATCCACTGCTTAGTATCTTACGGGGGCTCAGGAGGAGTCTTGGTTCCTTCTGAGTGTTCAGAAGTACTCGGAGTAGAGCTACTTTTGCCCCTGTCTTCCGTGACGTTAAGGGTTAACGAGCCTGTATTAGAGGTCGTACCTGCCTGCAGGGTATCCACTGAATCACTTGTAGAAGTCGTTGGCTTAGGGCTGCCAGAGCCTGCTGCCTTCTTCTTCTTAGGGCCTGCGTTTCCAGTGTTGTTGGCCGGTATAGTGTTGATTTTGTGTTGAGCGATAGTGTGAAAGGTTTTGTGTTTTGACGAAGTTTTTAGCTGTACTTTTAAAAGGCAAGGAAACATATATGTGTTACAAACAGAAAAGACAGTGAAGAAGATGACTATAAAAAATCCATCGATAGGGTTTCTCCTTGTATAACCTCCTCACCCTCGCTTCTGAAATAGGCAAAGATTTAGCATATAAACAACAGAAGGAATGTGGTTTGTGAATAAGCACTGAAACAGAAGACCAAACTAACTGTAAAACGATATTTGTAACGATAGGACGCTGAGACAGAAAGCTCTGCTCAGCACGCAAGACCCTGAAGGCTCTAAACTAAAAACAGTAAATGCAAAGACAAACGCTCTGGCACTTAAGCATTTCAGGCTTGAAACCCCCCGTGCGATTTCGTCCTTCCTGATACTCGTAGGCTTTCAGGCTCTGATAAGGAGCTGATCGATTTCCGTCCGAGCCGGTGGTTTCCTTGTATAGGGTAAGTCTCAAGTCCTAAAAGAGGCGCTGAATGAAACAGGTGACAGCAGTAAAGCTCCCGTAAGAAAAGGTTGCATTTTTCCAGTACTTTGAGATCCCCCCCTACTTTAGAGAGTAACTCAGTTGTCCTAGTACAATCTCTCGATATCGCAGCTTTTGTCGTCGCATTTGTTGTTGTATCGAAGCCTACAAGAGGGCCAACTAAATGATTCCTGTAGTTGCACAATTGATGTCCTCGAACCTTAAGAATTCTGAATTAGCATAAGGGGACACTCTGTTATACGTACCTAAACACCCTATATACTAGATACATTCCCTGCGTCGATCACCAAAATACATGTGGAGGGGAAGACCCCAATCTCCACACGACAAGAGAGTAGCAAATGTATAGTACATAGGGTGTGAGGTTTGTGAAATAACAAATAGACGGAATCAAAAGATATCACATATCTGAAGAGTGCGAATTGTTGAGTGAAGAAAGAAGCGTAAAACCTATTAGAGGGAAAAGAGCTGTTGTTGTTTCTAATCTCTCAGGGAGATCTCAGCTTAAGTACAATGCGGAGTGCACAGGTCAGGTGACAAAAGTGTACCGAGGCCGATCCCACCCACAATATTTGAAGAAAAGCACCCTAATAAGGTAGCTGTTTTCGTATTTGACCAATCAAGTGCTCACGCTAGCAAAGGAGACGGAGCCTTAAACGCCTTTGCTATGAATCTTGGAGAAGGAGGGGTTCCTTTACCTCAGAAGGTAAGTTTCAGTTATACTTTCTCTTTTAGGAAGTACTAACTCATTTTCTAGGATACATACTTTCCCCCTGATATTAGCGAGGCTAAGCAAGCTCGTGGGTTAGTTGGTACTACCCAAGAGCTTAACTATAAGGTAGAGAAGGTTATTAAGGTTGAAATTCCTGGTAAAAAGAAGAGAGTCAAAAAGACTATAATTGAACTTGTCCCAAAGGGGATAAAGCAAATCCTTGCTGAAAGAGGCTGTCTACCTACAGGTAAGTAGCTCTTATAACTTGAGTAATATACTGTGGTACAGAATAGGGGGTCTCGCTTACTAAGCGGACCTCCTTATATCTCCAGCTGCTCCCAGAACCCCCTTTACAGAATCAGAGACGATTTTACTACCACTCTCTCGCACCTCCAGATCAAGTGCTCGTGTGTACGACATATACTAAATTATATTAGGTAAAAAGCTCCCACCTGCTAGGTGTAGCGGCGAAGCAAAAAAGAGGTGTAATAACCTTCTTTCTTGGCCTCCGCCTCCCGGTACAAAGATTACTTGCTGTTTAGCGAGGATTCTAGCCAATCACAAGAACTTCTTTGAACAGAAATCGGCTCTTGAAGAGATACTATTAGCTAGAGGTCATAAGTGTCTCTTTTTACCGAAGTTTCACTGCGAGCTAAACCCGATTGAGATGTATTGGGCGTATTGTAAGAACCTTTATCGACAGGTTTGGAAGACTACCTTTGACGACGTACGTATCACTTTTTACTTACCCTTTTTGTTGGTCCACAGGCCCATACAGGACATGTCTCAGCTAGAATAGGGGGTAGGACCACTTGCGGAGGCGATTCGGTGGCGTTTCGGAGGCAGTATATAGTCTGGCATCTCCCGCCCCCTCTTAGAAATACACAGATTTTCCACACTATCAAGCTTGATATGCATATACATGATATTTACGTTTGATTCTTGGCTTATATTCGGTATTGAACCGACACTTTTAGCCTACTTTGTTTACTTACTCGTTTACTTTTTAGGCTCGACAAGCTGCTTTTAAAGCTCTTGATTCTTGTCCTCTTGATACGCTACGAAGGTATTGTAATAGAGCTTTACGCTTTATGGACGCTTACCGAAAGGGGCTTAGCGTAAAGCAAGCCGCTTGGGCGTTAAAAAACAAAGCGGCCATAGAACGATTTCAGAGACTATAATGAAAGAGTTTGATATAGTCCCTGAGAGGCAAGGAGAAGTAGACGAGTTAGCTTGATTTTATTAGTTAGATTTTGTATTTAGTTGCTAGCGCGGTAGCTAGCTCAGCAGTTAAGGTATAAAAGTGCTTTACAAAGAGTGATAATCAGAATCAGAATCATATAAGTTATTTTATATAGTAGATATTAAGTTAATTATTTACTAGGTTTAAAAGTATCGAGGAAATAAATAGTATAATATAAAGTGAGTCTGACTAATAATATTTGACATTTTTTCTTATAGATGGCTGTATCTTATTTAATAACGAATTTAAAGGCAAAAATATTTTAAAAATATTCACTATAAGTTTTTCAAAACGTATATATATAAAAAATAGAATCTCACATTTTTTGAACCCCCCACTTGGTCTTGGCAGCGATATAAGTATTTAACCCTAAGCCCGATCGGGATAAAAGTGAGTCCATTCGAACGCTAGCAATTTACCGTACAATATACATTAGATACATATATTATATTACTATTTTCTTAAAATTGTCGTGTTTGAACGGTTCTGACTGTATGTCAGCGTCTCAACCGCAGGGCGGATTACTACAGCAGGCCTACCTCTCGAATTTAAATTCCCAGAGCCAGTGCAACCAAAATTCGGAGCCACCATGAGTGATCGGGTGATTTTTACACCTCGGTAGGCGCCCCTATCCTCTACTTGTGCTCTATCCATTCTCTCACCCATTTTCGTCGTCGCTTGCATCTTGCAACTGGCGAAACCGAAGTCAAACTTGGAGAGCGGCTTCCAGGGAAAGTGTCGTCATGCGCTTGGCGAGCAGACTCCCATCCTCCGATGGTAACGAACGGTGTACGCGATAATTTCGTTTCATAGAGGGTTGTAAATACAAAAACATTCAGCGAAAGCGTTGCGCAAACAAAGAGAGCTTATATCCAGAACAGAAACAATGCTGAATCATCCAACCAAGCCCCGAAGAGTCACTGTCTAGGTAAATATGCTGGAAGCTCGTCGCCTTCATCGCCCTGCACACGTAGCTTAGAAATGTTCTCCAGATCCTGATAAAGATACACACCAGTTCTCTTTCCGTAACCTCTTCGCTTTCATAGGCTGGCGCGTCACGCTCACTGCTTTCAGATCTGGCACATATCTGCACTGGTATCTCCAGCCGAAACTTTTGAACGTTGGCCCCATGCAATGTGACGACTGCACCAAGGCTATATCGCCTGAGCATCATTGGAGATGAGAAGGTGGGAGTGAGACAAAAACAACGCTTTTGCCAGAAATCCATACTAAAGTTCAACACATACTGGCAAATTATATGTCCTGGCCGCACGTCAGTAACAGTGCGTACAAAAATCTAAGCTCGACATACCCTTGTTATCTCGAGTGTCCTCCCAGCGCATTTCCTTCCAGGTGGGTAGATTTAGTGTCCTGATTTTGCCCGTGTGCTCCTGGACTATTTCTGACAAATAAGGCGAATATATGATTTGGGGCGCGGTCGGCTGTGCTTGGAGTGGGTTTAACGATATAACAGTCTTGGCCTTCAGGCTCAATTTAACGTCACACCTCTCTATCGCCAAGCCAAGACTTTTCGGGGATGGAAACGCTTCATATGTGATAGAAAAGTGCAATTTCGTGTGGAGAGTATCCGTTTTCGGGTTGTATTCGAGGGGTTCCGGCTCCACGACAGACAACTCTAACACCTTCCAAGTTCTCGTACAAAGATTCCTCGAGATTTTGGCTTGGGCTATCTTATAGTCTCTTGGGAAGTCCTGGACACATATTGGCGGGCTTAGGGAGTTTGACGGTTTCAAAACTATTTCTTCCGCGTGGGTTGTCGTGATTTGCTCTCCAATCCACAGCCCGATTCTCAATGTGTAGGTGACTCGACCCCCGCTCCCGTTAGGGCGTCGTTTGTCCTTCCGACTGCAGCACTTGGAACGTTTTGTGCGGATTGTTGGCGGCAAGTCTTGCATTGGAAGCGATGAGCTTTGGGGGAGACGGAATATAAAGGTCTCAAACCAAGGTTGGACGATGGATTCTTGCGGAACTTCTCGGACACAGTTCAGGTCTAAAAACTATAGGTTATATGAGCCAAAACTTCAAATTCTCGTCTAGCAAGCTGTTACTGAGTAGTCCGTGTTCCCCGTGAATGTCTCGTAATATGGAACACCTTCATGTATCGTGAACCATACCTTGCATACTCCTAAGAATCGCTTAGCCAAGGGTTTTAGTGGAACTGGAATCGCAACTACCTCTAAGGCTGCAAGATATTCTATCCACTTGCCTCCCACCCGGGATGCAAAGTGAAAGGCGAATAAGCAAAGATGACCCGAATGGGGCTACTCGCCTCCTCGACGAATCCAATACGCTAGGCTCGAGGATAGTGACCGAAAAGCCAGATTCCGATGGCATGGTTGAGAATTTGGATCACTTCGCAGAGCGTGAATAGGGCCTTCATGAATAGAAAAAACAGCAAAGGCCTAGTATTCTTAAAAGTCAAGAAATATGGAAGAGACATGCTCCATGATCCAAGCTGATCTATATGCAGGGGTCACGGGTGGGACCCCCAACGTCAAAATAGGATGGAATAGCGTAAGTGTGAGCGAGAGGCGAGGAGGCGAGGAGGCGAGGAGTCTGGGACTTGTGACACATAATAATAGAATACCCTATCATTCCATTTCCTTGCACGCAAACATGCGTTAGGAGGTGTTGCTCTGGGTGTTAATTTACGCTAAGCGACAACCTGTCATTCTGCCTGAGCAGAAAATACTTTACCGGGGTTTCCCGATTCCCATTCCCCTCGCCACCGAACCACACAACATGCTCTCGAAATAAATAATAAATTGCGATTATTTGCGCGTTGTGACTGTTACTAGTTGATATTAAATACAGAATAAATGTTTCAGGAGATTCCGTACTCACGTGTGACGCTCGAGTCGGAGGAGAGTGAAATGGTGACGGTGAGGTAAAATAGCGCGCAGACTCTTGGTGGGCTCGGGAGCGTCGTGCATACTGGTGCATGCGCCCGTGTACGCTAGGAAAGAAGATGCCGATTGGCCGGCTATAGCTTTAGGCATCCAGCACGGCAGAGCCTCGAAAGAACTGTTTCTTGTAATATTCTCTCGAAGTATTACTTGACGCATCCAAGATGCCTCGTGATCATACTCACGCCTGGGACCGCGATGTGTGTCTGAATCCCTCGGTCGGACTCGAGGAGCTTCGTCGGCAAGCCTCGCGAGGCTGTCGATACTGCCAAGTGTTTGTTGATGTAGCCAATATATACCAGAGCCGATGGAAGGGGCTTACAGAAGCTGCACAGCCTCTAGTTCTGTTTCAGTTCAAACACTCACTGATTGAAAGCGGCTCGATGCCACAAATCTTTCTCCAGTGGCACAGCCAGAAGACAAAGGATGAGAAATTTCCAGCCGGGATTGAGTTGGAGTTTGCAGCCACCAAAGAGCTCGTTCAAAATAAAGTACCCTTGCCACATCCTTTTCTAAATCTTTGATGCTGACTGGTGTTGTCAGGCAGTATGGATCTCAAATTCATCTTATATTAGCAAGGTCAATGTTGCTAGGCATTCGTGCTCCCATCAGTCCTTCGAGCAGATCAAAACGTGGCTGAATATATGTGACAATGAGCATTCAGACTGCCGTCCTTCATCAAGTCACGTTGCTCGTCCGAAGAGACTTCTTCAGATATCGTTCCAGGAAGATCGCCCGTGGGTCAATTTGGTGGGTGGTGAGGACGAGCCGCATGCGAGATATACTGCACTGAGTCACTGTTGGGGAACACCATCTAGTGTCTTCAAAACATTCAAGGGCACTGTGAACGATAACAAGGCAAAAGGAGTTTCGGTATCAGGCTTACCGAAAACTTTCCAGGACGCCATCGACATAACTTGGAAGCTTGGCATTCGTCACATCTGGATTGATTCAATGTGCATTGTCCAATGTGATGAGAAGGAGTGGGAAGTTGAGTGTACTAAGATGGGAGATGTTTATGGGGGGGCTTACCTGGTCATCGCCGCTTCCATGGCCGAGAATAGCAGTGTCGGTTGTTACACAGGTCGGGAAAGCCATCTCATCAAGTTTTCACTCTCTTCCCGCGACACAGATACTGTGGACCTCCATGTGAAGGAGAAGGTCGACCACAAGATATGGAGAAACGATGAACCGTCTTGGCAAGATTGGCAATCCTCGAAACTGCCCTTGTTAAGCCGTGCCTGGGCATTTCAGGAGAGATTGCTTGCAGTAAGGACAATCCATTATACATCAGGAGAGCTCGTTTGGGAATGCCGCTCATCAGTATGGTGTGAATGCGGAGACTTGAAAGACGGACACGACTCGTTTTTCAGGACACCTGGTTTTAAAACAAGATACGCACGTATGGTTAGGTATGGTAGTGACAATGAGAGATTGATGCTCTGGTTTGCCCTCATCAATCAGTACCAGGCGAGAGAGCTTTCATTTCCTAGGGATCGTATACCAGCTCTATCTGCAATTGCGAAGCAAGTTAATAGTTCTGGTATCATGGGCACGTATGTCTGTGGGGTATGAACACAATGGATGAGGCAAAGCTTGTTTTGGTGGTCAGAATATGATCGGGGCGCCAGTGAAAGCAGGAAACAGCGCTCACATAAGCGCAACCCCCAAATCCCAACATGGTCTTGGCTGTCAATTCAAGGGTACATCAACACTTGGAGCCCCGGTCCGGATCCAGTTGTGCTGGTTACAGGGTTTGAGGTTCCAGAAGGTGAGGTTCAGGAGGACGTGAATGCATCTAGCTCATATTCCAGTGCAAAGATTGGTCTCTGGGGCTTTCTCTGTATGGTCGAGCTGACCGCCATCGAGGAACCCGCAGAGGAGAAAATCTTTAAGATTCGAAGAGCAGGCGATGAGGAGCTTGAAAAATCTGCAAGGCTGGTGCCCGATACCATCGACGATTTTAAAGTTCCTCCTGAGGAGCTTTCTTATAGAACGTTCTATGTCCTAAGATACTCACCAATCACCGTTTCGTTTCGCGACCAACCTGAGTATTGGAATTGCTTGGTACTCATAAGTTCAAAGAGCGAGATCGACGTTTTCAGAAGGATAGGCATCGCGGAAATCAAGCACGACTGGTTCAGAGATTGTGTAAACAGAGACATAATGTTGGTCTAGTATCCATGGCAGATGTGAAGCCTGAAATTACCATTCCGTCAACGGAGCCTTGCCAAACAACGAAACGCGACTTGTGGAATTAATCGTTCTGAGCAATAGGGGGCATGAACTCATCGTTGGCTGCAACAGTGTGACCATGTATATCATTATGATGAGTTCTTTGCAGAATTGAAAGCCGTCAGTAAGAAAAGCTGGCATGCTCTCGAAGACTGCCCAGAACACGGCTTTTGAAGTATTTCTAGAGTACAAAACCGATGATCAAAGGCTCCCCGAAGTGGATTGCAAGGTTGCACCGCACCTTTTGACATCGTGTCCAGACTCTGTTTCTCGAGCCCGTTCTTGGATGCGGATCTCATTATCTCGCCTGCGCTCCTCAACCCAAGCTCAAGCGCACGAATCTTTGCGCGTTGCTCTTCGATCCTTGTAGCCATCTCATCCTTAACGTGCCGAGACAAAGTTGCTACCAAGTCGAAACATCCCGTATATCATAACCGACAAGGACAACACGTGAGGAGAGAAGAGAAACGTACAAGGAGAACACGGCGCGGAAAAACGTTTGAGGAGAGTATTGAAACAGTTTGAAGAAACGCCAGGACCGCATCATATCAAGAATTCGGGCAAGGATCATGGAGATTACAAAAAAATTACTAATTTTTGGAACAAAGTTTTGCCGAAGCCTCCGCCCTCTCTTTCTTGTCGAAGAACCTTCTCTCTAAGCTTAGCAGCTTAGACGTGGGTGCTCGCTTGCGGCTCACACGAAGCCTTCGAATCGAAATCCATCAGAGCATTGGAATTTAATTGAGAAACATTAGATAGAATAAGCGGTGGGTAAGTCGTTAAGTGGATGAAATCGACAAAGTTTCAGACATATATTACATAATACTCGGAAAAACCTATGTGCTTGGGAAACGCCAAGTGTAGGAACGCGCCACCAAGAGCGGATCGAAGAATCGCCGAAGGCCGCTCTCTCTCTTCTTGTCGAAGAACCTTCTCTCTAAGCTTAGCAGCTTAGATTCGAAGGCATTCGAAGGCATCTACATGGGTGCTAGCCTGCGGCTCACACGAAGCCTTCGAAATTGATTAGAATATTGGAATTGGAACAATGTTATATCAAAAACAGCAAAGTGAGATTTAGTGGACAGTAGAAGAAACGATTTGCATATGAATACATGTTAGGAGAAAGCGCGTATTTCTATAGTATACGTCTCCGTTCGGTAACTGGGCTGCTATTCAGGCTCGAAGAACCAGAGACACCAGCTTGTAACCTCCACAACTTTAACAGGTGAAACGTGGGTCCGGATACAGTCTTCCCAGACTTATTTGTGAAGACGTAAGTGCCAAACCAAGCTTGAACGGCGACCTTACAGTAGCAACCAACCGCATTATTTCTTGTGCGACCCTCCTTCGTCGCACCCCATCAAACTATGCCATGCTATCTAGCGATAGGCGTGGCTCACCGCACTTGGTGACATATCAACTTCCTATGATTGGACTCCACGTAAATACGGCCATGCACCCAGTGAAGACAAACCAATGCTGTGACGGGGAATGACCAGCGGACAACCTGCACGGTCACCGAATAGGTGTTCATCGATGGTGCTTAAAAAAGAAAAAGAAAAAGAAACTATGTGTTCCGGCGTTAGCATGTGAATGGAGAAGTGGATATTTCAGGATTCGTTTGTCAAACACCCCCTTTTCTACTTTACGACTTCTATTTCTTGAGTTTCTTGTTAACTTATTTCTTCACAAGGCTTTAACCGACTTCAGTTGGAAAACCGAAGTACTTACAGTAATGGCAACGCCAGAGGATAGATGGCGAGGCTCGAATTTGGGAGGTGGGTTTGGTGGAAGAGGGGGAGATAGACAGGGTGCTGGCAGAGGATGGAGACGAGGAGATAGTAGAGGGAATAGAGGCAACAGAGGGGATAGATGGAATAGAGGCGATCGAGGAGGCAGAGGCGGGAATATCCAGCAGGGCGGACCCCGACTCTGTCGATTCATCGAGCAAGGAGAGCATTGTCGATATGGCGATAATTGTGCCTATTCTCACGATATATCGAACCGCAACAAATAGCCCACTAGAAGATTGGCAGATACACCAGAGCAATAAAGGGAGAGGGAGGACTACAATTCGTGGAAGAGGCTCGTTAAGAGACCTTCAGCGCCAAACAATACCAGAACAATTGAACTCTTATAGAACGGTGCTCTCACTATTTTAAACGAAGGGGATCGAGATTAGAAACAGATGCTTTTACGAGACCTTGATACAGAGGAGAACTACGGCTGTAAATATATTATAGCGCTCCTAAGTATAGTGTTGCATACTAATAGACGCGCTACCTTTGTTACACTTGCATAACGATTTCTTTTAGTAATCATATATCCAGCTACGCTAGACTATTTATTTGTGGACACCTTTATTGGAGGCTTGTATAACTTCATCAGTGGTAGTAATGGGACTAGAGCGGTTCCTTTTTTTCAGCGTCTTTGTATAAACTTGGCTGACGCATACTGCGAATCTAATGTCTTAAGAACCTTGGTGGAAACGACACTTATTACGATGCTAATTTTACTACAAGAGATTCTGAAGAGGGAATAATGGGCTACCTTCCACAAAGAACTTCCAGATCTTATCAACTTATTACAGAACCTTATAGAAGCCACGGGTATTAACGACATATCTGCGGCGTTCCAGGTAATTATTAATCAGAGCAGTGAGATTCGGGCTATCATAGCACGTGCGAATGATCTTCTTCTGGACGTAGAGGCGCCGAATATTGACGGTGTTTTAACTACTGTGGTCAAGTTAACATATCCTCGATAAATCATTATTCTAGGAGGATATTATGATAATAATAAAGGGAATATTACAAAGATCAAGATTCTTTCCATAGAAAATGAGATTCGAAGCGATTATCCAGAATTTCTGCCTAGTACCGGTCTTAATTAACTATATTTCCTCGACGACCCTATAGCACGTTACCTTAACACACAATTCCGCCTGCTTTATTATGACATCTTTAGGGAGTTAAAGGAGGCTCTTAGGGGGTTAATAAATTCCATCACTGATGACCCGACTTTACTTGACAACTCGAAGCTGAGTCTTGAAGATATGCGAGCGTACCCTTATACTAAGGCCCACATTAGCTACGTCTCCTACAATCGAAACCGAGGTATCGAAGCTCACGTGTTGTTCAACTAACTCTATATTCTTTGGAAGAAGTCTGCACCTGATCGGCGCAAGTGGTGGGAAGACTCGAAACGCCTTGAAGAAGGTTCTTTGCTATGCTTTGTTTTATTTATTAATAATAAAAGTTCCCTCTTATTTCTTATAGTCAGTAAGAAATGCATCGATCCTATGGTATCTTATAGTCTTAGTTCTTATGATTATATCTTAACTATTATTACTAAACCTGCTACTTGTAATTAAGGAGACCTGGAACTACTGGTTTAATTAAGCTACTAGGATATATGAGGGGCTTTGAATAAGTTCTCAGGGATTTTACTTATCATGTTTCTTCTTATTTTAGAGAATCTTTAGAATATGCATTGCTTTGGCCGCTTGCCCTTCTATTAATAGATACTGCTAGACCGCTATACTGAGCTCGCTAAGTAGCTAGATATTCTTCTACTACTCTACGCCTAGGGTTAGGACTTTTTCTTCCCGTTAGATTCTATACTGAAATCAGATGGCGATCAGCTGTCTTTTAGCCCTGGAGTCTTAATTGATAATATTATTAGTGTTAATGAGCTTGAGGCACAGATATCCCTTGACTGTAAGTAGTATCTAGCACTTATGGCGGCGCTAACTCGCGAGTTTAGTTTTATCTAAGGACTACTAGGAATAGGTAAATCATATTTTGGTATTAAACTAATAAGTATTCTGTTGGCTTGTAAGGAGGCGGTAAATTTAGGACCTGTAGTTGTAGTGTAAGTTTACGGTCTTATTTATTTTATAAAGTTAATAGCTAACCTCGTATAGATGTTATACTAATTACGTATTAGATCAGTTCCTTGAGTATCTTATCGAGATTAGTATTAAGAAGATTATTCGAATTAGCGGCTAAAGTAAGTCGAAGCTTCTAGAGGGAAGAATCTACGCGTCGTGTCCTAAGGTGAGGTGAAAACGAAATCCGAGCGCTATTTAGTTACTAAATCGTACGAGTAGCTTGAAAATAATAAGCGGCTAATTAACTCTGTTCTAGGCTCGTTATATACTACGCAGAAAAAACCAGACTAGGCTAACCTTAAGTTTCATTTGTAGCGGAGATATCTACGTATTTTCTCTCAGTTTTCTCGATTTAATAAGGACTAGTTTAAGATAGTAGGGAAAGAACCTTTTAAGGTCTGGAATTAAGGGATAAAAGGTAAGAATATTAATGAGACGAATGCTATCGACGAGACGATCACTACTCTTTAGGAGCTTGTTCAAAATGTAAGTCAAAATATCTATGGTCTCTCGGTATTTAAAAGGCGTCGACTAGTGGAATTCTGGGTACAAGAGATCTACGAAAATAAAACGGACGAGCTGTTCGAGTTAGTTAAGGACAATTACGCTATTCATAAACAATAAGAGTATATATATGACAAGGTAAACAGAAGAGTTCTGTAAACTGCGGATATTATTGGAGTTACTACAATAAGGCTAGCTAAGAGAATTTCTGTTCTTTAGCGTGTACATTGTAAGGTAATAATATGCAAAGAAGCCGGGGAAGTCATAAAGCCCTATATAATATCCGCTTTACTTCCTAGAGTCGAGCATTTCATTTAAATTAGAGACTATTAATAATTACGTTTATAGATTAATAATCACAGGCTATTACTTGAAAGTAAGCAAGGGACTCCTTATCAGCTCGATCGCAGTTAATTTGAACGGCTTTTAGTAGGAGAGCTAGGTAAGCCACTATTTCCTATAGCTTAATTGAATGTTTAATAGCGAATGCGGCTTTAGATTTTAACTCTGATTCGGATAACTATTTACCGGCGCTTAATAGACTACGAGACAATAAAGCAATTACCTGACGTCGTAGGAATAAGAAAGAATATCTTTTGGCTTAATTACTAGAATATGGAGGAATCGCTCGACGCTAACCGGTATCAGAAGTCGCGAAGTAATGACTGGGAGGTTGATATGATATATACGCTCGTTCGCTATATTGTTCGGTAAGGCGTATATAATAGCAGTGATATTATAATGTTAATACTATACACGGGATAATTACAGAAGCTACGAATAAAAATGCGGAGTGATTTTAAGATTGTCCTAAGTGATTGGGATAAAGAAACGCTTATAAGAGATGGATTTAATAAAGATATAGCTGCTACTGAAGAGGCCTAGATAAGCTCGGGAAATAGACGAAAGCCTCTGGAAAAGAAGAAACTAAGCGAGTTGCTTCATATTATAACTGTAGATAACTTTTAAGGCGAGGAAAGTAAGATTATAATTATCTTGCTCGTGCGAAGTAATAAGAAGAAGAAAGTGGGTTTTCTTAAGACTATAAATCGCATTAATGTTTTACTTAGCTGCGCATAATATGGTAAGTATTTGATTAGAAATACTAATACGTATTTAAATATACTAATATAGTCGCAGGTTATTCGTATAATAGAGGCAATTGATTCAATTAGGAAGGCCTTTGGTCTCTATTACCCTTGATATATGGATATAGTAATGCAAGTCGCGGAGCTACTTGACTTCGAGAAGCTTAGTCCTGAGGGAGGGTATTAACTCCCTTGCGACCGGTATCTGATCGACTGCGGTTATAAATGTCTTGCATGATGTTATTCTAAGAGTATGTATAATGTTTTTAAATGCCCTTAACTATATTAACGTCTTTACACCCCTTATAACTACGGTTGTTAAAAGCAGACCTATGGGGAAGATTATGGTCTTTATATAGTAAAGCTGGATAATATATACCTTCTATATAATTATTTGAAGGATAATGTTCTATGCTACTAAGCGTAAGATCCTGGCAGTATTAAATGTAATATCCGGGTCTAGAAGTAAGTCCCGGGTTATAACTACACTATTGAAGTTCCATGTTTCTAAGATATAGTAACTGTATCTTTTAAGTGTCCTATAGCCTGTGGAATAAACTTAGCTTATAGTTATCGCTATCTAGGTAGTTATAGAAAATGTAATGGTAAGGATACTAATATAAATCCTATTGTAAAACACTAGAAATATACTAAGATCTGCGGTAGACTTTCTAGTACTTGTAATCATACTTGTCGAAGCGTATGCTATAATGGCACGGATTATAAGCTCTGTTTTACTCCCTGCGAGGTACGAAACCAATTTATTACTCTTCTAAGGATAAAGGCGGCTTTTGAATGCCTGAAAAATGATTAACTTTTTTAATCTATGTTTTAGCGTTACATAGATATACGCTAATAAATACAGGTTCAATGTTTTTACTCTTAATATATATTACGTTATCACTAATCCTATGCACCGTGTATGCAGGCCTGCACTTGGTGCTGCGAATATAAGGGGGTATACGATATGCTCTGCGTAGCGCCTTGCAATTATATGCTATGCAACTAACGTTACTCTAAGACCCTTACATGTGGCCATTAATGTCCAGGAGTTTATGGTAAAGTATGTGCGGAGGGATATTGCTACTAATGTTCTGATAAACGTAAAGCTCGAGTTAATTTCCTTGAGATGAAATCCTACGGAGAAATCGATGTTGATATGACTCTAGTGATTATTCTCGGGTGTAGTTACTTCTTTACAGTAGAATCTCTTGATAGGATGTTAGGTATATCAGAAGTTTATAAAATTAACGGGTATAAAGAGTTTATTAGATTTAAAGATATGTCTAGAACTTTGGCTCAGTTAATACCTTATTATCCTAATTATAAATATCCAGTTAAATAATTCGCTACATAAAGATATAATAGGGTTATTAATAGGGCTGTTATTGATAAGATATCTAAACAGTTCCTTATAACTGGAAGAGGTGAGCTTCGAGAGCTAGAGTAGCAGATTACTGTACTGGAGCGAAGCCTCAGGATAACTTGAGAAGAGATTATACAGCTAATCCGCTAAGCTAGAAACTATGTGACTTCAAGTCTTACTCAGGTAAAGATTTCGGAAGTCACCAGAATTTTAAAAGAACGAGATACGGAATTCAGGAAGCTTGAGGGCGCTATAAAGGCGTTTTATAATAGCGTGGCTAATAGATATTAACCAGTACAAAAGCTCCATGACGCTACTGTCTATGTAGTAAGAAAGATCGCTGCTGCTACTGCAACTGTCGATATACTTATAGCGAATATAACGATCACGGACGCCGGACTAGTTCTCTCGCGTGATTGTCGAGTTACTATAGGTAGTCGAATAGTTCAGATCAAGACCGAATTTTTTATCCTTAATGATAAATTCATTGTTACTCAAGTATTGAAATTATTATCTACTAAGTCTTTAATTAAGCTCCCTAGCGGAGCTCCTGACCTCCTTGTAGTGCTATTCCTTTAGAGCTGTAAAAGCTTTATTAAGGAATACTAGATCGAGAATCTACTAAAGCTAGCTGTCGAAGTGTTACTGTTTTATGCAAGTATCGCGCGCTTATTCGAGTCCTTTTGTCATTCTAGTAAAATGAGCCTTAAAAGAGTCGCAATTTATATAGCGATAGCTAAGTAGCTGTTAGAGGAGGCTCGAGAAGTTTGCTAGTAGCTATTTCAGAATGCTGAAAGCTTACGTAATGCGATTAAGGAGTTGATATGTCTAATGAAGAAATAATAGTATGAAGAAGTTATAGCAGAAGAGATTAACGCGATTAAGGCTGCGATAGTTAGTGGATCTTAGGGTATTACGAGTCATTCAGGTTATTAGTATAACTACGAGAATGAATATCCGGTAAGTTAGTAGGTTGATACTTTTAATATCTGCTGATTTCTGGTAAGTTTGTAATTAGTGAGTGTGGGATGCTAATGGAACTGGCTCGTTGCCCTGAATGCGGAGTAAATGTTGGTGGATAGAATTACACTGCAGTTGGAGGTGTGACCCGTGCAATGAACATGGAGGTTTAGGGTACTGTATCCGTATTGGATCGTGATATCAGGGAAACCAGGAAAGGAGGACTGTGACGCTGGTCCACCCTTGCTCGAAGAGTCATTCTTGGAGAAGGTTTCTGGGTATAAGAGTCCTCTCCACTGTTGTTTTGTTTCAAATTAAAATAAATTTTGACGGATATCTCAAATCCAAATTCAAGATCGTCACGCACGAAGTGAAGTTCGGTAAGTATTGGCTGTGGCTGCGTACATTGCAGCGGGTGTTATACAAGGTGTCTAGTATAGTCTTTCTATTAATCCTCAATTAATTAACTCTATATCCAATCCTCTAGTTCCAACCCTTTCTCATATGCCTCAACCCACCGATCTAAGTGACTAAATACCTGTAGTAGGACACTCGCAGTATAGTGGCGCCTGCTAGCCTTTCGAGAAAACCATTCCAGCATCAGCTGGGTTACCCACTCCACGTTCTCCGTACCTAACACCGCGCTCGCTAACCATATCTCTTCGCTCCGCATCCACATATGCATCTTCCCCAGACCAATGACCATTATAGCTGCCACAGCTTCCCGTACAATCCCGCTATATAGGCACTCTTTCTTGCCTTCTATGCTAAAGTATACACTGTCACTGCACGTTTCTCGTGGCACCGCACACGTTTGGCAGCACAAGTCTGTCGTAAACTTGATCTCTTGAAGCTTTGCAGAGCAGTGATCTGTTTCGCCCCACGGAATATCTCGATAGCATGCTCACTTGAGGTTTCCCCAAACACCTTCCCGTCAAAATCCAAATAGCGAGCCTTTACGTGGAAGCATCCCATCCCACTATTTGCTGTTTTCTCTTCCCCAAATTTGTACTTCACACATCTTGGCTGGCCAGTGCCGAAGCATTTTGTGTGTGCCAGAGTATTCGGCTTGAAGAGCGTCCACAGGAGGTCGTACGTGGTCTGATGCTTCTCAAGAAGCGAGCCAAGGCGCTCAGTTGTCAATCGTAGGCTGTCCGGATCAAGCCAAGTAGTAAATCTAGATGCTCTAGGGTAGATTGTCCGAGGGCCTCGCTTAGGTTTTGGCGGCACTCTTCCAGATCGAGGAGGTAATGGTAGAGGACAGCAATCCCGATGCGTCCTGCCGAAAGACAACAGTGCGCCACGGGTCTCTAGAAAGCGTCCAAAAAACGCGGAGGGCCGCTGGAATCATTCATGGTACGTTACAGCTATAGTCAGACGAGCTAGAAGTACTGGTTATCATATGCCTATGTACTCGGCGTTGCCGCTAGTCTCAAGCTCCAAGAAAGCTGATCTTGATCAAAATTGTGACAGAATCGCAGCACGTATATATACAATAGGCGAGCTCATGAACGCCATTCTTTTTCTCGAGCACGAATCAACTGGCGTCTCCCTCAGCTGTTAAACTCGTCTTGTACGAAGCATCGTCCCTCATTATTTGATGTGCTACTCTACTCTCGTCCTCGCAAAAGCGTTTCTCATCTCTCTCAGCAAGCTCCTCTAGCCGCGAAGATGCCCTGCGTCGCTTCCTTGCACACGAGACAAATTGACAGCTGCAGACGCCCTTATGTCTATAAATGACTCTGATAAGTAACATGGCTCCCATATGGCCGTAGAGAGTCGAAATTATTCCTTCCGCAAGTCTTCACCTTGAACGAGCCGTAGATCCAATTTTGGATCCAGTTAGCTGACTTGACATGGGCTTATTTATCAAGCTGAGAGATCCAAGAATATGAGATAAGCCTGATATATATTCTAATTATAGCAATAATCGATCTCGCTAGTAGTAGGATCAATTTATTCGCCTCAATTAAACTTTCTTTCCACAGATTAATCCTGTAAGAGGCGGCTAGTATTCGTGCTACCGAAGATTGATGTGAGCCGTTTTCAGATCCCAAACTGTATCTGCCTAAGCGAGGTGCCTTTCCTGGCTCCCTTTATTTTTGGATATCAATAGATCATTTTTCTTTCGCTAGAATCAGATTACTTCAGCGTTGCATAGTAGCTCGCTCGAATCAAAATAGCTTTGGGTGGCTGTGAAATAATGGTGGACGAATTGAAGCCCACCCTCTTTCTCTCTCCCATCTCGGAGCCTATTTAAGTAGCAGGTGAACGAAGGTATCTTATCGACTTCACTATTCATTTGATTCTTAAAGCTCAAAACTTCAAACACGTTTTTTTCCTCGTTGCACTACAAGTCAACATGCCAAGCTTCAAGCAGTTCCTCACTTCGGCGCTTCTGATTGCAAGTTCGACTGCGGTACCGCTGAGTTCTCGGCAAGGCGTACGCGTAAGTCTCCTTTCACCTACTGCCCCTCAAATTGTAGCAAACGCAATATCGGAGTTCACCCAAAATACTACTCTTGTAACGTCCGCGCTTGTGTCTCTTCAAGACCAGATCGAGTCCGAGGAGACTACGTCAATTACTAGCACTGCTTTCAGTGCCCAACTGGATCTACTCAATCCCCTTGGAGCCCTTAGTCGGTTTGCCGGAGACTTTGGCCTTGGAAACAGTCCTAGCGATATCGGAATTAGTGACAGTACACGCATAAGGAACTCTGGCCAAAAAGTTCTAAATTGCCTTCAGCTGATTATCAATTCCCCATTCCCTGGTAAAGTCATTCCTAATGTACAAGAGATAACAGAAATTAGGTTTGTGCCTATTTCATAGCTATTTGATACAACTGCTGATTAGTCCCTCAGGAATGTAGACTTATTTCCATCATTCACACGACTAGCAAATATTACTCTTGCGAACATAAGACAAAGCCCGACAGCTCCAATTATTCCACCCTTGGAGATCAGCTAGTCTTGTATACTTGTGATGCGACAGGACAGGAGGGTGAAATGGAATCACAGTAATACTGGAAGCAAAATATTTTGAGGTAACGGTTTTCTCCGCGTCCAGAGACGCCCTCCATCACGAGACGGATTGTAGTATGGATATTATAGATAGCAAGTCTACGAATCTGTTATTAAAATATCACTTTCTTTGACTATTTCTCCCTTGGGTACAACACTCAGCGATGAGAAAAAGGGTGCAGGCGGTGATCGTGACTCCCACTTGAGTGTCTCGTAGCTGGTTCATTCGGCCTCGGCGACGACTCACACGAATGAAACTCCGTTGCTGCAAGTCGTCGACACCTTCGTCACCGTAATCGGAGCCCGTACCGTCATCCAGAATATTGCTACCCACAATCTTGCGAATGTAACTCGGAGTTCCAATGGCGAGGTCATCCTCAGAGTCATCGATGATGATTACCGTACCGCTGGCTCCAGTTTCCAAGGTGTAGTTGGCCCCTGACTTGCCGTGAACGATACTGACGGTCTCATGATGCCCAGGCAGACAGTCAGCCAAATGGGAGCTTGACGGCGACTCCTGGTGCATCAACTCGTCAGAAAGGTATGGTGGGGATACCAACTTCGTCACCTCGCCAGCCAGTGACTGGGCCCTGTAGGCTGGGGATGGACCGTTCGCTGAAGCTGAGTGCGACTCCTGGTGCATGATATCGGCACAAAGTATGATGGCGAGTCCTGGTCCGCCGCTTTGGCAGCAAATGAACGGGGTGTGCCTGTCGTGGGAGATGGGTCCTGGCTCGTGGCCTCGTCAACCTGAGCGGGGCTTGGTGCTTTGCCTGGGTGCTCTGTATCGGCAGGAAGACATGATGGTGAGTCCAGGTTGATCGCCTCGGCATCCAGAGGTTGGGGTGTGCCCTGCACGAAATTTGATGCCTGGAGATCATCGCATTGTCAGTGAGGGGAAGTGTGGCACACACGCGGCACAATAGAGAACAATCAATGCAATTTATCTTATTAGAGGGAGGAAGTTTGTTCTCTCTAGATAGTTGAAAGTATTCAACAATGAATATTCTTAGTGACGAGCACAGTAAGACTCTAAATGGGATGGTAATTTTATTTGGGGGAACCGGTTGTTATTTCAGGAACTTGAAATTAGCGAGGCCTATTGGCATCTCATCAGAGCCAATCTTGCTGACGTTTCTGGACTCACGCAACCAGGAGTGCTATACTACCACTCATAAAAGCTCATCGGACCCCCAGGTCCATGAATCAGCTCCATTCTTACCCCTGCGCGATGTCCACCAGCACCAGACGCAACTAAGAAAGGCATGAAATGTTCGGACTCGTCTTTGACGTGGGCCACGTAACTTGAGGGCTCATCCCTCCAATGTTGAAGAACGCGTTCTCTCTCGTCGGGGTCGGCGATTGACGCTGCAGATTGTAGGAAATCTTCAAACCTCTCCAGGCCTGGAGGAAGTGGTTCACCCTTCATTGCCGCGTTGTAGCCGGTCCAGAAATCATGGTAGGATCCACCACTCGAGATGATAGCGTACCCAAGATCCCGGAAGTGCTCAACTGCACGACCAAGTCTGAGGTTTTGCTCGGTTGCGTCCTGCTCGTCGGTTCCCTTCAGAAGAGACATCTGAACAATGGGAATGTCGGCCTCTGGTCTGAGGCATAGCATCGGCACAAAGACGCCGTGATCCAGTCCATGCCTGTAGTTCAGGACCGGATCCCACCCTAACTGCCGGAGGTGTTGGGCGACATCTGCGGCCAATTTGCTATCGCCCCGGACAGGGTATTTAATCTGAAGCGCTTCCGGCGGGATGAGTTTGCGCAGAATTTCGTCCTCGCCATAGTCGTAGTAGAGGCCGGGGTCGTCGGCGGCCGTAATGTGAGGTACATCCATCTCCCAGTGTGCGGAGAATAATAGGATGCCCTTGACGCCTTCAAGCTTGGACCTGTGTGCCTGAAGGACGTCACGTAAGAACTTCCACTCCGTGCTGAGAATTGGAAAGGGACCAGCTCCGTGACTGATAAAGAGAGCTGGTGCACGAGATGGACTGGGTGCACTCATGTTTTCTCAGAGTTGATGGTGGAATGGTGGCTGTCCCGTAGTAGAAGAAGTTCTTGAGTGCCAGAGGATCGAAACCAGTGTTGAAATGTGCTAAGGAGATTTATAGGTCGTGACAGCAACTATTGATGTGCTCAGTGTAGCAAGAAAGCGTATGAAAAAGCGTGTGGTAGATTGTCTAATAGTTACAGGAGAGACCTTGGATATATATAGAGAATACGCTGTTCGACTACGGCGGTCCCGAAGATCTGTGGAGGCATTCTGCAGGAAACAACCAAGAAGCAACAACCTCTGGTGGGAATCTAATTGGCTGGTTTCTGAAGCAATGGTCTACCTTTGGGGAATGTCAAGGAAACCTGCAGTCGCACTAGCCGCGGACTAGCTGCGGACTAGTTGCGGACTAGCTCATAACACAACAGGGCTGTATTTTCAGTCTGGGAATACCTCGCCGGCAGATTTACCGGCAGCCTAACTAACTCGGCGACTAGGATCTGGTCCAGCCGAGCCAAAATACGTTGTAATTGTTAGCGCTGAGTATAAAATCTCTGTCCTGAGAGGGAAGTCGGAAGTCTTGCTCATCCTTGCACAGCCTGAGGCATGCACAACTGAGCCTGAGTGGGCCGAGGGGCTGGCTGTCCACGTTTACGCCGCTGATTGTTGGGACGACGTCCACAAGAACCAAACTTTGGTATTTGATACGAGATCTATCATCACACCTCCCCGGGTGAATCCAGCAACTCACTCGACGCTTTAAAGATACCAGCTGAGTAGCATCTGATCATCGGTCCACACAGCTCTTCCATACAGCTTGACAACGCAATTCTGGAAGCGAAAAGGACGACTCATCGCACCATGAGCATGCTCACCTCTGTCCCCGGTTCGGATATGTCGACGAGTCGCCCAGTCCTCAATGCATGTGTGTCATGCTCCTCACAGAAGCGCGGGTGCGACCGCCGGCTCCCCATCTGCAGTCGCTGTGCGAGGTATACATCCCTCAGCCCCGAGCCCCCAGAAGTATTTCTTCACAGGTACGCAGATTAATGTATTGGAAAGGGACGAAACGCCGTGCCACTATGGTAATCAGGAGACTATATATCGCTCCGCACTTCCTCGACGGATAGCTGGATCTCGCATGGGCGACCCACATCCTTGGTCGAGTCCTCTTTTGCAGCCACCCGAATGCAGCGAGGTTCTCGATGCCGCGCTGACACATTATGTCTTTGATACTCTTGACTTATACTACAGCGATCCCGGAACTTTGATCGACCGCTTTGAGCTGACTGTACATCAGTGGATACCTATTATTGATACAGTCACTCTACGGATCAAGGCTGCAACACTGCATACTACACCCTGTGCCGAGATCGGCTGCCTTCTCCTATTTTTTGTTCTTGTCACCCAGTCCGAGCCACCACCACCATGCCTTGGGCATCCTCCCCCGTCACGATCTTTGTATGATGCCTGCAAATATCTCTTCTTCTTGCTACAGACGCTTCGGCGTGACCGCCTAACCACTATCCAGACGGGCCTTTTGCTCGCCATCTACGAGCAAGGTAGTGGCTTTTCTCCAAATGCATATCACACGTTAGCCGCCTGTGCAAGTCTGGGCTATGCGATGGGCCTGCATCAGGTGTCAGATGGAACATCCTCCCCCACTATTCCCCAGGACGAAGATCTGGAAGAGAAGAGGCGAGTGTGGTGGGCGACTTACTATCTCGACAGACTGCAATTTTGCTCTGACGAGTGCTTAACGAGAATTTACCTCACCCATGATGCCAATGTCGGAGACACACTGCCAAATAACAATTCCATTTGGCCGGACTGTACCGATTCGACGGCTCAGTCTAATCTAAACGCCTCGTCCCTCTTCTTCAACGAGAAATCAACAGCGGGCGGCTTCGCTGGTCAAATCCAAGCCATGTACGCTCTGCAATGCGTTTTACAGCTACGTAAGGACCGCCAGGTTCCCTCTGAGGAGCTGCTAGCTAGTAAAACCTGGATATTTGATTCGTTGCTCCAGAGGAGAATACAGGAATCATTGGGCAAGTCCATGAATAACCTCGAGGCCCAGTATGCGGTGGTGGTCATATATCTATTGTGAGTCAACACGAGCCGCTAGCACTGCAGACAGTCTTTTCAGTTGCTGACCCGTCTTACAGAGCGCTTCTAGAGCTCCATAAACAGAGATTGATGGGCCTCAATAGCCAAGACTATTCAAGTCCTCGCTCCTCCACTCGAGACCAATCGCTAGCAGCGCTGGAAATGGCTCTGAATATTGTCCGCGATCTAGCATACATAGACCAGACTGGCAATATCCTTGACCCGTGGAAGATGCCTCTAACGGCTGTAATATTGCTCAAAAAAGCTGGCATGATGGCCATATGGCTGGAAGCACAATATCATCGTTCTACCACCATGTCTGTATTACCCCCTATCATTCATGCCTTAGATCGCGTCAATCACATATGGAAGGTAACAGGTCAGCTTGTGCCCTCACTGTCCCCTCCCCCCCCTCCTTGCTCCTATCACTAACGGTACGACGATCTCAATTTAGGACAAATCGCCGCCGAGCTTCGTGAGTCTTATGCCAAGATTGCTAGAAAAGCACCGGCTCTTACTGAGGGATCGCATTACGATTGAGAATCGACAGAACCATGAGCGAGACACAGCATACCCCCCAGGCGACTGGTGTCACTTAGCTCCATCTCAAGCAGTTGACATCAGCAATCTACAATGCGTATTCGAATAACGGTGAGCTGTTTTGACCGCCTTGGCATGTTAGACACGTGTTGTGTCACGGGCTGGATGACTGTTAGCAATGCAGGTTGGGTAAGCGGTCTTGGCGCGCTTGGTGGCACATAAAACGATTCATGAATTTGGTTTGAGTTATCGTATTGAGACTACAGCTATTGATGCTTATATAGAGCATCTGAACGACAGGCAGCAGTAGGCTCCAACACTACAAACTAGGTAGAAATGCCACTGCCTTATGTGATGACTCAATCATGTGACTCAACGGTCACATGCCAATTGTTACACGCTAACACCTAGCCGGAGGACAAAGGTGTCACAGCTGATTACAAGTACCTTACGTACCGCATCCAGCTCCCTTGCCTGATTCTAATTATATCCAGGGATCGACGAGGAGCCGCATCAGCCCCCCAATCGTCCAATAGAGATAGGCTCCAAGTGACTCCCCTGCTTATTTCCAATTATAACGTTGGTGATCGACAGGAATCGACAGGGGGCCCGATCGAGCCCCGTAACCCGTTCGACAGCAAGAGTCAGAGACGCTGCTCTGATCCCCTACAACACTTACTCTTTCTTATCTCCAAAACCTTTTACAGTAGCTTGCAAAATCGGCTTCGCCCCGTTTCGCTTAGAAATAATCTGAGCACGGACCACTTCGGCCACTTTTGGCTTATGCCGGAACGGACCGTCCCCAATTTCTGCATGAGACTGTATTGGACGACTAGTCGGGCAGGCTCAGAATCTGGGGAAGTGACCGAGGAGACAACGTAAACATGGAGCCGATGCTTTTTTTGAGGATCCATGAATTTCGCTGATTTGATAACCAATTATTATACCGTGTCGATTCCACAGAATACTTGTATACTGAATTATGCATAGCTTAATACACATTCAGTCCACTGAGTCAAGAGTACCCTGAACGATCTGCAAGACGAGTCCTTTAAAGTCAAGTTGCAGTGCCAGATTGCTTTCTATGTTATGGTGTGCGATCTCATTGACCAAACCAGGCCGAGACTCATAGAGTAGTATTCTTACACAATAAGATCCTTCCTCGCAACGTCACTCCAGTCGATCAGGAAACACGGGCAGTTAGCCAACCACAGACAAAGACGCTTTCTTGAAAGCGACGCAAAATGCCGCTCATATCGAGAGAAACAATACGATTCTCTTGAATAATTTTCACTACAGCGATTCGCAGGTGAAAATAGACTTGACATGCTCGATCTGGTATCGTTTGTCAATGCTGGAAAACGGACTCAGTGCAGCTTTGAGCAGAGGCTTGCGATTCCAAGGTATGTCAAGAAGGCTTTCAGGAATAGATGCACCAAGTAGCACCATATTTGAAGTCTACCCAGGGTCAAAATCACGGACATGTAGCCTCGTTGGCAACATGTAACGACTCAACTTTCGATATGTCACGAAATCATTCATTGGTGTTGCCTCCGGGCCGCGCGAATCATCGGTGCGGCTAATGTTCGGCTAAACTCGCGAGCGGATACGTGCCCGCCGCCAGCTATCGTGAAAGCTTCGTCGAGATTGCACGCTTTATCAAGCAACCACAAGCAACTCTGCACGCCTGCAGAAGATGTCCTTCGATGGAGCAGATACCCCCGATGTTCCCTCATCTCGTCGAGGTCAATTACATCATAATGCGGGTACTCTGCCGCTGCTGCAGCTAGCTGACTGGGACGAGGACAATGCTTATGATGAGCACCCGCCAACTTGCATCCATTACTCTATTGAATGGAAGTTGATAGTCGAAAAGAAGCTAATCGCAAAGGAAACAGAACCGGATCTTGTCCTCACTCCTAGTGCTTACTGGACGACTGTCCTGCGACCGAGACTCGACAAGCTTGCAGCTCGGAAGCTACCGCAAAACAAGTGTTTCAGTGCGGACGAAACGGTTGTCATAGTCTCTGTCACGGACCGTACAGAACGTGATGTTAACAAGCGGTTCGATGACCTCGATATTGACTGGAAGATCCTGGAGAAACAGCTCCAAACCTGGAGCCCTCTATTACTAATTGGAAAGAGACTCAGGATCGATATATCGTTCAAATACAGAGAGACTGGTGATTCGGGGCTGGCATCAACTCGGCAGAGTACGAAAAGAGGGTACTCTCAATATATGCTTGCTGAGCGAGCTATGCAGCTTGATGCTGAAGAAGATGCTGCTGGTCAGCCATCAATCTGGCGTGACGTTTACAACCTCATGCGATGTCCTGGGCCACCTTGCAATCTGGGCCCTTATTGTTGGCGCGACAATGTCGGCAAAAGACACTACAAGCTCAAGACACATAACCTGAAAAGCCTCATTCGATACGTAGAACACGGTGGCACACTGGAGACTCACGATGATGTACCGGACGATATTCGTGAACAGCTCTATGCTGAAGAGCAGCAAGATGCGGAAAGGCAGCGGAAACGTACAACTTCGATTGTGACTGGTCTCCCACCTATCAACATCACTAATGTTATGCTTTCTCAAACCTCTACCTCGTCGACAGAATCAGGACTATCCAAGCCTTCCAGCCCTCTTGAGATTCCAGGACAACTAGACGTGGCTGTGAGGAAGTACAGTGAATGGCAGTGCACACGCGTGACAAACAAATCCCTCAAGATGGAGTACCAAAAGGTATATCACATCACGTTGGACGAAGGTCTCGACCTTGAATTGATTTACGAGGAGCAGAATGCTCAGTTCTATATGGACAAGGGAGTCAAGAGTGGAATCGCACAGCGATTTGTTCGTGATATCAAGAAATGGGCCAAGCAATACAAGTTGGAGCAAGAGCGGGGTTAAGGTTACATTTCTATAGTTTTGCATTCACGGCTCCTCAATAGCTATCCCAGAATGTCGAAAATGGCCTTCGGCGCTTGGCTTTCTTGACCCAACTGTATCCACACACCATTCCAAGAATGATTTGAAGTCTTGTCCGGGATCGTCTGTGTAACGCTGCCAGTTTCGTTTGATGAACATCTTCAGTTCTGCGAAGAACTCTTCAATAGGATTTAGATCTGGTGAGTAAGGCGGTAGGTAGAGTAACTTTACTCCAGCATCCTTGCACAGCTGCTCGATCCTGGCTGAATGGTGGAATGAAGCATTGTCCATGATCAGGACAGACTTTGGCTCTGGCCACCTGCCGCAATGACGAAGCAACTGCTCGACGAAATCTTCGAAGACAGTAGTATCAGTTGATCCGCTGAATACTCGCGCAAAGAGAATACCATCTTGTGTATAGGCAGGCAGGATCTGATGCCTTTGGTCACGGCGCAGGCGAGCAATCTGTATAGGCGTTGTCCCCAAGGGAGACCATCCAGTCCGCCTGAACCCAATCCGGTTGTCACATCCTGACTCGTCGATGTACACCAAGTGGTACGAACGAAACTCTGATAAATTATGAAGGTAGAAGTCTCGTAGGTCGGCGTTCCGTTCCTTTGCAACGCGTCGCGCGGTTTTCCTGGACCAGCCTGCTGATGCTAAGGCCCTGCTGATGGTGGGAATAGTCACTTGAACCTCGAACTCGTCGTAGAGGAAGTTGGCCATCTCATCTTGGTACAGGGCGGGCTTCTCAATGAGATGCTCAAGCAATGCGCTTAGCATAGGGGGAGTAATTATTCTGCGGCGTCCGACCCCGTTCGGAGGTGCTTTGGTGGTTCCAAAGCATCGTAAATTCGATCGTATCTGCTGCACAGAGCGAGTGCTGCAGCGTACAGTTCTAGCGATTGTGGCGTTAGCGAACTTACTAATAATCATATCTCTTATCTGCGTATGCTGGGATACCGCAAGATTGGGCGCCATAGTTGTGGTCTGCAGTGACTCTCGGGCTGGTTGGTCTGAGGAGGCGAAGTGTTGCGATGGCTGCAAAACGAAGTGTTGCGGCTCTGCTCATGTGACCATATGGCATGTTCGCAAGGAGCCCCGCCCAAAGCCTTATCATCGACCTCACTTTCCCCGCGAAGGCTCGAAATACTCCACAGTCTCCACAGCCTAGTCCGCAATTTTCACTCGAGTAATTTCAATGCCCGCATTCCCTCTTCCTATCGATAACAGAGCAACTGTTCCGCATATTGATCGTTCTCTTACAGTCTATCCATATATCGGCGCGAACTGCCTAAATCCTCAATCAACATGGCTACTCTGGAATTCGTGAGTACCATCATTCTGAAACATATGGGCCTTGCTAACCATGCAGCCTGCCGACAAAGACACAAACGGGATTCATGTGCTATACGAACCAGCGCCAATGGCCCCGCAAGACCCGGTCCCGGTGCCCTCTGTTGACATCGTCGCTCTCCATGGTCTAGGTGGTGGTTGCTACTCTACCTGGGCAGCTGATAATGGCTATGTATGGCTCCGCGACTTCCTGAAAGAGGATGCAAGCACTGCTCGCATCATGACGTACGGCTATGATGCTGGAATGTGGAAGAAGGCTCCAAAGGACGCCCCGTACAAATTTGGCAGAAATTTTCTCAGTGCATTGGACGACAAGAGATTGAATAGGAACCAAGGTGTACGTGGAACTATTCGCCCTCAGCGTTGTTAAGATCATGACTAATGTTATAATAGAAACGAAGACCAATTATCCTTGTTGCTCATAGCCTGGGTGGTATTGTGGTGAAAGAAGTTAGTATTTGCAATCTTTGTTGATTTATCGCGGCTTGTCATTGGTCTTAACAACTATACAGGCCCTAATATACGCACATGATCGCCAGGACCTTTATGGTGACCTACTCCGAAGCGTACGCCATATCGTCTTCTTCGGAACACCCCATCAAGGCACAGATCCGGCCTCACTCGCTGGTGTGCTTAACAAGATTGGTAAATGGGTGACTCATGCGAACGACACCAGCGTCCTGGAGAACTTGTCACTTTGGTCACAGCCCGTTTTGCAGACCAACCAGAAATTCGTAAACCTTGCCGATGCCCTTTCGTTTACAACATATGTAGAAGAGGAGACTCTGCACGGTGCTATAGTAAGGCACACACCATGTCATCTCGCGATAGGTTGCTAATACGATGGACATAAAGATAGTTCACGAGGGCTCTGCGACCCTTAACAAGCCTAGGGAGCGTGTTATTACAATCGCCGCCAACCACAAGACAATGTGCAAGTTTGGGAGCAGGGCCCAATACCAAATAATTGGGGACCGATTTATCAAGATTCTCGACGACTTGGAAAGCAAAAAGGCAGAAGAAGAGGCGCTTGCTGAAAGGCTTGCGGAACTTCCAACACCGTCAGCCTCTCTACCACTTGCCTGTTCGACAGATTCACCAATCTGACTTTTTCAAGCGACCCCCAGAACTGGAGCTGTCTCCAAGACCTGAGGACGACAGATCCCCGCGACGACAAGAAGCGCATCGAGGAGACGAAGGGTGGTCTCCTGACGGATTCATATCGCTGGATCCTCGGAAATTCCGACTTCCAACAATGGCACGACGGTGAACAGAGCAAACTACTCTGGATTCGGAGTGATCCCGGAAAGGGCAAAACGATGTTGCTCTGCGGTATAATAAATGAATTGAAAGAGACCGCCAACGCGGCGCCTGCTTCTGGTCGCTGCCTCTTGTCCTACTTTTTCTGCCAAGCCACTGAGCCCCGTATCAACAGTGCGACGGCTGTGCTTCGGGGGCTGATCTACCTCCTTGCTGACCAACAACCGGCTCTCCTCCAACACGTTCGAAAGAAGTACGATGCTTCGGGGAAAGAGCTTTTTGGAGACCCGAATGCCTGGTTTGCCTTATCTGAGATTTTCACGAACATTTTGCAAGATCCTAGCTTCGAGAGAGCTTACGTGATCATCGATGCCCTGGACGAATGTGCGACCGGTCTGCAGCAACTTCTGCAATTTATTGTTGAGGCCTCACCTGTCTGTCCACGTGTGAAGTGGATTATCTCTAGTCGCAATTGGCCGAGCATCGAAGAGCAGCTACGCATATCTGACTGGCAAGTCCAGTTGCAACTGGAGCTAAACAAAGACTCTATTTCCGCTGCCGTCAGCAAGTATATCGAGCATAAGGTCGGTCAGCTAGCAAAGCGTAAGAACTATACTGCCAAGTCAGAAATTTCGATGCGAGAATATCTCTCTTTGAATGCAGACGCTACATTTCTCTGGGTGGCCTTGGTCCTCAAGGAGCTAGAGACGATCGATCGACAGTTTGCCCTCGAGAGGGCAAAGATGTTTCCTCCTGGACTCAGTTCGTTTTACAAGCAAATGATGAATCAGATAAGCAAATCTAACAATGCCGATATCTGCAAGCGAATACTTTCTATCGTAGCCGTCGTTAGACGCCCAATTACGCTCGAAGAACTGGTCTCTCTTGATGACACACTTCACAAACTTGATTGTCCCGAGGATGTTTCCGAGGATCTTAAGGATTTGGAGCAGACGATTGGCCAGTGCGGATCCTTTTTGAAGATTCGAGACACCACGGTATATTTCGTACATCAATCGGCCGTGGACTTTTTGCTCCAGGAGAATACATCCCAAGAACTCTTTCGTTCTGGCATAGAAGAGGTACATTATGCTATATTCTCGCGGTCACTTCAAGTCATGTCTGTTACACTTCAACGTGATCTTTATAGCCTACAAGCTCCCGGAATCTCTATCGACCAAGTCAAGGAGCCTGATCCTGATCCCCTTGCTCTAGTACGGTACTCCTGTCTTCACTGGGTTGACCATTTACTCGAATGTCAAAATAGAGAGGACACAATTAACGACCTCAGGGACAATGGCTCGGTCCACAGTTTCCTCCGCCAGTACTTCTTGTATTGGCTTGAGGCGCTGAGCCTGTTGAAAAGCGTGTCAGAAGGCGTAGTTATGATCCGGAAGCTCGAGGATCTTCAGGTACGTTTTTTGTATAGTCTCATCGTTGTCGGATTTTACTAATATGAATCAGTTTGATAGAAGTCCTGCTTTGCAAGCATTTATACACGATGCCGGGCGGTTTGCTGTATCAACCCGATCAATTATTGAACAAGCGCCTCTTCAAGTATACTGTTCGGCTCTTGTGTTTACGCCAGAGAAGAGCATTGTTCGAGAAACGTTCGAGGGATGTATTCCATCTTGGATTCAGACAAAGCCTAAAGTAGAAACACATTGGAATGCAATGCTACAAACCCTTGAGGGCCATACTGATCCAGTCACCTCAGTAGCCTTCTCTCCTGACGGCAAGCAGATCGTGTCCGGGTCGTGGGATCAGACAGTCCGGCGCTGGGATGCGGCTACAAGCTTACAGTTGCTGCCGGTCGTCAAGGGTCATACTGAGTCTATCACATCAGTAGCCTTCTCTCCCAACGGGAGGCAGATCGTGTCCGGGTCTGAGGATAAGACAATCCGGCGCTGGGACGCGGCCACAGGACAGCAACTGCTACCGGCCCTCAAGGGCCATACTGAGTCCATTAACTTAGTAGCCTTCTCTCCCGACGGCAAGCAAATCGTGTCAGGGTCTGACGATAGGACAGTCCGGCGCTGGGATGCGGCTACAGGCCAACAGTTGCTGCCGGCCCTTTGGGGCCATACTAATAGCATCACCTCAGTAGCCTTCTCTCCCGACGGCAAGCAGATCGTGTCCGGGTCGTGGGATCAGACAATCCGGCGCTGGGACGCGGCTACGGGCAAGCAACTGCTACCGGTTCTCAAGGGCCATACTGATGGGGTTAACTCAATGGCCTTCTCCCCCAACGGCAGGCAGATCGTGTCCGGGTCGTGGGATCGGACAATCCGGCGCTGGGATGCGGCTACAGGACAGCAGCTGCTGCCGGTACTCAAGGGCTATACTCGTGATGTTACCTCAGTCGCCTTCTCCCCCGACGGCAAGCAGATCGTGTTTGGGTCTTGGGATCGGACAATCCGGCGCTGGGACGCCGCCAAGGGACAGCAGCTACGGGATTATACTCGTGATGTTACCTCAGTCGCCTTCTCCCCCGACGGCAAGCAGAACGTGTCTGATTCTAGAGGTATGACCGTCCGGCGCTGGGACGCCGCCACGAGACAGCAGCTGCTGCCGGCACTCGAGGGCTATACTGATGATGCCGCCTCAATCGCCTTCTCCCCCGACGATAGGCAGTTCCTAACCTTACAAGTTTCTGAAAACTGGCTGGCAGAAGGTACTACTAATATTCTCTGGCTACCTATTAGTTACAGACCTACTTGTGAAGCTACATGGGGTGAATTTGTCGCTTTAGGACATTCATCAGGAGGTTTATCGGTTATTCAGTGTCAACAAGGGCTAAAGCTTATAATATAAAAAGTAGTACTTATTAATAAATGATAAGTTACATGAAGTCTTAATACGATATCTCTTTTTCTTTTTTTTCCTCGATTTCATTAAGGGTCCCTAGGGGAGCCTAAGAATTTATAGTAATTTGGTAGTTGCCACTTGCGTCTAGAATCTTCTGGAATACTCTAGTAAGCTCGCTAAGTAACTATCAATAATTATCCATTGAATTAACAAATCACACGACGTGTAGAGATGAACAAATTAGGCTCTTAAGAATTACGGAAGGATGACCTTATATGCTCGCTTTACGAAGTAGTCAGACGTTATGCAGTAACCATTTAAAGTCAGCCAAAAATGGCGTGGTGGTCTGTGCTCACAATCTTTCCGAGCGAAACGGCGCGAAGCCGATTTTGCAAGCGACTGTATAAGTTCGATTATGTTACAGTAAAATTCTACTTATCGAGCAGAAACTATTCGATGTCAAAAATTAGGCTGGTTGGGTGGTCGTCGCCAAAAATGGCCGATGTGGTCCGTGCTCAGAGTTTGTTTTAGGCGAGGTAGGCGAATCCGATTTTGCAAGTCACTGTAATCCCATGACAACGAGCGGTTGCTTCAACTAGATTTCGAAACCCATTATCTATAATAACAAGTCTAGCCCTACCTATTTAACGATACTCCGTTACCTACAGTCCCACCCATCGATTCAATCATGGATTCTATTACGTCTTGAAGTGTGTCTCCTGCGCCTAAACTGGTTTCAGCTAGGCGATCCACCAGAATGGTGCCGCTGGCAACAGGACATGGTATCCATTTGGTCGCTACGTGCTTGCTGAACGCGCCCACCCCACGAATGAGCGTCTCTGAAATTTATGAATGGCTTGCTGATAAGTACCCACGCTATCAATATACAAAATGTCAGATTCGCCATGTTCTAAGACATGATTCCGAGAGAACGAGTCCTAGATTTGTTATTGCTAACAAACATCGCATCGCGGGAGTGCCAATTCGATGGACTATTCGCCCTGGAACAGAGCCTCAACTTCGCCGACTGTTCAGCGGGCCTCCCCCTGCCGAGCCTCAACTCCCCCAATTTTATTATGGTCTTTCTCAACAAATTCACTGCGTCCTTTGCAACCGAAGCTTTGATCGCCAAGAGATTTTTGCGAGACATCAACGACAGGCTCATTCTAGCCACGAGACCGTGTCCCCGGCTGTCGACGAAGCCCTGATGCGGCAGTCGGCGAAGGCGACACCCTTCGACAGAGACTTCGAGACCGTTCCGGGAGGGGGTTGCCTTTGTCTGTCGATAGCAGCAGGAATCATAAGTTCTACACCAGAGCGGCGATAGTATCAGCAAGGGGGCCAATGGAGCTGACACGAGTGAAGATCGACGGACGTAGCCTGCACAACCTTCTTCCCCAATCGATAGCCCGGACGCTCGGATTACCTCTGCATTTCGGCAGTAGCGTCAGAGTACAAGTCGCCAACTGCACAGCTCTGACCGATCAATATTGCCAATTCACCATCAGAGTGGCTGGTATCAATGCCGTAATCGATGCTTACATGGTTTCTGAACTCTCTTACCTTCTGCTAGGTTGGGAATGGACACAACAGGTCAATTTGTTGAGTGATCTTGGAAACCGCACTTATTATATCCCAGAGCCTTATGGGAACCTGAACGAGCTTCCCGTCCCTGGGCCTATGGCTGAGGCCGAAGCCGAGAGTGAATTTGCAATGGAAGCCGTTCTAACGAGAGAAGAGACTCTGCTGGCTGAAGAGACGCCAGCCCCTCCAGGGGGTGATGAAAGGTATGGCGATAAGGAATGTGAGCTTGATGACTTGGCAAGCGTTGAGGAGCCTGCCACACGAGATGAGGCAATAAGCGATGCCGAGTTTTTCACGGATGCTGTCTCTTGTCAAAGCTCAGATGACAGTATATCGATCGAAACAAGGGAGCCAGGAATAGGGTAGTAGGGAAGAGTAATAATAAGGGGCAAAGTATGACCAGGAATAATCTGATATATCACTTTGCAAGAGAATTTGAACGTTCTTGATTCGCACGTGACCGTAATATTAGTGACCAGTGATGACGATCTTGGAATGACCCAAGGGCCTTCAAATTCAATCATATACTGAAATCAATGGTGCCAATTCAACCAATGGACCGAGAACAGTAGCCTAGGAATTGGCTCCCAAGAGAAAATTGATCCGCGATCTTGTGCAAAGAGGAATCGCGTACAAAGAGCCGTAAAAATTTGAGGCTCCTATAACGCTCACATTCATTGTATTGGCCACGCCGATGGTGGATGCAATCTCCATCTCGTTCTCGAACCAGAGGTCTTCATCTGTGGAGCCAGTGGAATCAACAACCCACTCAAGCTGATCCAAAATAGCCAAGAGGTAGAAGTGTCATCGGCGATATCACCGTCAAAGCCGCTCATCCCGGATTCGATATCGCTGGTCGCTAGAGCATCAACAGCGTCTGTCATCCATGCGAAAAATTCATCTGCCCCGGCGTGAGCCAGATTGAATGGTGCATCTATCACTCGATCTGCGGCGTTGGCTCGCTCGATCAGTGAAGTCATGTTGGAATATTTGATTATGTGTTGGTGGTGTGCGTGGCGATGATATCGGTGAGAAGAGAGGAAGGAGAAGATGCACGCCCAGGGGGAGGGGGGATGCGGGCTTTATAGGCTTCCAGGCCTTCAATGGACACATGCCGCGAGAAGCAACGCATGATCATGGAGTGCCATTTTGCGTCATTTTCTTGGGCTGGCAATGTCCCCTGTCCTTCCTGCTGCCGCCACACCCAATTGCGAAACAAGCAGACCCGTCCATGGTATGAACCAGCCGCTGAGTTTCTGTCCTCCAGGCTGTCTGTCCTCCCTTCATCCATCGATGTCGCCTTGATTCCACGCCAATACCGCACTCCTTTTCCACTGCAAACGATGGCAGAAGGCTGGGGCGAACAACCAGTATGTTTTCCAGTAACCGGTATCTTTCCAGAAAGGATATCACCGTTGCATCAGTGATTTGCTGCTTCTTGTAGAACATTCTCAGAGTATGGGAGGGAACAGCCAGAGGAGACAGCGGTACTGACGACCTTTTCTCCGATTTGCCTTTCCTGTGCTTATTATCCTGGCCACGGTACCCAAGGTTTTCATCGAGCGGTTTGTAATATTCTCCTGTGTAGTCTACAAACGTTAACGAGAAATAGAGGGTATTTGGTGAGGAATGTGATCACAAAAGTTTTGGCATGCATCTCATACCTTATGGCATTGAAGTTAGCTTTTGTTTCGTAGTTTGCCTTGGTGGATGATGCTGGATGGATGGTGGTTGAGGCTTCTAACTTTAGGCATGGTTTCCTTTGGAATTGAGAGACTTTCATCTCAGCTGAATCCTCGCTTGCAATTCTAACCAGAGCTCGACGGCATATGACAATAGACTCAGGTAGCTAAGTATTCCTTGAACAGGAGTGTAGGCATGATATCGCGGTCCAGCCCCAAGCGTCTATATTCCCCCACCTCACCTCCTCCCTCATTTCCCCCCCCACCCGATCTTGCAATGTTTTTTTGCTGGCACATTTGGAGATACAGGTTCACCTTTGAAGCTTGCACTGCATTAAGCCATCCCAGCCATGGGAGTCCAGGGTTGTCTTCCTCGATGGAGCCAGGCAGAAGCGTACCGGTGCTCATGACTTCAACTTGCCCAAGATGTTCCTTCAGCGTAGACTTCTGACGTGTCTGTCGTTGAAGTACATCCTTGTCGCCATTGTGAATATAAGTGATAGTTTTTAATGGAAATTTGGACATCAAGGCAGCAATTTCCATTTGCTCATCAATCATTTCAGCATACTCTTCATCTTGGATGAAGGAAAGGCCCGTCTAGATAGAATTAGAAGTCATTTATATGAAAGCCAAAATTATGAAGGCTTACCTGATCTTTATCCATTTCAAGCCTGAGGATATCTCTCAAAGCTGGGTGAAAGTTGCGAAAGTCGAGAGCTAGGTTAGTGATCCCACCATGTTTACACAAGATGTCCACCGCTAGCCTCATCATGCCAGGTTTATCCCAATAGAAGTCCCAGAGGACGTTCTCCTTCCGCCAGTTATAGTGATAAGGCTCCTCGGCATCACCATCGTCATGAGAGTGTATGTCCAATTGTGCAAGGTCTTGCGAGCTTGAATCCGTAGTCACGAGGAACAGAAGGTCAATCTTCGAGTTGAGATAGACATTTGTACAGGCTCAAGGCAAGCTTCCGTGTTTCCGAACAAATGGAGAACAAAACAGGCTGCGGCGCAAAGATCTTCCACCCTTGGGTACCATCATTTTGACCATATTCGCTATCTCTTTTGATAGGCACGATTCGAGGCTCAATAGACTCGGTCCATATTTGGATTTGGATCTCATACGGGAGGAGTTCAAAGCGAGCCATGTTGACATTGAGTAAGGGGGAGTTGGGTGTTGTTGGAATCTTGTGAATCTGACTGGGAATTGAAATAATGAACGGCGAAGCCCGAGGTCATAAAGCATATGGAGCAGGGCATTCTCCCGTCCCCCGGTCCGGTAGCTGCAATTCCCCATGCGCAGATGCGTCAACCAACGCCCGTGAAAAAGATTGCGGCTTCTCACAAGGTGCCACGTCATCCACGATCAACTGTAATGACTTGTGGGCCGTCATCGGGGCGTAAGGAGGACAAGGGTTTTGAAGGATGCATGATTTGAGGTGCCGCTGTTACCAGCCTGCCAGCCGTCCTGCATTGAGGTAAGCGCATAGTTCACGTGCTTGTCAATTCTTTTGCAAGCTCCGATCAAATCTCAGGCCAATAGATCCCTCCAGACTAAGAGCAGACGAGCACATGGAGCGCATACTCAGTGTCCCAGGTCCCGTGAAGCGTCCGTAACAATATCCTAAGGTTACTATCTAAAACATCGGAGAAATTTGATTCTGCAATAATCGTCAGCTGACCGGTGGTGGGCTTCCTGTTATCGCTATCGCTCTCAGTCAGAATAAGCGAGTGCGGATCGGCAGCGAGTGCGGATTTTCACCCGCTATCACCTTTGATATTAGAATAGGTGTAAATTACTACTATAAATACATCAAGTGAGATACAAAAATTAATCTCCGCTAGTATCTTCGTCGCTATCAACATCGTTGGATAAGACGCTATCCCAACGATCTGAATCCGACTCTGCAGAATCGGTATTATTACCAACTCTATATAGCGAATCGTCTGAATCTCCACTACTATCTGAATTGAAACTATCACTATCAATTCCAAGATCTCCAGTAGCTTTTGGGAAAGGTAGATAGTCGCGTTAGAGCTCTTTATCGCCTTCTGTATCGACGATTATTTCCAATTCGTCATCTCCAAAAGCTCGCTCGACAGGAGGCAATTCAAGCTTTGGAATTCCCCTCTTTCTAGGACGAGTAACCCGCCGTTCAAGCGGTTGCTGAGACCACCAGATTCCCTCTATATCAAGTACAGGAACTAACAAAGGATCATTATCCTCAATAATTATACCATTACTCAAGCGCTCACGAAGTGTTCTCTTGCGAGCTCGTTCAGCGGCACATGAATCAACACCTTTACGATATTCTAGATCTCGCTCCTCTCTCCACATCTTATCAATATAGCGCTAAGCCTTTAAGGCTTCAGATTATGCTTCTTTTGTCTCTCTCTTAGCGACGAGTTTATCAGCAACCTCTTTTATAAGGCCGTCCTTAAAGTAAAGCCACTTCCTACCTCTCTTTTTGCTCTCGATCTCGTCTTTTCGCTGTTAAGAGAGAATGCCGAGTTCTTCAGTTTGTAATGAAGCCTCAACTGTAACTTGACGTATACCACGTAGGAAAGCCTCAAATTCTGGCCTAGATAGACTGCTCAAAAGATCAACAACCTTGTGTTGCCACTTCCAAGTAAACTCCTCCACATGTATTAGTTTCTTTAGCGTACGGGGAAGACCAGGCTTATCATCCTTTTAAGCTTTAACCTCCAGTAGCGTGAAGGTCTTAAGGTTCTTTAAGCAGCGATCGCAGTTGGCAGGATACATTCCAGACTTCTTCCAGGCTCTCTTAATATTATACCAGCTGAAGGTTTAGTCTCTAATTCCCTTCAAATCGCGTAGAAACGAGCAGATAGTATATTCCAGATCGAGCCGGGCAAGAGCATTCTTAATTGCCAGGTCGTAGTAATACTTATAAGGCTAGAAGATCCCTACGTCCAAAGGTTGCATGCAATATATTAAATACGGAATCAACAGAAAAAGTAGAATATTATTCGCATTCGCAAGGTTAATAAATTCCGGAGTCTCATAGCTTTTGTGATTATCCATAAGCATGAGTTTCCACGGCTTACCAGGTCCACAGTCGGAATTGCAAATATAGTACTTCAGGTAAAGTATAGCAATCTGGTTATCTATAAATCCATTCTCGCTTTCTTTAATAAATATACCCTTTGGGAGCTCTGGATGGAACTACTTTTGCATAAGGCGTTTGCCTTGGATAAGAATCATAGGAGGAACGGGTTTCCGGCCAGTAGCATTGATCATCTCGATGATTGTAACGGATCGTCGGTTTTCAGGACTCACAGAGTAATACTATACTTAAAAGTCAGCTAGATAATCATCCAGTCCGAACACAAAGATAGAGAATACCTCTTTAATATACTCCGGAACTAGCACCTTAGAACCTAGGCAGCCAATCCGAAAGCCGGTTTCGTCAAAATTAATAATATCTTTTGGTTTAACCTTCATTCTTTTGCAGGTGCACTTAAAAGATTTAAACCATCTCTTGACCATCTTTTCGTCTTACGCTAATATTCGTACTCTAGCTAAAGGCTTCGTCTTAATCTTATGGAGGCCACTCTTTTTCCACCACCTTATGAACCACATCCAAGAAGGATCTGCTGCCACCTTATCGTATTGCCGTCGAATGGTACAGATAACTCTGTAAATCAACTGCACAGAAGACTGAAGCCAATTAGCAATCAATTGCAGTATAAACACGTGCAACACGGTTTCGTGGTAAGCCTAGAGTATCTTATTTTATCTACTATGCTTCATTCTAGTACTTTGCCGTTTGAGGGAGCTATTCAACGTTGTAATACTGATATTAAATATCTTTGCCGCTGTACTTTGTTGCTCATGAGGGTACTCTAAAAGCCATTCTTTTACCTTACGTAGACGCGTCTTTAAGTCTTCAATTGCGTTAATAGAGCCATCCTCTAGCTCTGTAACTCTCCAGCGCTTTGGAAGTCTAGGAGGCTTAGGCTCCTTAATCGGACGAATTCGCTTGCGAGCCATCGTAAAGGTGGAGCGAAAGTGTATCTAGTAGTGATGCAAAAGAGACGCAATTTTGGTGGGGGACGCGTGCAAAATCGCGAAAATCCGCACTCGCTTATTCTGACTGAGAGCGATAGCGATAACAGGAAGCCCACCACCGGTCAGCTGACGATTAATCCTGGCACGCAAAGTGGAAGCCTGGCGCCTTAGCGTTCAGGCAGTCACTAGTGGAAGGACACGGCTGGCCAAATCTATTCTGCCCGAATGTTCACACTGCAAACATGGCAAGTTCTGTCCTTCACTCCGAGCCAGAAATCCCACAACGCCCGCCTGGAAGCCTCAAACAAAGCTTCAGGGACCCCCTCGTTCAAGCACGCGTGCATCGCGATCGCGACCAGTTCATTGCCTCTATTCGTGACGAAGATGTCTGTTCCCTCGCAGCATCATATCACAACGGCGACGCTTGCGAATTCTTCAAGCCGCCAATCCGTGGCAGCTACAACATATGCTACTTTGTGCAGTTTCAAACTCTAACTGATGGAGCCGGCGACAGATGGGTGGTACGTGTGCCTCTGGCTCCTTGTCTTGCATTTGGGAGTAGTAGCAAGCTTGAGAGCGAGGTCGCTACAATGCAGTAAGTGTGTTTCTTCGTTTGTGACAATAAAGCGATACTGACGGTTTTCTAGGTTGATAGCTGAGAAGACGACAATTCCAATCCCTAAGATCCACGCCTACGCCCTCAGCGACGACACTGGGCCTTTGTCCTCATTCCTCATACTCCAATACATTGAAGGCCGGAAGCTCACCCATACCGACCTCAGGGGGCTCTCGGACGAGCAGTGTACAAGGCTTCACACTTCGCTTGCTGGCATTCATGCTCAACTTCGACGACTCGAGTTCCCCTCGATTGGCTGTCTGACACGAGGGTCGGATGGTTTCAAGGTCTGCAAGAGAACCGTTTCTATCGACCTGAATATGCAAGAGCTAGAAGGCCTGGCACCACGCTGCATTCAGAGCCGGTACTATGGCAGTGGCAGTACTCTTACTTCGGCCACTGAGTATGTTGCGATGCTACTTGAGATTGCAGACAATGCTTTTGCTGGGGATCGTAGTCCTATCTCGCAGGAGGAGGGCGAGGATCAGCTCTATCATCTGCACATATTCCGCCAGTATGCTAGTAGGTGGGCTAACAACAACCTTGATAACGGCCCCTTCGTTCTTGTCCATGGCGATCTGCAGCTATTCAACTTGCTCTTCGATGACAATATGGATATCGTCTCTGTTCTTGATTGGGAATGGAGTCGAGTGGTTCCTTGCCAGTTCTTCATGCCACCCTTGTGGCTCAATAGTACCCCAATCGAGGATCTTTCCTATGGCTACCAATACAAGGATTTCCTTACGCATTTCGACAAGTTTTTGGCCGTTCTGCGTGTTATTGAGCAAGAACAATATGGGAACGAAATCTTGACAAAGGAATGGGAGACAGGCAAACAGAAAAGTGGATTCATGGTTGCTAATGCTTTAGAAAACTGGACCGCGATAGATTGGTTTGCGAGTCGATGGATCAACTCAAGGGTTTATGGTGGGAAGGAAGATCTCAGATCGCGAATAAAGGAATTTATGCAAGCTGACCTTACTCGCCAAGTATTCATCAAAAGGAGGGTGGATCGTGGTATTCCTTCGGAATCTGATTGCAAGAGGATTTATGACTCTGTACAAGAGGGTCTCACACGACTCTGGAAAAACCTCATTTCATGTTATCCCCGGCCCCTTCCATTAACTATGGGAAGCATCCTCCTCTTCGCTGGCGTGTCGCTCCTATTCCGAAGGCGGCGTTAGTTTTGTTCTTGTTTTGCTTCCAGTCAGATGCACATGTATAATTACCTAAGCTGAACCGACAAGATCCTTGAATTTTTTCAATTCTCCTTCTACCTCCAACATTTCCTCCTGCAGGCGGTCGATCGCCATGTCCAAGGATTCAAGCACATCAGCATTGGTGAGTTTGGAAGTTTCTTTGCCTCGTCTCCTTAAGGCGGCTGCTGATGATGATGACATCATATCAGCTGTACCTTCGCTTTCCATCCCGTCACGGATTTTTGTCATTTCGTCCTTCTTTGCCTGGATTCTCTCCTGTAGATCAGCCTTCCGTCTCTGAAGGCTCTCGAGCTCTTGAATACGGGCTTGAGTAATCTTAGTAGACATCTAGAAGAAGAGCGGGACTTGTTAGATTGGAGATAATTGTATACAGTACTGTGATGCTTGGGACACACCTTTTCTTGATTCTCATGCGATGCAAAACAGAAGATAAAACTAATATGTGTCTTATCTTATTTGCTAGACAATAGTGATGTACCTCAGAACGCATATTTCAACACAAGATAAAGAGACCATGACAGCGCCACTAGCTCGCTTGTGATGTGTTGGCAGCTTCTCGGTCTTGGCATTGTATTGTCGCCTTCGCAAACCTTTTTCGATCTTGGACTAGCGCCGCAACGCCCCAGCATCAATGCAATGTAACTTACTCCTTACGATCAGTCCGGACTTTCATCCCGCAGCCTCGTCCGAGGTTGGCACTTCCCACCCAATAATCCACCCAATCCAGATCTACCCCACCTCACCAACCTGATCTGCCTCACCAAAACCTTACCAGCAGGCGTACAGATGCGCAATACAAAGACAGCGGCGCTGGTGGTGTGTAAAAAGTCATTATGAATTAGGCGGACTTAATGTTATCCCACTAACAAGAAAATACGTTGGCATTGGTACAGTACCCACTCACAGCTGATGGCGGATGAACTTGGCGTTATGGCGGTGTTGAGAGAGTCGCAAGATCGCGTGAAGATAGGATCTGTGCTAGTGCTAAGCGAACCATTCATTCCGTAAACCACAACCAAGCTCGAAACCAGTATCCAAGTAACCGGCACTATACATTTTCTCGTTATAGAAACGAGAATGTGATAAGCTAAGTAATGCGCCTGTGAAAACTGTACAATGAGATTGTTCTTATGTTGTGTTCTCAAAATCCATAATTCGCCCACGGCTTATTGTAGCTTCATTTTCCCAGGAATTCTCGCTTTTCGGACGACCCTTCCACTCAACGAGATATTCAACCTTCCTTTTCCTTACTCGCTTCTTGAGTAATCTCACGCCCAAATGATTCCCTTCATAGGTAGTCTCAAAATCCTGAACGAGCTTTAGTCCTATATCCTTCGACTCCTGCCATGTGTTATAGCTGTGCGGAAAGCCCTTCCAATTTACAAGGTACCATGTCCGTCTGCCTCGTTTCCACTTGGTAAGCAGCGCTTCCGCCGGGTATATCCCCTCCACGGCATCGAGTGCAACCGGCTGGGCTCCGATGCCTTGGCTGCCACGGAGTATTTGTGCTAACATGCTATCGTGAGTATCTTTAATATACTCAGTGTCTTTGGTGATTGAAAAGTCGGATAGATCACTATCATTAGTTACGGGGGCAAAAGCTTCTATGTCTGTGTCAGACTCGGTTTCTCGGGGAGGGGTCCATGTTGTTGCCACATACCGCTGCCGACGATGTCCAGAGAATTCTCGAGTAACAATGCTCGAGATTTCCCATCATCCAGGTCTATTGGATCTTCCTCGATCAGATCACAGTCTACTATAGTGCACACCTCGTCTGGCTCCGCTACAGAGCTTGATTCACTCAGTTCTGGAGCAAGACTTTGGTAAGATGACGCGACAAATGAGTGATCGCGAACGAGGGGAATGCCTGACAGAGAAAGCAGGCTCGGGTCGATATTTTAAAACACGTCCTCGAAGGCTGATTGCACTAACATATCGGTCTCGCCCACATGCTTGTCATCCGCCCGTTCGGTTAATAGCGTCGACCTTCTCGAATTAAATAAGTTAGGACTTACTGGAGCTGTTGAAAGAACCATTGAAGGAGATTTCGCACGATGGGACGAAGAAGCTGATGAGGAGACCTTTGATTTTGAGGCTTCTTCTGGTTTCACTGATGCGCGGTCTGGTCGACAAATTCGTATACTTGCGTCACACAGGCTCTATTATTAACATGGTGGTCTTGCTTGAAGGTATTTTTAGTCATCTTGCGCTTGCTGGGTCCAGCGCTCAAGTCATCTGCCAGCCTAGACTTTCTTGATGCTTTAACAAACTCGGCGCAATGAAGGTTTTGAAGGTGGAACTTGACTTCTTGCGTAGACTTGAAAGCGTCTTCGTACTGTGTCAACGAAACAAGTGGGCATTTAAGTGGTCTGTCGTCCCCTGGGTTTTGTTCCTCGAGGATCGCGAGATAGCCGGACAGGTGCTCTCTCCATGGGGCAAGATCGGAATTGTTGCATTCGTTCCGTCGCAGGCAGCGCTGTATTACCTCGACACCAGGGACATGTGCCAGCCGAGGCAAGTGCCCCACTATGAGTGAATGGATTGCACTAGGGTGGAAGAGGTTTATAGCCGTCCAAGTGGGCTTAGCAATAATTCTCCCACGCCTCTCCTTGTACAATCCATTCGCTGCAAAAAAAGCAGAGTTCAGTAAAGCTATACTCTGATTTAAGGTACTTCTTGTGGCAGCTATATATGTGCCGCCACCTTTGTGAAGCTGGTTTACTATCAAGGAAGCTTATATTAGCTGAGTACATCAAGAAGAATAATAAAGAAAGCTAGCACTAACCTGTGCATCTTGCGCTGCCGCTCTATTATCGGGCAGAAGCATTTTTCTAGTTCTAAACCAGGGCGGTATATAACTTCAGTGTCTTATTGATAGAGAGTGATTAGATCGCGGAGGACTGCTTGTTTCACATTGCTTTAAATAGGGCCGATAATAAACATATTATTCGCTAAACGATCGCGTTCTAGTATCAGGGCACGAGCGCGAGAAAATAAAGTGCGGTGGTGCCCAGTCGAGTTAGACTCGCCGCTCTTAGAGGGAAGCCCTTTTAGTTAGTGTTTCTGGCATCTGCGGAGCTTTTCCGTGACAAGCCTCCTCTTTTGTACCTGCAGTTCCTTTCGCCGATTCTTCGTTACTAGATCATCTTTAGAGGAGAAAGAAAGATTTTCCAACTCGTCTTCAATAGCTTTGAAATCCGGGCTATTCTCGAGCTCGTCCTGCTCTTCCGCGGGGAGAGATTGCCACAGTTCCGGATTGCGAGACACAGTCAGGCTCCAAAATAGATCGCTAGGAAGACTACGTACTGGACCGCCGAGGTAGGTATTTTAACTGTCAACTCCGGCATCATTCGGAGCATAATAACCACGGTGGGTGTTCTCGTCTGTGTGGTCGCTATATTTCATTCTCTGAGTTGATGAATACAGTTTATCTATGCGCATTAGTTAGAGCATAACCTTTTAAGTAGTGTAAGTGGAATATACCAATGACATGTAAACCTTCCGCCTTGAAATCATGATTTGTAGGTGGCACTGCATATAAGGAGCGAACACCCAGGTCTCTTAAGCGTCTACTATATACGCCAGCCGTATCGACTTCTCCGGTACTTTTTTAAAAGAAAGGCACATTAAGAATACTGGGATCCCACTCCAATTAATACATCTCGTTATCGAGCGGTAGCTCAAGATTAAGAAGCTCATCCATTGTCTTGTACATCCTAAAAGCGCCCTTAGAGACGAAAATAGCAAGGTATGTAAGAACTGGATTCCAAAACAGCGGTGTAGGTACTAACCCCTCATGCAGAGAGTGTTGTGGTCTAGTGAGTCATTAGCTCGCAGATCAGTCTTAGTATTTTATTTGAATTTGCAAACCGTTTGTATAGGGTATTGGTCATATTTTTCGCATCTCGCATAAGCTGTATAGCAAACTCTGGGTCTCCATTCTCGTTTCGAAATAGTCCGAACTTGACATCCTAATCCATTAGCTATATTGTTTAGCTGTTTCCTGCACCAGCAGACTTACTCGATAATGGAGGCCACGACCAGAACCAGGTCGGCAAGTGGATTCAATATACTCTCCCACTCTCGATGACGAGAAGACATTTGCCTGGATCTCACCCCAGAGATCTAGTCTTATCCCTGGCCTAGAGTATACGTTCCAATCACATCGCCAAAGTTGAGTTCCAAGGTGTTTAAAGTGGACCATTGCACCGTATCTCCTCTCTCGCTTTCGACGTGCCATTCCGAGTTTTTCGAGTAGAGGACCTTGTATAAACTAAAACGTGTTAGCGATAGGATTTTCCCTTCCGGGGAGAAGTGGGATCACGTACGTTTCTGGTACTGGTCGTTAACTGTTTACCAAGTTCTAGTTAGCCGTCTTCTTTCAAGCCGCCAGAAAGATCTTTCAAGTATGTGACAACTGTACCCATACCTGCTATCGGATCGCTAAAAGCCCCATCGATACTATATACTATGTCTATAGTAAAATCTTGCAGTGTTTTAATATCATACGGAGTGGCACCAGGATGATCGATTTCATACCTGTGAACTACATATTAGTCATGTCTCGCTCTAAGCAGGACATGGGAACCTTACTACTTCCACATTTGTAGTATACGGCGGTACCTCTTCAAAGTTCCCTCTTCAGGCCTTTTCTTCACCTCTTTTCCGGTAACAAGAGCATCTTTGTTGTTCTCGGACCCATTCTCACGGGCTTTGCTGAAGAAATCTTTTGGTGATTTGCGTTTTAGCATTGTGAAGAGCTTTGCAGTAGTGAAATCAAGGTAAAAAATAAAGAGTATTCAAGTGGCCTGAAGTATGCGGTAATTTCTGAAAAGAGAGATTGGAATTGAAGTGGTAGTCAACAAATTTCAGGTTATAAACAGAGACAGGAAGAGGGTTTATAGGAGCAGCAGCAAATCTCCCTCCTTGAATGAGTCTTTCATGCTTCACCGCCGTGGGCTGTTACCCATGACATAGAATCTATTTTCATAAGGGTCCAGCCCGGGATCCTTGGGAGCCTGTTTGGGCTCCCCAGGGATCATCGCCAAAACTTGACAAAAATGAAATGAAACGGCCATAGTCTATATCCAACCTGATTGGACATCAAATGCGTGGGTGAGAAGTGGATACTGCTCAGGGGCTGCTCAGGGGCTGCTCAGGTTGCTCAGGTGAGCTGGGTGAGGAGAGGGTGAGCGAAGGGTGAGTAGCGCCTGAGTAGAAGCGGCGAGCTTATTAACCGACTTTAGGACGAAGAAAAGAAAAGTTGTGTTCAACTACCATGAAGATATTATCAAATCTTTAACCGGTTAACTCTAAGGCTATCATCCTTATTTCTATAGTCGCAGCCCATTTGTTTGTTAGTTTTGAGGATTGACGCGCATCTCCTTACCAATCTTTTATTTCTCACTTCAGTCCTTCCGTTGCCACCGTCCATGCTTTAATCTCATCCGATCACTCCTTAGCTCACACTGTCAACGACTGCAGGAACTTCTGAGGCTATCTGAAGTTAGTAGGTGTGATTGATCTGAAAATAGGTAGGAGTTAACGTACAATCTGTCATGCTCAGTTCTGTTGCTTCACTATGATTCTGGGTCGAGAGACGTTTGCGCTTTAGTGGGGATGAAGATGTGTCTGTCTCTAGCCTTAAGCAATCGCCTATGGCAACACCTGAAAGCTGCCTGCTAGATTCTGATATTGCAAGTTAGTGTGTAATTTGGGTTAGGTGCACTTTACTTACCTCCCGATGATTCCGAGTCTTCTGTCAGATCAATCACCACCCTACTGGGTTTGTGAACAGGCGATGCAAGTCGCTCTTGGGGGCTCAGGATGAGGTCCAACTTGTTTAGCACAGGAATCACGATATTTAGATCCTTGATCCCGCTAAGTGCCTCAAGCACGTCCTCATCCTTCTCTTGCTCTAGCTCTTTTGAGAGACTAGCTTCTGTGAGTACTCCTCCATCTTCACATTTAACACCTTCGGCATCTTTCTTCTCTTCAGGTGTAAGCCAATCGATAGGCCGCTTTTGTCGGAAGCCACATTAAATGCTGCACACCCAATGGTTGAATATAGTTGGGCATGCATCTGTAAGGCGACGCTGACTAGGCCCGGATGCCAATATGGAGAGTCATTGTCTATCTTCCACTGAGCTAGCTTGTTTTTAACCAGAGTATTGGCTTGCTCGACAAGGTATTGATCCTGAGGAGTGCGCGGGGATCCGTAAATAAGTTTGATGCCATAGCAACGAAGGAGGACTAGAAGTGCCCCTCGGATATTTTAGCCTTGAATGAGAAGTTGCCAGGTCTACGAGACTTACCTTGGAACTCCTTTCCACTACCACACTGCAGAATCTTCACGGGAACGGAGGCCATGATGAACTGAGCCACGCACTCTGCAACTGACTCGGCATAGTTATACTGAAGAGCATATAGCTGGGTGTACGGTACTTGCTGTAATGATCCGTGATATGTAATACCCAAGAGTATCTTCCAGAAGGTTGTTGGCGCATATCGATCAAGTCGGCCTGAACCCGCTCAAACGTTTGATGAATAGTAATAAAGTTGAAGGGAGCTTTGACCCTGTTGGCAGAGTTGTACATACATGTTAAGCAGTGCCCTTTGACCCAATGGCACTCATCTCTCTTGATGCCATAGTATTGTTGGTCGATGGCGTAATATAGCTTGTTCCGGCCAGGATGTGCAAGCTGAAGATGTTTCTTAACGATGATATCACAGGCTTCATTTCGCGGAACAACATATCGTGGCTGTAGGTATGTCTCATCAGGCTTGCGGTGGAGCTTTTTATCGATCAACTCGTAGGAATTTCGAGCCTCAAATTTCATTGTGGAGTCAGCCTGGTTGCTAGGTTCGAGATCTGGATTCTCCAAGAACGCTGAATATCTGATTATTCTGGCTTGGGAAACACGTTCTCGATTAGTATATCCATCCTCTGTAATATAACCCAAAAATGCCTGCTTAAGTTCAGGATGAAAGGGATTTTTAGGCTGCTCCTCAGACATAACAGAAATGATGGAGCAACTAGAACACAGGGAATAAGGTCAAATAGGTAGAGGGGTGAACCTTAATCGTCATTTGGTAATCAGGTGCAGCAATCTCTGAACTTATTCCCAATACTTTAAGCAACGATTGATTAATTGATTATTTCATACTCGTTTCCAGCCGGTCGCAGTTGGCGAAATGCAAGTCATCAATCCGCTCTTAACAATCCGCACTAATGCTCATTCTTGTGTCATCCACCAAAACGGAAAGTGCATCACTCCGCACTGACACTTTGCGGCCCATGCTTTTGTCATCCACCAGAAGGGAAGGTCGCCGCTCCACACTGACACTTTGCGCCGTGTAATAATAACTTGCTATTCGTGCAGTGAGTCGGCTCCCAGTCTCCTGGGCGCCCCCCGGCCGTACAGTAGCATACGAAAGGGGAAATAGGTGGCCTTGCACTGCTTCCAGAACGTAGCGCCTCGTCATTTCTCCCTCTACCCCGTACGAGGCGCAAAAACCTACGCAGAAGTTGGACGGATTCGTATTCAGCATAAAGTCCCCCCGGCGAAACACCCCGAAATAAAGAGGCGAACAAGAATTCACTCCATGAATTCTCATCCTCAATCTAGTCTAGATCAAAGTCCTAAATCGACTCTTAGAGTTATAGCTAATTCCGTCTCCAATTTGTTGTGAGCTTCGTGTCGGATGAGGGCAACTAGAACTGGCTTAGCGCATAATGGCAAGATGCGCTAATACTAGTTTGGCCATATCCTTGTTCTCACAGGAGAAAACTCAACTTTGAATTGAACGAGGTCTGATTTTCTCTCATCCGCAAGGACATCAATCCACACTACTGGTAACACTGAGAGCCCCTAGCCTCTAGTAGGGGAAGGTCATCATGTCCGCATGAAGGATCAAAGCTCCATCAGGGTCATCAAGGCGATGACTAGGATTGCATTCTACTGACTGGATTTTATTTCTCAGGTTGTTAACCTTATTTCGAATTTTTGATGACTTGTTGCGGGGCCAGGTGACTTTTTTAGGACTATCAGAGGTTTAACCTTATTGCTGGTAAGCGATGTTGTCCAATAATGGTAATCTTAGCCCGTGGAGACGTAGCAAAAGCGATGAGAAATTTATTTGAATAATGTGGCAGAGATGTGCTGTTCTCCAGTCATACATTGTATGCGAGGTAGTTACTCCAAGATACGGCACTTTATGGCAGGAGATGATTTCATGTTCCTTCAGAACAAGGTCAGATAACATCTGGAATATCATGGGCGATAAGATTTCCCGTAACAATTCATACGACCATAATACTCCACAAAGAGAAAAGAGAAGGATACAAAACAAGCTTAACCAAAGAAGACATCGGAAGAGGCTAAAGCTTGCTGCAGCCGGATCATGTAAGAAGGAAGCTGTCTTTACAACTTTTCTGGGTTTGTGTTAATTGGATTTGACCAGTAGTCGAAGAACCTGTGCCAAATGGTCACAGGTACATCACTGACAACACTCTGCAACCTACAAATACATATCAACTACGAGGGAGAAATGTACTTCCGAACAGGCTTTCTATCCATATTCCATATTCTATACTGGCCTCTATGGATTATGGCATATGGAATAGGCCTCGTAAGGAAGCTTATTCCATACGTATGGAATATAGCAATTGACGTCATATACTACAACCGTCCTCTTGCACAGAATCTGATGTTGTGGCTCGCCATACGACCGTACTACCCTCGCTCTCCCGTTGTTCCTCCACCAACTCAATCGGAATACCCTGTGTGATGCCGCTTTTGATCCAACTCTTCATACACTCACCCCTCTCAATGGTGCGACTTCCAAGCTGACACCTGTCCCATGATATGGTACGGCGTGCGCCTGAAAAGACGCGCTCAGGCTCAGCGGACATGGCGGGTACTGAAAGAATATCTATAGCCATTTTCGACAGGCGCGGATATCGCTGTCGCTGCTCCTCACGGAGCCACCAAGTGAGCGGGGAACAATCGATCGCAATGGGCGTTTGGGTTATAAAGGATGTATATTCGTCGAGGTCGTTCATCGCAGGACCAACAACATCAAGCTCTCGTGCGAGCAGGTCGTACTCATCTGGGGGCTGCAATTTGTCAATTAGCACAGGCGTTGTGGTTGCAAGTGGCAGCCCCTGATAGTGGTCCTCCCAGTACTCCTTCACGCCATCTAGGACAGGCTTGTGCCTCGACTTTGGCCAGTTCCTCTTGATATGGGCGGTGCGCCGTGACGGATGCAGGATCATTGCCGCGCCATAAGCAGGGCTCTTATCTGTGAGCTGATAATACTTGTCAAAAATAGCCCAAGAGGCGGCAACACAGCTGCGGAGCGGGTGGTTGTCCTTGTATTTATCGAATGTTTGAGTGTAGTGCTTATGGAGGACGTCCATGGTAAACAGAGTACTGTACTAGGTCAGATTAATTAGTACGATCGAGTGTAGCATAGTGGCCCTCTGTAAGCTGGGTAATCCCCCAGAATGGCTGAAGGAAAGAAGGCGTCTCCTTTAGTATCTGCCAGTCCTCAGGCGTTAAGTAATCATCCTGCAAGCTCTCGTAATACTTTTTTTGGTACCACTCAACTTGCTCCTGGAGGTCAAGTACAACGTCTAAAAGAATAAACCACGAGTTCCAGGGAGTGTCGTTGTCGAGCCCTAACGCCCGACCAGCACGCTTTTTAAATAGGTTCCACCTGTAATCATTCTCTCGCATGTGTATTGAGGTATTCAGACCAAGACAAGTACGGAGCAGGAAGGAATTTATAGAGGGAAGAGGAGTACTCTCAAGGGCATCCATGTTGAACCAACCTACAACGTAGGCAAAGCACTGGGTATATTTTTGGAAAGTGTCCACTTTCGGTTCCTTGGGAACTTGTTTGGGCTCCTTGAGCATCTCGTCAAAACTTGACAAAACTGATGTGAGAGAGGAGCTACCCCAGATGATATAGAGACGTCGAAAGATTGGGCCAGATGTATCGCATATGGCATCCCAGGTGCTTATGGCGACGATATTCCAGGGTTAGGATCTGTTGTCCGCTCGTGGAAGGATCTTACAGCAGGCTGGCAGTGGAAAGAACGCAAGCCAAAGATAGACCCTGAAGTAGTTACTACCATCTCGAACGTAAGTCCTGGAGGCGTTGTCTCCACTTCATTGAGGCATTATATGCAATCGCTAACAGAGTATAGTTTATAAAGGTCCTTTGCAGAAGGAAATCGGTCTGCGCTATAGGAAGCGAGAGAGGAAGTACGGCACTATGATTCACTTTATTCACCTTGGAACACAGCTCTGGTCAAATGATTGGCATACTTACAGACAGCCAAGAACCAGATTGGAAGTATGGGGCCAGCTCCAAATGCAAGTATTCACATCAGCAAGAGTCGGCGAGTACATACAATCAACCTGCCGTCCTGGGTCAGGTCGAGGCCTTTATTATCGGGTAAGCCCTGATTCTTTAGTCTCTCCTAAGACCAGGCGAACGACTAACGGTTAATTATAGGACATCACTTTTACGGTGTTTCGGAATGAGGATGGAAGGGCAGAGTTTGTCATGCAGGTTGTACGAGACGCAAAAAACATGACAGATAAAAGGTGACGTTCTATTACCTAGTACCTGAAAGCCATTTTCCAAAGACTAATCATGAAATAGGCCAGAGCACTCATTGCATGAAGGATTACAACCTCGACCGCTCTTTTGTAACCCGATCCTTACGTATCTCGCCAAATTCATCGCAAAAAGGGTCTTCAGAGATTACTAGACGATGGATGAGCTTCTTAGTCTCGAGCCGGCCGGGGATGAGATGTTCCAACTCCATTGGGATCCAGAGGTCCTTGATCTGCCCTTCTTCCAAAAAGATGATGGAGAGATCGACACTGCAGACATACTCAGTAAACGTGTGAGAGAGTTGGGCTTTCGTTCGGGATATGAGCTCCCGCCTACAATCCATGACTTCAGAGCCGAAGGTCTATTTCTTATTAGTATGCTTCACCACTACTAAGTGGGCGAATGTGTTCTCAAAACTAACGTGTTCTTAGATAAGCTCTATTCAACAGCTCAGAGGATGAAGCATGGCGGTCATACCGATGAGAATACCCATCGTGACCATTATGCGCCTGATAACGCTGGAACTGACGGCCAATGCAGCTACTTCGGCGATAAGCTACGTAGTATTGTTAATGACAGGTTTCGGTCTATGACTTTGTGTCGTAATCCCGAACTTTGGCAGTCTCTTCCGGCAGAAAACAGCATGAGCTTGAAAGTAGCCCAGAATTTACCGCCATCGAACAGGAGCTGGAAGCTCTGTCTCTAGATCCTAGGGACGACTCTGCTGTCACGGATCGACGAAAGGAGTTACGTGCAGAGAAGAGAAAGCTTATTGCTGAAGAACTCCGCAAGAGCCGGAAACTTCAGCCGAGCAGAATTCCTTCCAACAAAGGCGACAGCCACTTGATTGGGTATCACCAGACTATATTTTCTCAATTGCTAAAGGTCTGATGACCTAGCACTTGACGGGCAGGACATATCGTGGGCTTTCAAGCTCATATTTACTTCCCAGTGATACTAATTGTAGCTCTGCAGCCAAGGCAGTGAGCACACCAGGGTCCATGCGAGTTTGGTTGAGTAGAGAGGCAGACAGTTGATCATTCCTCAATCGATTGCAATAAGTCGCAGATCTTGAATTTTCGTGTCATAATTCGCTGTTTGTTGCTTGCGAGTTAATTTCTTCTAGGTTTGGATACTTAGTGTCTGAAGCTGAACACTTGACCAGGAATGACGGTAACTTTCGTTTATCGAAAGTTTAGGGTTTAGTAAATGCTCGGTAGGGGATGTTCTGAACAGAAAAGAGTTTCAGTAGCTGAAAAACACAGAACATTTATATTCGGAATAGACATGCGCGACATTCACTTGAACATGTCAAAGCTGCATGTATTGTTATTCATCATCCAGTTTCGTTGAGTACTTCATTAAATAACATGTCTGATTGGTCTATCATATCTCACACTTTCGAGTCACTCAAAACTCATTCCCGAGGGTCAAGAACAAGCTTAACCCCACTGACTCCCTTCTCCAGCAAACCAAGTGCCGTAGTCACACCCTTCAGACCACCTTCCACCTTCTGAATCGGCAATGGGATGACCCTCCCACTGGCCACACCTTGGGTAAGATACTCATGAAATGCCCACTCCGCCAGTCCCTTATTCTTCTCTTCAAAGAGCGAAGCTGACCAGGATTCAAAGACTCGTGTGACATTCGCAGGAAGGGTCTCTGGACCACCAAAAGTGGGCAGTGTTACATGGAGCTCCCCTCCGCCTTGTGCAACAACTACTTGTCCCGTGATTGCCGTAGAGGTCGGAAGAGAGATCGTGTCGAAGACCAGATCGTATGGGCCTTCTGCGACGAGAGCTTTAATGACAGCGTCCTTGTCTTGCGTATGATCGACGATTTTGGCCGCTCCAAGCTTCGACACAAACGCGTTGTTCTTCGGCGAAGACGTGGTAATCGCCGTGTATCCAGCCTGAGCAACATATTGGACAGCAAGAGATCCAACACTAGATGATCCACCATAAACCAAGACCTTCTTATCTTTCACTGTTGCCGAGCCCAAGACGGCCAGTAAAGATTCCCACGATAGTAGGAAGGTTTCCAGTCAAACTCGCCACAACATCAACATCGACACTTGGAGCAACCTTGCTTGTCAAACTTTCGTTGACAACAACATATTGTTGAAATGACCCGTACTGGTTTCCATTGGCGCCGAGCTTCCTTGCGGCGGCAACTTTGTCACCAACTTTGAAACGGGTGACTCCGGATCCAACAGACTGAACAGTGCCACCGAATGAAGAACCGATGATCGCTGGATATTCTAGTGGGAACACAGCATATTTTGCTATCTTGTACTCGATCGGGTTGAATGCGATGACTTCATTTTTAATAACGAGTTCTTGAGGCCCAGGAGTGTAGATTTCAACTTCTTGGACGACCAGCGGGGTTGTCGCTGCGGGGATGATTGCTGCGAAGTTTGACATTACTGTGATTCAAGGGAAGAGTGGTAGTTATGAAAGATGTGCTTAGTGTTCGTCAAAGACTTTGGGAATGCCTGCCTAGTGGAATGTCAAATCTTAGGAAGAGCACGCCTTGACTTTATAATGCATATGGACAACCTGACTGGCGGTTTCCACCGCCTATCCTCCGATGTAAACAATTGAGCTCATTGTGCCAGAACTCAAAATGATTGCAAATGATGTGGCGTTTGTCAGCAACAACAAACGAGCATGCGACATTAACAAGCTCATTGGCCGAATTTGAAGCCCTTTTTTGGGACTCCAGGCTGCTTGCTGCTTCGCTTCATTCGATCTCAGAGAGACGTGAGACCTGTGGCGGCGCCAAGGAAGAACTGATGGCCTTGCTTATTCAAAAGGGGTGCAGTTTTTCGGAGTTAAATTGGTAAGCGACTTTATCGCCATAACTGATCATGAAGCCCAGCGAAATCGATTACCAACATGTTCGGAGCGGGGTGAAGAGTTATATTGAAGCCAATTATTCCAACGTGGCATTGCGAATTTACCAACTCTGGATGGCATGACGACCAAACATGGAAAAAAAGACGAGATGACAAGGTGCCATTTCATAAGTCATAAGTCGGAGGCATTTAACCAACAGCATTTCATGTGTGTTTTAATTCTGAATGCAGCACGTCAGAGAAATGAAAAGCTTGTTAAGGATACCTTGAACAAGATTGCGCCAACTGCAGATATCTAACATGCAAAATTCCCCCAGCCTACCACCCACTCCCACAATCTAAAATTTCTCACCCTTAAGAACATTCCCAACCACACCCTCAATATTCTCCCCGCCAACACCAAGCAAAACATTCCCCTCCCCCGCGCCCACTAATCTCGCGCCCTCCCGTCCAGAAAACACCCAAGCCCTAACCCAAACGTAAAACGCCTCCAAGAACTCACCCCTCTCCAGACTCGGCCCCGCAATCCCCAACTGCTCCCCGGTACTCGTCTTCTCGCGCTTCCATTTCTCCCCAATGACTTTCTCAAGCGCAGCGACGATTTCATTTTGGCTGGTTGTGAATGATTCAACTAAAAGCGCGAGGAGCCTTCAAGCTTCCCTTTGATTCCTCACGCTATGTCTTCTGCGCTGGGGCGGAGGAGCATGGCGCAGTTTAGGGGATAGAAGGGATGGAAAATGGGTTTCATTGCATGTGAACAGATTAGATTGCACTCTAGCTAGAGTGGAAAGCAGAAGCAGAGGTACACGAATAGTCTTTTCACATCGCCAATTAATCATAAGCGAGCATAACATCCCTTCCCAAGTTAAGCTCCACCTCGCCAATAGTAAAATTGTTGGTCAAGGTCGCAATCCGGCCGACGATCTTAGAGAAGTCCGGGTTAGAGAGCGCCTTAAATAGAGCAATGTCGTGTAAGAAGTCCTCGCGAGAGGGGCTAGCGCGGAGGTTGATCGCCTTCTTTGATGCAACTAAGCCTGATCGTGGAAATGTAGAGAGGCGTGAGGTGAGTTTATCGATATGTGCGTACATCTCCTTGCTAGAGTCGAAGGCCTTGTTGATCCAACCAATCCTCTCTGCCTCCTTTGCAGTGATGTCTTGAGAGCTCAGGATATATTCCATTGCCAGCCCTCGTCCGATCAGTCGAGGCAGGTGCTGGCATGTCCCAGCCACCGGGAAATTCCCGAAGCCGGTCTCAGTCTCTCCTATCAATACATCCTTCTTGACTGCGAAGCGCATGTCCAAAGCCAACAAGAGCTCGTGTCCCGCGTTGCGCGCCCTTCCCTCTACGACACCGATGGTGACCTGAGATAAATTTGTGATGTTCATCATGAGCATCGCGTAATCTTCTGTGAAATTCTCTAGATCGGAGCATTAGCGACGAGACATTAAGACTGTATTCCGGAAATCTACTTGCCAATAGCAAAGACTGCAGGATCGAAATGATTACAGAAAAATCTCGGGACGTCGCTCTTAAAGATGACCACCTTGGTCTCGTTGTCTTCCTGAAGCCGTCGTACGATGTCCGTCATTCCAACATGCATGTCCTGGCTCCAAGCATTGACCGTCGATGTGGGATTGTGCAAAGTGATCTCTAGGATGTTATTGTGCTGAGAGGTCTTGAGTCCTGCATATCCCGGAAGATCCAGTGCGAGCGCGTTTGTGAGGAGTAGCCCGGCTAGGGCTTGGATTGCAAGCCACGGTAAAGGCATTTTGGTCGATGATGGTGGGGGAAAAGCGGTGGATTTTAGACGTCTCCGAGAAAATACAACAGAGATGTGGATTGGGGAGGTACCTTTAAGTCACCATGAGCCCGCCTTTGTTGTTTATATGTTTCTTCGGCGATACGCGCCAAAACCCTGCATGTAATATTCCTACCGGGACGTTTGTCAGATGGAAAATATTGGTCACGCTAAAATTAAGTTTAAAGTGGATCTGCTTCCAACCTTCCCTCAACCAGGCTTTATCAAAGTCAATTATATAGTTGATTGGTCATATTATGCAAAACATGGTCCGTCTTTCGGTTATAAATCGTAGCGATAAAAGTAAACTCCGAAGGAGTAAGTCCGCAACTCAGGATCAGGTAGTGTCATGTCGAACTGGTTATCCTCGGGGTCCACAGCGGATGGCCTAGTTTCCTGAACAGCTTGTTCGCTGAGCTGCTGATATAACGCCTTCCTTTCTCAGTAGCCAAGTAGACCCCACTGCTTCTGAAAAGTGATGTTCATCAAAGGCGGAAAGGTGCGGGAATGGTGCGGGAAATGTCCGGCTCGCTTATTAGTCCCTTCGACATTAAACACACCTGAGCTCTCAAGTAACACGCAACGCGCGCAGCAATCGAGGAATCGCCGAGCGTTCTGTATTCGGCTAGTAAAAGATGTTTCAATATGCTATACTTCACACGTGGAATGACATCACTTTCGGCATCAACTGTTTTCTGGGAATGACATGTTGGGCCTCTGAATTACATCAATTAAACAAGGAGCACTTCATCAGCAGTTCCGTTTCTTAGGAGCGTATAGGTCGCCAAAAGACATTATAAATCGAGATATGCGGGCTCTTATCAGTGCCACTGAATTTGTTTGAAATTTGTTTGAGTTGCAGTGAAGTCTAAACTCGAGGTCTACTTTGGGAAATACCATACAAGAAATTCAACAATGACCAGTGCTTAGCGACTACATGCTATCTAAAAGCAAGGGAACCTAACCTTAAAACCCTACCAAACCCATGGTAAGGAAATCAGGATCAGTCTCTATGCGCTTCCTGAGGTCACCCGAGAGTAGTTCATCGACATCCCAAGTCGCCCAAGCGAAACGGCCATGCAGACTTGCAGCTTCTGCAGTGACTGCCCAGACAGCGAAGTGCCCAGGTACGTTATCTGAATAAAAAGTCAGTTACAGTGAAAGTGTGAATTAGGGCCAAATCTGAGTAAATAAAGTAGCTGCGGGAAGTGTCAACGGGGCCGGGCTTACTGTCGTCCCAAGGGTAGCTGTTCTCGTCCATACCAGCACTTCTAGCTGACTCCGAGAGGATTGCACCAGGATGAAAGCTGATAATCTGCAATTTACCTGCGTCAATCTCCCTGACTATCGTTTGCAAGGTGAAATGGCCAGATGTTTTGCTAAGCGAGTAGCCTGACAGCACTGCTGCGATAGTCCTGCTATGGATCGCCCCACTGGAAACATAGACGACATACTGTTTCCCTATGTGATTAGCTACTCTTATTCTAGAAATGTGATAGACAGAGCGGCTTTTACTACGGAGTGCCTGAGTAGGGTGACGTACTTTTTTCCTTTTCTCGGGATTCTCTTGCTTGTAAAACTTCTCGGTGAACTGAAGCAGTGGCTTCACATGTGTCTCATACTGATTTGACACTTTAGCACTGAATTTCTTTAAAGTCTCGGGTTGGAGGATCCCTGATCAAGGTGACTGGTCCCTGGGATTCGGATCCCGAGACATCGAGAAAAAAGGAGAAAGGACCGACCTGTGACCATATAGCTTCAAAACCAGAGTCTAAAATTGAATCTTGACCTGAGAACTTCGCAGCACTTAATACAAGTACATCAACAATGATCCCATCAACACTGAGTTTATCCCAGAGTGCCGCGGATTCAGCTATATTTCCAACATCACAGACCCGCACGACAAACTTCGTGTTTTTGAATTCGCCCGAGAGCTTAGTAGCTGCATTTCGGACTTTGTCTTTACGGCGACCCGTGAGGATCACTGTGGCTGCTGAGGCTTCAGCGTATGCTCTGGCAATGAACAATCCAATCCCAGCAGATGCTCCAGTGATGAGCACGGTTCTACCTTCTTGAGATAGTTCTGGTCAAAGTGGCGAAATAGCTGCATAAGAGGACCTGTGATATTTCTTCACTATACCCGGACGGTCTAGCTGAAGCTCAACGTAGTTGCAAATCGTTCAAAGACAAGGGTAAATAAAATAGCTTAAAGAACAAGACGAGAGTACATAAAAAGAGACTTGTGTTGCTTGATGATCGACTATCCTTCTCGGGGTGCAAGCCGTAAATATATACTTACAGGCGTGTGAGTAGTTGGTCTTGCCAGGTTGGGTTAAGTCCGAGTAAGTGAGTCTATCGGACTTTAAGCCCACCTGAGTTCATGGCGCAGATGATATTTGTAATATTTACGGGAGATATGAACGAGTACGGGAAAGATGGGGAAGACTTAACAAGCGCCAGAAAGAGAGGGCATTATCCACCGCCCAATCCGGCCCGGCTGGCATTGTGAAGCTATTTGCGTAGTTTGAAAGACTGCTCCCTTACTTACTAAGGTAATAAGCAAAGATCAAGTCAAAATCACGAGGGGGCCTCTGAACACCACCTGTAAACGAGTAGGGGTTTTAGAGTTATAGGTCTCGGGTATCAAGAGAGTGCTTCTGGGCGACCTTTGATGTTGATTTCCATAAGAGTGAAGAAATCGAAAGATTTGCTAGCTCCGTAGAGTGTCTGTGCTAGAATAAAATCGAGTGAGGGAGGTGCTGGCTAGTTCGAGAACATGCCTCTTCGAAAGCTCGAAAGTGACCAATCAAAGAAGCAATTTAAGCTTGATTCCGAGGGCTGAAGAGGTGCCTGTCTGCAAGAGCTCAATAATAATAGACCCATTGCCAATTGATGCTCGCCAAAATCCAAAGAGTAAGAAGGGAATCTCTCCCCAATAATTACCCCAGATTTCTTCGCCAGAAACTTTACCCCCGACCTAAGACATAAGCTTGGTATCTTTCTTCGTTCCAAGGACAGATATCAATAACAACAACAATGGAGGGAGAAAAAATTCCAGAGCTCCTCGAGTCCTCGCTGGGAAATAGTGGAAAGGCAACACACATCGTCGTCGAATTCGCAAAGGGAGCACACGCAGAACCTTACTATCACACGGACTACGAGGAAACGTTTGAGCTATTGCAAGGAGACATCCTCATGTCCCTGTCCCCGGACATGACTGTCCGGGATAAAAGGCCAGAGAACAAGAGAACGGAAGTTGGTTTGGGCCTTTTACCTCTCAGTCATATTTACGGCTTGGTGGTGATTGCCCAAGCTAGTACCACTAGTGGGTGACACAATTCGGTGACCACACTAAAAATAGGCGAATTTGAAGAATTAAGACAACTCAGCATTTAATTGACTACTACTTTACATTACTATTTTGCAGATTTAATAGCCTTTCTACTGTTTTTTGTGAGGCGTCTACATCAGTAAGGCATATCTGAAATACGCGATCGAATCTCTTCTAATGTAATTCTGTCCTATTCTTCTAAAAGAGCCTGTTTCATTTCCTCGTTAGAATAGAAGATTCGATGACGTAATTATTGTTTTATAATATTCTAAATACCTTTAATTGGATTTAAATCAAGCGATTGAGCAGGGTGGATATGATTCTCGATCTAATTAGCGTCCTTAAGTACTTTTGCAAGACCTTCTTTACGTATACTATAAGAGGGATCGCTATCCTCTTGTAAATAGTACGATTTTCTGTCCCGAAGCCTTAATTTCGATACTTCCTCGATGTAAATAGGAAGAAGTCTCTTAACGTAGTACTTCTGGGTCATATGGTTACCGGAAACCTTCTTCTCGATCTTATATGGCTTCGTAGCCTCCTATTCGCGTACTCTTTGAAGGTATTCTTCTTCTGATTCTGTGGTCGGTCGACGACGAGGTTTAGAAGGTATAGGAGGCTGTATAATCGTGTCTTCTTCATCGTTATAGAACTCGAGCTGCGATTTTCCCTACTAATTGATCGAGGTAGCGATATGAAAGGCCGAGCCTGTTTTATCTCGTCTTTCTATAATATTCTCGTCGTTGTACCTCGTACCTTCTTCTCGCAGAATATCGCCGATAGCTTGAGAGGAAGGATCGATATGAGCCTTGTCTGTAAAGGTAACGCAATTCCAAAAGTCCTTAATTGTCTTTCCGATATGTCGAAAGCTGTACTCTTGTCGTGCCTCTAGATTCGCCTCAGAGACTTGTTTCTTTACGAAGGCTATTTTGTATCGTCTGGCATTCTTCGTGTGCTCTCGGAGCTTTCGCTGCAATTGACGCTTCTTCACAGGTAAATTGTGGTACTCGATTTGAGCTTCGTATAATTGATCGCGGATAGGATTCTTCTTTAGATCGATAAGCATCTGGTATATCGCTTTCGTGACCTTTGAAGGCCTTCCGAGCTTCTTTTTCGAGACGCTACGAGTCTTTCGTATAGCTAAATAGCCTATAGTCTCTCTCTTACGTCTCTATTTCAACGCTGTCGAGTGATTGACGCGTTGATCTCGACAGATCTGTCGAAAAGACTTCGTAGCGTGATCACGATTAAACGCGTCGAAAAATCGAGTTCGCTTTCGTGTAGTCGCAACCTCGTATCTCCTAGGCTCAGGAGGAGGAGTAAACCTATCGTTTGTACGTGTTCTTGGAGCGGTAGGTGCCATATTTGTGAAGTTTCTGTCAAGTGAGGGTAAAAAGAGGGACGAAATTGATAGGGGCAGATATTCGCGTTCTTCGCCTATTTTTAGTGTGGTCACCGAATTGTGTCACCCACTGGTGGTACTTACAGAGGAGATAACGTAATCATCCTCCCAAAGTTTGAGCTTCAAACTTTCTTGAGTACTATCCAAACCCACAAGATCACAACTCTGTACTTGGTAAGCTTCAACCTCGAGTCTTGCGGAGAACATACAGCTGACGGAGTCAGGTCCCTCCGATTATCATCCAATTGGCAAAGAATCAGCATGTTGTCTCTAAGTATGATCTTAGTAGCGTCCAGGCAATATTTACTGGAGCTGCTCCACTCGGTGCTGAAACTGCAGAGGATTTGCAGAAGATCTATCCTTCGTGGAAGATCAGACAAGGCTATGGTAAGCATTTCCCATCAATTTAGCAGGCTAAGTACTAAGAGAAATCTAGGTCTCACAGAAACCTGCACAGTTGTCTGCTCCAGTGCCGAAACCGACATCTTCTTCGGATCCAGTGGCTCTCTACTTCCCGGCTTCAAAGCCAAGATCATGTCCATCGAAGGAGTTGAGATTACAGGATATGATCAGCCCGGAGAGCTCGTCGTTCAATCGCCATCAGTGGTCCTTGGTTACCTGAACAATGACAAGGCTAATTTAGAGACATTCCTCGATAACACGGATGGCTTGGGAGGTGGATGCGCACAGATGATGAAGCAGTGATTCGCAAGTCTCCAGCTGGAAACGGCCATATCGCTATCGTAGACCGAATCAAGGAACTCATCAAAGTCAAGGTACATCTCCTCCCAACCTTCCCGCTCACGCCTTCATACTGACAATTCCCAGGGCCTCCAAGTCGCCCCCGCCGAACTCGAAGCCCACCTACTCACGCACCCCCGTAGCGGACTGTGCCGTCATCCCCGTCCCCGACGACGCAGCGGGCGAAGTCCCCAAAGCATTCGTCGTCAAATCCTCCTCTGTAGGACTCGAAGATAACGACAAGGCGGTCGCCAGAGACATCCAGAAATATGTCGAGGACCATAAGGCGAGACATAAGTGGTTGAAGGGTGGCGTTGAATTTATAGATGTGGTGCCGAAGAGTCCCAGCGGGAAGATTTTGAGACGGTTGTTGAGGGATAAGGAGAAGGAGGCAAGGAGGGCGAAGGGCGCGAAGCTGTAGAGTGAGTGGGAAGATGAGATGAAATAGTATTGGTGGATGGTGTCGAGGGAAGGTATTATGTGTAGATGGTTTTTAGATCATTTTAATGTTTTGAATGTCTGGATGTGAATTTGACATTGAGAATTTATTGTCAGACTCATGGAGAGTTAGAACGGGAGTAGAGTAAGAACAGAGAAATTTTATTTACATTAAGTCAAATTAGAAATGGTTCTTCTTGTCAGTTAATGTTCGAGATCTTACACTCGAGAATCCTTACAATTCTCAATATCGCGTACTCATCTGAGACATGCATTTACACCTGAAGCCGGTTCCCTCATCACACGGATGGCGGGGTCAAACGAGGCCAGACGAAAAGTGGTGCATTTTGTCATCGACCCGAGAAGAAACGATCCGCAGTCTAGATCGTTCCAGGAGGCTTCCAGGAGACGATATGGACTTGGAAACCGATGCGATCCATCCTATTCTTGACCAGGGACAGCTTCTCGCTCATTGACACCATCCTTCCTTGTGCCCACCCCGCTTAGTCGGCGACAACAGCCACCTCATTTCCTTAGGATCGATGCTGGATCCGATGAGATCGAAGCTATCATTTCATGCACTTCTGATGGGTTAGTAGTAGTGTTGCGGCGGGGTTGTCCAGCCCTCCCCTCATATTAAATACCTGCTCAGGCACTACAGCATGCAACCCATTTGACCTCATCAGCATATGAGTAATAGTACTTTAGAGGGGCTTCGCAGGATCGAGATGGGTTCATTGTAGCAGAAGGCCGGGAAGGATATGTGACTATAAGATCAGATATTGAGCGCCGTTGCGGCAAAAGGCTTGCTTGAGGCAGAAGTGCAAATGAGTAAACCAGATTTTTTGCTTGAACAATGACAAATACGAGTGCCGTCAAGCCGTGAAGACCCAAGATGCCCCCCTTGTCTCTCTCAAGTTCTATTATTCATGACCCATAGGACAGCAGGAAGAGAAGGATATCGAGCTGGTGGTTGATGAAAGTAACAATCATGATTTCCTGATTTCTTTGAAATTTACAGCCCAGTGTTTCAATTCAGCTTCCTCAACTCAATAAACTCAAACAGACAACACAATCTGAGCCCCGGATCTGACAATTTACATTCCTGTTTGAGAATATGTACCCATGGCCTTCATTGAGGAGCATGTTCCCAATAATCTTCAACAGGACTATGCTCCAGCCATCCCTATAGATGTCAAGTCGTTTTTTTGGCCAAGAGGGTAATAATATATAAATGCACTTACCTCCATTCAGAACCAACGTAGTTGCAGTCATCAGACTTGATCTGCCAGAAACTGCCCATAGCAGTCCTTCCGCGATCTCCTCTGGCAAACCTTGCCGAGCAACTGCCATGTCTTTTGTTCTTTCTTTGACCATCTCTGGTGTTTCATCTCCAAGCATTGGGGTTTTGATAACGCCCGGGCACACGGCGTTGATACGGATAAGGTTAGCCGCATACTTCAAAGCATCGGCTTTCGTAAATCCGATAACAGCATACTTAGATGCGCAATATGAGGGGAGGCTATCGTAGCCTCGTAACCCAGCCATTGATGAAACGTTGACTATAGCCCCTCGTGCTTCAAAATGAGAGTCAAGTGCCTTGATCGGATCTTGCTTAAGCATATAGGTAAGTTCTGCACGCTGGCAAAGCCACATGCCTCGAGCGTTGACATGATACTGCTTGTCGAACGACTCCATAGAGAAATCGGGTGAATCGCCAGTAATCAGAATACCAGCAATATTACAGGCGTAGTCGATTCTGCCAAATGCCTTCACTGCGTTTTCGAAAAACTTCTTGACTGAGTCTTCTAATGCCACGTCTAAAATCGTCATAAGTTGATGAAGTAAACAGCGAGAAAAGGTTAGCGATAGTAAGCGTACCAATAACACCCGATTGAACATCTACACCACTATCGAGTTCTTTCATGATCTTTTTTGTCTCCTCTAATCCTGCAGGATTGACATCACCGATAAATATACGTTTGCAAGTCTCGGTGACGAACATCTTTGCAGTTGCCCGTCCAATTCCTAAAATGTCACCTTCTGCTTGTGGTATCTTTCAATATCACTTACCTGATCCTGCTCCTACAACAACAGCTACGCCTGGGAAATGCATTTTGATCTTCTGTATGATGGGGCAAATTTCGGACTCCTGGTATCTTTGCAGAAACTCAAAATGTGGAGATTCTGCCCAGGCACTTAAGTAGATAGGTAAGTAAATTAGATAACTGCTACCCCTGTGTAGCGCGAACCCAAAACATGGAAACTCGTTTCCGAATAAATGGGCCTGGTCTGAGCCTGTGCCTGTGCCTATGCTTCAGCTTACGCCTAGAGGAGCCCCAAGCCGGATGCCGAGCCTGAGCCTAAGGCCAGACTTGTAATTGTAACTTAGCTGCAGCTCAAACCTGTCATCAAAGTCTAGAGGGTCAAAGTCAATGGGGACATTGACTTGTAACATTAGGCTAGATGACCTGGGCTCAAGCCAACTTTTAGTGTAATCCGCTCAGGATCAACAGATACTTCAAGACAGCCCTTGATTTTAACGCGATTATACAAAACGTTTTCTCTTCTTCTTAATATCCTCCTCTTTCAAGCCAAGAGCGTGAATAAGGAATGCTGGCCGTATTCTCAGCACCCAGGTTTCGATGGCTAACCTCCAAAACCAGCACGTCCGAATCCAGACGAGAATATAAACGCCACCCGCGAGGAGATATGTTCAAGTGACCCCGGATCCGCATCGAGTCAGGTTGGGGAAGCCCCCGCAGCCGGGAACCGAAGTGCGGGGCTGCGGAGACCACCCAAACGAACATTTCCAGCTATACCATAGCCTTATGTTCGGCTACCTATAGGCACAGGGTTAAAAAAAAGTATTGAGTGGAATAATACAGTCATGAATGGGACAGGGCAGCTCCTCTTACTCAGTAGATAGACTAGGTGTCCGGCTCTTACCCACCTCTGAGCATCAACAAGCGCCAAATAGCTGATTGAACCACTGCTATAGGAAGACGAAAAGTCCAGAGAGTATTATTTGAAGTGTAAAACAGGTTCACAAAAATCCTTGTCCTCCAGTGTTGCCGTCCAGCGAGCATCCCGTTCCAAAGACCACCAGCACAATATCAGGCATAGCATACGAAGAAGTCATTCAACACAAACCATTGTCACTATCATTCAACACAAACCATCGTCACTACTCACTACTCATCCTCCTTGCCAACCACAATGCCTGCCAACCTCACCATACTATATCCCGTCGAGTCAACGATAGATCTCGGCTACTACATTGACACACATATACCGTGGGCCGTCGAGAAGTTGAAGGAATTAGGGATCAGGGAGTGGAAAATGATCAAGTACCAGCACACAGCCATGGGTACCCCTCTACCTTACCAAGTCGGGGCCCAGATGACATGGGATAGCCTGGAGACGCTGGACACTGTGTTTGCGAGTAAGGACTGGAAGGAGATAATTGATGATCTGCCGGTGTTCTGTTCAGGGCAGATGCCAACCGTTTTGGTGGGCGAGGTCCTTATTTCTTCTTGAGGAAATGGCGCACCTGATTTCTTTCCAGTCAACGACTAGTTGGGGCGTGTTTGTCCGCGGGGTTCTCGGGGGAAGGGCGTTAATCAATGGCAAAGAATCTGCTTCGTTCGGCCTTTTCATAACCTCCCCATGTCCATACAAAAACTCCTTTCACAGCGATTCCCCATTTGGTAATTACTCTTGAATACCTGGTGAAGTGTTTTGAATAACGAGTGAAGACTAAAAACGTTATCCTACTATACCCTTTGACAACGTTCCCTGGTGATCCCTCAACCGCCAATCGCCAACTGCCAACGAATTAACGGAACTGGCTAAACCCCCGCTAAACCACAACTACAGTGGGTGGCCACAAGTCTGAGCGGGAAACCTTAAAATCGCGCTTTTACGCGAACGCGACTTACCAACTACAACAAATGAAGGTTCCTGGAGCTCCACGCAAACCTTTAGGGGAGGTTTCCCCTAATCAAAGATCACGAGTAGTATCTGCTCGTGAACATGGCGTACCGTTTCCAACAATTGCGCGCATGGAAGACCTTAGAGATACAACTTGCCGAAGTATCGTAAAACGCGCCCCGAATCAGGTTTCTTGCATCTCTACGCCACGCAAAGGTGCATCTTCAGTACTTAAGCTTATCGATCACCGCGCTATACGACGGGCTATTGTAGTAAATCCGAAGATTACTGCCCAACAGCTTTTTATTATAGTAGTGCCTCACGCCTCAAAGAAGACAGTTTACCGGTGCCTCAAGAAGTCAGGTATACAGAAGTGGAGCTGTAAGGTACGGCATTTTTTGACTGAAGATCATGCCCGACAACGCCGTATATGGGCAGAAAAGTACGATGGGATGCCAATTGAGTTCTGGAAACGCGTGCAGTGGTCAGATGAGTGCTCAATTGAGCGTGGGAAAGGGGGCGCCATCGAGTGGGTATATCGTACGTAGGGTAAGTTACCCCTCCTTCTATACTCATACCTAAGAAGTCGTTTACTAACGAATTATAAAGGCCAGGCCTTAGAACTTTGGGCAATTCAAACGAAACCACCAAAAGGACGAACACAGATGTTTTGGGCTTGTTTTGGCTTTGGGTGTCGAACAGATTTAGTAGTGATGGATGGGGACCAGAATGCGAAGGGGGGGGGGGGGGGGGGGGGGGTGGGGGGGGGGGGGGGGGGGGGGGGGCGTTACAGCTAAAGTTTACATCGAAGTACTCGACGAATACCTTCCTACGATCCTCGAACACGATTCTATCTTCATGCAAGATAATGCCCCTATTCACAAGGCTCACAAGGTTCGGGACTGGTTCATAGAGAACGGGATAGATGTGATGGATTGGCCCCCTTATTCGCCGGATTTGAACCTATCGAAAACCTCTGGAAGATGCTTAAGGCTGCAATCGATAGAGCCCATCCTGAACTTAAGGCAATGGGCAATAGTAACGCTATAATGGACTTCCTAATTGAGTGTGCACAAGAGGCATGGGAGGCTTTGGAAGGAGAGCTTCTAAATAAGCTAGCTGGGGGGATGCAAAAAGGGGTAGACGCAGTTAAGGCTGCAAATGGCTGGTATACAAAATACTAAGTATATAGAAAGATACACTATCTTCTTACGAATCTTTTGCCCCTATTTTCAAGCGATTGTGATTTGATTTGTTGGAGTAATAAGTTAATGTAATAAGTAGGAAATAATGAGGGATTCGCTTAATTTTCGTCCCGCTCAGACTTGTGGCCACAGACTGTAAATCGAAGCGCAAGCGTCAAATGGAATATCTTCAACCTCACAGCTACACCTCATTAACGACTTCACTGTCTCTTTCTACGCACACACACTTGCAACATGACGTCTCCTGTCGGCTTTGCGATTAGCTGGGCTTCCTTCTTCCAGCTACAGTGTGCTGGCGTGTCAGAAAGGGCCCGGGCCGGGCCACTGCAGGGTGCATGCGGTGCGACCCAAGGCGAGCGAGCTCGAAGACGATTGTTTGACGAGCTCTGCGGAAGTTCTTAAGGTAGATAGATTTATTATAAGAACGGGGAGAGCTGGTGGGGCTTGTAGTGCTATTGGGAGATGTTTTGAGGCTGTGCGGTGCTGCATCGATCTCAGATCTGGATCTGGATGTGGATCTTGACGGTGATCTGCGGCGGGTGGGAGGTAGAAGTGCAGAGGTCCCAATAAGCCAATCAGTCAGCCATTAGCTGAGCTGATTCTTCAACTGATTGACTTATATGGAAATCGCTAACTAACTGACTTAACTGGTGAACTTATCAGCTGCTAATCAGCTGCAGGGGCCAAATTTGAAGCTGTAAAAAATTATATTCTAAGCCAAACTGTGTTATAGAACGACATTATCTGAATAGCGCCTCTATTCTCCTAATTCTTCAAGTATTTCTTATGCCATAGCATCTCTCCCGACAGATTAGAGGTCTCTGCTGTTGTTTGCTTAGAGCAAGAGAAAAAGACTCGCTCGCACTTAGAACTCATAGCAGGAATCGATAGAAAATCAAACGCTATCGCAGCTAACTGTGGCTACTAAGCTTGCCTTGATTTCTAGTATTGTAATAGTGGAATATCCTTATAAGGCTCTTTAAGGTACAGTGCTAGTTGATCTTTCTGGGTTAAAAAACGCAGGGGAATATTCGTTGCTATCGTTGGCGCAAGATCATTGAGAAGATTCTTTAGGTAATCAATTTATTGCTTTTTGGCTTTGGAGAGACTGTCTCCTGCCGTATAGTAGGCTCTGATTTGTAATCCATTTCTTATAAAGCATTTAATGCTCTCTTGCCATTCGTCACATATGACTTCTCGATACCAGTCCACTTGTTTTCAAAGTATTTCCATTTCTAATGCGGGTGAAGAATTAGAGACGCTTGCTACGCAACAGATAAGTCAGTCTTAACGTAGTACTCTTGTACTTTATTCTACGTTAAAGTAATCAATTGTTAAATACGTGTATTATAATGGCTTTTGGCCGTGTTGCGCTAAAGAGATTCAAAGTGGGTAAATAAACCTTCAAAAGCTAGGAGAACCTCCTATAACGCGCCATAAGATGGCTTTCCTATTCCCTTATTTAACTTTATATTACCTTCAAGCGCTTTAGTAATAAGAAACAGAGCCTCTAATTGCTTAGAAATCAGCTTTAAGGTCGTCCATTCGTCATTTAACAAATAGTCTTCTTTATAAACCTTTAGATCTTTGGCATCTTTTGAGACTCTTAGTTTATAGGCGTATTAATCAAGAGATTCGTGAAGAAGGAGTGCTCGAGTTACCATAGCGTATGACGCGTTCTAGCGAATGCCTCCGTCCAAGACAAGCTTTAAACTTCGACTAACGGCTCTACCTTTATTTCATTCTCTTTACAACTTAATAAAAAGCTCAGATCTCTTCCCAAAGGCTATGACGTGCGCGACTAAGTTGTGTAGCTTTCCTAGCTCTTTATGCTCTCTTTATAGTTGTCGACGCGCCGAAGCTCTTGCGGCCTTATAATCCCTTTTAAAATTGGCGCTATTTTGACTAAATAAGTAGGCCTCTATAATGAGGTTGAGGATATGTTTAACACAGCGTAATCTCTTTTATTTAGGGTCGAATTTGTATGTTTTAAAGAGCCCGATGAGTGTCGTATCATTGTTTGTCGCGTTGTTAAGGACGAACTAGTTGATATTTTGCGTAGTAATTTCAAATTAATGAAGAAGAGGGAGGATGATAAAACATTATTCTATTTAAAGTTAGAATTGATACACAGGATTTAAATATTACATACCAATGCCTGTTTTGCTATGTCCTAGTAGTGTAGTGGGGTCGAAGGCCCACTACAAGGGTTTTTGTTTTTCCGTTCCGGCCGTAGATAGATAGGTCAGCGCCGCTAGACTAGCAATCATCATCTTCTTCCTCTCACTTCCATTGCCTGATTGGTCCACGCGCGAGTTATTCCCCTATTTACTGTGCACTTGACGGCACTACTCTACTCCTTCACAGTAGTTCTGGGAGTTCAGTAAGTCGAGTAATAAGCTCTCCCTTTCCATTGATAAAGTGAAAACCATAGTAACAACGCTAATCTTTTCTCTCTTAGATCCCCATCTATCAAAGGTAATAGATATTCTTGATTATGCGCTGTAAACCTCTATAATTAACTCTGGTTCAAAGTATTTAAACATTTGATTAATCTAAGAGGCCACAGTTGAGTCAGAAGTAAGTAATGCGTTTAGTACGTCTTTATTGGTAATCCGGAACATTCTTTTAAGGTGTTCTGACGCGGCTTTCTATGCTTTTACGTCATCCAGGATCACCTATTTAAGAAAGGCGTTCTTGAATTCCTTCTATTAAAAGGGATAACTAAGTGAGGATTTTCGTCGACGTGACTAGAGGGTTGTGTAGGTTGAGTTGTAGTCTCCATTTGCTATATATCTCCCCCGGAATTTAAGTAGTATACCTGTACCAAGTGCTTCTTTGCGTTCTTTAAGCTATTACTATTAAAAACGTGCTCTTTATGTTGAGAAAACCGCTAATCGTGATAACTTAATATCGTCAGTTTAAATCAAGCATCCTTCATCCTTAGTTCTACAGCTTATAGCATTTACAGGCCCAAAACTAAGGCTTCTTAGAGTATGCTAGATTAATTAAATACCACCCTATCTCCTATACCTAGGACCTCTTTGGTTTCTTAGTTATAAGAGCTAAACTCTCCCTACGAGGTAATTTCCACAGGTTAACCTCTTAATCGTTAAACAACAGCTAACCTTAAACGTAAGAAGAATAGCCTAAGGGGAGATTAACGCACTGAGGCTCAAAAGGATTATAATATTTATTATATATTGCTATAGGTCGCTTGTAAATATTACGAAGTAATGTGAAAGCCGTTAGTGCTAAAGAGGTTGTTACATTAGAACTACTTATCATACGGCTAAAAATACTAGGGTTAAAAGGAGCAAATTGTGCTTCAAAAGCTTCGGATGTGATATTATTCATAATAACTGGTGAGGTACATCGAGACATGATATTAAGGCTGATTTTGATGAAAATAAGCACTTAGTCTAAAGGTTTAATACTAAGTGAAGGCTTTACAATTGTCTTGCTAGGTGTCACCGCTTAATTTTGGCTTATCGGAGGGTGTTTTTCTGTTCCGGGGCACCTTAAATCGCTAAATTAAGCACTAAAATAACATCCTAATCCTGATTAAATTTATTCCAAAATCACTTATAAAAATACCCCTAGCTTATAAGCTACTGATTAGTTGAGAATATACGAGCTGATTGGCTTAGGGTTAGGGCTGAGCTGACTGACTAACGTCAAACAGCGAGCTGATTGGTTAGCTGATAAGCCGGCTGACTTATTGGGACCTCTGTGGAAGTGGAGTCGGCGGATTTGTCAGCGTGGATGGAGTGAGGTTTGACACTTTTGCGATTTCTAAAAATATAGACCATTACTGCTATTCAATAATCATGTCGGTGATTGCTGTTTCCAGATTTAGTTAGTGGTTTATTAGATCTGGAATTTCTGATGAGGGTCCTTTCTTCCCTTCCTCTCCTCCCGTCCCCACGTGCGGTCTTGGCGACACAACATCCAAGAAGGTGGCTTTTGTTGCTGAGAGTTCAAATTTAAGAGCTTGAACACCGAAGGCTTGGGAGCAGACGGTAAGTATTGAAACAGGAATGGCTTTAAATGTCTGTCGACCTATTATTTGTTCGGATCCTGACCTCATGTTTATCCTGGCTTGCTTGAGTTGCTTTCTTCCTGTGTTTTTGCCCACCTGACAAAAAAATACTCGCTTCGGACGTTTTGTTTACGTAGCGAGCCGCTGGTGGCTAGCGTAACCAGGTTGGGTTGGGTTGGATATTGTTGAATTCCGAATGCACTGCACTGCACTGCATAACCAGTGGCCGGTATTATAGCATGAATATATCGAAGGTAGCAAGGATGAGCTTCACCAGAAGGGATGGTAGGTTGTGAAATGTGAAGCGGTCCTCCGCAGCCGCAGCCGCAGTCCCAGGAATGGCATGTTTTCTCAGCTGGCAGCACGGTATGTTGTGATATCAAGCTGCATGAGGCAGTTTCGACCGCTAGGGACTTGGTCTTCTCCTTGGCTCAATCGGGGTATAGACTAGCCGTTTGTTGGCACATCTGAGGCGTAGTAAGGTGCTAGAGAATATCGTGAGCGACACCAATGAGCTGTATACGGTGGTAGCTTATTGTTGCGAGGAAAAACCGGCTCGAAAATAGAAAGAGTAATTCCTCGGGAAAGTTGGCAGGTGTGAATGAAGTGCTGGTGGAGGACGAACAGTACGAATGAAGCATCTTGATTATAGATTTCAATAATTCGAGGAGCTGGGGGAGTGTGGTGCCAGATTGGTATCATTTGTAACAATAAGCAGTTATTTCTATTTCTGTGTTTCAAAAGCAAGGAACGACTCTATGACAAGAGAGTCTATAGAATCCAAAAATGCCCATTTGTTCCTTGACGTGTGTGATATCAACTCCGCTCGAGGATAATGTGAATTTCAAAGGCACGTCGAAGAAAGGACGAAAGATTTGCCTACCTCACTCGCTCCCTGAGAAATCTGTTTCCGACTCCACGGACTTGCGGCTCTCGGTAAGTTTCGCCCAGAAACCCGTCTCCTCTCCAAAAAGTAGTTTGTACTTTGATATGGCGAAAAAGACACGGTCGAACTTCAGGAGGGCCAGTATGTAATTTTCGTTTCTTTGACAAGCTAAGCGCTTCTCTTCGGGATGAGACGATGGGTCCGTCACCGAACTGAAAACCATCGCTGACAATATAATCATCTCCCTAGATGGACCCAGGTCAAGTCAGTAAGCCGTGTTGCTCACACGGGACATCTGACTGCGGGAATAGCCTACCCATATATTGGGAGTTCATTGACTCGGAAATATCTCAGAATGTCTCCAGCCAGATCACTGATCGCGTTCGCCGCATGGAACGCTAATTGAGTAGAGAAGTCACGCCGTTCTGGGGGCCGTTTGGCACTGTCCAAGCTCGGGCGGTGCAAAAGAAGCATTATCCAATGATATACCATGGACAGCAAAAGGCCGAACCGGTTGCGATTCGAAACATTGTCATACTGCATCGAGGAATCAAGCCTTGACAGCCATCCCTGCAATTCGAGATGGACCCGTACTTCGGCTTTTACATGGGACGAGGATTCGCTCGGCGAGAACTTGCAGCGGACTACTTCAGTAACTTGGAAGCAGCCATGTTAGCAAGATATTCGTTGGCTTGGGTCTCAAATAGAACACGGATCTGAGAAAGGCATTCGCGTACTTATTTTGGCTAAACGAGCCATCGAGATGGTAAAATTGGAGGTCTCGGGTGGTTCACCATCAACAAAATCATCTCGCGTAAGTTCTTCCACGTCGCAATCACGGTCGTCAATCATCATCGGCTTTCCTATACCAGAGGCCAGCTGACGGTCTCGTATCTGCCGAGTCGAGCATCAGTGCCAATGCAGCTGTGGTCGAAGGGGGCTCAACGTACGTAAAGTACCCACCAGATCTTCTTCCATAATCGCCTTTCCTCGGGCTTCAGGGCAGCATTCTTGGCGCGCCGATGCATCCCGACCATTTGTGCGAGGTTCGTAGCTGTGCTAGCCCACCAGAAACAGTCCCTATGGCCGGCTGCGGGACCGAAACGGAACTGTAGCATGAACATTGACTGAACAATGCGGACTCGATCAAGTTCACTGTCGTTATCGCAAAGACGCCGTGCGTTTCCATAGAACATTTCCATGGCGTCGTGTTTGCTCGAGAAACCCCCTGCATCGGTGATAACTTTCTCCTGACAGTGTAACGCCCCGATGAACAAAATCGACTGTTTTAGGAGAGGCGAAATCGTGCCTAGCTTCCAGGTCTCGACGAGATCATTCTTATTAACAATGGGGTAGAGAGGATAGAAGTTGTGGCAGAACGACTTCAGCAGCTCCTGCTCTAGCTCCGCGGACACCTGCCGTTCACGGCCTCGAGTGGGAATCCGCGCTGTGACAGCGTCGCGTTCCTCTGGTGGAGACTCGTCGATAGTACGATGCCCATGCTTACAATCCGTTCGATCACTGTCCAGCCAGGAGAACAGCGATGGCTCCCCGACGAACACTATTCGACCACCGTCACGTACTATATTCTGGAGGAGCGAATTCTCGGGAACTTGAACCTGCCCAGGTCCGGTCCATTGAAAAGCTAGAGGGTCGCCTTCGGACAAGGCAGAGCTTTCTTGAGGCACCGAATTGTTGGCAAGCTGCGTCGACGGCATCGTTGCAGATGGGTTTGGTCTGGCTTGGTTGGGAGCGGCGTTCTCGTTGGGCTCTTCGACGCGGCCTCGCCTGCCCCTGTCAATCACCGTGGTCAGATAGTGTTCTGTCTTTGCATAGGAGGTGGATGATCAACAAACCGACTTCTTTTGGAGTCTATGAAGACACAGCCAACATTGCGGAAGCGACAATTGGCACAAGGGAGGCCTCTCGCAGCCGCGTCACATCGTATGCGCTTGTCGTGGCAGGCTTTGCAGGCGATCGAGGAGCGTTTTTTCTTGGTGCTCACGCCGCCTGGTATGCCGGCAGAAGGGTATGCCATGGCGGAAGAGCCGCCTGCACCATTTCTCAGCGTCTGAAATTCGGGGTTGTTCGTATTGTTAGATCTCTCCGTCGTCGAAGTGACGATGATGCTGTCTTCGGCGGCGGCGGCGGCGGCAATGTTCTCCAGTGAGGCAAAGGACGAGAAGAAAAGATCATCGTCTTCAAGATCTCCGAGCCCTATTGTCATTGACGAGTCCGCGTCGATCGAAAATAAATCCTGGGTATCCATAAGTTCTGTTCCGATTGGGACTTTTCCTCCTCTTTTTCCTGTCCTGCCAAAGTGAAGTGATCGATCGATCAAGCGATTCTGAAAGCTAAGAGGCGGAACGCAAGAGATGAGAAGTAACGGGTGAGGGAAGAGGGAGAGAGGAAAAGGGGCGAAGGTATCGTAAGAGACAGACAGGCACCATGCTTCAAAGCCAGCCGTGCACAGGCAAGTGCAGAACAGGGGCGTGAGGGGCAAGTGGGTGCAGGTGGGTGCATCAGAGGCAAAGGAATGTAATCAAGGGGTCGCCCCTCCCCCACCATCCGGAGCGGGCTTTACGACCCCGCGATTTACCCCACATTACGCTACTCGTATATCAAGGGTCTGTGGTCTGGACTCTGGACTCTGGACTCCCGTCTGCGTCTGGAGTAATAATGATAAAGCGAAGTGAGTGATGCAAGGGACTTGGTGTATGAGGATAAATAATAAACAAACCCCTGCGCCGACGGTGTGGTTCGCGATAGAAGGAGGAGGAGCTTGTTGTCACAATTCATTCAGACTATTTTCTACGAAAGCAATCAATCGTTTTAATTATATGTCCGTCTAGTTTATCAGGAGCTTATCGAACTGTCTTCCTGCGTCAAATCCTAGCTCATTTCACTTTAGATACTTGTCGAACCATGCAACAGCCTGCAGGAAAGCCTGCTCTTTCGCAAACTTCAGCTGCTCTTTGCTCAGATCGCCCCGAACAGCAAAACCGTGCTCCACCCCCGAGAACAGGTTGATCTGGTAAGGTTGGCCGGTCTTCGCGAGGATCACCTCGCTTTCATGGCGCTTGTCCGTGGGCCAGATCTGGTCCGTCTCTGCCATATCGCGACAGCACATTAGTAGTCATTTGGGGATCGATGACAAAGCCTGGCTGGAGTCGACGAACGGACGGACTTACCTGCAGCAGACAGACTCAGGGGTCCAGCTATGGCGCCAAATTCAGCTGCATCGACCATGCTGGGGTGAGCAGCGTAGCCCGCGTCAATCTGGCGGTCCTTCAGCGCCCGGATGACGTATTTCCCCCCAAAGCAGTACCCCGCAGCGCCAACCGTCTTGGCCCCGTAAGTCTTTCTCAGATTGCTGATGGTTGACTGGACAATGGGATCGATCTTCTCTGGCGGGAATCCTTCGAGCCACTTGTAGATGTTGAATCCTTCCGGGGGGTTCAGTGGCGCCGGGTTTTCGTGGAACAGGTCAGGCACGACAGTGAAGTAGCCGTTAGCCGCCAACTGGTCTGCGAGCAGTTGGGCGTTGATCAACTTGTGGCCAATCACGTCGGTGAGAAGCACAATCGCTTTGGCGGTCGATCTGTCAGGAGGGTATGCAAAATAACTTTCAACTGGCATTTGGTTAGTCAAGGAATGTCAGGTCGGTGTGTTCGACTTATGTCCGGATCGATCACATGGACCGCGTACCATTGCCAATTCTTTTGATCTCTCCAGAGGCTTCCCCCTCGTGTTTCACTCCGATTGTGCAACAGGCTCCTGGTGGATTTGCCGCCATTGTGATTGTAGAAGAGGCAGAACAAGCTCCAAGAATCAACGTACTATCCTAAGAGGATGATGTAGAACGAGTCCAAGGGAGTACTGGTAGGTTATTGTTTTCTTACCACCCTTCGCCATTTATACAGGCTGACGGTAAGTACATCCCTCCAGTATCCGCGAAAAGTACCACACGCACACCAAACAATTCGAGGCAGGGAATAGCCCAGCGAATAGGCTATTTGAGCGGTTGAACTTTGATTGGTACAGGGCTGCGGCCAAGCGCTCGGTCGAAGCATGTACAGAGGTGCTAGGGCTATGTAATGTCACCGCCTTTCTGAAACCTTAATTGTACTCTTTGCTGACAAACGGCGGTAATATGGTTTACGGTACCTCCATACAAGACTTTCTACGAAAATACAGGACCAATAACGCCTGAACAAGACGGAGTTTCGAGCTTCACACCATTAGGCCCTATTCGTAACTTTAGCGCAAAAATCACCATTGAAGTCATGTCCTGATCTACTACCTGTAAGCGATAAGAGTCTTTATCGAGAGGTTCCCTCCCTTTAGAGGCTCGTGTTATGGCTAAGGTTGGGCCGAAAGGGTTCACTTAATTGACATAGGCGCGCACATAATTGCCTGACGGCGGGACCTTACAAAGTGCCTACGATAGTAGTATCTCAGACCGGCTAAGGCTGGCTGGCTTTGGCAATTCAATGCTCTCTCTCGGTGCTGGGGTCAATCAGGAACACATCAGGAACAATTCCTGGTTGGTTCTTAAAAAAGAAGGCGACTCCCAACGGCGTCCGCACGAATAGCATTTTGCTTCTTTCCTACAATGTCTGCGACACAAGATCCTACAGCTCAAAGGGGTATCCTCAAGTATGTCTCCAACACGTGCCCCCAGGGCACCAAGTTCCACATACTCGAAGTGGGCTGGCTTGAATGTGACGAGGGATTTGTGGTTCGGGGGGGAAATCTGAGCCTGAAAAGCACCGCAGATCAAGCCTTTGTCAACAAGAGGCGAGAACTGCCTCTGTATTGCATCTTGATCGAGCACCCTCACGAGGGACTCATCTTGTGGGAGACGGGATGTGGCAAAGACTATCCGGAGGTCTGGGGACCTGCCATGTCGGATGTTTTTGCTCGTATCCGCTACGAGCCTCGTCACGAACTTCGTGCCGCCATCGAGGAGACCGGCAACAGGATCGAGGACGTCAAGAAGATCATAATCGGTCATCTACATGCGGACCACGCCGGAGGTCTCGACCAGTTCCTCGATCGGAAGGAAGTACAGATCTGGGTACATGACAAGGAGCTCCGGTCTGCCCTCTGGTCGGTTGCAACCGGCGCTGATGATGGTGTATATTTGGAAAATTATCTTAAATTGAACCTGTCAGGCCAACCCAACCCTTGGAATCTGTATCTTGTTTGCATGGGAACCCGTCTGCTGACTCCTGTGGGTTAGGAACTGGAAGACTTTCTACGACCAGACCTTTGACTTTTGTCAAGGCATCACTCTTCACCATTTACCCGGCCATACCGACGGACTAGTTGCCATGCAAATCAACATGATAGACACTGGCACCTTTTTCTTCACCAGCGATCACTGTCACGTCATTGAAAATGTGAGCATAGTTTCTTTTCTCTGTCTTACCAGCGAAACTGAACCTGACTCTGACTGTGTTTTCCCTCGGTTGCAGTGGCGCGATGGCATACCACAAGGTTGGCTGGCACGAGATCATCCAGCTTGGTTTCAGAGCACCCAGCGTCTCAAGCATCTTGTACACGTAACAAAGGGTCGAGTCGTCCCCGGGCATGACAAAGGCATCTTGTTGGAGCTTCAGCAGCAAGCCAAGGTATTTACGTAGATTGAGTTCAAATGACTGATTGATTAATTGCTTTATCGATTGTCTATATCACGGCAGGGTTAAGCTCTTGTGTTTTGGTTTGAGTGGTCTCTGTGAGTCTTGCCCTCTTTTTTCGTAGCTCAACTGCACTCTTATTCTATCCCTATAGCTATTATCTGATTCGCGTCCTCCAGAGATTTCATTAGGTGTATCAATTTGTGGAGAAGGTTGATTTCCTTTTGCGTATATCGGTTTCACGTCCCTCGTCGGTGACCTCCTCTACTGCAACGTGCTGTAAAAAGGATACCTTGGTAGTTCTGGGGAACCTGTCTGCTGCGCCTTAATCGTATCGTAGGCTCGAAGTGATGCTCGAAAAGCTTATCAGCGTTGCTTCATCGATACTCCCGCTATATTGAATCACAAGCTCAATAATACTGTCCGCTTTCTCTTCCGCGCCTCCTGTTGGCTAGCTCTATAAAGGCTTAATCAATCAGGACAAGCAATTAATCGAGCCTCACAGGTTCACAATCACGTATAGGCAGGAGTGTGACTTTACTGGCCAGCTAGAACTTCTTTTCCGTCGCAACTACTTCTGAGCAGCAAAAATACAGCTTCGGTACTCAAACCTCGTTTGCTATCTTTCCCTAATAAGTATGGTGCCCGCTAGCTGCGGAGGGAGGCAGTTGATTTTAAATAAGGCTATTTCACATTTTCTTGAAACACGGGATAAAGTGAATATCAATGTATTTACGCTCCTCCGCAGGCCATGCACCAATTAATTATAACCACACTGCTGCTGCCACACCCTAGGCAACTACGCTTCATGCGGGCGAGAGTAAATCTACATTGCCCCCAAGAGGCAAATTGAGCTTCACCAACCGCTCAACTATGCGCCAATCCTCCTTGCCATCGACCTTTATCTTTACCAGTTTATCACCATACCAGCCCCAGGCATTGAACCTCTCCCCAGGGCACCTGTGTGTCTCGGTGCCTTCGTGAATGACTGTCACGTATGTCTTGGCGACCGCAGTATCGGCTCCCGTAACCTCAATTGACTGTGTACCGAGGGAATGCTGCGAGACGGTATTCGCAGCGCTAGCGCCGATCAGCTTCCCAATATTCTCCACGCCGGTAACTTTCCCGTGGTCACCGAGCCAGGTGAAATGAATGTCGACATCGGGCGTGAAAACGCTACGGAGATCATCCCAGGTTTGGGCGTCGACGATGAATGCATATCGAGCGATGGTGTTGCGGATCAGTTCCACGTCGGAGACGTAATTAGACATCTTGAACAGTTTCGCGGAGGGCGATGGGTGAACAGCCAGAAGTTTCTGGGACGTGAGATTTTGGGATATAGAACTCGTCGGAGCCCAAAAAGCAGTGTCAGGGAATGCTGTGAATAGCTGTCAATCGCAATACGCACCTAGGTATGATTGTAGGTACGTATGATTGTAAGGGAAAAGTGGAGTAAGTTATAGAACGGGGAGTAAGATGTCATATATATCGGTACGTACCTAGGTACCTATATGCACAACAAAAAAGTGCGTATCACCGCCTCACTACGTAGACGTCTTCCTTTGTCTTGCCCCAGCCCAGGCGGGAGCTCTTTTCTCGGAAGTATCGGCACATTTGCCAACGGGAGCTTTGGGGTTAGACCGCCATGCCTGCCTTGCCTTGCCCCCACACACTGACTTAGGCTAAAAGTATTGTGAAGTCTGCAGAGAGGCACTGTTGTACTGTTCTATAACCGCGGCGGAATAGCCAACCACGGCTATCAGCAAAAGAGGCATAGGTTTACGTTTATTACATGCCCCTGTGATATGTCGTCTAAAGTTTCAGTTGCAGACGGCCGAAATCCGGACCGTGCTATTGGCTAGGCGGTTCAAAGCCGCCAGGAATCATGTAGCGATGAGTATTGCATGAAATTCTCGTCCGTGATCCCGACGAACATTCCGAAAATCCCGCACCGAGCGGGATGCTCCGCATTTGCCCTATACTTAGAGTTTCAGCCGGCCGGCCTCCGGTTGACTCGACAGGGATATGATCGGAGCTTAGCCACACCATTTCTCGATAATCCCGTATTCGGATAATCCTAGGTAACAGCGCTTCAAACTGCCGAGTAACGAAGCGACGGTTGTAAGGCTTGAAGAGTTGCTCATCTGCGCTACAGATCCTGGAAGATCCTCGTGGCAGTACATAAGCATATGCAAACTTTTAGTTCCATCATCTAGTACTAGGTTCTTGTCTTTCCAGTTATTTTTCTTTTCAAGCACCTTGTGCCTAGCTCGAACACCAGTTCACTATCGCGAGCAAATTTATAACATGCCACTTCTCGTTGCAGTTGCCGGTGTCTCTGGAAGATTCGGTCGATGTGTCGTGCAGGAACTCCTGAAGAAGCCTGACATTTTGGTACGAGGCCTTGCCAGAGACACTTCCAAGGTCGCTGCTGCAATTCGATCATCGCCTGCCTTTGAGCTACTAGAAGGAGATGTCACCGACGGTGTTACGCTTCGTCAACTTGTCAAAGGAGCAGATGTTGTCATATCAGCTCTTATGGGCAGCGACTCATTCATGTTCGAAGCGCAAAAGCAATTGATTGATCTGTCTGAGGAGGCGAAAGTTTCGCGTTTCATCGCAAGCGACTATACGCTCGACTACACCAAACTGGAGTATGGCCAACTTCCTTCCAAAGACCCAATGATATCTACAGGGCAAGAGTATCAAAGGCGTTCATGTCTTAATTGGCGCTTTTCTGGATACTTTCTGGACGCAGTGGTTTGGAATCTGGAATCCTGAAGAGTTGTCGCTCTCTTTTTGGGGCACAGGCAATGAAGTTTGGGAGCTCACTAGTTATGAGAATACGGCGGAGTTTGTTGCAGAGGTTGCGCTTGACAAAAATGCGACTGGTATCCAAAATTGTAGGTGCCTGATTCGCGTACTAAGTATCGTGTGTATCATAGAGACTGACTGAAGGCAGTTGTTGGGGACAGGACAAGCATTCGAGGTATCGCAGAAATTTTCGAAGAAGTTCACGGGCAGAAACCTTCACTCAATCAGCTTGGCTCTCTCGACGACCTCAAGGCAGTGATATATTCAACTAACAGGGACGAAGACCCTATGACTTGGCTCCCATTGTTAGTGCCATTCTTGTTCATCTCCCTCTAGTCCAAAGTTGCCCGTAGAATAACCTGTCATAGGTTCTACCAATATTATTGCTCAAATGGCCAGACCCACGCCGGTCCTGGTGCTTTGGGAACGCCATATCCGGCGCTTCGGCATAGAGGTGTGAAAGAATACCTGCAAAATCATTTTATAGAGTCTCTGGCCACTGCTATGTTTGTCGTGGGAACTAAGAACTAGGACCTGACATGTGTTGTGTTTTCAATGCGAGTAGATCGTGTCTTAAGATCGTTCTGAGAAGGTGTGGTTAGATGAATAAATTTGATGTTAGGCGTATCAATCGTTTAAACATTTCTTTCGAGCTACGATTTGGCCCGAATTTTGTGTTGCCGTTTAGTGCTCTGGGCTCGCGTGATCCAAGCCTATGTATATCTTCTGAGTTCACTGATGACACGGGCCTGCTACTCGCTTTCTCCATGGGCTAACTCCATTAACAGTGGGTTTACAGGGGATATTTGGTTGGCTGCGGCCCTGTATTCTATCCTGAGCAGGTTCAGTCCCACTGAGAAAGCCAGTGTGTTCGATTTTCCAAACCGATGCTCAGTATGTGTTTAGAAGTTAAGAAGATTAGTCAAACGACCTCTTCCCCATTATAATCAGCGACTAAACCTGCCGAGAACAGCATTAGGCAAAAATTCCTACTTAAAATTGGGCACTAAACTCCTATCTAATGACAGATATACTGACCTTGTAAGCCCTTCGCACTGGTTGGAACTCCTTTTCTAGGATCCTGAGAGTGTGTGCGAGCCACTTGGATTGCATAACCCTCGTGAATTGTGCATCGTTTCTTCCATGTACAACTCTACTCCCTTTATTCAGTGGACTGAAAATGGGTCTACCCACTACCAGGGATGGGAGTTAACTGGTTCGTTAGAAACCCCCGTAGTAGGAGACCTATTTCCAGAAAAGGAGTATATTTAGATTATCGATGACCGAGCTATTTGAAAGGAGCCTACAGCGGACTCGCGCTATGCAACGCCCCTCCATGTTGGGTCTACCTAATGCCGAGGACCGTGCTCAGATTCGTACTAGTTATTTCGGCGCTGACAAATTAATTTGCTTGCGTTCGCTTCTATGATACATTCAAAACTCAGCGGAGTTAAGAACCTCATCAAAAAGTTTGCTAATCAACCGCCTAATTGCTGTCATAAGCTGAAATCCGCGACACAATGATTTTTAAGCCTCAGCGGCTGTTCTGAGAGATGTATTCTAACATTGCAATGTCCTGAAAATAATAAAGCCCGGTGATTGTCAACATATCGAGATCACCGCAAACAAACACTCGGCAACTTTTACTTCACCTCCATTCAACAACTTATCGTGCCTAACAATGGCTTCCTACCTCATCACTGGCTCGTCTTGGGGAATCGGCCTAGGCTATGTCAAAATCTTGGCTCGCAAAGACGTATCTGAAGTTGGCAAGGTCTTTGCGGCTACTCGCTCAGAGAATGCCGCACTGAAGAAGATCATCTCCGAATCTGCTAGCCGCGTCGAATTCGTCCCTCTCGAGGTGATATCAGAGGAGAGTGCAAAGGAGGCAGCTCAACGTGTTGAACAGACTCTTAGTGGTAAGGGTCTCGACGTTCTCATCAACAACGCTGGCATTCCGAGCCACACTAAAGGTAGTATCGAAAACATATGCGTATCTAAAGGTGGAGTGTTTCTGGTGTACTCGATAGACTGACCCTTACTAGGATCGATCTCACCGAGGTTCTCAACGTCAACGTCTTTGGAGTACACAGTGTCACAAGAGCCTTCTTGCCGCTCCTCAGAAAGGGTCAACTCAAGAAAATTAGAAACATGTATTCTCAATCAACTCTTACAAAGTCACGTTCTTACTCTAACAAATTCGCAGTTCTTCAACCCTAGGCTCAATGAGCATGTCGGCCATAGGCAAATTCCAGCCTACCCCAGCTTACAAGGTGTCTAAAACCGCAGTCAACATGCTCACCGTATAATAGGCGGAGTCGCTCGAAAGCGATGGCTTCGCTGTTCTTATTATCTGTCCCGGTGTAAGTATCTTCTTTACCACCGTAGTATCCAATTGCTCTACTAACAGTGATGGAACAGTAGGCCAAGACAGATATGGGAACTGATGCAGATCACTTAACACCAGAAGAAAGCGCAACCGGTGGTCTCAATGTCCTTTCTGGTAGTACTCCAGCGGATAGCGGCAAGTTTTTTGTCATCAATCTTCCTGGCAAGGATATTAGTGGACAGAAAATCTACGATGGTTCTGTTCGTCCGTATTAGATGCGAATGCACTGTTAGGAAAATGGTAAATGATGACTTCTAGAATGCGTGGGAGTATTCTCTATAGGCTAGAATAAATATCAATTGAATTCACCCCGCATGCACATCGCTGACCTGTGTTGAACCTACAAACCTACCCCCCTTGCCATATCACCCGTCTCGTTTTCGGGGGATTGATTCCAAAAGCCTAACATATTCTGTTTTCTTGAACGAGTAGCAACTCCGTGAAACTTCAAATCTTATCGGTCCAACTGCATTGATTCGGTGGACTGTGGACATCGCTAAAAAACTTGTCGTAATTGTTACCCTGAATACTAGAGTCGTTGCTCCGGATAGTCAACCTTTGCTTCTCCTCCTTCCTTAGTGGTCGAATCGTTGGAGAATCTAGATTCTACTGAGAGAATGTACTGATCGACCAAAGCAAAGAAAGACATGCTCAACTGGATTGATTTGATAATCTCCCTAATAGACTAACTTTCTCGAGACAGTAGAGACCATTCACCATATTTCAGAGTATATAAGTCTGAAAACAAGGCGACAGTTAGTCTTGAATCGAAGAACTTCCGGGGTAGAAAGAAAGATTGGCACGTATTGTAAACGGATTGAGTGCATGGATAATGTCTATTGATAAGAATCTGCAAGCCCGGGGACATGACATTGCGCGAATAAGCAGATAAGCCACCTCAGATACATTAACATAATGCTGTAATTACTTCTGAGCATCATCCTTCATACTGTTCTGTACCCACTCGAGATATGGCGCGGCCTGACCCTCGATTTCTTCAGTGCTTTGATTTAGCATGTTAAGGAAGGTGTTCCTCGTAGGCACATGACGGCCATTTTCAAAGCCGGGGCGCTTAAGCAACATGTACATCCAACTTTTGACTGCAGGGAACTCATCCAGGTCGATACCGGACCAATCTAGAGTTAGTTAGCTACAGCTAAGCATCATAGCAATAGTGTATCCCTAAGGATAGGAAAGAAAGGACGTACGAGCAGCCGAAGCCCATCCCCAACAGGCAATATCAGCAATCGTAACCTTGTCACCGACGATGTAGCCCGAGGTGGTCGCTTTGAGGTGATCGTCAAGGGTGCGGTACAGGCGACGTGTCTCATTTACGTAGCGGGTGACGCCGTACTCGATCTTCGTAGGAGTGAAACCTATGGGTTGATGAGCAAGAAGTATGAATCTAGGGTCTTGCGTGTATTATCTGTTGAACTTACGGTTGAAATGGACTGCCTGGCCTTGCATGGGGCCTAACCCACCCATCTGCCACATCAACTGTACGTGAATGTCAAACATATGTTCGATCTTGATGAACTTGGCGACAATGTATTGAGAGAGAAGAGAAACGAACCCAATTGTTCACCTCCCAATATTCTCGCGAACCATAGGGATAAGATACTTTGTAGTCCTTGTCATAGCGATCGACCAGATACTGTAACATGCTTCCACTTTCGAAGATGCGAATCTGCTTGCCGTCGTCGAAGGTGTCGGTGAGTGCAGGGATGCGACCATTGGGGTTGATTTTCAGAAACCAGGGCTCCTTCTGGGTGTTCTTCGAGATATCGATTTGAGTTACCTCGTAGGGCAAACCCAGCTCTTCCAACAGGATAGAGGCCTTGATACCGTTGGCTGTGCTGGCACTGTAGAGGTGGATATTGGGCTTGCCGGTGGAAGCCATCTTGGCGGGAATGAAAAGGTCTTGGCAATAAGGAGCCTGTGAAGACTGATCTTGGGGTTGAGACGTGACCGTGAGTTCGGAATGAAGATAGAGAGAGAATGACCCAGTACAACCAGTCGTGAGTCTGTTAATCTACCTACCTAGACACCCACCTGTAAGGTAACAACGCCCTTTTAACCTATCATTTTCCTGGCAGTTCGAGTGAAGAGCGTAGCATAAGCAGGAATCTAGGCTCGCTCGATGACAAACTCATGTCCGTCGAGCACGCTGTCGACCCGGAACGGATGCTAAGCTATTTGCTTTCCTATAGGGAGATGGCTATCTCAATTAGAAATATAGGCTTGCTTGATACCGATGACAGTGTCATGGCCATCGGCTTTAACAGTTTGATACAGATGACAAAGTCGTGCTCTGAAACCAAAGCCGGTTGCGGCCTAGACCATCATTAGAGTTCCTTTAGTTCTTGCGGGGCTGGTCAAGGATTGCGCACTGGTGCACTCGCTTGGAAATCCATCCGAATCAGTCCAGCCCACGTCAATGACAGCGAGTCAGCTCATATGCTTGTGCTTGTCATTTCAATTGTAATGCAGTGCTGGTCTTGCAGGCTGCTGGCCGTGAAATTCTCATATATATATATCACCATATCTCCCGTATGTAATTATTTCCCCAGAACATCTTCTCCAGTCACTCCACTTCCAGCTTCAAGTCCGATAACACTCCAAACGGTGCAATAATGGCGCTCAAACTTTACGGCACTATCACCTCTGCTTGCACGCAGAGAGTCATTCTCGTGCTCCGCGAGCTAGGTGTTGAGTATGACTTCATCCCGGTTGCTCTTATGAAAGGCGAACACAAGGTGAGCCACATTTGCTCGGATTCAGAATTACTACTCACATGAACGAATCTAGGATCCGAAGTACACCCAAGATGTCCATCCTTTTGGACGCATCCCAACTCTCAAAGATGGCGAGTTTCAGCTCTTTGAGTCCCGAGCGATATGCCGGTACCTTGTATCAAAGTTCGGTGGCACCAGTATCCTGAATTCTGTCAACAAAGCAGACCCTGTTCAGATTGGCACTCTTGAACAAGCCATCAGCATCGAGTACTCGTATTTTGACCCTCAAATCAAGGCCTTGTGCTATGAGAACTTGTGGAAAGGGTCAGCTTATAATCTGAGACCGGTATTGCCAATTTTCTGGCTGACTTTACTATGTATAGTTTTTCAGGCAAAGGCGCTGCTAGCCCTGACGAGGTCGAGAAGGCCAAGGATATTCTGACGACTTGTCTGGACTTCTATGAAGCCCTACTCGGCAAGCAAAACAACCTCACCGGAGATGTAAGTGACTAGGTGCTTCAGAGTTTTTTGTGGTCTTAACGTAATACAGGAGTTCGGTTTGGTTGATGTCTACGTCATGCCATGGATTCCATGGTTTCATGCCCTCAACATGGATGACCAGATTTCTGGGAGACCCAAATTCGAGTCTTGGTGGAAACGAGTGACAGCCCGTCCTTCTTGGCAGTATATTCAAGAGTCACTCCCGAAGGCGGAGTAATTATTCAAACATTGAGTGTGCATATGGTCAATACTGTTTGGTTTCGAAAACTTGCTATAGTCACCGCTCAATTGAATAACACAATGGGTTGAATGCGATATTCTTTTTTGTTCGTGAGAGCTGAATGCGACTTGAAGTAGTTGACCAGAACAAATAACTAACCGTTTTCCTGGCTCGAATCCCACTGCGCTCTCCAAAAAGAAGAAGAAAAAAAAATTCCCCTTCAGTTGTACAACCGCCTCTTCACTTAAACACTCGCAATCCCAACGATACCATAGCTGGAACAGATAAGCTACGTCCATCGAGCAGTGCCCGCGCTTCGCACTTCCTTTTCTTTTGTCGCAGTAATGCGGGCAAATTTGCTGATTATAAGTCTATAAGAAAGTAAACACGTAATCAGCATGCAGCAAGAGTAGTACAATCGCAAGGGTCATCTATGGGTTTCTAGGAGCATGGGCACCGGATCCACATTTTGGGTTCTCCAAGGGAAGGTGTGCTGCAACAGGGCTGTGTGTCCATTCTCCCGGAAATGATCGTCGTCATCATATACTCCGTCCTAGGCTTTATCTTGCCTCGACGCGTGAATCTGCCTCCTCAACAAGAAGAAAACAGGCAGAAGGAAGAGCGACGCAGAACGAAAATCGTGTTGGTCAAGCCGTGGAAAGTCGTGGACCTCAAAGCGTCAACCACGACGGTTGGTGTGCGGGTTGATCCAGATCAAGATGATACAGATATAGATAATGCTAGTATACAGGGCAGACTGGGTGAGCATTTGCAGGAGGGTGCCGAGGAGAATTTCGTGTCTCCTGGGGCGAAAGAGAGCGTGAGCGTAGCAGGCGAGAGGTATTTAGGGATTATGACGGCGAACTATTTACCGGCTTTGGCGCGCATTGACTCTGCTATTGTAATTGATAAGTTTTAACTCCCAATAAAAGCATGTTGTCCTGTCGTTATAAACACATGTAGAAGCTGAGCAGGACCATGTTGAAGCTTAGTCGCTTAAGAGAATTAACTATTGATAAATCATCGCTAGAAAGCTAACCAAGCAGCCTAAGGCAGGCGGCTACACATCGTGATTTCGCTCCTTAAAATGCACACTCAGCCACTCTTCTATCCTCAGCACAACCTCCCGCGGCTTCTCATACGGCACCCGCGCCGAATCAGGTATTTCCATCTGCTCCAAGTGCGGCAAGCTCCCCGCCTGGATGGCAGCATACATGGTCTCCGCTGGACCCATTGCATCGTCCTTGCCTCTTATATATAACACCGGCACATCGACCACGTCGATCTCCTTGGGTAGTGTCTTGTCGCATTCGTGTTGGTAGTTTTCTTTCATTGCTTTATACCAGGAATGCGGGCCTTCGAATCCGTCGCGTCTCATACGCCGGATGAAATCCTCCCTGAATTGGGCATCTTGGCGTAAGGCCGGAGCTGGACTTCTTCACCCCCTTATTTGTAAAACAGAGACAACGTTGTTTTGTTGTACCTCGCGCATAGCGCCTGGAATAGTGAAGTAGTGCTTCATATTCTCTGCCGGCCCATGTATCAAGTCGAACAATCGATCCAGATTGTTCACCAATAGCTCCGAGCTGCCTTCTGCAGTGAAAAAGTTCCAATACTCACAGAGCCGGTATCCCAAGACCTCCTGCGTCATCTGATTCATCTGCTCAAGATCAAATGGCTCCCTAGCAGGCGCCTGGTATGCCACGCTCAAATTCACCAGACCTACCACACGTTTCGGGTGGTAATGATACATAGCGCTCGCAGCTATAGATCCCCAATCGTGGCCGATGATGATAGCCTGATGATAGTCCTCTGCGTCGATGATCTCGAAGATGCCGTTCGTCATGACGTCCCATTTGTACGCAGCGGGGTCAGTAGGCTTGTCGGTGCCGTCATAACCAAGCATGTCCGGAATGATAATGGGATGCTTGGTGGAGCGAAGGGAGCCCGCAACCTCTGCCCACATTGCTGCGCTATCTGGCCAGCCATGTTGGAAGACGAGAACTGGTGAAACTTTGTCGCCTGGAGAGGTGTAGTAAATGTATGTTAAGCCTCGTGAGGTCCTCAATGACTTTTTCGAGAAGACGTCCATTCCGAAATATGGCTTGTTGATGTATGTAAACCCCGAATTTGAGGATACGAATATAAGAACGTGCTGCAGAAGAATCCTGCGCCAATGAAGTACGATAGGGAAGTACATTCGTCACCTCGGACTTTAGGCAAAGTTACGCGTGATTGGTTGTTACAATTAATGGGATTAAGTACAGTGGAGAATTTGATCATTGCAATACTAAGCATAAATGCTAGGTTGATCCAATTAACACTTTATTGTCAATTACGGAGATAACGTGCGTTTTCTTCAGCGGTTGATATTGATTTTCGGACATAACAGTCGTGTTTCGCAGACTTATTATAAAGCACAGCAGGTATATGTCATAACCAGAAGTGGCCGGAAGCTAGAGTATCCGAGCGTGGAAAATAAGAAAGTAAGTTATAAAACTTTATTTTTAATATGATATGTTTTATCATTTATTCCTCTGAGTACCCTCAATTGATTTTGTCTTGTTTTGCTGATCAAGAGTTCCCCTCTTGTTCAATAATAGGGAACAATATCGAAACAGTTATTATTCAAAGGATTAATAAGGAAATCCAAGAGAATAAGTATATTAATAGCCTTAATAAGCCGGAAATGTTAAAGATATTTACCGAGGTTATTATAAGAGAAGGCTATATTCTCCCGAGTTCAAGTAAATTAAAGTTTAATTAATTACGGAATAAACCTTAGTTTATATATTTATTACTTAACTGTCAGAGCTTGAAGTCAATGTATGCAATTGAACTGCAGAGACTTTCTATATACAAGAAGGTTCGATTGCCCGTCCAAACGCAGAGCTCCCACCTTTCCATATACTATAGAACAGGTCACGTGTCCTTTACGGACATCACATGCATTTGCCACAGTTTGCGGTTGTCCGTTAGCATGTCACGTGTTTTAGCCCCCCGTCCGTTACGGTCCGTAAGATGGCCTATACGTCGCTGGAGTACTCCAAGACTGTTCCACGGGTGCAACCCTTGACATTAACGTAAAATATTAATTTAATATAGGATTCTATATTTAAGGCTAGACTTAGTTTGGCTTTATAGTTTTCTAAAATGAAAGCAAGGTTAAAAAGCCCTAATTTCGCTGATTCCAACGATATAAAAATTAAATAAATCGGATCATGTTTTAAAATTTCTTAATTTAGCTTAGCGTTAAATACTGATTCCACCTTAAGTTGCGTACTAATTCCACTAAGGGCTAGACTCACTTTCGCTTTATAGTTTTTTTTTAAAATAATAATAGGTTTAAAAAGCCCTGATTTCGTTGACTTTGACAATATAAAAATAATATAAATCAGATCATATTTTAACCTCCCTCGTAGATCCGTCGAACCGCCAGCGCTTTGCCTTCAAGTAGAGCCTGCCTCTGCGGTGGAGTTCCTCCGTACGTCGTACTAGGGACCCTGCCGTTCTAGAGAGTATTGCACCATGTATCATCCGTCCAGATTTCCCTACCTTCCGGCTCCCCGCCGCTCAATATCCGACGCATCGCCGACTTTGTTTCGCAGAGTATTCGATTAACGAGAGCTTCGATCGTTTCGATTAATAGGAGCTTTGAGAGGTCCTTTCAGTGACTTTGTTGCTTTTGCACCACAAATACCGTCCGGTGAAAACTCTGCATCGCTACCCCAGAGGTGTCTTATCCTACGAGTAGGCACCGGCTCCACGCCAGCATTCCGCCGGGGCTCGCTCCCCGCACGAGTACTCGTAAGTTGGATGGTTTTCCTCCCCATTTTCGGAGAAATCAAGGTCCCGCCCAGCCTAGTGGTGCCGACGGTAGAATGATTAGCTTGTCATGCTAGTGACACGAGAATAAGGCCACTCGTTGCAGATCATGTCGGGATAGAAATATTCTCCGCTCTGAATATCCGATGACAACGGCACAGGGAGTACGAGTGCCGTGGATAATATTGCCGGGTTGAGTTTGCGCGGTACATTTGCGGGGTAGGTTCTCAGGAGAAAGCACACCAGCTTGACAGCAGGGAAGGATGCCAGTAGAGAAGTAACGTCAGTAATTGAAAAAAATCGCTATTTACAAGTTTGCTCGAAGATCGATCTGACTCTGAAACAAATTTTTTTTTTTTTTTTTGAGAAAATCACGCTTCGTACTTCTGGAGCTTGGATAAAGATGTATTTTGAATTTTCCCCTCTCTCCACTTCCGGTCTGGAACGGTATTTCAGAACTTGGAGATTGGCTTCGTTCTGCTTCGGAGCAGGCTATATAATCCCGTCGAGAGATCCGAAAGGCTATACTTATTCTGGTATTTTTTCTCCGATAGACGAGTCCTAGTTGGCTAGTTCCCTTTACGCGGGAGAGAATGCTAGGAAGCTTACTAGAAAGATCGGCAGTGTACCAAGTACATTTGCTTTCAGTGGAGCCAGCTAAGGAATAATCGGGACTGCGCAAAGTCGAAGAAGTGGATTTCGTACAAATCGTCTTCTCACGCCATTGGTACGCTGCTACTTGAGTCTGGAAAGGGAGTTGCGGTGTCTGTGGTGGAAGAAGACGAATTTCACCAGCATTAAGGCCATGGAACATCTTCCCGACGGGGATTTAGGCATTAACCGGTCCACCAATGCTCAATGACGCTCGAATGTTCCTCGTCCAGTCGTCTCAAGCTCTCTGCAAACGTGGATCTATCTACCTAACCGTATATAAATGGCGACAGTCACCCGTCAAGAACAAGAAGGTTCGGTCCGAGTAACCTCGGGAGAACATTCAAAAATCCGCGATGTTGAACAAAATCATTGCAAAAGCAGCTTTTGGGCTGCTAGTCCTTAGGTCATTCGTGACGAGTGCAGCCATTGGAGGAAACACTGAGTCCAGATCTGGCGGTAAGATTTTCTTACCAACTCCCTACCCAGTGCTGATTTCCTCGGGAGGGTTCGCACCCACACTGGCTATCGACTACGGCAACTTCACATCCAAATGGTTCGAAGGCACCCCGGATGTTCAGGTTATCGAATTAGTCATCTCAAATATTCATGCAACCAACTATCTCACCCTCGCTGACAGCCTCGTTATCTCGCTCACTTCTGACCATGTGAGTCTGGTCAAAGCTGATAAGGTATACCGGATGGCTGCCGGAGAGAGTGTTCTTGTTCAAGTCGGTGTCACCAACAAACCAGGTGTTGCTCAAGGAGCCTCGGGAAGCGCAAACCTTACCCTCACCTACGGTACCAAATATGGCCCAGCTATTACAACTAGCAAGGTTATCAATGGCATGGCTGGCTTTGCTGACTACATTGCCGATTCTAATAACTTGAGCTATCACTCGAACCCAGATTGGTTCCATGAAATCAAATATGGCATCTTTATTCATTGGGGTATCTACTCTGTTCCAGCCTTTGGAAACGTTGGCTGGCAAGAGGACTATTCTGAGTGGTACTGGAAGCGAATGAATGACGGTAATGATGCTCAGCTTCCATAATCGCATCTAGACAGCTAATATTCTCAGGCCCTGAGTGGAAATCTCAAACCTACCAGTATCACAACGCCACCTACGGACCGGACTTCAACTACGACGATTTCATCCCCCAATTCACAGCTTCAAGATTTGATGCCAAATATTGGGTTGACCTGGTTGCAGACGCTGGGGCTCAATACGTAGTTCCTGTGACAAGTACGTATTCGATAGTAGCATGATTTATGCGTGGATCAAGCTAACATCTGTACAGAGCATCATGATGGTTTTGCTCTGTTCAACGTCTCGAGCTCTGTCAGTAGACGAACATCAGTACACCTTGGACCGAAGCGAGATCTCGTCAAAGAGCTGCTGGATGCTGCGAAACAATACCAACCGCAACTTCGACGAGGCAAAGAGCCTTTTTACGAGCTAAGAAACGCACTGACAGCATTATACAGGAACATATTTCAGTCTGCCAGAATGGTATCATCCTGACTACAAGAAGTATGGCGGCCCGGGACTCTGGTGGTTCCCTGGAGGTATGATGTCTCGTAATGACTATGTAGCGCTAGCCGACTAAATTTTATTCACCAGGTCCACCAATCAACCCATATACGCTAGAAGAAATTCCATATACTGGATACGTCCCAGTCAACGATTATGTTGCAGATCTTCAACTCCCAGAAATGAGACAGCTAGCCTATGAGTACGAGACTGAAATCATGTGGTGCGATATTCCCAGCGCAAATAACTCCCCCTTATTCGCATCAGAATGGCTCAACTGGGCACGCAAGCAAGGTCGTCAAGTCACTTTTAACAGTCGCTGCGGTTGGGGGTTAAATGGCGATTTCGACACTCCAGAGTGAGTAGCCGATGCCAGTCGTGTCTCGTCATTCACTAACGCCGTTTCTAGATACACAACCAATGAAGGTATTGTTGACAGGAAATGGGAAACAAACCGTGGAATGGATCCATTCTCATATGGGTACGTCAGTCCTTTTACCGCGGCAAAACAACCCTAACATACTGTTATAGATACAACGCCCAGACTCCAGATAGCAGTTATTTGACTGGCGCGGACATTATCCGATCACTTGTGGATGTTGTCTCAAAGAACGGAAATTTTCTCCTTGATATTGGCCCTAGAGCAGACGGTACCATCCCGGACATCATGCAGAACGGTCTCAGAGATGCCGGCGCTTGGATCAAGGGACACTCCGAATCCATCTTCAATACCCGCTACTTCAGAACCACGCCTGGAATGGATCCTTTCCGCTACACCACCAAGTTGGATGCTTTTTACATCCATGTTACATCTCGCGGTGGTGCGACAGTTACCGTGCCCAACAGGATCCCGTACCTGCCTGGAGATAAAATTACGGTCGTTGGCGGAAGTTTGGCCGGGACCAAGGTCCCTGTCACTGGTTGGGACCAAGAATCAGTAACTTTTGCAGTGAGCGATGCGATCTGGGAGGCGGACAAGTACGTCTGGACGTTCAAGGTGAACTACGACAGTACTTGGTAGGCACTACAAGCCTTCACGATGGAAATAGATGTTAAGATCATACTTTCAAGTTGATCTCCGCCATTGTACCTTAGGCAGTATGTGAAGAGTTTTGGCTGGGGGAATGGCGAGGTTTATGTGACATTGACGGTAACCAAATAGTTGAACGTCAACCCCGCTGGTGGGTATAGAAATGCGACGCCATTGTCTTCGTCCACTGCCATTGTTAATGGAGCGAAGAGGAGAGTCGCAAGTGCAGTGAGCGTTAATAATCCTTTAAAATTCATAATTATTGTGCGAGGAGAGAGCAAGGGGAAGGGCATGTTTACTTACGTCAGCTTTGAAGCTAGGACGTAATATGCCCTTGACTTCCCTTATTATTTCCTCTATAACTAATAGTCGGAAAAACTTTATTTTAATACTGTTCTGACCAGGAAAACCAAGGACTTGAGTAGATTGACTAATACGAGTCAAGCTCGCCGGCAAGCATGAAACTCCGAGTCCTCCGAAGTGGGCGCTTTGATATGTAAGCATGCACTTTCGCCCTTTGAAATGTTTCACAACATCCCTAAAATCCGATCCATAGGGAGCTGTAGAAACAGGTCGAGACGACATAAGAACAGATCCATATCTCTAAGATCTGCACAAATTCATCTTCAACAAAAACATTTTGCTCCATTCCTGTTCAGGTTCTCTTCAAGCACAGGCCGAATTACCCGAGGCGGCCAACACTCTTTGCATCATGTCTGGACTCATCCTCATCACCGGTGCCACGGGATTCATCGGATCTACCACTGCCAAAAAGGCTCTCGAAAAGGGATACAAATTACGAATTTCCGTTCGCAAGGAAGCTCAAATCGAAAAAGTGAGAGCAATTCTGGGTGATTTCAAGGAGCGGCTCGACTTTGTGGTCGTTTCCGACATCACAAATTCAAAAGCATTCGCAGGCAAACTTAATGATGTTGACTATGTGTTACACATGGCTTCACCCCTTCCTGGTCCTGGGATCAATAAGGCTGAATACTTCGGTCCGTCTGTGGATGGTACCACGGCAATTTTGGCCGAAGCGGCAAAAGTGTCCAGCATCAAAAAGGTGGTGATCACGTCCTCCATAGCTGCTTTGATGCCCATGACCGGACCAACAGCTAGGAAAATAACGGGTATGTAACTTCCCTCACCCCAAGGTACCACCCAGGAATTGATATCAATGTCTAACGAATATCATGCACAAAGACATGGACGACCAGGACCTGGTGGTCGATAAGGAGGCCGATTTTTCAGGGAAGACTGACGAGGAGACATCCACTCAACTTTACCATGCCTCCAAGATTCTGAGCAACCAAGCGTCCTGGAGATTCATGAAGGAGAATTCCCCAAACTTCGTTCTGGTAGCTCTTCACCCAAGCTTCGTCTACGGTCACAGCTTGACTCAAACGACTGCAGAGGAGATATCAGGATCCACCAATGGCATACTCTGGGGAGCAATCATGGCGGAGAACATGGCCAGTATACTCAGCTATGTACACGTTGGGGACGTAGCCGATGCGCATATCCGATCTCTAGACCCGAAAATAAAGGAGAGCACCAGCTACATTATTACAGCACCAGCACAGTCTTGGGACGATGTTCTGGAGGTTGTGAAGAGGGACTATCCCAACGTACCTTACAAGCTGAAGCCTGGAGTCCAGACTATCAATTTTACCAGCAGCACTCAGAAGGCAGAAAAAGAGCTTGGTATGAAGTGGACTAGTATAAAAGACACGGTTCACGAGGTCATGGATCAGCAACTTGGACTTTTGACACAAGCCGCCCTGAAGACTTAATATTGTATCTGAGATTGATTGGTTTACGGTGTTCCGGATCGAATTGTTCACTTGTGGTGGCCGATTTTGGGTTGTGAATGGCTTGCATAGGCTTGGTGTCACGCTGACCATGTCACCTACTTCGGCTTTGACTTCATGGAACCCTCCAATTCAGCCGTTAGCTAGCTAATCTCGAGGCCAGCCCCATGCTATCTTCCTTGAGTCACCTACCTAGCCCTCAGCTTGAGATCGACTGGCTAGCAAAGGCCGAATCAAGCTCCTTCAGCAACGAATTTTAACGGGTGGTGATATTTCACACGATGTAGAGTTCCTTCCAAAGCTCTACGATAAGTTACGGACCAATCAGACAAAAGCCAATAAGAGCATAAGCAACGACAGCGACAGCGACAGTGACAGCAGTGACAGTGAAAGTGACAGTGACAGTGACAGCGACAGCGACAGCGACATGGTGAAGAGAGCTGGGCCACTGCCGCCACCACCGCCACCGCCGCTCCTATCACGGTACGTCACAGTCTCAAAGTTTAATCAAGCAGGAAGCTCACTACTGTTAGAAACATATCTCGGGGACCGCCAGCAGCGTTGTCTGAAAAGGGAATATCAAGCGTGAAAGGCGTATCATCGTGAGTCTAGCATATTTTTTGTCATAAAACTGCCTAATTGAACTTGAAGGAACTTTATCTCAGAGAAAGGAAAATCTATCGCCATAGGCCAAAAAAGCATGACAACTGTAATTTCGGTTATAGTAAAATCCCTTGCATTTTCATGGAAATCGGCAAGCTCAAGGTCCAAGAAGTAAGGCATGAAACTGATACCTACTACTTAGATCAACACTGACATTATCTTCAGCCTGGAATTAGCACCTGTTCACTAGTTGAACTTTCACCCAAGCCGCATTGAAGTTGAGAATATAGCATCTTGGACTCCATGGGTCTTTCACGTAATGCCACTGAAACAACATACTGAAGGGGTGTCCTTCTCCAGCGTCAACATCAAGAAACCCTTGACCTTGTATGTTACTCTGGTATACGAACGAGGAGACGAATATTGGTCAAGGCTTACTGTCCGGTGTGAAGATCAGCCGTCTGCTCCTTCCAAAGGCAAGCGGTTTCAAAAACAAGTCATTTCAATTTCCGTCCCTAGTACAGAACTGGACCCTTAATACGGTGGGATCCTGGAACGGCACAGATCCTTACTACGTTTCAATGGGGTACAAAAGGGACACTCGGGTCTTTGAAGTCGCTGCGCCATCTGAATGATCTCTTGACCGATCCTATCCTCCAGTTCGGGTGGAATCCGAAGCATGCAAGGTCGTTGGAAGATGTGTTGTCCAATTCGTTGAAAGATTTGATGTTGGGAACGCATCTGCTTGGATGTAGGGAATGTGGGTGGAAGAGAGAAGCGATGAGGGAATGGTTGAGTGGAAATATTCTAGATGGACAGATGAAAATGCTGGAGGCGTGTGATTCTGAAGCAAGGCGATTCGACGATAGGTGTTGATTCAACTCCTGAAAATAGCGAGTTTAAGAACGCCTGCGAGAAGAAGGGGATCGTAGTGGTACTCACATAGTCGTGATAATTCTGGTTAGGTAGTCTCACAAAACTAGTTTGGGCTATGCTGGTATGTAGAAACTGCTGTATTGGGGAACGTCAACACGGTCGACGAGTCTATATGTCTTCGAAAAGCATGAGTTGATTGAATAGTGACATCAGGGTTTCTGCACTTTGTGTCGTGAGCTTACATACGTTCAATCAAGATTACAATGATTCGAAAATAATCGCTTAATTTTCTGCTTTGTATTTTAACCTTTATAAAATTTTATAATTGATATTCGTGAAAACTAAGAATGGCTAAGAGGATAGGGAAAGTAAATTAGGTAAGGCTCGCTAAAAATCAGCGTTTTCGGCACGTTGTGGAGAGCCTAGTGTTCACCACGACCGAATAGCCTTCGAACAAAGTGATACAGTCGTTAGCCTAATCTTAACTTCTCCAGCTGCCGGATTACAGCCTCTCGGCCCACGCATCGTATATATAGAATAACGGAGCAAAAAAAAAATATTTAATATGCTGAAGGCGACAGCTTCCTTTCCGCTCAACAAGTCGCATTTCTTTGCAGTTGTCAATTATAGTACCCGCTTCTGGGCATACCAATCGCTATGGATAACCTTGAGAAGAAAACTCGAAATACAGAAAGATGGCTGACATACACCTACTACATCTCTCCAAAGACACCTTCCACGGAGCGCAAACCGGCGTTGCTCCTCGTCCATGGCTTTCCGGACAGCGCTCATCTGTGGCAAGATATCATTCCTCACCTAGCTCCGCTGGGCAATCGCATCATCGCCCTCGATCTGTTGGGTTACGCCGGTAGCTCAAAGCCCGCTGATATTCACCAGTACGACTTAGCAAAGGTTCAGCAAGACATAGTTGAGATCTTGACTCATGAAGGCATCACGAAAATAATCGCTATTGGGCACGACTGGGGTTCTTTGGCTGTTCAACGCCTCTACTTTTACAACCCCGAGCTTGTCGTGGGCCTGTCGCTCATAGCTGTCGGTTTGATGCCCCCTTCGCCAGACAAGTTTGACCTCAAGGCCATCAATGAAATGACAGAGACTTACTATGGCTTTCCGAAGTACGCCTACGTTGAGTTTCTGTCCTCGGAAGAAGCACCAGGACTGATCAGTGCAAATATCGAGAAGTTTTGGGAAATCATGCACGGCAGCCCCAAGTACTGGCTCAAAACGCAATTCTGCACGCGCGGCGCGATGAAAAATTATCTCGAAGGAAACGACCGGATTCCCCTGAAGCCTTACGCTCAACTCCCTAAGTGGAAAGACGAATACTTGGAGCGATACTCGGCGGAGAGGTTTGAAGCTCCTTGTCTTTATTATCGGTCGTTGGTGCAGAATATTCAATGGGAGTCGGATCAATCGATCCCTCTTGAGCGGAGAAGGGTAGAGGTTCCCGTTTGTTACATCGGTAGCAGCGAAGACATCATCAACCCACCCGAGCAGATGGAACAGGCAAAGGAGCACGGAATGCTAGCTCACCTCGAGGCAATCACTTTGGAAACTGGTCATTGGAGTGTTATGGAATGTCCAGACAAAGTTTCGAAGCTGTTGATTGATTTCATTTCTCAAAATTGGGCCTGAACTCTTTGTGGGATTGTGAAGGGGGGGTGGGAGGCTTCGAGGCTGAATGAAATAAGTTATGTGAGAAGGGGATATGCGCCTGGTACTTGACTAGGACTGGACTTTATCAATGTACGGAGATGCCCATTGTACTGTTGTTCGGTTTCTTTATTCAATTGAGACCCAATCAAGAGATTATGAGCCTGCTGCTCGCATTATCTACCTAAGTACCAAGCCGACTTGTTGGTTGGACATGATGAATCATATGGTATTTCATCAATGAAGAGTATTGTTTCCATTTCAATAGTATCTAGTAGATAAAGCAACATGAAACCACAGCTCGATAGGCGCCCTGTTTGTGACGAGTACCTGACTGGAAATCAACCTTTACCTGACTTTTACTAAAACCAACATATAAAGTGGGCAAGCAGTCACAGCGGTTGTTGCGGTAGTGATGAAAGAGTTATGTTGTTCATTCTAACGTCCCACCCCACCATTCCGCCCACCTTTTACACCAAAAACAGCGATTTTAAGGTGTTAATATCTTTACGATTAATTAATAAAAATTTATAATTTTTTTTATATTTGAGTTTATTATCTTTTATTTATGAAGTAATACAAAGAAAAGCTAGTTTAGATCATATAATATTATGTAATCTTAATTTTAAATATTTACATACAAAATAAGCCGAAAATCACTTGTTAATAACTTTTCTAAGTATTAATAAAAAAAGCTAAAACTTGAAATAAAAGTAGATTATATATATAATATTAAAATTCTAATATATTCGTATTAGTAGTTATATTTTTATTAAGTAATAAAATTCTCTTATACAAATTATTTGTATGAGGTTTTATATTCTACTTAATAAGATAATAATTACTAATATAAATATCTTAAAACTTTAATAATTTAAACGTCTATATATAATCTACTTTTATTTTAAGTTTTAATTTATTTTAATAATAATAACTAAAGTTATTAAGAAAATAGAGAAATAGTATTTTACACCAAATTTGTATGTAAAAAAATTCTCAAATTTTAAATACTTAATTTACAATATTACTCGATCGAAACTAACTTAAATTTTATATTTCTAATTATTAGCATATTATTATTCTAGCATTTAAGTTTTATATAATTTTATTAAAGAATGGTGAAGATGTTAATAATTTAAAGTTGTGACTTTTGGTGTAAAAGGGGTGGCGGAATGGTGGGGTGGGACGTTACTGATTGGGTTATCAAAAGGTAGGTAAACCATCGAAAGCTCACGACCGGTATCTGCCCCGGTCACTTAACGTCTTTCTAAAACAGCGCTGGCAATAATCGCCTTGCTCTCTTAAGTCAAAAGAAGCTTTCCTACTTTATGTGCATGAGCAAGTTCATACGAATGCATGCAATAAGGAGATGGAGACATGAGCCCGCTCTTTCGGCTGCGGTGACTATAAAGGAACTCGAGACTCCGCAACGACATCTCATAGTGAGTGGTTTCCAAGCTAGTAGTATAGATAGAGGGGTCACATTTAAACGTTTTGAATTTTGAAATTGCTATTCCTGGTCCTTTAAATAAATCCATCTTGTTATCGCGGTACCCCATTGCATACACCCTGCTCTCATGGACCGCCATGCAATGTGCAATCCCAGTGATTTCTTTCTCCCATCTCTTCACAAGTAGATAGTCGTGGACAAAGACATTGTCAACAGGCCTTCATGGCGACGCCTTTCTCAGGGGACTACATTGAGAGCGCCGATCTCCTTCAAAGGAACCACGGGAAGCTTGATCCAGTTCTGAAATTGACCCCCAAGGTGTAAGGAGTTCACTGCACCGTCATGAAATGCGCTATCCCAGGACCTCGGCGCGGTTGGCTTGAATCCGGAAATGTCAGGCTGCGTCTCGGTGGGAAGAATGTCAACCCTCAACCGCCAACCGGCTCGGATTCTGGCAGTGGCGGGACATATTTCCACATTGACTTCGACCACTTCGCCGTCTTTCAGAGGAGCATGGTCCTCTTTCGTGTGCGTGTGCCACGGACGCCAAGGCAAATTCTTTTTTGGGTCCGTTTTTCGGTGACTTGCCCGGAGCAGTCCAGAAGCGAAAGGTTCTTTGTTAGGCCCGACGCAGTATTTGACCACGTTACCCTTCTCGTCAATGGCCCATAGCGAGACAACAACGTCCGCGTCATGAGATGTGGATGAGATGTTAAGGGTCGCCGTGAAATGACCTGCTAGCTCGACGTCTTTCTCAAACGGCCAGGAAACAAAGCTAACTCCGGTCTTGGCAAGCTTGGACTCGATATCAGCTGAGTAGCTCAGCGTCTTGATTTCTGTACCGATACTTGGTGCTGCTTGAGTGAGGCTCCCGTCTGCTTGGAAGTGCCAATCGATATACTCAGTCCCTGGTACCTCCCAGTCGGCCTCGGTCCTCCAGTACCATTCTCCATGACCGATTCTCATCTGCATGCCGACGCGCTCTAAATCTTCATGGATAATACCCTTCAAGTAGCGCTCGGCAAATAACCAAAGCTTGTGGGCCGCCTCACGGTTGGGCCAGCTGTAGTAGTTTGTATCGACGATCTGCAAGTACTTGTCCTTGGATGTCACCCTGCGCCAGGCCTCGTAAGGAGCCCGCTGATGGAACATGAGCATTTGGGCAGCCCCGAGGAAGACTGGAATGTCTATAGTCTCCACTTTGAGCTCTATACTGCTCCAGTAATCGTCGTAGAAAGGGTGGCTTGAAAATGTCTTGACGATGTCTCCTTCATCAGGCCACCGAGGTGACACCTCACGGAGACCTGAAGTCCATACGTCAATAAATTTGAACATAGGAACACCTCCCACGTAGGAGAAATCGCGGTACAGGTCTAACTCGGCTGTAGAAGTCTGATTTAGCATTGACCAGACCATGTCGGACGAAATGAGACACACTTACTACCGTATGGAAAGAAAGCTTTGAGCCCTTTCGGCTTTTGGATCACAGGCCGCCATTGACAATTGGCGCCGTACGAGTTTCCCGCCAAGGCCACATTGCCGGAGCACCAGGATTGCTTTGCAGCCCATTCGATCGCGTCAAACAAGTCGTTCGCTTCTTGCTCCGACACGAGCACACCTCTCTTTCCAGGCGTCTGGCCCACACCTCGAGGATCTATTTTCACCATGGCATATCCACGGGGCACCCAGAAGAATGTGTTAAAGTGCGAGATGTTCTCGTAACCCCTTTGCTTGGTCCAGTTTTCAAAGTAGGCGCCGGTATAAGGAACCGAGAGTGCTGAATTGTCCGAGGTTGAAAAAAAGGTGTCCTCGAGACTCTCAAACACGGCCACATCATTGGGATCATCGGTTACTGGACCCGAGTATACCACCCTTTTGCCATACACGGTAGAACTTACAAGGGCTGGGAACTTGCCTTCCGAAGCCAAGTAGATGTCACCAAGCACGTAGTTGCCATCTCGGACGGGTATTTGAATGTCTCGTAGAACTTTGAAGCCTGCCAGCGCCCGGCGAATGTGATTTCGAATATGCGGAATGCTCTTGATGACTAAACCGAGCTCGCTCCCTAGCTTCTGCAAGACGGTATCTAAGTCTGCGGGGTTTTCAGCGTCGAGGTTGATCTCTGTTGCATACTTTGAAATGGCGATTCGAGCCTGCCAAGCGGAGAAAGGTCATTAATAGAACTTGGTCACGGCGTTCATTGCCTTGGGAAGCTTGTAGCACTCACCTTTTCATCAATGCAAATTGGCCTCTCAAATCCAATGCCCGGAGTCAGACTAAAGAGCAGTCTCGCCCGGTTGAGTAATTTGCTGTTGGAGAGGGAAGGGTCTTCGACAAGATCTAGAACACTCAATCTGGGCTTTGCCGAAGATTCGCCCAACTTGAGTGGACCTATAGAGAAAGTGACTACATCCCCTTGGATATACTGGAACTGGCCCTCTGGCCCAGTGTTCCCCTTTATAGCCCCGGTTCGATAGCTAAACCCCACCGTGTTCTCGAATATGCCAACGGATTGTGGTACCATTTTAGTATCTTTCGTGTGAAGTGCAATGTATTTTATGGCAGGAGAAATCTAGCCAGCGAAGTCACATCGTGGAATGGCTGTGAAGCTCTACTTATTCAGATGTACTCAATTATCCGGGTCGCTGACTTGCTTAGGCTTTCGGCCTCTAGCGCACAGTTTGCCGGCTTTTCGACTTGACTTGTGGGGCTTCGGGTCTTTCAAGATAAGCTCTCCGCGACTCCGGTTCAAGGCCTGTTTACAAGTTAACAACAACTTCTCGGGATTCTCAAATTGGTTAGTAAAGCCATGCCTTGCAAACAAAGCTCGTGCTCAGCCCTCCATGCAATTCCAGCTCATCTGACCTTCCGTAAGACATATACTAACAACAGGGTTTTCACCTCCATAGTCTAACATTCCGAAATTAAGAAGCGCTCTTTTGTTTGCGCTGTTTTACAACATGACTAACAGAGGACGAGATGATACATAACCAATAGCATTCGATTGATCATCCAAGGCTACAGTTCCCGAGGCTTGATATAAACCATCTAAACGATGGGCAGTTGTGAGATGTTTAAGCTGTTAGGGGACCGAGTAAAAAGCAGGCTCGCTATCTTGAAAACAATTTGGACGGCCTTCTGCTTCCCTGTTTTCTCGTTATCACTTACCGTTTCAAATGGGCTCTGAGATACAGTTCCAACGTGTCAAGGTAGCCTAGATCACACTAAACTCTACTAGTTCGAAAGTAAACCTCGTTACCGGGACATGGAAAACCCCGTCTGTTGTGCTCCAACAACTTCAACTTGCCCCACCATAGAGCTGCATGCGAGATCAATATCTCGCTTTCAGAGCCGGGGCAGGCATTCCTAAGCTAGCTAGTGATACCCAAAGAGCACACACGTGAACCACTAACTTCATCGACAGACTTGGGTCTTGGCTCAGCTTCATATCGTTAATTGTGTCAAAATGACTAAATCGGATGGTTTGAGTGGCCTAACAAGGTAGACAGAAGGCTTTATGTCTTGGCACTCCACTTGGAAGCCCTCCGGTTTGATTCGTAGGTTTAACCGTAAATATTATTCGTAAACCCAGGCAATTTCGCCGCAGGGTGTCAAGCATGTGTGAACCGAAGGTCGTACCGTCCCAGAAACATGGTGTGGATGATGTTGTTTGCCTTGCTTCGGTTAACGATAGCCTAACTGTGGAGCATGGAAGGTGCGGAACTTTCGTACCCAGGAGGAGCTATTCTAGCCGAAAAAGCCGAAAAAGCTTAAAAAGCTAAAGAAGCCAAGGCCGTTACAACTGATATCTCTCATTTGTGCTTTGACGGTTTTTCCTGAAAGAGGTGCTTTCCTATACTGGTCACTATAGCTCGAACCAGTACTTCAGAAGCCTCCAGGGCAACGCAACGAGTACCTCGAATCATCACCCCAAGCAATACTGTCTTGTCCAAAAAAAAAAAAAAAAAAAAAAAAAAAAAAAAATGGCTCTCGTTATCATAGTCGAACTTTACGCCAAGGACACTGCGGAGGCAATTGACACCCTCAAGCGCACGCTGGTTGAGGCGACTGGAATATATATCAAGGATCAAGGAACTCTGGAATGGAGGCCTATCCAGGATACTGCGGATAAGAGAGCCTTTCGAGTTTTCGAGAAGTTTGAGTCTCAAGCTGTACGTAGCAATTTGGCCACCAGAATTATTCACTGTTTCCAAGGCTGACAGTTGTGATCGAGAATGCCTTCCAAGTCCATCGGGAGAACCCATACCGGCAAAACTTCCTCGGCGCACTCAAAGATGCTTTAGAAAAGCCACCGCAACAGGGTAACTACGAGGAGCTGGTCCAAGGGAGATAGATAGAAACTACTGGTTGAGGGAGGAAACATAGAGTTGCTTCGCACAAGATGAAACTCGCAGAGATTTCACATTCGTGTGCGATTTGAGATTGCGACACCCGGCTCACATGGCACAGGATATCAGGGTTTTAGGAATATCACTCAGGGGCACGTTCAAAGAAATTTACACATTATGATTACTATTTATTGGGGGGCTTTTTTTGACTTCTTGATTTTTGCTTCACGCTTCACAACACAGATCAACGTACTTAATCCGCTTTCGTCTACGTTTTCTATCCATCCTTAGTAACGCATGTCGAGCACCTAGAACTTACTCTTTAACTAGTATTTTAAAGTAAAATCGAGGTTCGTCACACTTTGAGGCTTTATCGAGAGGCCTTTGTTATTCGAAGATTAAGAAGGGTGACGTTTGGGTCGGTGGGCCGTAAAGCTTAATCGATTCCTTTGAGCTTTCGAGTTCTTTGAGGCTCTCGAACCCTTGATATAATACCTTGTTTCCATCGAGTTCTCTATGTTATGAGCTAACGCCAAGCTTTAAAAATGGTCAGAGGAGGTATATAGGAGGTAAATTCGATACGAGTCTGTGTTTAGAGGATTTTCTCTCGTCTACTTCATTGTCATTCAGGCATTAAACGATGCCTCGCTAGATGATTGTTTTCTCGCCCTTTATCCTGATTGGAATCACATTTCATGGATCTTTAAAGTTATGGCTGAAGAAAATATGATTCCTTATCAACAAAAGGATCAGCAGCAAATTCTGAGCGAATCTAGCGAGCATCTCTCATTCCTTGGGAGCTCGTAATAGGACGTGTCCATCAAAAATTGACAAATAAGAATTGGTATACGAAAAAGTGTCGACTGAGCTAATCGCAGCATTGATCGATACTCAATGGCTCATTTAGTTGGTTTCCCTAACAGTTGTCCCAAGGCTTCCTGCAGCGCCTCTTTGTGGTTGGAGCCTTGGACCGTAGTTCTCCAGGCAATGTAATTATCTGGCCGAACCAGCAGCGCTTCGCCAGGAGCAAGCTTGCCTCTTGACCTCAACAGTCCCTTGACGTCTTGATAAGGCTGCGATGTCTCGTGCAATACGTACGTGTCGATCTGGAACTCCAGACCCTTCGCAGCTGCAATCCACGGGGAGTCCTCCTCGGCAGCAACTAACACAAAGTTATGCTTGATCAAGTCGAGAGTCGAGATCGCCTGGCCGTCCTTCGACAAGAGAGACACGTGGGGGAACCTGGAGCCGGCAGTGCCACTGGGGCTGTGGGGATCTTCGAAGTCTCTGTCAGAGGAATCGCCCTTGCCAGGTACAAGGGCTCCTTTGTTGTATCGACCTCCGATTTCAACGACATCATATGCTTCTTCTGGAAGCCGTGGGATTTGGTTTTGAATACGATTCCGGAATCGGCGAGTCGCTTGGTCGACAACGGCTGCATCATTTGGCCTCCTCTCCTGTTCATAGCTTTGCAGCAACGAAGGAGCAGCTCTACCGGTGAGCACATAAGCCAGCTTCCAGGCAAGATTATGCGCATCCTGCGAAGATCAGATCAGCTGTCTCATAGGTCGCTAGAGACTGAAGGGAACTCACATTGCAACCCGTGTTTCCTCCCAACGCGCCTGTTGGGGGCATGATATGGGCAGCATCGCCAGCAATGAGGACTCGACCACCCTTAGATGAAAATCGTTCTGCTGTGCAGGAGGCCAATGTCCAATGCGCGAAAGATTGCAATTCTATGCCCGCTTCTTCGCCCAGGCCTGAAAACTCATACAACATTTTTCTGGCCTCGTCCTCGCTGACGGATCCTGGAGGAAAGTCTATTCGGCCGTCGGCCTCATTGATCCAAAGGAGGCCCGCCTTGCCTCGCTCTTCCTGGCGAAATGCGCCTTTAAGGTGAGGCATCGTGACATAAATGATACCGTGACGGGCGCGATCTCCCAAGAGCTTCTGAAGGTCAGCCTTGAAGCGGAGGTTCAGGCCGGTGCCTAAATGGCCCGCTCCCTTCATATCAATGCCTTCTTTCCTGCGGGTGGCGCTCCTGTTCCCGTCGCAGGCAACGAGATACTGAGACTTATACTTTTTGTGTTCGTTAGTGGTGAGATCTCTGACAACAACAATGACTCCATCCGGCTGTTCATCATAGTGGACGATTTCTTTTCCGTACACCAGATTATAGTTGCTCATCGGTGCATACTCAACGAGGATTGGCTCCAGCATGGCTTGTGTAAGCCAGAGCCATTCGCTTGGAGTCACTTCTTGGTCTCGCTTTGGGTCATGCTCCTGGACGGTGGCCAAAAGCTTGCCCTTGACGAGTCTTTCAACGACTAGCAGTCCTGAATCGACGTCAAACTCGCGGACACTCTCCTCCCGGCATCTTTTTTCAAGACCAAGTTGACGGAGGATCTCACACGTCCTGAAGTTCAGCCCGGTTGCACGTGGATGGGACAGAAAAGTGGGACGACGATCGAAAGAAATAGTCTTGATCCTGCAAGAGAATAGTAGTCAATATTGGTTCTGGTTATGAGATCGTTGAGGACGAATTACCCATGGAAACCCAAGAGCAGACCGGTCATCATGCCCACCAGACTTGACCCCATGATAACTACCGGCCATTCTTCTTTCTCAAGTGGGATTGAAGAGTGATCAAAATTGCTCAACTCAACATCTTTACTTGTTGGCTTGGAAAGATCTATTGTGTCGTCCAGATGTTCCAGACCATTTACGACAGAGAGTTGAGCCATGCTTGAAGTGCTTTAGTGTCATGGGTTCCTGGAATGATGGAGATGTGATTTTTTGGATTCTAAGTCGGAACGACGTCAAGCTTATACTTGAAATGGCTACAGTCACTTGAGACGCACTCGGCTACACAGCCAGGTCGTAGCCTGTTGTAGTTAAACCGCCGCTGTACCCGTGTGGCTCATGCAATCCAGCCTTGACGATTACGGGTTTCTCTCTCCAAAACTCTAAACTTGTCAATTCCCGCACTAGCACTTAAGGCACAAACCATAAAACGCGAATATACTTTCTTGGCTTAGGCTTAGGGCATACTTTGTACAAGGCAGATAGAAAAGTATTGCTAGATACTTGGAAATATCTCATGTAGGGCCTATTGAGCAAAACAACCTTTTTAGAGAAGATACCGAAAGCTAGCAAATTTTCAATACAATTTTACGCTCTTCACGTGAGGTTCCGAAGTAAAGTGTCACGACAGTATGTACATGCGATAACAGCCTCTCATGGTTACAGAGATTAAGGGGTTTCAGGGGTTCTTGAGATGCGACTCGGTCCACCTTCGGTGGTGTACCAGAGTAGTAGCGGAGGGACTTTGTGTAGTCAAGGGGCGCGATCTGGCACCGAACTAAATCCGTATACGCCAATTGTAATACATAAAAATTTAAACTTCAGAGCCTGGATTCTTTTTTTTAAGTCTTGGCCACGGAAGGCCTTTTATCAGCGCTAAAATAAACTATAATTGCTAAGGGCGCGAAGGTTAGGGGGCCCTGCATACAGAGGAAGTATGGAGGTAAGCAAAAAGGGATTCCAGCTGGAATCCACACACTCGCAACGGTTGCAATAAAAGCTGCGACCATGGCACTATGCGTTTGGATTTCGGTAGTCTGTGCCCAAGGTTATCGGAGCAGAGTTGTTTTCACCACTCAACGCGCCAGCCGCGCTTCGTAGGCTTTTCATCTGCATTGAAGTGGAAGGCTAGGTTTCAGAACCTTCCGAGTACTCCCAGGCGAGGTCGTTCAATATATCCACTCCACCGAAGCGATCAGGTCGGCTAATACCGGAGAGTCGTCTCAATTTCATCCCCAACCCAAATCTGACTTTGGCGAAACCTTTGCCAAAAACTATTCCAAGGAAAGGATAACACCCAGGCCGAGTATGCCGAAAACTATCGTCGTTGGACTGAGCCTATGGTATTCTGGCCCTTCCTGGTCCTTGGGAGCGCTCCCAGGCCGAGTTTGCCCCTAGCCAACTTCTAAGCGAAGCCGTGGCCTTCGTTCCCTTGCTTAACCCTTGGCAATGGCTCCACGGATTGTCCGTTACAGCGAGGACTCGGTTAGGACGACGACAACAAGACCGTTTCCCCGGTTTTGTTTCCTTGAAGTTTGGGAGCCTTTGGGAGTCACGACAATAACCGGTTGCTCTTGCCAGGGAGATGGTGGCTTCGTTCCTAATACGTGACCCAGAGGCTTCGAGTCAATCAAAACACGATATAAACCCTACCATTTGTATCTCATGCAGTGCCCCTTTTACACCACCACAATTTCTCAAGTCTTCACCTCGTTCCAGCAATTTGATACCTGCACTGCCAGAGTTCTACAGTCATGTCACCCTCCGCCCTAAAAAGTCAATCCGATGTGGACAACAGCCCCCATGCCGTCTCTATTGCCGAAGAGCCAATTTTCACCCCGCGAAACCTTAGGGTCGTCTGCATTGGTGCTGGCTTTTCGGGCTTAGTCGTTTCGCATAAGTACAATCATGTCGGCAATTTGAAGGATCATATCGATCTCGCCATCTACGAAAAGAACAGTGATGTTGGCGGGACGTGGCTCGAGAACCGTTATCCCGGCATAGCGTGCGATGTATGTATCTTGCGTACCATATGAAGTGCAAATAACAGATAATTTGCTGATCAGACATTGCCCAGGTCCCTGCTCACATTTACACATTCCTATTTGAACCGAACCCAGATTGGACCTCTTTTTTCGCAACGGGTCCAGAGATATGGCGCTACATCAAGCGCACATCGGACAAATACAACCTAGCCCGCCAAGTCCAATTCAATTCTCGGCTTGTTGAGAGCGTCTGGGATCAAGATAAAGGAAAATGGAGATTGAAGATCGACCAAAGCGGTACTATCATCGAAGACGAGGCCGATATTCTCATCAATAGTTCGGGTATCCTGAACAAATGGCATTGGCCAAAGATCCCAGACCTTGACAAGTTCCAGGGAAAACTAGTACACACTGCGAGGTGGGATGAATCGCTGTCCTGGGATGGCAAAAGAGTTGCAATCATTGGCAACGGCTCTTCAGCGGTCCAGCTCCTCCCAAAGATGCAGCCAACAGCCAGTCACATCACAACATACATTCGAAGCTCCACGTGGATCTCAGCAAACTATACAGCTCACCTGACCAGAGACGGACACAACTTCTCGTATAGCGACGACGAGAAGCAGGAATTCCACGAAGACAAAGAGAAATTTTACCAGTACAGAAGAAACATCGAACATGAGTTCAACAAGTTCTTCTACGCTCTCCTCAAAGACTCGCCTGAGCAAAACGCCGCCCAGGAGCTGTTCCGAGCAGAAATGACAAGAAGACTCAACAACGACCCACATCTTTGTGAGAAGCTGATTCCAAAGTGGCACGTTGGATGTCGCCGCCTCACCCCTGGTGACAATTATCTCGAGGCGCTACAAGAGAAGAATGTCGACATAGACTTCGCAGACATAACACGATTCACGCCAAAAGGTATTTTAACTGCAGATGGTGAGAAAGAATTCGATATTATTGTCTGCGCGACTGGTTTCGATGTCAGTTTCAAGCCCTTCTGGAAGATGGTTGGGAAGGATGGTGCTTCGCTCAATGAGCAATGGAAGGACACTGCAGAAGCATATATGAGTATGTGCGCACCCAATATGCCCAACTACTTCATCTTCAACGGACCGAACTGCCCTATCGGTCATGGCAGCTTGATGGGTGTCCTGGATGTTATGTCTGATTACGTTTTCCGGTGGTGCTCCAAGATTTCTGCACAGAACATCAAGTGAGTATTGATCCCCCACTGTACAAGCCCTTGAAGAAAAGAAATTGACACGAGGTACAGGTCGGTTACAGTCAATTCAGACGTGGTTCATGAGTTCAATATCTATAGTCAAGAGCTTTTGCAACGGACGGTCTGGACCAGCGGGTGCCGCTCGTGGTACAAGAATGATAAGACAAACGGACCAGTCACAGCCATGTACGCCGGCAGTGTCATCCATTTCCGAGACTTCCTGGAAGCATTCCGTACCGAGGATTTTGATATTGACTATTTGACGTCAAATCGATTCCACTTCATGGGCAATGGGCTTTCAAAGAGAGAAGTGGAAGGTGGGGACCTAGGTTTCTACGTTCGCAAGTGAACAAACAGGCTGTATAGACAGGACATGGGGATTGGATAGTTGTTAATGCTGATGTCTGATTTTATCCCTGCCATGCCGGGCGTGAAACAAACCAAGTTTCCAACCATACCACGGTAGGTGTATGTATGAGAGTGACATAAGTGAAACTACTGCCCATTGTTCACATTTTAACGATCTTTTTTTTTTCAACGCTTTAATCATGAAAAGTCTTCTGGAAGAAAGAGGAGCGGACATGAATCATGATAAGATCCATCCCCCAAGAGTTTCCCTATTCGCATTTCCCTAAACTTTTTAGCCCGAGGATTGGAGACTCACTAACATTAAACGTAAAGCTTTCGAGCATGCAGCGCTATTCTGAACTAATTTTCCAATGCGGCGATCGGTATTGAAGCGTTAACCGTAACACTGTTCAAGAATAACAATCTGAGTCATACCTCAGGCTGATTAATTGATTACTGTATTCACAAGCAATGGCAAAGGATTACAATCCCGGCCAGACGAGTCGCTTTAAAATTCTAACTAGAAAGCGAGAAGGCGACTAGACGGGCGAGCTACGGACACCTCAGGCCGAGCCTGGCGTTGAGCTTTAGCCTTTCGGTTGTAAACTACTGCCTCGGTTTAAGATACAGTGCTGTTTAGTCATGTTCAGTGTGTTTCATTGGCGGTGTCTCAGTATTGCGGGGCCATCAAATACTCCACATAATGTACAAGCCGCAGGCCGGCGGGAAGTGAATTGGGGAGACCCTGCCGTGCTATAGTAAGCCTTTGCGTCCGAGTAGGCTTTGAAGGGATGGTCCGATCGCAACTCTCAGGTGAGGATTTTACAGGAACCATGATCAGTACCGTGTATGGTGTCTTCGAAGAATGTCAAGAATCGTTCACTGACTATACATTCCAAGCGCATACTTATCCACCAGACAGCGACAATTGAAATGGCAGACTACTCAGAGTATGGGAATTTTTTGGCAGGGGAATGGATCGAGCTGGCAAAATCAACAGCCCAAAGCAAATGGGGAAGCAAAGAAAGCAACGACTTGCAGGAGATGAGGCAGATCGAGAACAGACGAAGAGAGACGTTGGCCAGAGACATCCTGACGACGCCAGGTAGGGCTTCTTGAACAATTGACCTTGCAGCGCAGGATCTCATACTCAAACGGGTAATAGACAGTGTTCACATTGACGATATTTCGATTCCCGCATTGGATGCTTCCACAATAGCAGCACGTCTATATCGACCAAAGGCCACCGCTGGTGCCTCGAAGCTACCGCTCTACATCCATCTACATGGTGGAGGATGGCACTACGGCACGCTAGATACCGAAGAGCCCTATTGCATGACACTCTGCGCCGACGTGGCTCAAGCCTATGAGCGTCATCAGATTGCGGTGCTGAACGTCAACTACCGGCACGCGCCAGATTACAAGTTCCCCACTCAAGCAGACGACGCTTGGGCGGCGCTCAGCCTTGCTCACGATCGCGATTTCTGTATGAAATACGGGATCGATGCCGATCAGATCATCATAGGCGGTACCTCCGCTGGGGCAGCTTTGGCGATTTCGACCGGATTGAGAGAGATGCGACGGATGCAGAACGAAAAGAAGGCTCCCCATCATCAGAGGTCGCGCATTCAAGGGCTCGTTCTCAGCTCATCGCCGACCGTCCACCCGGACCTATTTCCATTTTCTTACCTTCAAAGCAAGACGATCTCGTCACACGAACAATTCCAGACGACCGGCATTCTACCCACTGTCGTTGCAAAGTTCTTCTGCAGTATGTACCTCCCAGACGACAATGATGAGACCAAGTCCAACGAGTGGGTGTCCCCGCTGCTGGTGCCAAAGGAGTCCTGGAATGCAATCTTATGGCCAGCAACCTCGATACATGTCGCTGGAGCGGACACTTTTCGAGACGAAGGCCTGCTATTTCATGCAAAGCTTCAAGAGATTGGTATCAAGACGAGGCTGTGTATTCATGCTGGGTATCCGCACGCCTTTGAGCGATTTCCACAGCTCGAAGAGAGCGTGAGATGGAGGGCTCAAGTAGCAGACGATATCCAATGGCTCCTCACTCAGCGGGAAATGTGAGTGGGTGGTTTGTTGATATAACGCAATAGCTAGACTACACGAGACTTCTGAGCTCCTTTCCTGGATCTTTGAGCTACTTAATGTACTTAATAAACTCAGTATTAAGCTATGGAAGAACGTGTAAACCTTGAACGTAATAATGAATCATGATTTACTTTGTCGATGTTTGAACAATTATCAGTGACCATATACGTTATCAAAGTTAGAAATTCTAGATTTGAGATTTATCTCTTGTTGAGTACGGGTTCACCTTCCCATTGAACATGTTCCGAAATCTACGCATCGGCATTCTATATTCAATGCAAGTATCAGTACTCAAGCTGAAAAGCTCTTCTACTTTGACAACCCTATTCTGTATCCGTAATTACTTGGTTCCATACGTAAAACGCTAAATTTTCGATCATTAACATTAGTCTTTTCCTCGTTTTTATGGAGTAAATGTACTTCTATTACAGCTATTAGAAACCGATAGAACAGATTTTTCATTAATCTCCCGATTTGAATTTCTTTTCTTCTTTCCTGTTAATCTTAAATATATGACTAGCAAGCTTCTCCCTCGGAGCTCTTTGGCGTCACAATCGAATTCGCGACTTGCAGCTCCACGAAGGCATTAGGGCTTGTGTCTTTCATTCATCGGCAAAAGTAAATTAGGAAAGGGTTCATGAAATAGAAAACGAGACACAGAGAATTGTTGCATAAGTTCATGTAGCTTGAAGCGTCCCGTGCCACAGGTGTCCAAAAGCAGTCTCCATGAAGTCTTGCAATTTATTCCTTATGCTATCAGAGCCCAGCGGCAGCCTTGAGTTTCTCGTTAGTCGCATATTTTGCTAATAATTCATCCCTTAGCTTCGAGACCTCCGCCCCTCTCGCCGCGCGAAGTGCAGTGATATTCTTTTCTGCCTCCCCGGTATATATGGTATTAGTGAGCTCCGACATGATAGCGGGAAAAATAGCCTCCTTCTCTGTGTCCAGTGAACTAAAGTCACCACTCAATCCGTCTGCTCGCGCCCCGCGCATGATAGCGATGACCTGCTCCCACCCCAAAGACCCAGGGATCATAGAGATATTAGCACGGGTCGCAGGTTCCATAACCACGAAAGCATGGAGGGTGTTGCGGGGAACGGTGACTAGTTTTCCAAGCTCAAGGTGGAAAGACTTCAGGTTTTCCTCGGTCATGTCCGGGGACAGGGACATGAGGATGTCTCCTTGCAACAGCTCAAACGTTTCCTCGTAGTCCGTGTGATAGTGAGGTTCTGCGTGTGCTCCCTTTGCGAATTCGACGACGATATGTGTTGCCTTTCCACTATTTCCCAGCGAGGACTCGAGGAGCTCTGGAATTTTTTCTCCCTCCATTGTTGTTGTTGTTGATGTCTGTCCTTGGAACAAAGAAAGATGCCAAGCTTGTGTCTTAGGTCGGAGTAAAGTTTCTAACGAAGAAATCTGGGGTAAATAAACGACATATTCCCTTCTCTATATATGCATACTTTAATTAACTTCTAGCAGCTTTGAACGGCCTAGCTAATAGCATGGCCCGGATTTCGGCCATCCGCAACTGAAACTTCAAAACTATATATCACGGGGGCAAGTAATTAACATTAACCTATGCCTCTTTGCTAATAGCTGTGGTTAGCTATTCCGCCGCGGTTATAGAACAGTACAATAGTGCCTCTCTGCAGACTTCACAATAATTTTAGCCTAAGCTAGTGTGTGGGGGCAAGGTAAGGTAGGCATGGCGGTCTAACCCTAAAGCTCCCGTTGGCAAATGTGCCGATACTTCCGAGAAAAGAGCTCCCGCCTGGGCTGGGCCCTCCCAGAAAACAACTATTCAAGATGCCGAGGCTCGCCCACAGGAGTGTCCGTGACCACGTCCTCGAGTCAAGGCTGTTCTGATCGCGCAAGTACCTCTACATAAGGCGGGGTGCCCATTGACGTCTTCGGGCAGTCCATTCTGGGCCTAGCTCGCTAAAACGGGCTTAGCGAGTCCGTCAATGGGCAGCGTCAATGGGCGGGGTAAGAACTGAACGCTGAAAGCTTAAAATAACGTCTGATGAATGGCTATATAGCTGAATCGACTGCAATAAATACACATTATATGCCAAATTAAGACCGGGTCTCTTAGACGCAGGTAGGTGGCGGCTAGGGTTAGCTTATTGTCGTCGTCGCTGACAGTTGGGGTGGACTGAGGCCAAATTTCAGGCAGAAACCGGAAAATGGACGACTTCGAGTACAACTCGGATTATCAGGTATTGATTTGCAAGGAGCATAGGCAAGCTGTGAAGGGACTGAAAAGGCACTTGAAGGATGCTCATGGGCTAAGAGCAAAAATGGAGCAGCAGCCAATCTTGGACCAGTACGGCTCGTTAGTTTTGTTACCACCCAAAGAGGTTCGACAACCACCGCACAACTGCGCTCCATTCGAGGCATTAGGAAAGCCATTAGATGGGTGGTGCTGTTCTGGTTCGGGATGTGGTCACATATCAGTCAATTACAAGTCTATGCGCGGGCATTGTAACAAGGAGCATGGCTGGCAGGTTAGCAAGGAAGAGCCGATGTATTGGACCAAAGTCAAGGTGCAAACATTTTTTGGGGTTGGATTCCAACGATATTTCATAGTAAAATGCCAATAGGAGACTTCCCCGCAAGCAGAAGCAGAAGACGACGATAACAACGAAGATGCCGCAGTCCAGGACCAGCTGCTACGCGAATTCAACGAAGTAGACGAGCGGGACGCAAAACGGTTTGAGATTGCAGATTCTAAGACTGAAAAGAGCGACAATACCGATTAGTAGAACTTTATGCAATAGCGACCGCACTTTGGCAGTCGCAACATCAGACGTATTGCTCATACAAGCAGGTTGCCGGACCGGAAAGATAAGCAGCTCCAGCGCGTGAGCGAAATCGTTGACATCATGATCAAACGTGCTGTAGATGGGCTGAGCAGCTTGCACGACGACACTCCGTATTGGCTGCGAACGGCGAACTCGATTGAGAAGGTTGAGAACCGGCTAATAGTGCGGTTACAGAACGAGGACAGCTTGGACCGATATATTACTTATCTTCGGCGATTTGCTTGCTATTTGTTACGAGTGTACGTAGTACAGAAAGAGAGGGAGAGTTGTGGACGTGATGAAAGTGAGAGCCGAGTTAAAGAGTTGGTAGACGATAATGAAGAGGCTATTATAGACGAAGTTGAAGAGGATGAAGAGGGGGATAAGACCTAGGAGGCTAGTGATAGTGGAGAACTTGATGTGATGAAAGACTGCTGTGAACTAATAAAATTTAGCCTAGAGCAGAAACAGCTATTGCAAGACATGCTCGAGTCATTGGAATCCAGAGAAGACAAGGATACCTAGGTCCAAAAGATGAGTGTGCTTATAATGTTCATGATTATGTAGAGTCTGAAAGGCTATGATCGATTTGATAGTCCCATGGTTTATTTTGCGGCTGTCTTAGGTATTGTGGAAGACGAGAATCACTTGAGGCGTGGTGACAAGTATTCATATATACTCGCTAGATTCATGTACTGCGTCCGGATCTTGTTTGTTGAGTATATACTTCTAGCAGCCACTAGGGTAGAGCAAACTGCGGAAGATATCAATCGGTTTCTTGAGTTACGGAAGAAATATCTTGTGGTTGGAAGTTATAGCCTATGCAGCTTCTTGATTAAGATATTAGGGTATGGTAAGATAATGAGTATGCAAAAGATTAACTAGCCCAGCATTACTTGGACTTAGTCTGAAACGAATTATCCGGATGGTGATATCTTGGAATTTCATGGGAAGCTACTGCCGATTAAGTGGTTTAAGGATGTAATCTATGATATAATCCGGGAGGCTGAAGACATCTTGTGGAAGGATCTCATGTGGGTGGCCCAGAAGAAGGACTAGTTTAAGATTAATTTAGACATGATCTAAGATAATCTATCATTAGCTACACGGGGTGCGTTATAGGTAATAAATAAAGCTAATGGAATGAAGGATAAGAGGTAGTAGATGATGGATTAGATGTTGAAGGCCCTAAAAGACTAGTAACTATGGGACCGAAAGAAGAACACATAGCGAATAACAAGAGTCCGCGAGTATCGGCAGGTGTAAAGACAACTAAAAGAACTGTCGCTTGCTTTATAGCATAAGGGCGGTGGTCCACTAGGTCGCGGAGAAGAGATCACGCTTATTTAGTTCTGTAATAGACTTCTCCAGGAGCGTAATATCTATGTAATCGGCAGACGAATCGCGTATGTTATACGGTATCATAAGTCTTAGGCACTCTTTGGTAAGGCTAAAGTTATCCTACGATTTCTCCTATAGCGGATAGGACAGATCTAGGCCATATATCTGGCTTACGTGCAGCTATTTTCAGAGACTCTAGATTAGAAAACGAACGGACTCCCCTGGAGTGATTATCTCTGGCATGATAAGTATGGTTCATGGACTCGAGAGCACTTGACAAAGGTTTTAACCCAGGAAACCGCTATTCGATTAGGGGTACGGTTGACGACGTAAGATTATCGTAATGTAGCTATTGAAATGGGCTGTGAATATATCGGTGCGGAGTTCATAAGGGATCTGCCGACGACGGAGGATATGCCACATGAAGAGACTGATGTTGTTATGAGTGCTGTGGATCTTGCAGCTGCTTATGGGAAGGATATTGCAGAGTGGTATGGCGTGCGTGGTGATATAATCCGGAACTTGAGTGACGAGAGCATTCGGATCTTTGGGGCTATTAGTTCACAGTGGTATCAACTGCTAGGATTAGATAGCAAGAAACCATCCCCATTAGCTAAGCATCATCGAGTTTTGTCTTATGGGATACCACCGGCTAGTCTTACGCCTAAGAGGTCTAGATCACCATTAGGAAGACCACAGCCAGTGGTTTTTATGCCACCGCCGACCAGTCCGTCCAGTTCATTTCCGGCCGGGTTGCTAACCCCAAGGAATTCAAATGCGTCTGAGTATGAACTATGCGGCTCAAAGCCTATGATGTTTCCCAGTTGGCTACGGTTTAAAGCCGCAACAACTGGTGTTCTACTATTGACTACAGTCCCTGTCTACTCTAGAGAAGAGATCCATGAAGGGCTAAAGAAGGTGCTGAGCTAAGAAGAGCCCGAGTTCCGTTCGGACGAACAGAGAGAGGCTGTCTTTGCCGCGCTAGACCAATAGACTCCACTGATCGTGGTATTACCCACTAGTAGCGGTAAGACGCTAACATTTACACTTCCAGCTATACTTCGGGACCCAGGTATTAGTATCGTAGTGGCACCGTTTAATGCACTTAAGAAGGACTACGTACGGCGACTGCGGCTTGCACATATCGAGCATATCGTCTGGCACTATGGAAAGACGCGGTATGCCCCTGTAGTAGTAGTCAGCGCTGACCGGGCAGCTACAACCGGGTTCATTACATATAGATTAATGCTCTGAAAAAGAAAACTACTACGGCGTGTTGTACTTGATAAATGTTATCTTGCATTTACAGTTAGTGATTACCGGCCTAAGCTACGGTAGCTCGGTTATCTTTAGGTGCTCCGGTGCCCCATGATCTTACTGACGGCTACACTCCCACCGATTCGATTCGATGAATTGCGAGAGGTGATGCATATATCCGACTTTCGTCTGATTCGTACGAGCACAGTTTGGGCTAACATCCGGTATATAGTGCGGCGATGTCCTAATAAGAGTGCGTTGAAGCTGGTTAAGGAAATGGCACGATTACGGCGTCTCGGGCTCGGGGAGCGTGGAATTTTTTATTGCAGTAGCTGGGATGGGACTGAGGAGGTGGCCGAGGTGTTAGGCTGTCCGCATTATTATTCGATGGTTGATGAAAAGGATGCAGCTGTAGAAAAATGGTTGAAGGAGGCCGGGTTTATGGCTGCAACTGGGGCGCTTGGTACGGGTGGAGACTATCCCGGGATCGTCTATATCGTGCACATTGGTGTCCCGTATGGCATGATCGATTTTGCACAAGAGATTGGGCGTGGTGGGCGAGCCGGGGAGGATGTTGATTCCATTGTTCTGCTTGAAGATGCCGAATATCAGCGGCTGGAGAAGCAAGACGCTGCGGAATTGACGATCAACGAGCTTGCCATGCAACGGTTTATTCAGACACGGGAATGTCGACGTTTTGCCATGAGTGGTTATCTCGACGAGGAAGGACAGATTTGTAAGGAGGTCGGTGGACGGCTTTGCGACTGCTGCGGAGGAGGGGTTTCGGATTGGACTGCCGACTAGGTTCGAATAGCCACTGAGTTGCAGCGATTTGAGGGTAAAATGAACGAGGTTCAAAGGCATTGTGGGTTCTGCTGGGCGACATATAGGTCGGCTGAAGCAGAGTATTCGCTAGCGACGTGCATGAGGACTGGTGATTTGAATGTAGAACAGAGCGAATGGCTACGGCAAGGTATTTGGCTCGATCGAAGGTACCGTGATTGTTGGAAGTGTGGGATCAGCCAGTAGATCTGTAAAGGGATCGAGAACAAGCAAGCATGCCAATGGAGTGGTGTTGCGGCGTGTCTCTAGCTCAACTGGTTTTGTCTTCCCCATAGCCAGGGAGCACTAGCTGAAGGGGACTATCACGGCCAGAATATTATAGTATATCGGAAATGGCTTGGTCTTCGGGCTCGACAGAAAGTCCAAGGCGCCGTTATCAGCAACGGGATGTGGCTTTTATGGACGATGCTTCAGAGAGACGATAGGGTTAAGGGGGGAAGGGACGGAAGTAGTACCGAGAGTTTGAATGGCGCCGTCATTGCTATAACGGAAGAGGAGTTCGGCACTTCCCCGGACGGAGCAGATGGCGAAGACGAGGTGGAAGTCGAGGTGGAAGCAGAAAAGGAAATTAGCAGGGTAGTCGAGTTAACTAAAGAGGATATCTTGAGCCGGCGCTCGTGGGTGATCAAGTGGCTTGGTAGGTATTGCATCTACTGCGAGGTGACGGGGGCACCGCAGAGTAATAATAAGTATTAGTATAAGACGTGCTACTAGTCCCAGGGCTTGGCGGATAATCTTGGGTATTCCAAGTGCGTGGATTAGTAAAATAGGATGGATTACTTTCGGCGGGGTAGGTGTTCTTAGTGTAAGGAGGATATTAATAAGTACGGGATTCGGACTTCACTAGATATTACTTGCCCATATAAGGACGTGATTATGCTAGTGCTATTTATACTATATCGGCAGGGTTGGCTAAAGAAATGGTTGGACCGGAAGGGCTATAAAGTGGTAGTTGGGGTTGCGCAGTTGCAGCGATGGCTTGACGAGGTCAGTGATCGAGGGGGGGTTAACCGTAATAAGGCAGTTGAGGCGTTTGAAGGGTATTGCGAGGAGTTTGAATAGGCTGGGTAAAAGAGTATATAGACGAGTAGAGTATTTCTCGCATTAATGTTTAATGTAACGTTTAGTTTTTAGAAGAGTTTAATCATTTACTATATAAGGATATTTACAAGCCATATTATGAAGTATGATTACAATAATCCAACGGGCTCAGGGTTAGGGTTATTAATTAACGCAGAAGGGTTAAACGGGATACCGCTGGTTTTAAGCAGTAAATTAAAACGGAGATTAAAAGAGAGAATTTTTGAATCGTATATAATTATACGGCCAATTACTAAATAATGAGGGCTAAAACATTTTAATATCGAATATTATGAAATACTATTTTAGATTTTTTATTTATTTATTTTATTAATATATAATACTATTATAATTACTTGATATAATAATAATAATTTAAAAAGGGTTATAAGGATATTTAAGTTAATATCAATAGAAATTAAGTATATACTTGAAATAATACGGGATTAAGGTAAATTTCGACTTCGTTGGTATTATAATATATTAGGGTTTAATATTACAAGGGGATTAGAGCGATTAAGGGGTATATAAAAACCAGGGGTGCTTTTAAGTATAATAAGGGAGGAAATTTAGAAGATTAATAATAGGGAAGATTATATTATTTATTATTTATTTATTATTTATTTATTATTTATTTATTTATTATTTATTTATTATTTATTTATTATTTATTTATTATTTATTTATTATTTATTTATTATTTATTTATTATTTATTTATTATTTATTTATTATTTATTTATTATTTATTTATTATTTATTTATTATTTATTTATTATTTATTTATTATTTATTTATTATTTATTTATTATTTATTTATTATTTATTTATTATTTATTTATTATTTATTTATAAGGAACTAGGTTACTAACGTTAGTTATTGTCATAAACATGGTTTATGGGTTTTTTTTGTATAGTGGGAATAAGGTTTAGTCCGTGTATCAGAAACATCGTTTATAGGTTAACCCTAATCTTATCAAACCCACACACATAAAGTCCTAAATTATTCAAAATAGGTCAAAATAACCCAAGGACTATGGCTTAGCTAATCCCCTAAGTATTAGCTTATTTAATTGGATTGAATGTTGAGTTTTGTATATTAATTTATTTGCAGTGCCAATATGCGCAAAGGCCCATGTATATTTATTGGTATTTGGGTGACCGATATAAGATCCCTATTGAATTGCGTAAGTAAGTAGAGGAATATTATAAAGGATGTTCGTTTGAATATGATTATACTAGTGTACAATTACTTAGTAATGGTTCAGCTTCCCAGCCCATTATTCCTATTTTGGATAAGTACAAATATAAGGATTACTAATTTAAAACTTACGGCCAGGATACAGTTAAGTAGTATTATAACAAGGATTATAATTAGAAGAGAACGGTAGATGAGGATATATTTGAATTGGTTAAATTGTAATATTAGTTTAGGGCAAAGAGAGGAAGGTTTTGGATTATTGATGAAGCCAAAGGCTAAGAGTAAAAGCGCCAAGCACGGCGAGCCAGGATACATAACGTGAGAAAAGAAACTAACCATTTAAATAATGGTAATAATAATAGGAAAAAGAGTGAAAGTAATTAGAATAATATTAATAATTAGATTATTCAGGATATCGAAAAATAAAAGGGCAAGGCCCAGAAGTGGCAATTGCGGATATTGAAAGAGGTGCTTGTTATTAAAATGGATTCATGGTTGCGGTATACCAAGTAAAATAAGGTATTAAGCCAATCCAAACATAATTTAGTCCAGACATTTCGTTATACCCGTATGCCCGACCTAGAGGAGCTGCAATTGGAGCGGTTATTGCATGCGTGGAATCGAATTTTGGAGCGTTGTTTAAATACGTTGGAAGCAATTGACCACAAAGACGCATTAAAGTAGTGGGTATCCCCCAAAAATAAAGCCGCGGACTAGTACCCATTTGAATTACTACAAAATGCCAAAAGCGTTAATAAGTATAATAAGATTTTTGCATATTTTATTTATTATATAATGCGTACGGCACCATCAAAAAGTTATATAAATAAAACGGGTATATTGGATTATTTTTAAAATTTCTAATATAATTTCCAAAATATTATATTAAATTTGATCATGATCATAAAAATCAAAGTAAAATACACCAACGCATAATAGAGATGTATCCAAAAAATCCGGAATAAATTAGATAAGGATCATCCCGTAGATAATGAGATCGAAGATCGATCATTAATTAATGCATTAATATATTTGTATATATTGACGGTAATGCAGGATACCAGCTAAATTAAATTGTATTATTCGCCTATAATGCATTATTTAGCCGTCTAAGGAATTAATAAACAAAGCTAATTATTACGATTGGCGTTTTTTTATACGCTTATTTTAGTAGGCATATTATGGATCAATCGGTTGATTATATTGGAAGTAGTTATCCTACGCGAGCCATAGCCGGAATTAAAATTGAATAATAAAGCCAACATTAATTCCGTGCCCAATCAGATCCATTAATTACGAGAATTGCATTTATGCAAAAGTTCATTTTCACCAACATCTAGTATTTTAACGCAATTGGCCATAGAAAAGAAGTTCAATAAGACGCACTAGTCGCCGTCTAACATCCATTGGTCGGATAATAAGCAAACGATTAATTATTTAAACTAGCCAATTATATTAGCCAAGATCAAGCACATGTATTATACATTAATCAAAAAATTACAGGAATTAATAAATGTATTAATATTCAATTCCCTAATGCCCCCCATCGATTTGAGTTGAATTATTAATAGTATAGCATAGAGCCAGGCATTCCAGTAACAGAATTTCAGTTTTATCACCCATGCCTAAAACCAGGACTAAGTAGCCGGGAATTATGGGTTTTTATTGAAGCGAGCACGGAAAAGGGAGGGGCAATGAAGATTATTACAAATAAACCGCACTACTAAAAAGATTAAGTAAATAAATTCCCAAATCATATCATATTTAACCAAAGAACATCAATTTTTGCGAAAATTAATAGTATGCATGTATATCACCAATACATTACTCTAATTCCATCCATAAAACAGTAATTTATTTAGATCAAGGGGATAGCTAGCACGCGGACTCAAATTAGGATCAATCAAAGTAAGCAATAGCATATATTTCGCACGAAATTTATATATTATCAATGGGCGGGTATATTTTTTAACCATGTACGACAAGGCGCGGAAGAGGAGAGGGAATACCAAGTATATTATATAGTATTTACCAAATAAGATTAGCCAAATCGTAGTCCAGTATTTGGGTTTGGGTTAGGGTTTGAGGTTTGGGTTTGATTTAGCTCTAACTAGCTAACTTGCTACAGGTGCTTTTTACTCTCTCTCTAACTCTTGAAAAACAGGTACTAAATACAGGGAGTGAAGTACTATAAATACAGAAGGAGAACGCTATATTATAAAAGGAGAGGTACCCTAGGGTAGGTGTAGTGTGAGGTGTACTATAGGGTAGTTGTAGTGTGTAGCGCAGGGTAGGTGTAGTGTGTACCGCAGGGCAGGTGTAGTGTGTACTGTAGGGTAGGTGTAGTGTGTACCGCAGGGTAGGTGTAGTGTGTATCGCAGGGTAGGTGTAGTATGTACTGTAGGGTAGGTGTAGTGTGTACTGTAGGGTAGGTATAGTGTGTACCGCAGGGTCGGTGTAGTGTGTATCGCAGGATAGGTATAGTGTGTACTGTAGGATAGGTATAGTGTGTACTGTAGGATAGGTATAGTGTGTACTGTAGGGTAGGTATAGCGTGAGGTATGCTATAGGGTAGGTGCAGTGTGTACCGTAGGGTAGGTGTAGTGTATACTACAGAGTCGATGTAGTGTGTATTACTGAGTAGGTGTAGTATGAGGTGTAGTGTAGGGTAGGTGTGGTGTGTACTGTGGGGTAGGTGTAGCGTGTACCGCAGGGCAGGTGTAGCGTGTACTGTAGGGTAGGTATAGTATATACTGTAGGGTAGGCATGGTGTATACTATAGGGTAGGTGTAGTGTGTACTGTAGGGTAGGTATAGTGTATAGCGTACTACTTGCGTACTAGAATCGAAGTTGCAGCGATACCTCGAGCCTGAGTTAGAGTTAGAGCGATATAAGTATCGAGCCACTTAGCTCTAGAGGGCCCTAAGAGGTCCTGTAGAGCCTTGTAGGCTATCGCTGTATCTCTCTCCATAAGGCCGCCGGCTGAGATAATTAGGGGGTGAAATACAGAGCCTAGATCGCTGTATTTACGACGTTTAGCGTTCGCAGCCTCTGTGAGTGTAGCGTAGGCTTCTTCTCGTGCTGAGTCCTTATTGATAGCGACTATCTGTACGTCGTAGTAGTGCCTAGAGGTACCTAAGAGTACTGAAAAATCAGGCCGTTGGCTATTTTCAGGGGGTGTAGACGCTGTGGCTGTAGGTGTAGGCTCTGATTCGACTTTTAGGTCTTCCCGGCTAGAAAGGGTAGTTGTAAATGCACGGGTAACCTGGTTGTGGCGTACTATCCAGCGTCTCTCAGCTCCTTTACAGGTGTCTTCGTGGCCTATTTGCGGGTAGGCGCCACAGGCTGTATAGGGGGTAATTGGAGGCTTTACAGGGAGTAAGAGCCTGGTCCGTAGTGCTTCGGTCACTGTAGAGTCCGCTAAAAGGTGGTGTTTTTGCGTAGGCAGGACTCTAAGCCAGTGTCTTCCAAGGTAGCTAGCGTTCTCTAGCATCGATTTTAGCGTTTCCTTCGATAGGGTAGGTAAGAGCTTCTTTTGTAGGTCTTCGTTAACGCTAGTATAGACCTTCTGAGCGTTCGGTAGCGCTAAATCAGGGGGTTCCGGGTAGATATTAGGGCATATAGCCTCTAGGATCGGTCGAGAGGCTGCCTTAGCCGCTCTATATAACCCAGGGGCTAATAGGGCGTGTTGAGGAAGCCCTAGGCCTCCTTCACTCACTGGAATCGAGAGTAAAGCCGGTCGGATTAGCGTGGTTTTATTCCCTGGCTCTCTAGCGATTAGGGCCTGTATAGTGTCCTTAATCCTGAGGTCGGCTAGCCTCCAGAGGTCTAGTAGGTCTTCAGAGTATAGTTGGCGCTGTAGGTGCCGTAGGAGGAGGTGTATACTACCCCTAAGAAGGAGAGTAGCGTGTTGTTTAGGGAGGTCTTTCAGGGTATATAGTGCTGTATCGAGAGTGTTGATTTTACCCTGTAGGAAGGTACGGCGAGGGGTTCCTGGCCCTATAAAGGTACCTAGAGCCTTGATTCCAGTGGATCGAAGCCTGGAAATCGAGTGTTCAGTGCTCTTCTGTTAGTTAAGAGCTACTGGAGAGTCCTTAAAGGTCTCTATAACTACAGGGAGTAGTGCTGTAGTTTCCGGGCTGAGGATATAGATATCGTCCAAATAGGCTATAAGAGTAGCCTTCGGTAGGGTCTTCTGTAGGCTCTCTAGTAGTGGGCGAATCGCTAGAGAGAAGAGGAGAGGCGCTATAGGGTCCCCCTGGCGTACTCCTTCAGCGCTTGCTAGCGTTTGACCGCTAGACGTTACTAAAAGCGAGGGTTGGTTATAGGCCTATTTAGCGGTTCGATAGAGGGTAGGGGCGTATTTAGCGGTCGCTGCCGCTATCGAGGTACGGCCTATACGGTTATAGGCGTTGACGAGGTCTAGGGAGGCGATTCGTTGTGTTTTTAGGCGGTTTGGACCGCTAATTGCTTCATCCAGAAGGAAGATTATAGGCTCTACTCCCCCTAGGGTACTTACCCCTAACTGGTTTGGTAGGAGCATCGAGGCCCTGAAGGAGGAAATAAGGATCGCTTTTAGAGCTACCTTATAGATAAGGTCCCCTATAGCAATAGGTCGTACACCTCCGTCAGGCTTCTGGAGGCCTATAAGCCGGGAGGCGCATAGAAGGTCGACTCCTGGAGCGGTCCCCTGTCGAATCATATTCGCTAGGTGTGTAAGCGCTGTAACTACAGGGCTTTCAGGGGCTATCCTCAATATGTAGTGTCGATTCAGGGCTGGGTCTGGGTTTGGGACCAATCAGAACCCCGGTCAAAAAGTGAACAGGCCCCATGGTCTGGGTTCCATTCGAGGCTGGGTCTGAGTTTCTAGTTTTTGATATTCAAGCCCTGTTGAAACGCTCAAAGTTGGGTATATATATAAAAGCGCTGTTAGAACCCAGACCCCGTTTCCAGCATCCCAAAATTCCAACGCGTTAATGTCGTTAGGGTTGCGATGTCGTTGTTGCAGTTGGGGTTTAGGTATTAGTTAGCAGAGAACACGGCCGGGATTCGCGTCAACCCCAGAAAATGGCAGCGCCAGCAATTAAACAGACGACAAAAGAAGCAATTGAAAATGCGTAGGATTAAAAAGGGGGTAGGAGTATGAGGATAAGTAGAGTAGAGTTTATTATTTCCTATTATTTCAGATCGATAGCTAGCACAGCATTTACAATGGATCGATTTATTTATTTGCCCGAATTTCGCGTCGTCATTTGCAAAGAGTGTAAGTATGCCGTGTTACCCAGCTATATTGACGCGCATTTTACAGGCGAACCCTATAAGTTGGACCGCACAGAGCGTCGGAGGATTGCAGATGAAATAGCAGAGGTAAATGGATTAATTGGGAACGAAGAAGCATTGCGACGATGGGAGTTCCCATTTCCCCCACCCACGTCCAGCCCAGTCGAAGGATTAGCCAAGCCCAAAATAGGAGGATTTCAATGTAGTTTAGGCGTAGGAGGGTTGGGATGCAAGTATGTTTGTTTTACCGTTAATGGAATACGGAGACATTACATTGAGAAACACTAATGGAAAAGCACTAACAAAGGAGGGCGTGGAAAGAAGTATCCGGTAAACCCAGACGGTAATACCCCGTGGCGAACCGGTGTCAAATGCCAGCGGTTTTTCATTCAAGGTGCCAAGTCCGGATATTTCGAGGTTCAGGCCACTGATCCAGAGCAAATTCCCAGTCGAGCCCAAATCAGGTCACGGATTGACCAGTTCAAAGCTGCCAAGCATAAGATGGAAGCCGCGTTCCGGGCAGTAGAAGCAAAGGAACATCGAGAGATCAAGGAGTTTAATGAAGCCAGAGAGTCGAACCCATAGTTGCGCCGTGTGAAATAGCAAGCCTATACAGCCGGTTTAGACGCGGAGAAATTGCGGGAGTTAGTCAGTCCCGTGGGAGATGATAAACCCGAATTGCAGGTGTTATATAAGGCATTCGATTGGATGATCTAAGGCGCCTAGTATACCACGGTGCAAGAGGTTGTAGGGTAAGCAGCGTTATTTGAGGTCAATAAGAAAGAGATAAAGCAGGAGACCCAGATGCCGTTTAATAGTTGGATAGATATTACAACTGTTCGATCATATACCTAGGTGTGGAGACAGATTTTGGGTTATATTTTCCGTGCAGAGGATACCGAGCCAGAGGACCGTCCAGTATATCAGTTAACTAGTAGCCAGGCAATTAACATTCAGGGTGTGAGGGATAAGATTAGGAAGTTTCGAGAATAGAAGAATGAAAATAGTAAGTAAGGAGGGAGTAGAAATGAGGAGACAGGCGAGAGGGAGGAGGAGGAGTGTGAGAGTGACGAAGAGATTGAAAAGATAAGGGTAATCCAGCGGGAAGTATTAAGGTTATGTATTAGTTTATTAAACTATCCACTGCAAGATAACGAGTACAAAAGTGCTATTATCAGCGGATTAGCGATATTAAGCATGAAAGACAATAGAGGTTAGTTTAATACCGAGGATTACACGCCTAAATATTCGGCCGTCATTAAATTAGCCCGGTTAATAGTTGTCCAGGAAGCATACGAGAAGAAGAAAGAGGCTATGCGGCGGTTGTAAGAGAACGATAACGAAATCACTGAAGTAATTGCCCGCGAGCAGACCGTTAGTTATTACTATTTAATTAGGAAGATAGTGAAGCGGTTTATAACTATAGCTAATAGCAAGAGAGATCCCACCCTAATGCAGTGGATTTTCCAGGCCCGATCGTATAGATTAAAGATTAAATATACTACCACGGCCGAAGGGTGTATCTAGTAGATTAGGGATACTATTTTATACCAGCAGATCCGATTTAGTATAGCCGAGGTCCGGTCCATAGTCTATGGGTTAGTGCGAGAAGCCCGAGAGGTATTGTTTAAGGATTTGATGTTAGTGGATATAGATTCCTAGGGGCAGGTCGATTCCACGCAGATTCCCGGCATTAATTGGGATACCATGGTAGATAATCCGACGGAGAGTCGAGTTAGGTAGTCATTTTTAGATAACGAACGTAGTAGGTTTGAAGTGGATAGGAAATAGTAGTTATATCAACGCATGTTTACTGAGCAGAGGATCCGGCAACGATTTACCACCGAATCCAGCGAGGGGGGACGTCCCGTGATTCGGAAAGAGATTGCAGAGCAGTATCACCGCCACGTACAATAATTTTTAGTCTTGTTATTATTGTTATTCCATTTATGCAGCGGCCAGCCAGGACAAGTACCCGAGATTTTGGGATTGCGGTGGAAGAATAGTCGTTAAGGGGGCATTCGGAATATCATTATAGAGAATGCCATAGTAGTATTTATGACCGGGTATCATAAAGGATATCGCAGCAGTGGCAATATTAAAATCATCCACCGGTATTTACCCTGTGAGGTGGGGGAGTTATTAGTGTATTATTTGTGGTTGGTTTTACCGTTCTATGAGAAGTTGCAATGGGAAAGCCGCGGTAGGCGGTATAACAGTCCGTTTTTATAGGGAGATAGTACGAAAGTTAAGCATCGACGTTAGACAGGCCCCAGGAAGTATCGAGAGGCAGGGGAAGAGGCCAAGGACGAAGACCCAAACCATAGGTAGACGTCAGAGCGGATAAGAAGAGCATTACAAGAAGCTAGCATAAGGTTAATTAGGGTGAAGATCTATATCAGTTATTAGCGGAATAGTGCTATTGCCATATCCCGCCGGTATTATCAAGAGGCCCCGTTTCCCAGTGGTGATCCCATGGTCGATGATAGAGTAGGGGCCGAACTAGACGACGATAATGAGTATAACTTACAAGCCGGTCACGGAACCCACGTTACCGGAATAATATACGCGCGAGAATTAATGGAAAATCGAGATGCGGTCATTAGTCGTCGAGGCAAGTTTCGCAACGTTAGTAAGGGTTAGCATAAGTTTTTGAATTTTACATCCAGCCATAAGGACCCGCGGCCCGAAACTAAGAGGAAACGTCCGACGATTGGCGATAATATGCACGATGCCCAGATCGCGCGATAGAAGCGGTTAAAGACCGTGGATATCTATTCCGAGTTGCAAAGCATCGTAGGGGAAGGGGCTACATTCCGGGGGAAGCAAGAAGAGGCATTAAGAGCCATCATAGCCAATGTGAGTCCCATTTTGGTCGTCATGGGTACCGGAGCCGGGAAGAGTTTGTTGCTCCAGTTGCCAGCACGTAGCCAAAAGTCGGGTACCACGGTAGTAGTCGTCCTATTGAAGACATTAGAGCGGGATTTGCATGAGAGGTGTTACAAAGCCGGGATATCCAGCATCATATGGGATACCACCCAGTCCGACCGCATAGCCCAGATTGTATTCGTCCAGCCCGAATCCGCGGTAGGGACCAGATTTAGCCAATATTTGAATCGATTAGAGGGTTTAGGGCAGTTAGATCGGATTATCATCGACGAGTGCCACACGGTATTACAAAGCCGTCCCGATTTCCGGCCCAAGATGAAAGACGCCGGAGCGGTATTAAAGGAAAGAGGCAAGCCAATGATATTTTTAACCGCCATATTGTCCCCGGCCAGCGAAGCCGAGTTTTTTGATATCATGCAAATACCCCAGGTCCGTCCCATCCGAGGAATCACTACCCGGCCCAATATCACGTATTCCGTGTTTGAACATAAGGAGGGTATTAACCAGATTAATACCGTCGGCTAGTTGATTAGGCGGAAATTGGTGTAGTACCTCGCGCCCGCCAAGGTTATTATATATAGCAGCAGTATTAATACGATTAAGGAGATGGGAGAGCAGTTGGGGTATCCTATGTATTATGCTGATATGGGAAGCGAGAAGTATAAGGCATATATCTAGCAGCAGTGGGAGAATGCAATGCAACGGGTTATCATTTGCAGCAATGCATTTGGATTAGGGATTAACCGGCCCGACGTACGGTTTGTTAGCTATATTAGACCTATTCATGATATTGAGAATTACGGGCAGGAGAGTAGGCGTGCCGGGAGGGATAGGCAGCTAAGTGAGGCGGTTATGATTATAGGTCTAGGAAGGCAGCAGGCATTGCAGCAACAGTATAAGCGGCGGCGGCGAGTACCCACTAGGAACCCAGCCATTATCACCGACGAAGATCGAGCACGGGTTAAGCGGTTGAAGGCCGAACAGTTTATCAGTGGGATTTCATATCAACGCGTTTAGTTAGACCAAGAGTTAGATGGCCGAACCGATCGACGCCGGTGTAAGGAAGGGGAGCAGGTATGTAATATGTGTGCCGAAGAAGACCAGGTGATAGCCGAGGGAGAGGCGTTACGTAAAGCATACGTTACCAATCAGGAGAGGGAAGCCCGGTATCAGCAAGATCGGATATTAGATAGTAGCATTGAGATACCATCGAGTATTCCATTGCACATGCCGTCCAGCCCACCCAGCCATCCATCCATGTTATCAGGTTTCGGTCATTATTCCGTTCCATCGAGTTCCAGTCATCGGTCCGTTCGATCAAGTCCAGCCCCAGGTCATCCATTAAGTCCAGTTTCCACGGCCAGCCAGGTCCCCCCCAGCAGCGATATCCCAAGTTAGTATGCAATTATAGATCCCTACGAGGTTAACCCACCAGGCAGTGTGTCAGCAGGCGATTCCCCTAACCGTCCCCCGTCCAGCGTAGAGA